>JAGSMU010000011.1:9885000-11085000 GCA_029286865.1 Teinopalpus imperialis
CAGTGCGGTCCAGAAGGCGCGCTCGTGCACGTGCCGCCACGCGACCAAACGCGTGCGTCGCAGCGCGCCCACTAACCACTCACCCGCCTCCTTCGCCTCGCGCTTTAACTTCGGTAGATCCTAGAAACCAATGGCATATTGTTAGTTATTGTTAAAGTGATGGGGGTACACTGCAGTTTGTTTCTAACTGCAAAACGAATGGGTCAACTCGACCGGGGTAGGACCACGCCTTCACAGAACACCAGCGAAAAATGCAGCTGTGTTTCGTCTGGTGAGTGCAGATATCCGGAGACCTTTATTACTGGTGACGAGGCATTCAATCCCAGTCCTCAATGGCGACAACGCATCTGCATTATGATTCCTTGTCAAGGATGAATGTAGACGTCATGGGCTGCAGGAATCACTTACCGTCAGGTTAACTATTTGCTCGTTTGTTACTCTTAATGTTACGTTTATTATACTAATACTAAGTACATATGCAATGGAGTATGAAGTCGGCGGAATTATGCTGCTATTTTACGCTGGTATATATATATGTCTCCTTGCGAATAACGTATATATAGGCAACTAACCTGCAGTAGAACGACGACCGGCGGTAAGGGCAAAGCTCTGAGTTGACGTAGCGCCGTCAGTAGTTGCTGTGGAGTGTACTGCGCGGGGGAGAGCACCGCCACCAGCGACCGACATCGAGAAGCTTCGCCCACCAGTTCGCTGTACCCTAGTGTGTGAGAAATCGTAAGTTACCTATATGTTTTTAGGTAGAGAAAGCCTTTTAGCATTAAGTGACAGTACAGGGTACAGGTACGCTGCAGTTTGTTTCTAGCTGCAGAATGAATGGGTCAGTTCGACCGGGGAAGGAGCACGCCCTAACAGAATACTAGCGTGAAATAGTTGTATATAACGCTGCTATGTTTCGTCTGGGGAGTGTAGGGATCCGGAGACCTTTATTACTGACGAGGCGTTCTATCTCAGTCCTCAAGGGTGATAACGCATCTGAATTATGATTCCTTGTCAAGGGTGGATTTAGATGTCATGGGCCGCAGGAATCACTTACCACCAGGTGAACTGTGTGCTCGTTTGTTAATATTATAAAATGTAATAAATAATAATTTATTTATATTGTTATTAACCAATCTCGTAAAATAACAAAATTTAGACACTATTCTACTTGACAAAAGAAAAGGAAGAGATTTAAATAACGAGATGAGAGATTCAAAGAGGCATAGAACAATTATGGAATTGGTGTTAATGTACTGGTCATATTAAGTCTTGCTCTTTTGTTTCCTCAGAGGAAGACCTTCCTGTTTACGACAACAATTTCTTGCTGGTCTGTGTGTGGGTTTTTGAAGAGCTCTCCTGTGACATTTGGCCTTTAGGCATGAGACTCTAATTGTAAGTGTTTGACGCAGAAAAAGTGAAGGTTTTTTAGACGAGACTATTAATTATATTATGTGTTATTTAAAACCGCTACTTATTGTATTTTTCTATTCAGTCGAGGATATATATATATATATATATATATTGATATTACAATTTTTTTTTTTTTCACACATGTAATATATACTCACAGTTGTCGGGCTGTGTGGAAAGAACGACCGCGTGTACCCGGTACTTGTACTTGAGCGCCAGGGTCGGCAGCAGAGCTCCGCGCACCAGCTCGCCGTCCACCTCCGTCCAACACACCAGCACGTCGAACTCTTTCTCCAATACTGAAAAAAAGATAATAAAAAAATAAGAAGAAGAAGAGTAACTTATTTTTTTTTATATACTTTACTTAGGTTACTTCTAGTCTTTTTTGTATTAATTAGTTTATTGTTACACGTATTACAATATCTCAACACACACTTGGGTAGACTGGTAGAGAATGCCTTTGGCGATTAAGTCTGCCCCTTGAGAACCTTTTACTCTATTAAGGTTAATGCAATAAAGAGTAAATAAATAAATAAAATAAATATATAATGTAGCCTGTAAATGTAGCTTTTATGTTTAAAACTAATGAGGATGTTAGAGAATAGTTCACCAGATGTGTCAATTCACGTCTCCTAAATATATTTTTTATTATGATGTCTTATACATGGAGTTATCCGTACGATGTATTACTACAACTTTCAATTAACAATTTCACACCGGGAATCCAACTCAATTTTTCTCGCGTACCGTCATTAAAAGTGAGCGCTAAAACACTGACCTAGCACAGGTGTTAACGAAAGGCTAGATATAAATGATATATGATAGTAAATTCGATTTGGTAGTACATAGTGAAGTGTTTTAAATTCAATTTAAACGCTTCACCTGGTAATAAATAACATGTAATAAACGCCTGGATACTGAAATACCATCTCTTTATCCATATCCATTCATCCTTCATATCTGAGAAATAAAAGAAAATATAACAGACTCCTTCGTAGGTTGTCTGATTCCTTCCGGGATAATGCATTGGGACCTTCTAATCAATTACTACTTTCTTCACTTTCTCTAACCTGATATACTGCCTATTCGATAACCAGAGGCGGGATAGGATCTAAATAAGACAAAACACATGGGCGTAACAAACATTAAGTAATTAAAAAGATAAAATTGAAATGGAAACACTATAATATCTCTTTACACTTTCATTCCTTTCTGTGATTAAGTTAGGTACTTAGGTTTCCATCACGAATGTGCGTTAGGAAGCTTTAACAAATTATAATTTTTGTAAAAAATTTAAGGTTTTACGATTTCGGCAAATGCATTGCAGATGGAAGACAATAATGTCATTGCTTTATAAAACATTTTTTGTGTATAAATTAAATAAACTGTACTTATATATGGCTTTATAGACGGTGGATCATTTGATGTAAATTACAATGTAGTGAACTTGAATTCCAAGAATATTTTTTTTTCCCTATTAATATTTTTATTCCATTATATATTATAATTTTTCCTTATAAGTTCCTAATCATAATTAATAGATTAGCAATTAAATGACATGATTCGTAAAGATATTTTAGACCATTATATTTTAACTATTCCCGTTCATCTAGAAATGCAACGAGCTGACTGCGTGGAACAGATCTCATATAAATATGCTCTATAATACTTTTTTTTTGTTTCATGTATCTCGTGTATCTACACCACGGATGCGTGAAACAACTACAATTATAATACATACTGACTGAACTATAAACCTAAACACTATGAAGTGTCGCTAGAACTTAGATTTCGAACACGGCGATATCATCTGGGTATTGCCAGACGAGTGCGCAAAATATTTATACAGTGCCGTAAGCATTTGCGCAAACACAGAGACAAACACACTCGTCGTCTCCTTCCCTATTCCGGTTTAATGTATGTGTTAAGGTACATGTGATATACATACAACACACCCAGACCACACCCCAAAGCCAACAATTTATGACACACAAATATTATTCCTCGGCTGGCTGAGAATCGAAACGAGGACCCGCAAAACCAGTAGCCGGGTAACTCTAATTATAACACCAACCGCCGCGTGCCTGATGCCTATAATAGGTAGGTCGTAGGTTCGAATACACCATTCGACTATTGTCGGTGAATCTACTAGCACAAGTGTTTTGAGCTTAGTTGGAGTGGTCAACTGGAACGTTAGTAATGTTTGTTGCACTGCTAGCATGCTTTAAAGAAAAAAAAAAGTAAAGTAAAATGTGTGTGTATACCTCTGGCGCGGTGTGCGGCGGTGGCGGCGCGCGCACGCGCGTGCCTCGCGGCGAGCAGAAGGCGCGGTGTGCAACGGCGGTGCAGCGCGACGGCGGTCAGCAGCAGCAGCGCCCCCGCCGCCGCGCCCAGCGCGAGCGCACGCCACGGCACTGAGCCGCCGCCGCACCACGCTGGATCGCCCCCCGCCCACACTGCGTATAAATAATTGTATATTGAATATACATACACCTTACCTAAGGAAATTATAATAGCGATAACGCCACGTCACAGGCTGGTTCACTCCAGTCCATACAGATAGAAGTTACTTGCGCCACTTCTTCTCGAACGCCCACGCATTCCGAAGTGGTGGTATAGGTAGTTTATAGGTAGGTAGGGTAGCGGGTAGGTAATTTAGATAATCCTCTGTAAGAAGCAACTGACCGAACCAAAACAGGGTAACGGTCCAAGCCGAGGCTACCTCTCGGGAGCCCTCGTGCTGGTTACCCATGTATAGAGGTAACAGCAGCCATCAGCCCGTAAAAAAAAAACGAGTGAGCGAAATTTAATAATATATAGTATAATCCAATCGCAAATGAAATCGAGATAAACATTCGCTAGTATTACAAGCAGAATAAGAAAAGAAGCAGAAGAAATTGATAAATGTGTTTTGTCGTTGGCCCTAACGGCCGTTACAGCCGTACTTCTACTCTGTGTAGCCCACGAGCGAGTGGAGAGAAGGACAATACCACTCACGTTTGTAGTGTAGTGTGACGGAGCTGCGCGACACGAAGTCGTTGCTGTGCACGACGCACACGTACGTGCCGTAGTCCTGCGCGGACACGTGCTCAGCGCACAGGTACGCCCCGATAATGTCCTCCACATCGTCACTATAAAACAAACACACATTTTTATATCAAGTTACCAATGTTCTGGGGATACTGTTCGGATTGGTTCCAGCCAGCCAGTTCCAGTTTTTTTTATTTATCTATTTAAATACACATAGGACATATTATCGGGGGAAAAAAAATATAGTATACTCACAAAATAATAATAAAAAAATGAAGAAAAATAGAGAAAAACAATAGTAATAATAATAATAAAATAAAAATAAATACAGAACTGTAATTTTTTTACAAATATGCATAAATTTAATAATAAATACAAAATTAATAAATATAAATATATATATATATATAGCATACAATAAAGCTAACATAATATTTCATTATATATTCCACTGGATAAAGATAAGTAGTGTTCTTTCACTATTTTATAAACAGCACGACAGTTCTCGTGGGAGATATTTTCAGCAAGAGCATTCCACAAACGAATTCCCTACACAGTGAAGGAGTTGGTATAGAAAATAGTTTTATGAGAAGGAAATGCAAGGAAAGATCTAAGCTGCGATCTGAGGGATTCATCAGGCGGATGTATAAACGAAAACCGTTTGCGGAGATACGACGGAGCCTTTGGGGAATGAAGGATATTAAAAAGGAAGCAAAGTAATCGAGTGTTCCTGCGAAAAATTATGGCCACTTGAGCTGTTTACGAAAATGGGAAACGCGGTCGAACTTTTTAAGCCCAAGAATGTAACGGATGCACGAGCACGAGAGAGTGATTGATTTTATAGTGAGAGTAACAAACGAGCACACAGTTCACCTGATGGCGAGTGATTCCTGCGGCACACGACGTCTACATTCATCCTTGACGAGGAATCATAATGCAGATGCGTTTTGCGGAAGAAAATTTCATCCTCAAAATCCCGATGGTTGACAATCCACCGCTGTGCGCTTAATGCGAAATTTTCAGTCACCCACAACTAATTCGTGGAATCAGTTGTCACCAGCGGTATTTCCGAACCGATACGACTTTTGGACCTCAAAGAAGAAAAGAGCCTACGCCTTAAGGCCGGCAGCGCATCTGCGACACTTATCATCAGATGTGCTGCTTGATAAACGCTCAATTATTTTTAAAAAAAACCATATCAGAGTATGGTAAATGTTCATTGCGACCGATAAGCATCCATAACAAAGGTTCACGATGCACATGCGACGTCATACCAAAGAATTGACATGAAATGTCTCGTTACCAGTTATTGAGTCCCCGGATGTCCCTAAACAAATAATTCGAAACAGAGTAGCGTTATTCTGTGAAAGCGTGGTCGAGCCAAGGCATAGGCAATTCACATGTCAACTTTCCTATTCCGATGTAATGTTTGTGCGTTAAGATAGCGAGGAAGTTTCAGAGGCCAACAGTTTTTGATACACATATATTATCCTTCCTCTAGGAATCGAACACATGCCGCGGCGTGGCAGGGATGTATTTACTCTAAATACTACACCAAGCAGCCAACAGAGGCCGAAAGTATTCTTATTTTGATCCAACAAGACATAATTTTTCGATTAACGTATCGATCGACATTTTTGATCTCGTTACAACGGCTGCTCGTTCAAAAGTTGGTGGTTTAGCTGGACAATAGATTACCGTTATCTCTTATAAATGATGAAATTCCTAATCAACAATAATCGTGACTAATATTGGATTTTTAATAACATAATATTTATTTCAAGAAACCACAATATACTATATCTATTTAAATGATAATTTAATTTTGCTGAAAAATTAAATATGAACTTAGACTAAAAGGGCAACTGCATCCGTCACAAGTAAAAATACGATAAATTTAAAAAATGTACAGATTGTCGGCTAAGTTGAAAATTAGTAACTTACCGAGCCGTTTTGATCTCACGCTGGGTGGGCAGGAGGTCGCCCTCAGTGCCGTTGGGCCAGACCTTCAACCAGCGCAGGTCGCTGCGCGCATCCGCCAGGTACGAGCGACCTGAATGAAGTCCAGTTCTTGATATTTTTTTATTGTTATTATTTTATTATATTGAGAGTAATAAACGCGCACACAATTCATCTGATGGCAGGTGATTTCTGTGTCCCATGACATCTACATTCACCCTTGTCAAGGAATCATAATGCATATGCGTTGTCACCCTTGAAGACTGAGATGGAATGCCTCCTCACTAGCAATAAACGTCTCCGGATCCTTACACTCACCAGACGAAACAGAGTAGCATTATGTTGGTATTCTGTGAGGGCATGGTCCTTCCCCAGTCGAGCTGCCCATTCATTCTGCAGTTGGAAACAAACTGAAGTATAGCTCTACCACTGTTAAACAATTATAAAAAGGCGAAATATAAATATCAAACATATTGACATGCCTTACACTTTTCGGTATTTATATACGAGTATAGAGTATCTTGAAAACCTGCAAAAGGCTTTAGATTTAAGCATTAATTTGCATTCGTTTCTATTTGTTTTGGAATTCAATGAAAAATATATTAATAAATTGGGAATACATCTGTTTTATTTTATGAATGACACTGATCTTTTAATCTATAAGATACTGTCTACTAATGAATTAAGCACATGAATAAAATATTTTTTATGACCATATTTTGTTCATTACAACAAAAACCACCTAATAAATTTTACGACTTATAGAAAGTAAGGTTTTTATTTATATTTTACTAACCGATTTATTGCTGATTTTTACATTGTAGTAAAAATTATTACAGTGTAAAAATCGGAGTACATTATAACTGTTATACTAAGCAACTGACACATGCTCGTAACATTAAGAGGAAAGTCGAGTCGCAGTCGGCGTCAAAACTTTCATTCCGCGAACTGATGATACGGAATTAGGTCAGTATACTTGGTGTTATCAGTATTTTTATGCGCAATGCATAACGGAAACTTACCGATGAGTGCCTCGCAATACAAACGCACCTCGCTCCCTTCCTCCACCCACTGGTCTTTCGAGATGAACATGATTTTCGGCGCATCTGTCGGTTTTTCTGCGAAACGAAACGTTGCGTGTGAGCATCAGTTTTGAAATATATTCCTCGAACGTAACACGACGCCTAAAAATCGTGGGGCGATATGAAACACAGATGGCGGTAATTGTAACGTTGATCGATAAGTTTTCGAATCACGAACAACGCGTTCGATTCTAGGAACTGACGTGCAAGTGCGCCCGATCAGTCACACTCAGCAATATTAGCTATCTATTATTATACAGTATGTACCTACATTACGTAGCCGATACATAAGTCTCACTTGGAATTCGATCCTCGTGCCAATATCGCGTGAAACAGGATTTAGGATTCGAATATCCTTTCTGTTATTATATGACCTTTTATCTAATGTGACGTCTTCTACTTTTTATCAGAAAATATATAATGTTCTTATAGTGCCTTCAGTGTTGACACTCTGTGAGACACCCTTAACTTTTTTTTAATAAAGATTACTAGCGGTGCTCTCAATTACTAATATTCCCGTAAACTGCTCCAATTAAACTTTAATGCTTGTGTGCTAGGTCCACGACAATAGTCGAATGGCGGATTCTAACCAATGACCCTAAGTTTGACCCTAAACCATTGATGACACAGTATAAGATGAGTAATATATAATATAGATGAGATATAATACAAGATGCTGCAATATTTAATGTCGTCGCTGGATATACATTTAATTGGTCATATCAGCGGTGAAATACAAAAATATTGACGTTATAATGGATTATTGCTGATGCGTTTAGTATGGTAAGTGAAAGAATTCTATAATAAAGTGTTCCATCTTAGTCCTCAAAGAAAACAACGCATTCACATATTCATAATTTGTCGATAATGAACGAAGATGGCATGTACTGCAGTAATCACTTACTGACAGGTGTTCTGTGAGGTTAAGAGTCAAGGCAAAAGGTAGAGGGTTTTATATATATATATATGTTTTAACAAATAATCATTACAATATGCGTTAAGTTAATCTATTCCGATGTTAAAATTGGCTGTATGAATTGCTGTAGCAATATGTGGTTACTTAATAAAAGACGCCGCTAAGTAACAAAAGTCAAATGTTAAGAAATTCTCTACGTTTTAATATCTAAAAATCGGTTGCATTGCTCTTTCATAGTAGATATAGTTATCAGAGTTGGCACAAGCAAAACGTGCTAAGTAACATCTTTGTATTTAATTGCGTATGGTACGGGAACGTCTTATACGTGATATATTTGGAGTTATATAAACCGCCTTACAAAGAAGTACCGACGAAAAAGTATTATTTTCTACTCATATGTTTTCTTCAACTTCCTACCTAAGATATCCAGGTGTACTGTGTGTGTTTCGCTGTGAGTTTCGTTGCTCAGCCGGCAGGTGTAGTTCCCGAAGTCAGCCCGGGCGGCGCGCCGGGTGTACAGCGTCTGGTTGGCCGCCTCCGGATACAGGATCAAGTTCGAAACGCCCGCCGACCAGGGGTATGCAACACCGTCTTTGAACCTAAGATAGACGAATGATAATTTTGATGAAAATAAAAAAAATAAAATAAACCATAAACATAGTATTAGTTATAGACGCAACTAAGCTATGATCGATTTTTATTTGTTATGTTATATATATTTTTTCTTTTATTTACAATGTAGGCACTACACCTACCAAATTATCTCTCCACGCCACGGGTTGGCTGGTAGAGAATGTCTCACGGCATTAAGTCCGCCCTTTGAACCCCTTTTTGTAAGAGGTTTAAATAAATATATTTATTGTTTCTCTGCGTGCGATTTTTTATATACCTTTTCCTAGTCTATCAGGAAACAGTCAACCAAATTTAGAATTTGTTTAGATCAAATTGTAACACATAAATGAGCGTGATTCGGACATTTAGTACTACGATTTGAAATTCAGCAAGTATAAAATGGTTGTTAGCCACGCTAATGTGTCGAAATATTATCTGTCCCTTACGGGTACAGGTGGATGACAAATTTAAGGGAAATAATGACATGAATATATGGCTTAAACTTGTCGACGTTTATTTCTCAGAAGCATGTTTGTGGTGTAATGTTGTACGATTGTTTGTGTTTGGTTAAGGTTGCCTTGTGAATGTCGTGAACGTGTCGTTCAAATAACTTAGTATTTCTAAGCAAATACAATCCAACAAAGAACGAGGCTCAGCTACAAAGCAAGAAACAAGTTGATATTTGTCACCTTAACTATTCATGCATTTTTTCTATTTATTATTTTAACTTATCATTATTTATTATTATAGTTTAAACGGTAGTGATAAAACCACGCTAGAATTAGTTTCAAGCTGCAGCATGGTCAGCTCGACTGGGCGAGGACCATGTCCTCACTGAATGCCGCCAGCATGAATTCTGAGCATCCAATTACAAGTAATTAGGCAAGTCCTCAGGGGTACATCAACGTATTGTTTGTTTAAGATGAATGTACGTCGCTTATATGTACGTACATAGCGGGTAACTGTTTGCTTGTCCAAGTGAAAGATTACATGCAAAAAGCAAAGTTTCACCCCGACTACGTGGTTTTTTTGGATGCATTCTATTATTACACTCACTATAAATGTTTTTTTTTCCCATTGTAGCCCTAGGAGATATTTTACCTATATGTATATATTTAGTAAACTTAAACTGAAATTAAATTATTAAAGTCAGCTTATATATTACATTTTTTTATGGCCCGATGGCTTTTACAGCTTGAAAGGAGGCCGAGCGGTTAGACGAGGCCTTTATTAGTTGGTAACCAGCACATGGGTTCCCGAAGGAGCCTTGGCTTGTACCGATATTCTGTGCGCCAAAGCGACTGACTCAAAGGCGCCTGAAAGAACCGAACCCCGGCTCGTTTAGTTGCTTCTGAAGCATTAATATATATTACAACCACGCTATCACGTTACTGTGTTTTTGTGTCCTTAGGTCCCAACGCATGTATCAGGTGAACTGTGTGCTCGTTTGTCACGCTTAGTTACTTAAAAAAAACATACGCGCAATTTTATTGTCTCTAAATGTGCGCTTACTTCAAGGCAGTCGTCCGGTCTTTGTTTTATTTAAAAAAAATATAGAAACACTACGTATTCTAGGGTGAGAAGGTCACTGTTTCATTACACAGACACTTAACTGACAGAAGGTTAACCTCACTTAACGGTTAATAGTCCATATAGTTTACAGTAATAAACTGAATTGATGAAACTTGCCCAGTTGCCTTGGTTGATAGATACCGTAAAAAAATGACCGCAATCAAATATTTACTCTCTTACAAACGTGGTCAAACATACACAAACAAATTTATGTGTATGTTTGTCATTATATACGAATTTTACGTAATTTAACCTTTATTACGTGCATACCCTATTTGAAGGCAGGTGAGAAATACGTAAAGCAACACGTAATTTTAAACGGTGTCTTACTCGCATGTGCTTCCAGCGATTGCCCGCAGTAGGGCCCGTATATCGCCGCTAATATCCGCTAAAGTCCGTCGCGTAATGTGATTTCGCGATAAGATCGATTTACTGTGCCGGTCACAATTCGCGGGAGCGGCTAATGGAGCGCCATTCCGGTGCTGCAGCTGCCGTCTGTCCGGCTCCCGGTGACATCCGCTTTCCACGAAACGTTGCATCAAACGTGAGCAATGAGGAAATAGCGATGGACGACAAGGGTGGGGATCGCATTTCTTTCATCAATATATAACAGATTAAATTAAAAATATAATTACAATTTTTTTATTATACTAAATGATAAATTTTGGTTTTCAATCAACAAAAATTAGTTTTTACATGTAGTATTTCGACAACAATAAATATCTATCTAAACTTAATATTGCATATAAAAAATAGTCGTAACTAATTTAAGTACAAACGTATAAACTTGATATTTTTCTCTGAAAAAAATTAAAAACATCGTGGGTACAATCACTATCATTAACATGTATAAGCTTTAAATGCCTACAAGGCCGTAATGTCATCGAAATAACGTTCAATTCGAAACAGTTTTCATCTTATTGCAGTCGACTGTACGTCCGTAACCTTAACAAGTTTAATCGTGTACCGTAAACATGCAAAGAGAAGAGTATCCAACAAATGTTTACCAACGTACGGGTCGTGAGGCGAGCCAGCTGTGAATTGTTCAGCGAATCTAGTTCGCGCAAACAAACCGACGCGAACATTTCCCGCGAACACTAAAATTTTGCGGCAGCCGTTTTTGAATCGTTCGAAAGCAAAACAAACATCTGAGCGATGGTTTAGCAAGGCCGCGCTGGGATTGTTTCCCCGAAACGGCGGCCAGGCGCGACGGATACCCATCACCAGCACCAGTCTACCAAGACACGCCATTATCCTCTGGGCTATCCATATGGATTATCTCACCCATATGAATACCCTCATATTTTTTCCTCTCATCCATCCAACGTAAATATATTCGCGAGTATCCACATCGTTACTTCACTAACAGATTCTGAGAAACCATATTAAATGCGCACTGTTTACAATATACATGTCCCAGGGAGAACAGGGTTAATATATTTAACGTTTTCTACAGAAGAAACTCACACTGTGTTCGCAGTTGAAATTGATAATTGGTTTAGTAAAATAATGAATATGATTATTAACATTGTGTCACATATTATGAATTAAACATGTTTCTGACAGTTTATGAATTAATGAAGCCCGAGCTAGATTCCTAATATCATAGGTTTATATGCACCGTGCAAAATAAAAAAATAAAAATCGGCTTGGCCCGTATATATATAATTAGTTGGAACTACATTCATGATAATATCTGATTATTTACACTGCGAAATATGATATATTAAAAATTGCTCTAGCGAGCTACATTCCGAATATCGGTGGAGGTATGTAAAAGTTGTTTATTTTCTTACGGTAGGACGATTCAAAGAAAGCTTTTCGAAACGGGTTTCAAAGTACGCACGCGGTTTTGCCGGCGGAAATCCATAACTAAGCGAACAAGTAAAGGGAAAAGCAAATAAAAAGTTTGCCGACGAGTGCGGTGCACTTTGTAGGCCTTGCCGGTGTTCAGTACCGGCCATATGAATGTGCGCCCCGCCACCAACTGCAGACGCCATATTGTGCTATTGTTATTTAACTTTAATAAAGTATTCTTTTCAGTTTTTGAGAATAAAATACCATTTTTAATTTCATTATTGTAATATCAACACGTTAAAACTTATTGTTTTAAGGATATTTTTAAAATAAAAATGGATGGCCAACGACCGAGTAGGTGATCTAATGGTAAATGATTAACGCCGCCCATGAACGTCCACAATAAGAAATGAATTGCCAGTGCGTTGCCGACCTTGATGATTAGAATATTTTTCTTGAATGACGTATCAGTCAAGAAATACTGCCGGCGACACCTACTTCAACAATGTTGATTATCCAAGAATTGGGTATAACCAAATAGCATTACGTGCAATTCTTTACTGGTTAATAACTATCTGAACCAAGCTTTTCAGATGCAAATAAAATAAGGAAGATACACATGTATTTGAGCAATATCCACCATCTATCGCTTATAAAATTTTCTAACTTTTTACATTCTCTAGATTAAGCTTTGACTAAATTATAAAAGTAAATTCTTCATTTAGTAGCATCATTACGATTGGAGATGGATGATGATGTTGATACATCGGATAGAAACTTAGATAGTAAAGAAATGGATTATTTCAATCTTACTGGTACTCACGATCTATTGCACACTCTTGTAAAGTCACAGTAAAATATGCTTGGATCATATTCTACTAAGAAGTAAGCTTAAAGCTACAACTATTGTTATAGATGCTACAATGATTGACCATCAAATCCGACCAAATTCGTGTAGCACAAGTACAAAAACCGATTATTTTAAATTCGAAAATAACATGACAAATTTTCAACAAAGTTTCTTCTGCATATGATATGTCACGGGGTCCTCAGATGGCTGGTTGGGATTAACCCGTTTGCAGACACAACTATGGGAATAATTTCGGCCAGCATAGCTCCCCACATGTCTGTCATTTAATCACTGAATTATATATATATATTATCTGCAGATGCGTCTGCATTAGATGAACACGATGACGGAATAGCCTCACGTCTTAGACGTTCCAGTTAGCTATTATTAAATATATTTGAACGTGAAATGTACCGACCTCGATTTGCCAGGTTTTACTCGTCGGCGGTGACTGACTTATTCCTATTAATATTAAAACTTTAAAATATGATTAGTAACAAATTTCCGGATTAAATTTTACGTTAAAATTCAAGCAACCGGTAAACTTCTGATATCTATAATACTTATATATCTATACCAGAGTTAAAGCTAAACCAGATGTGGGTTAGCTATTAAGTTCATCAAAGAGAAAAGAAATAGAGAGTTATATGAAAAAAAATATAGTTCTATTACAAAGAGCAGAGACAGGTATTCATCTTCCCGGCGAAGGCGATATGAACAAAGGCTTTTACGCAGGCATCAGCGTTGCATTAGCAACTGGAGCTCGAACAAACGGTATCGTTCCTTTAGAATATGCCCCACCTAGCAGCGAATGAACGTTAATTTTTAATGACGAATACACTGTAGCGTGAAGACTGAAGATCCCAAATAAAAGAGTGCAGGATGAGGTCACCGCGGCCCGGACCCATCGGCCCCTCCCGCGGTCCTTGCGAATATTTCCGAAATAACGCGAACCGGTCTTTGACCCGAGTATTGGGTTGTATTCGTCCGACATGTAACAAATCATTCCCGCATCACACGAACACAGAAAGAAGATATAACCTATCTTTATTTTGTTAAAAATATATTATAAAAGCCTTGTACTGTTTAATACCAAAGTATATTTAATAATTTGACTATAGGAATAACCTTTCATTACAGAAAATTTAATAATAATCGTAAATTAAAAAGGATGTAGTTAATATTTATATATAGGATATATAAATAGCCTCAAGTTGATTGCTAATATTATTCTGGGATAAGTTAATGTAAAAAAAAAAAGGTTACCACTTATTCAAAATATTTGGTAGATAGTTTTTTGATTTTCTGGAAAACATTTGTGTATCATTAATTGATAGGTTTCATGTATATATGTCTCGTGTCTTTGCCTGGACATTGCATCTGAACTGGAGTGTAGTGATTCCGACACCACTATTACTGATGACGAGGCATTCCATCACAAGCCTCAGGAATGACATAGCTGCAGCTGCACTATGGTGACTTATCGAGGATGAATGTGGGGTCACGGACTGCAGAATCGCTTAACAACACGTGAACTGGGTGATCGCTTGTCACCCTTAATACAATAAATAAACATTACAACGATCTTATTACGTATACATTATATTACGGCAACCTACGGGGGACTATATATACTGCGAATTTTATGTCATCTGGTGATAACCAAACGATATCGTCGACGTATATTTAATGTCCTCGTACAAAATGATGGGTCGAGGAAAAAGTATTTCGCCTTTTCTAAGTAAAAAGTTGCAGTAAAATCTCTTTGGTTGCACTGTTTGTATGTGGCTGGTTTTGATACCATTGTATAGATGACATTTTAAAAACAGTAAAATTTTAAGTAAAAAAGGTTTCTCGCTATTTTCATTTTTTTTTACCGCCATAATGAGTGAATCTAACGAAGAAAATCAATACATTTTAAAATTTTATTTTCTTGGAAATTTTTATGGACTTAACGCAATGTCAGTAACAATAGTACAAAATTGGCTCAAGTGTTTTGCATGTGAATTTTGATGTCAAAGATGAAGCTTGCTCTAATCGACCTATTACAGATAAGGGCGATGTCATTTTTGAAAAGGTGGACCAAGATCGGCATATTAATAGTCACGACATGGCGGAAGACCTAGGGGTTGACCACAAAACAGTTTTGACTATATTTGAAAAAGTACGGATATACAAAAAAACTCGATATTAGGGTGCCACACGAGCTCATTGAAAGAAACCTCGCGATTCTCTATTGAAACGTAATGAAACTGAACCGTTTTTGAATAGATTGCTCACTCGAAGTATTGGAATGTGGATTACCTACGAAAACAACGTACGAAAAAGGTCATAGTCAAAGGGCAGTCAAGGTCCACAAACTAAAGAGATACCTGGATTAACTCGCAATAAGGTGATGCTGTGTGTATGTTGGGATTGAAAATGCATCGTTCATTATGAGTTTTTACCACCGGGCTAAACCTACGTTCCAAAATTCTATTTCCAACAGCTGATGAGACTCAAGCAAGAAATCGAGATTTAACGTCTGGAATTGATCAAAAAAAATGGTGTGGTTTTTCATAATGATAACGCCTGACCACGCACATCTTTAGCAACTTAGCAAATGTTGAGAGAGTTTGGTTGCGAAGTGTTAATCCACCATATATCCCAGACCTTGCTCCGTCAGATGTTCACCTGTTTCGGTCTCTTCAGTATTCTTTTGGTAGTGTTAAATAAACATCAAGAGAGAACTGTCAACAGAAAATTACTGTTTCTACAGCAATGGGATTACGTACACTAACTAAAAACGACAATAAATTATCGAACAAAATGGCATATATACTATATTTTAATCAAGCGTAAATAAACTATAATTAAAAATACCTTAAATTTGTATATAAAATACGAAAACTCTTTTTCCCCGTTATGTCCTCAGTTGACAATTGACGTACCTAAGTATTGACACAAAAAAGTGACAGTCGTGAAGTGAAAAATTTCATAAAAATCATAAGTCCCTTTTCTTTGAGTGACAGAGGCGTGGACTATATTTAATCAATATAAATAAACAATACATTAAATATCCTACTAAATTTGAAAATACATGATTTTTTCAGTAACAACAAAGCGCACGTAATAGTAATATATTGCGACGCTCGTCGAAATTGATTAATTTTGATTCACCGGGCCGTTGGACCAACAATAAAACTATGAAATAATCAAACTATAATGATATCTCATAGGCTATTACGATATGTTATCGTAAAAAAAATACAGTGGTTTTAAATTAAAATACACTTCCTCGTTCGCCAGTACTTAGAACTGAGAGTTAAAAAAGTTATAATTACTTAGCCACAACACTGCAAAGATAATAGACCATAAACTATATCAGTGATTCTCCACCATGCCCATATCCGGGTTTTTGTTCGGCGAGTCAATCACCCGTCTAACGAAATTAGTAAAAAAGTATAACTTCTAAATTTTGTGACAGGCTTTTGTCGTCGAGCTTATCCGCGTAACAGTAAAGAACTGCGGGAATACCAGATCGTAAGTTCCGTGTATATCTTTAGCAAATAATTGGATAGTTTTATTATCATTAATAGTAACAAATTGAAGTATAAGAAGTAGTTATTGAATTCTAAACCATTAGATATGGTTTACATGTAAGATCCTCTCGCATCGTCAGACGGATTGACTGGAAAACATGATTTCACAGAACAGTATAAAATAACAACCTAGAATTTTTTTCTTCGTATTCGATTGCAAGAAACTAAGGTAGTGAAAGATCCAACATTATTTATTCGTAGCAAGACTTAGAAGGGCAAAAGGTTGTCGATGGATGTGTGCGTCACAGGAATAACTTAGTATCAGTTGAATTGTGCTCGATTGTCACCCAATAAATTCTACTACATTTCAAGTGGAGTTTTTGTTATCTTTGATTTTGTATGTACCTCATGAGCATTGTGCGGAATAAAGATAGTGCTTGAGCGCACAAAGGGAGCATCGCTAATGAGAGACGCACGCCGAGTGGAACGGTTCGGCGAAGAGGTAATTAGGGCTAGCGAGTGGTCCGCGCGAAATTGACAACGCCCGAAGAAACCGGCCGTGGTAGCACCGCAGCCCTTTGTTGTTGCAAGCTGATTGTTTCGTCGAAGCCAGCTCAATTATAGGCCTTCTTGCTAACAGTTGTCGCGGAGCTTGCCAGCTCGCTGGCTCGCATTGCTCGATAATCACACGTCCGTCCGTCACGCACCGATGACAATAATAATAACGCGTACGGTTGTGGGAATCGGGTGAGATCATTACGATAGGCTCAGGGTTGCCACACAACAGGTGAATGTCCGGACAAGGAGTCGGTTATTTTTGATACAACTTTGACTAGCGTGCGCTTTAAAAGACAATAAAATATACATCTGATTAACGTTACAATTCATTAACCCTAATTAAATTAAAATTAGTTCTGTACGTATTTTGTCTTTTATTTTGCCTTATCATATGAGGAATATCAGTATATAATGACGGAATATCTGCTTGACAGGCGGATTGGCAATCGTAATACAGATCCTTCATATCATAAACACTTCATTACGTCACTTAAGACTTCTCTGCTATTTCCTTTAGCGACTTATTTTGATTACTTTACTACTGTGTAGCTTAGTTTTAAAATTTAATTAAAATATTTACCTTGTAATTTTTATATATAGAAGATTTTTGTTGTGAAACTTATTATAACTGATCTATTATTAAAAGAAGTCTGACAAATTGTAATACGAATAAATCTCCTAAAATATTTATTTTGTTCAATTCACAATCATTAATGCTTCCATAATAGTCTTAGACATTATGGAGGACATGCTCCTAAACTAAATACTGTTATCATTACAGACTATACGATAATATATGTAACTTATTTTTTTTATAACTTATAGTATATTTTTATTAAACTATATTATGTATATTTATTTGTGTATATTTTATTCCTGTCGAGTTTTAGCGATTTCGAGACAAATAATGTTCTGAAAAACGTATCTACAGCAATATAAACATTTTATTTAATATCAAACATATCTATCAAACCTGTACAGGTATTATATAGATATCAATGTAAGAAATGAATAAATAAAGAATGTCGCAGGTCAATAGATTATATTAATACATAAAGTCGCCTGAAGCGATGTGAAGTAATGATCTCTCGTACATTCGCAGACAAGCAAAAAGTCAACGCATTTGCGAGCGTTTTAAAAAATTCTACTCCGAGACATACATAGTCTCTTACATATAGATACTATCCGCTTGTTCCGTTTGGTATAAATTTTATTGTTACTGTTATGTAAAGTAGAATTATACTGAATTGTACACATGCGTTTACTAAACTATTCGGATGAATACTACATTCTTTGAAAAGGTTCATGAATATTTGTCAAAAGGTTTTTCCCAGTCAAAACATTTATTTGATCTCTATAATAAGATGTACTCTGTGTATTATGTTCCAATAGCCTAATGGTCAAGGCGACGAACTCCGTAAATTAGCGTCGTTTGTTCGAATCTGTCATTGGACTCTAATATCGTGAAATTTTTCTTAGCACAAGCATTTAAGCTCGGAGTGGTTAAATGGTAACAGTCCCGTTGGTTATGTTAGTAGTTCTTTTTGAAATAAATAAAAAAGAAGTTCTCTTAGAGAATTTTAACACGAGACATGTCTCTTCATTGTTGCCAGATGACATGAACGACGCAGAATAAATTATTATTTGTTGCCGTAAGAGTTAGCGCAAAAATAGACGCATTCCACTAGTTAGATACTGAATAACAATTATAAAAAACTACATAATATTCTGTTGCATTTCCCTATCGAGTAAGCAAAAGTAAACATTAAGTAACAAAACCCACACTAATAATGTTTACGAGTATATGGCGAAAACATGAGGCCACTCCAGTCGCAACTAAAACTCACAGGCATAAACATGTTAACCCGAATGTAACGTTTTTCACAAATTCATATGCCTTTACTTTTATAATTTTTTAACGTTTTTATTTCTATAGACTGGTTCTATGGGTAATTGCCTTACGTGCCACACGTAACGGGATGTTTGGCAATTGTAGAGCATACGTATAAACTTATAGGCACCGATAATTGGTGTTTTTTTTACATTGAAAGTAACAAACAAACACACAGTTCACTTATGGCAAGTGATTCCTGCGTCCCACGAAATCTACATTCATACTTGACAAGGAATCATAATGCAATGAATGTAGATGTCATGGGCCACAGGAATCATTTACCGTGAACTGTATGCTCGTTTGTTACTCTCAATATAATAAACAAAAAATACATGATCACATGGCCTTATATAATAAAGCGTCCACTGGAGATAGTAATTTGGACTATAATGACGGATTGTCAGTTTGTCGTCTACAACAATAATAATCTTATTTACTGACATATTTCTAAAGAAGAAAACTAAATTGCACATTCTATTTTTTCTCGGTCCGCACGGAATAGATCGTTGAATCTAGAAGTATCATAGTCATTCTTAATATATAATAATATAAATAAGCAGAAGACTAAATAGCACAATATTAAATAGTGCAATATTATATAGCACAATATTAAATAGCGCAATATTAAATATATAACTGCGTTCAATATTCACATACTCATTCTTGTTATACGTAATTATGACGAACTAATTTATTATCAGATGGCGTGATGAATACTAGAAATCAATTATAAATATTTTGTATTGGACAATGGAAAAGAGATTGGTTAATTTAACTAACAATTGCACAGTTCATTCGACGGTAAGTGATTCCTGCGGACCTTGACATACAGTGCTCAATAAAGAATTATAATGCAGATGCATTATCGCTCCTAAAGACATAGCAGATGGTGTGTTCCGTCAAAAGAAGTAACGAGTACGGTTTCTTTCACTAACCAGACAAGAAAACATAACTGCGCCAAGCTGCAATTTGACGCTGGTATTTTGTGAAACATGATTTTTTTCCGCGCTCGCGTTAGTTCTACGGCTAGTTTATATGTAGATGCGGCGTGGCCCCGTTATGTTAAATATAATACTATAAGGGTACCATATAGATTTCTCAAATTTTTTAAGAGGTTATCTATAAAAGTAAAAAGTTAAGCCACATCACCAGCACAGCCAGTCTATATTCGTCCCATAGCTGCCCATTTCCCTTGCCTTAGAGCTTTTCAGTTTAGTCTATCACACGGTAAAGAAGGTTAGTGTAGAGGACGAGATCACATATTATATTATCAAAAAACAACAAAAATTAATAACAAGTAGCTAAGATTAAGCTACCAATAATATAAATGATAACAATAACTACTTCTTACGTAACTTCCAGGTAACAAACAACTCGCGGTCAATAACCTGTAAATAATGGATCCTAGTTTTTAATACGCTTTCATTATCTAGACCTGTACGTATGTTTGGATGCATGTATCGGAGTTTTTGTAGTTCACTGCCTGTTTAATTTGAAAATTAGAACCGGTACAATAGATTCATGAGCATATAAGTGTTGTTGTAGTTTTTTAAAACTTAAAACGTATTATGTTTTAGATTTATTCGCATTTACAGTTAATGTTTAACAAATATCAAGATATACCGTAGTATTAACTATTGACTTTTAATAGAGATCGCTAAAATATGTAATATCATGTTTTAATATTCAATCCATCTTAATACGTCTGTAGCAATAAAGTTGTGCTTACACTGTTTTTTGCAACGAGTATGGTAAGTTGGCATGCAATTATGTACAGTGTAATTATGTGCCTTAAAGAATGCAGGATCGCATGTACGCAATGATAACAGTAGAAACATAAAGCGTAGGCTAAAATAGGGTTGGCTCCTTTTTAAATGTATTGTTTATTGTTATAGATATATATGGAATTAATTTATTATTTTGAGCTCCACCGTTTATTAAGTTAATACGGCTAAATTGAATTCATTAGAGAAGTGAAGAGTACTTCAATTAATTTTAAAAGCTAGGTAGCAACCCTAGTTACAAATGCGGTTGTCTGTGCAATTTGGCATGATGTTTCATATATAATGTATTTTGCAGACTGCTTGGCCTTGTGGTCAAAGAAATTGATGGTTTTTAGGTTTGAGTAATTTTGTACTTTTCCCGTGTATATGACATTACGTTCAAACTTTTTATCGCATGCATCATATAGGAGTAGGCGTTAGTGAGTGAGTGCTTCTATGTCTACGTAAATACTTTTGGCACTGTAATATGAACAAGCCTGTTAACTATAACCAGAAGATGTCACTAATCTATCATCTAGTGGTAGACCGAATGACAGCTAAGAAGCGGTATTCAATCTAAATCGTTATGTGTGGCAGCATAACTGTATGTTTGATGTATGCACCCTTATTTCGATTTTAAAAAAAATACTGTTCACGGTTTAGGGATGTATGATGGAAACGGTGTCTGTAAGAAAAACCGAGCTCTCGCCGTGGGGCAAAAACGCGAAGTAGTAGAACAGGTGAACAGGCAGAGAGATCGACGCGACTCATTCCTCGAACGCTGACCGATGATACATTCCCGTTCTTTTACAAGCAACACTAACAAACACACGATCTCAAATACAGTATGGTATAGATTTGACATCCACTATCTCCGTTTCAAACGAACATCATAGTATATATAATGGATGAATAATGCTTGTTCACATAAGAAAAATTTACAATGACGAGTTTTAAATTTGGTTGGCCTTTTATAGGTCTTTCGAAAAATTGTACTCCACTCTATGTATATAAATTATTAATGTAAATTTTCGTATATCATCCATATATGTCTCTCTTTTAGTGTTATCATATCATGCATAGTTGCATTTCGTTCACACAGTGTATTATCATTATCGTGTCAAGTCTATGTTAATACTATATTTTTGTATTCGATATATATTTTGCTCGACGCACGTCGATACTGTACAATGTTTTGATAACTGTCGGTATTAAAGAAATATTAACGTGTACATTTCGGACCCTGGTTATGGTATATAATCAATCAAAAAAAGAAAACAATCGATCAAATAGTTTTGATTCATTCACAATCACTCCACAATTTTTTAACCAACACTTATATAGTAAAATAAGTTCACTAAAATAAAGAGGCATTCTATTTTTAAACATTGGTATAATTTAAAGCCATAATTTTTTTTATGTTTACTTTAATTGGTCAGTGTGTTTTGTACGTGTGTACGTAAACATATCTGGTAAAATAATTGATTAACCAAATGTATTTTTTATTACGTTGAGAATATAGTACCTTCCTTATTGATTTTTTCTGATGATGATGATGATATTAATTTATCCCAAATGGGAAAGGCAAAGGGTTTTAGTCCATACAGCCATGTCTTGTCTTATTGTTGTCATGTCTTATTATTCTCGGTCATAAGGCCTAAGCCACTTCATCGATGTTTTGAATTGCTCGAAGTCAAATCCATAAGCAATAATGGTAGAATCCAAATAAAAATTGTTTTTGATTTTTTCTACTGTAACAATTATTGTTTGTTTATAATTAATTAAAGAACTGAGTACTAGCAGATACTTTTTACAATCAAATTGCACATAATGTGTCACTTTCATTACTTTTTTTTTTGGGTACCCGGTTTGCATTAAATTAATTTCCAATTTTTAGAAGTATAATTGTGAAAGTATAAATAAATTTTTTATTGATATAAGTTACGAAGTTAGTTAAGATGAATATAAAACACATTCTGATTGTAGGTAAAATTTTCTTTGGGTAAATCTATAACAGATTCCCTTTTCTCGGGCCCGTACTGTTTTTAAGGTTTTAAATTACCTAAACATCAAAGATAATTATTTTATGTAGACGCTATTTTAAATGAAATATAAGAATTGAACACACATAACTTCGCAAAATTAGTCACTGGTATCAAATAAGCCGACTAAATATCGCTCAAAAGTGACCTAATGCATATGTATACAGTATGTATGTAATATTACCAGTACGCAAAAATGCATTATACAATAATTGTTGCATGCGATCACCTTGCCCCGAATTATGAAGTATATTTAGGAAGTGATTCAAGTCTTGGGCCGGGTTGATGCGTCACTGGGCAAATGCCGCAACGTCTAAGATTTACCACGCTCCGAGATCTTCCTGGAACATCAGTGATCTAAGCTCATTTCCGACGAGAGCCCTATCATTCAATAGCGCAACACAAAAATCTTTAAAGTTTCATTCTCTTTAAATTCGCAATATTATAGGGATAGATTTTTAGAATTTTTGTTACATACGTGGTTGGTTGTCTTTTCTTTGAATATCTTTATGATAAGAAGTGGAGATAAACCAGTTTGATACGTTGTTAAACGTGCATTAATTTCATGTGTATTTCATCTTTTACATCGATCGTTGCCATCTCAAAATATTCTATTAATGACGTCTCGCCTCACAACAATGTATTGAAATTGGTATAGATCTGGAAAACAATTGTGGTATTTATGTATAACGTGTTTAATTGAAGCTATACAAATATTTTGTAGTGGATACCGAATTAAAAAGCACAATAATTACTAATTCCGAAAATCAATTTCCTTGAATTGAAAATGTTAGTTTAGTAACATACAAACATAAATTACGTCAAACATAAAAATTTTGAAATTAGCTACAACTACTTCAAACAAAATAATTTATCAGAGATATAACACTATATATAACACGAACCCCACAACTTTATGTTCACGTACTAAGCGGTAAGCTATGAAGCAACGCGATGAAAAACCACTAAGAGGAAGAAGACAGTTTGCGTTGTCTTGGTGTCCAGGGAATGTATTCCAGAGGCACGTAACGATGCGTCCCGGAACAGCCAGGTGGCTATAGTGGCTCCGTATGGGCAAGGAATGCTGCCGCGTTGAGCTCGGCCTGGGAACAGGCCGTCACCGCATCGATCGCTATACATCTGTAGAACTTGATTCAGGTAACCGATAACGGCTTTCTTAGTAACGCTCATTATGGTTCACTTACGAACTAAATCACTGCACATTTGATATTGCTGTATAAACGAACAAGGATATCTCTTGTTACTTCAGTTTTTTTTCCGTAATAATAACAAAAAAAGAATGGATAAGTATATAAAAGTGATACTATAATATTGAACAAACTGGACGGCGACCTGTCTTCTTTGAAACCGGCTTTGGAGTTACGGATACAGCTTTTGTATTGTTATTCGGCGGGCGTCACTGTGATCGGAAACGGGAAGCATTCATCGATTGACCAAGGAAATGACAAAGTGTGTGCGATACGTGACGTGCGCCGACTCTATCGTTTTGCAATTATTGGCACTACGATAAAAATAATACTCGTTAAGAGTCGAACACTGGGGCCGCCCGATCGTGTTCTACATCGTCGATCTCTATCGCAACGATAGTTCAGATTACTATAGAGATGTCATCAACTTTGCGGGATATATTATGGCTGTATGCAATTGCGCGAACACAAAGGCGTTTAAATCGAAGGCAACATACTCTTAAACCAGGCACAAAAATTAACAGTTTGCGATGAACTATAATATTGTTACGAACTCAGGAGACGAAATGCAGCAGCAGCCAAGTCTGACCACTACGCCGCGCGGCCATCAGTCATAGACAGTGAACATTTAACATTCGACAGCCGATCGCTGTTTCTTGGCACTACGTGAAACTGCAAGTGCACAAGAATTTATTATTGCTTCGGGTCACGCAACGAATGCTAAATAGGCGGGCAGACGCTGTGCTGTCCGATCCGTGCGTGCCCTGACGTGCTCAATTGTGCGAAATATTAAATATTCGATTCCGCGAATCGGCCGGAAATGGCTCCTTCATTATGCACGACGGGTGCTTGGAGCGATCGAGTCGGATGGCTCGGGCGCTGACTCGACCTCCCCGGTGCATCGATAAGATTCTTTTCAGGCTAGCGGACGTGACATTAGCAAGAACGGTCAAAGAAGCTCGTTACATATTTCTGAGGAGCCACAATTAATAAGTCCCATTAAAAGGGAAATGATCAGTCCGCCTACGAAAAAAAAATTAGAGAGAAAATACATGTACATGTATAAAAACATACACTTAGTTATTCAGACATAATGGGAGTTTCGTAATGTATGTTGGCCACCGATGGAGAGACGGTGGACGTGAGCGACACGGCGAACGCATAATAAAGGCTCGCGAGAACCTGGCGCTGTCAAGATGCGCGTGCGATAACGCGCACGGATTTACTTAACTCCTTCAATGAAATAAATAATTGACATCATCGTTACAGAGTCCAGTATAAATTATTTCGTTTCAGATTGATGATTGATTGAATGATGTCCTCCTGGTCGAATTCCAGTTATGATCAGATCAAATAGCGCAAACAAAGAGTACTCGCTTGTCAGAACCTTCCCTGACCGAAAAGCACATGTACACAATATGATCAGAGCAATGAGATTTGATCTACACAGGATATAATACAGTGCCGTAAGCGGAGGCACTCACTTGTCATGCCCTTCGTTAATTCGATGTATTGCATGTGCAGTAACTCGAAAACTGACCAAGTGATGCACAAATATTGTTTCTTGGGACGGAATATAGCCCAGGGAACGCGACTCTGTAGATGCACCCTATACATCAACGTCACGATGGTGTCATATTGTATAAGATTTAGGGACGTAGAGTGTAGAGGCATGCGTGTTTGCGTGTTGACGCAAGCCGCACCCGCAGGGCCGGTCGGCGGATCTTAGAAACAAGCGAGCATCTTCCCACTAATCGCGCCGTGTACGACCTCAGTAATTAGACTTCTCAGTAGCAAACGATTATGCGGAATTTTTAGCATCAATTGCGTATTAAGTGGCTCGTGAACAATTATATCAAATAAGAGATGCTTTTGAGAGATCACCTGCAACACAATAGCCGAAGTGCCTAGACCGTGCGATTACACATGTTTTCGCTAAAAATTTTAAGACATTGAATCATTCTCTCTCAGATATTAAAAGCTACTACAAATACCTCCCAAACAAAATATCAAAGCCGGGCTGAATACGGTAATTTTAAATTGTGAATCTGTGCATACTTCCTGTATTATAGACGGTATTGCAAAGTTTCTTTAATACAATATATTGATTGAATCGCTTTGTTCCTACACGTTTTCCCTTTCCACTATCAGACGGATATTGAAACGGCGGATACCTATCCTTTTGGTGTAATTATTCTTCGTTGTATTTTATAACATTAATTTTATTTATTTTGTAACCAATTCATTTTTATTTTTATTCATTTTATCACCCAACCGGGTAAATAAGGTTGATTCCGGTTAATCATTTATATATATTATAAACAGGGATGGTCCAAGAACACTTCCTTGTGGTATTCAATAAACTTAATATATATCCAGTTGAGATATATAAGATTTTAATATATTATTATTTAATATATTATATATTTTTAATATATTATTAGGTATCATAATTTAAAAGCACTATTTTCTTTATGATAAATAACATCGTACCCAATGCAGTGTTAGACCGTTTGTTGCTTTGCGTACGACTGATGCGAAAGAACTGGAATAATTTGCTTCCGTACGTATTTCCGTCCGATTATAACGTGGGTGTCTTCAGAAGAACTAATAAATAGAATAACTTTTGCCGGTTCAGTAACTGCCTCTGACCTCTTAACACCAGTTGGGGTTGGTTTTGGAGAGGAGTTTTTTTCACTACTTCACTTTTTTTAACTTTACTCTAAAATATTGTAAATATGATATTGAAGGTTGTGTTATATGTATATTATTAAACATATCTAACAGTAGTGATATATGTTTAATAATATACATAATATATATGACACGCCTGCCTATAACAAATGCGTAGGTAAATTTCAGCTAGGGTTGTGTGTATGAAATACGGAATGTCCGGTTTTGTCGTAGTGACATTTCTCGGAACGTTTAATACAGAACATTGAAAAAAACATGTAGTCTTCTCTGTACATAGCAACATTTTTAAACTTTGTTTGTTTTAAGTTAAACGGAATAGGAATATAATTACGGGGAGGTATAATTAGTATGTAGTAAAAACTTGTACGCTTGGAGTCCAGTAGTCAACCCGGACTCGGATCCCTGGCTCCGACGGGGGAAAAAAGCTGCAAATCAGGATCGTTAGCAACCCTAATTGCGGGCATGGCTCGTTATTATTAAATAACTGTGTGTAATTAAAGCACTAAGTGACCAGTACGTCTCTTTTATGAGAAATATCAACTGCTTCATTTTGAAATAAGTTGTCTTCGTGTTCGTATGTACCAACATCAATAAAATTATTTCCGTCACATTATATATATATATATATATATATATATATATATATATATATAAATATGTAAATATTTATATGTATATGTATATATTATACAAGATATACGTAAGAAAAAAAATATACGTTTTTTTATAAAATTTAATTAGAAATTGAGACTAATGAATATTGAATTTGTTGAGGTGTAACAAATAGAAAGGTGCTGAGAAAAATACGTCAACTCACTAATATCTATGAGTCATTTGAGCTGTTAGCTTGCGGATCTTGCTCTGATCATTTGAATAAATCAATAAATGGTCTTAATGACGTCATATTATTAAAGCTAGTAAAGTACCTGGTCATTATTAATAAGGCCTCTGGATTCTTACTTAACACATTAGCGTTACACTACTTTTTTACGCTGGTATTCCGGAACGCGTTGTACTACCCCTATCCAGCCGACCTTGTAACTGATTAAATTTCATTAAATGAACAAATGCTTTAAAAATAATATAATAAATGTAAATGTACGTCAAAGTATGCCTGGTAACATAAAATGAGTTTATTTATATAAAAAATTGTGAGTGATATAATATGAATAATACAAATAAAAATCCGAGCAAACGTATAATTTTCAATTAGTTCACATAGTCTACAATTATCTAAACGTTTGGTTACTTCTTACATCTGATTTGAGATTTTTTTTTTAGGTATCTAAAGGGATTTGTATGACAGCAGCATTTCTCTGCTTATTATATTTCGAAGGCTGCAGTGATATTGCATTTCATATTTTACAAAGTTTGTTATATATACACGAACTCTAACTTTATGTGATACTTTAACAAACATGAAGTTAGATTTCGTGTCCTTTTTAAAACATTGTAATTTGTGGGACGCCATTGGATGACGCCAAGAGAGCAATAGGTGATAATAATGATTTTCTTTAGCTTAAGATCGACTACGGCACAACAGTTGTTACTGTCATGTCGTGTAAACTGCGCCGGATATATAAAAGAAATTACATATCTTGATTAATAAATAGATAAAAAAAACAATGCTTCACTAAAATCATAACATTTCAACTACTCTATAAACGACACTCGACAAATAAAAACTGAAGAAGACCGAGTTAAAACGGAAAAGTCACAATCGGTAATTGCTACGTTCCTGCAGAAATTCATTAAGTCATATTAACTTTTAAAGAGTTTTAATTTGCTACGACTCACATATCAATGCGTTTTATGCATATTAAAAAGCTTTTGTAGAAAGTGGTTTTATTATTAAAACCGTTACAGTTAAAAGGACAGTAGGAATGCGTTAAATGTTAACAAGGCAAGTTATATATGAAAACACACAGAATACGAGAGGAATTTTCTGCGCTTGTTTGTACCAATTAGCTATGTAAATCGCATAGAACAACGAAAATGAATGGACATTTCCCATTCAAATGGTATAGGGGACACTTCTAAAAAAAATGTAGCAAACGATACCTGGAATGCGACACCTCAGCGGAGGTCTCAGCGAGGTTAAATATTTATTTAAGAGGTGGGCGCATTGGGGGGATATGGGGGATGTGGGGGAGACGCAATCGGCGCGGCTCGCGAGATGCTGTCCGAATGTTAATTTTCACGATGAAGCCATTTGTCGGACGTGAATCGAAGGCATAACGAGCGAGCTACATTTCTCGCAACCCATACGAAACGATGATCGTGCAATGCCTATTGTTGCATGAATTATTATATGATATACAGGATTCGGTATTACATCGCAAATCCGTCCGGTGTTTTAGCACGCTGTCGCAATCAATGTATTATTACGTGTTGTCGGATCAACGAGGCTATTATAGACTTTTATTGTTCCGATTACAAGAAACTCTGTCTACACGTCAGACACATCAACTGAGCTCCACAATCACGCTTTAGAAAAGGGTTATTTTTTTATTGATTGTAATTAAGTATCCAAAAAGTATGATTCCGTTTTTAGGACGTTGATCTTATATGACGTGTTTATATATTTAATATAAAAAATAGGGAACATGTTTATAAACATTATACATCGCATATATCGCACCTTTCATTCAAAGGTGTATCTCATCTCAGTGAATATCATATTTCAATGCAACGAGCACGGTGGTCCCAGTAATAAATTATTCCTCCTAGTAACATTCTAATGTGTTCCATTCATGCGATACACAATCCTGAGCGTAAGGACAATTGGAGAGTAAGCGAGCACTCGACTACGCGCATGTCAACAGGTCTTTGTTTGAGAAGAAATGTATACGCGACGTAAAGATCAGCGTGTGAACCAGGGTGCAGGGCACTGGACGTTCAGTCACAATATAATGATGTTTCCATTTTGAAATCTTTAATGCGCGCCAGTTTTCCTTTGGGCCACCTATTTAACTTCCGGTTTTTTATCTTCAATTATAGCTAGATATTTATTTGCAAAATGAGATTTTAAATGCTTACCTTTATATACAATTTGGGGAAAAAACATTTTCAATACCAGAACGATAACGATAATGTCAGTTTTATTGCTAAATTGAAACTAATACGCTACAATGTTTTTTTTTATAGAATAGGTGGCATATCAGCGTGCTGTATAATTTAAAAATTATTCTGTATGCCGATGATATGAAATTCATATGTCCCATCTCAGATACAAACCATACAAATGAACTTCAACAGGACTTAAATCGCTTTGAAATTTACTGTGATATAAACAGGCTGCATTTAAATGTATCTAAGTGCTACATATGCACTTTTACTCGCATGCCTAACCCTTTAATAAATAACTACACACTTAAAAAACAGTGATCACTAGAGTTCATTGCATTAAAGATTTAGGTATAACTTTTGATTCTAAATTACTGTTTGATAAACATTTAGACTACATAGTAGTTAGTTAAGCATCGAGAGCACTTGGCTTTGTATTAAGAATGTTAGCTAATTGTAAAGATGTAAAAACGGTGAAAATTTTGTGTTGTTCTTTTGTCCGCAGTCAGAGTACGCTAGTCAAGTATGGAATCCTATGTATGATTTATATATAAATAGAATAGAGTCAATACAAAAACGATTTCTTCGACATTTGCAATTTCGGTCAAAGATATACTTACCAAATTACTATTTAAGATGTAAAAAATTTCACATATTACCACTCTACGAGCGTAGAGTGGTGATATGAGGCCGAACTTGCGTTTTGTAAAGTTGCGACATGAAAAACTGTCTGGTTCTATTAAGCACACCCAGAGTTTTAGAGGCCAATTTGGCCTTATCCTCCAAGTGACCGCGGAACTGAGCGTTGCTCAATATGTCAACGCCAAGGATTCCAATACTAGCTGAAGTAGCAAGGGGAGTGTTTCAAAATTAGGAGATACGACAAAGGGATTGTTTAAACGCGCAAGGTCGTATCTTCGTAGGATTAAATTGGACTAGATTTTGTCGGCTCCAATCTGAGACTATGTTTAACAATATCTCGATCTCAGGCACAAGTTTATTTAGGCACTCATTGACGTGTTCCCGAGAAATATTAGCGCGGCAAATGTATAACACATCCCCTGTGCTGCCGGGGCTTTATAGCGTGAGACAAAAGCAACCGTTCTGGCAGGTTTATGATTATGATATCCAATTTGTACGGCATTCCCTTCATCGTGGTGTTAAAAAAAGCAAAGTTAGACTATTTTAAAATAGTAAAAACATAATTAAACTTGTTTATATTCTAGAATAAGTTGGACTCTTAAAATAATAAAGAGAAATAGAAGGAAATAACGTTAATTGTAATACATTAATGTGTTAATTATTAGTCTATTGTGATTTTTCCACAAGGTAGTAATGTAAAACGGATGTTCTTATCTGTGTCTTATGACGTCATATTTATTTAATTCGTGTTACTTAAAAAGTATTTTTCTTTACCACATAGCACGTGGTAACATAAATCGTGGTAACATCTTTATAAAATTTTGGGGTTATGTACGTGGTAATAGAAAATATTATATATATATATATATTTCTATTCTTAGAGTATGTCGTTAGTCGCAGCAACCGCTAAGCTACAGATGAACTTTGAACTTCTTTGTTTTCCTTATATCAAAAAAAGATAAGAACGAATCAAAGATAAAAATCAAACGAATTATTACATGAGATATATAAAGAATATATTTATACTGTTAGCGGTGACAAACGAGCATACAGTCCCCTGATGATGACTGATTCCTGCGGCCTATGTCAATATTCCTCTCCGATAAATACTCAATATGTTGATGCGTTATTACCACTGTGGACTAAAATGGAAAGACTCTTCACCAGTAATGAGAGTAGCGTCAAACTACTATTTTCACTGGTATTCCAGATACTGTATTCCTTTTTTCCTCTATTAGACAGTTAGTACAGATAGTCCCCAAGTGATCGATATGTCGGATTGGAATCCAATCCCATAATTGAAATAACGTCGTATGTACAGATGAATAAATAGCCGTGATGTTATACCGACCGGTTAATTTAATGTATTTTCGCATTACCATACAATAACGTTCCTGGTGTTGTATTCACGAAGCTTCAAATGGGAATACACCGATATGTTGGAAGTTCACCACTATGAAATATTCAGCACTATTATGCGACCTGTGCATATTAAGCGTTTATTATGTAGGGGATCAATGCACGCGTGTACGAAACGCGAACGATAAATATAGTGAATATAAATGTATTGTGTTAATACAATACGAGGGTCCTGGGTTCGTATCCCAGCCAAGAAACAATATGCGTACATCACAGTGTTGTATGCCCCTCATAACTAAACCGAACCCAAACCTTCCTCCGATCTAATTACATGCATTAATTTGCTACCTAGCGGATGCGAGGAGTTGGCATCCTATATTTGCACAAATGCTTACGGCACTATGACATATTCGGCGTAGTTGATACTCATTTGATAATAACCCGAAGATATCCTCGTGTACGAAATGGACCAGAAGACATCTTTAAACAACATAAAAATTATTTAACTTTTATGTACAAAAAGCATTTATACAAGGAAACTAAGATAAGGAAAGTATGTACAAAGGCTCAGCTTTATTTTTATAATAATTTTTTTTTTCCAGCAGGCCTGGTGTTGGACATATTTTCATAAAAATGAAACGGTGTCCTAACTTAAAAAGAAAGAAGAGATAAAAAATGCACATAAATACAATCGAGTATAAAATATGTCATCTATGAATTTTGGTTCTTATTGTATTAGTGTAAAAATATCAAGACACTATGTATAAAATGTTTAAAAGAAAAAAGAGAGCCGAGGGAATCTGAGATACAGATTTTTATATATGGTGTCTATATCTGTGTATATATTTATTTATTTATTTAATATATGTTGCGTTAACTTTAAAGATATTAATGCAACATATAGTAAATAATTCACTAAGGGTGGGCTTAATGCCAAAGGCATTCTCATTAATTTCTCATTCATCTTTCATTCAGTCTACCCAAGGTGTGGTGGGATATTGCGATAGGTGTAGCAATAAAGTAATTAATAAAAAAGAAAGACTAAAAATAACTAATATATAAAGAATAATAGACACACAATATAGAACATACATATATATATATAAATACAATATACAAATAAAAACATACATAATAGAATATAATACAATAGCAACCATAACATATCTGTTGGTATCGAAATTTATATGTACATATGTAAATATAAATATTATAATTACTCAGTTCGAAAAGCAGTGTAAGCCATGTTGACATAACTTGAGTTTAACATTTAGGACTTTCCTAGATATGATAAAGTAGATTAATATTTAGTTTTTTTTTCACATTTATATAATTAGGTTATACGCCATTTTATTCCTAATTAGCTTAACACGATCTCATTATATTTACCCGAATGCTACTTACTCGTGAAATAAAAAAATCAATTTTCGGATTTTATTTCAAGTCCTGTCTCGATTTCTTTTCGAGTGTCTCACAGCACTCATGTTTGAGGTGTCTGACATCTTGAGGTCATGGTTATTCTGTGCTACTGCCAGCTTTTATTAAGACAACAGTCCCCACGTGACCGCGGGTTAAGTGAAACACTGTTTTTATTTTATTTTTGTTACACTAAGAGTAACATACGAGCGCACAGTTCACCTGATGGCAAGTGATTCCTGCGGCCCATGACATTTACATTCATCCTTGAATCATAATGTAGATGCGTTGCCACCCTTGAGGACTCAGATGGAATGCATGGCCACCATTAATAAAGGTCTCCGGATCCCTTCACCCACCAGACGAAACACAGCAGCATTATGCTTCTATTTTACGCTGTTATTCTGTGAGGGCGTGATCGTACCCGAGCAGACCCATTCATTCTGCAACTAGAAGCGAACTGCAGTGTAGCTCTTACACACTTGTAATGTTAAAATTTCAAGTGTGTGTAAATTAAAGTTACTCGTTAATATTATTTTTATTAAATGTCTTGATATGTATTATACTATATTACATGTTTCAATCTACAATACATAAAGATATTTAAATAAATATCGTAGCGGTATGTTGCATCGTTTTTTATGCGTACAGCAAATAATTGGAATAATGTATAAGTCATTTCGTACGAACAGCATGTCTTCAAGAGAAATGGGAATGAATAGGCGTTTATTGATATAGTTACAGTGCGCTCTACCGTGAATGAAGAACAAACAGAAAACTCCATTCCGTTAATACGGTTCAACAGTTACATATTAATGAAATTTAATTATATTTGAAAATTCTGATATTGTATTAAAGCTGTATAAATTGGTTTATTTTCAATATTAATGTTCTTTTTTCCTTTTCGAACTATAAAATAAAATTGACATTTTTGAAATTAAGGTGACGGTTGCTTAGTTAAATGTGTGAAGTCCATTAAACGTGTGGTAATAAAGAGAACACGTTGCGCAACCACCTACGGCACGTTCAAGCCAGCCTCTTGGTTAGGGTCCCACGAAATCAGCGCTTCCTAAACTTTGTATCAAAAGGCCTCTTTTCATAAAATTGGGTTATATTTTGCTATACATGTAAGCATTATGAACGCGCACACTTCTCATATCAGATGGTATGTGGCTTTTCCATCGACATCTACCATCCATATACATATATGTCCATGTTTAATTACGAGTCAAGATGCAATTGCGCTGTCACCCTTGAGGAGTAACTTATCCGTCTGTGCCGCCCCATTCATGCTAAAGCTATCGTAGTTTTATCTGCAAGCTACCGATGATGGCGGCTTTCTAGTCCATTAACGACCGTGGAGATATCGTCAAATTATTACCAGACAATTTGTGAAAATACAGAGGCACTCACTCATCAATACCTGCTGTACGTGTGTGTATATATATAAATATATATATATATATATATATATATATATATATATATATATATATATATATATATATTTAATAATTAATATTAAATTTCAGGTTAAATTTTATCTATAACATATTACTTTATGATGTATAGAAACACAGTGTTGCAGTATATTTGCATATTTTCTAACTAAGGAGAAAGGAGAAACTACGAAGTTTAATTTTATACTAGCTGTGCCCGCGACTTCGTACGCGTAGACTATAGGATACTTGGTATGTCTAATGTAAGGTTTTTTTAGAACTTTTGAAGGGGAACAATTCCGTCATACATGATTTTTGCGTAACTTTAACCGGCGCTGAACATGCAACGGAAGCTCTCAAAAGGAATAATTTTTCCAGTTTTTCAACATTTTCATTCATGCCCCGCACCTATTGGTCGTAGCGTGATATTAAATAGTATATAGGCTAGAGCCTATATGCTATTAGATAGACCTTGATGAATGGACTATCCAACACAAAAATAATTAATCAATTCGAACCAGTAGTTCTTGAGATTAGCGCATTCAACCTCTTCGGCTTTATTATATTAGTATAGATAAACATAATATTTGATTAGATCAATTCACAAGATTTCTACACAAATAAGAATCAATCGTAAAAAGTGGAATTTAAATTCGCAACACAGTTTGGGAAGCTCAACTGCAGACAATACCTATTATGATTTCTATATAATTAAGGACCCTTCACACACGGTACTACCTTTTGTCCAACAGTAACAACTGCTATGAAATATCTGAACAAAAAATATTTACAATACTTTTGTATTCGATTATCGTATTGAAAAAAAATAATTGAACGAGTGGGAAGATTTTGTTGGAGAGGGCATACTATGACAGAATGTCGTGGGATACTTTAAGCGCACATGTGCTCACTTTTTTATATATTGTGTGACTATTAAAAAAGCGTTTCTAGGGTACAATGATGTAATTTAATATTATTATTTATGAAAATCAGCTAAGACAGAATTGGCATAAAATTAGTTATTAAATTTCTATATAAATAATTTATCACATTACTTCCTTAAGTAGCCCGAAAGATAATAAAATTCTTAAAAAATATTATCTTTTATTCAAAGATTTAATATTTTTCCTTAATGTAAGGCTGTACTGGAATTCAATACCACCTAGATTTTTATTATTAAATCATGCACCAATCCATATATTCACGCTTAAATTTCAGGACACATCAAATTGCATTCATTAGTTTGATCAACTCAACTATTGTTATAAAGCACGAAATAGGCATGTATTTTCGTTTATTATTAGTTAGTAGTCTTTTAGACATTTTTTCTTATTTCGAGGTTCAGTAAGCAAATCTCAGTTTAAAATCTGAGGTACACTAAGCCGAACATGAACTGAATATCCAAAATTTTCAACTTTAAAGTGCAATAACGGCATAGGATTAGGAATATACGTAAATATAACTATTCTTAATGAATTACTTAAAACAATTAATTGTACAATTGTAGAAATGCCAAAAACATAATGAATTAAAAGACTATAGTAATACAATAACTAATTAGGTTTTTATGCAAGGTTTGATTTATACCGGTACTTTAACAAGACAGGAGATTAAAGATAAGAATAAGTCAATATAAATACTAATATCAAAAGTGAGAAATAAAAAAGATCGTGATGTTAGAATCAACCAGACTAAACTGACCTGATCGAAATAAAAATTCGAAAAATTTAAAATAAATTCTCAAACTGAAATGATTAAAAAATAATCTCACTAAAAAAAGATAAAGTATGTTCAGTAAACAAGGGGTACAACTAATGACAGACTACATAAACAAAGCCATAAACATAATTGCATATATGAAAGTATTTAAAAAAAATAGTGATGTTAATTGAATTTACCTACATTATGGCAATTTTTCACCAAGTCAACGAAGACAACCGAAATATTGTCAAGCCCAAAAACAAATAATTGAAATCAAAGATGTTCAGAATTTAAAAAAAGGAAAATTGATATTTAAGCATCGGCACCCGTTTTAATATTCAGCATGACATCCCAATGTTTTTTTCAAACGTCGATAAGAACGAATTTGTAAAACAAAGTGGATTCCCTACCTGTGCACCTTGAACAATGTAAGGCCGGGCTTTAGAAGTAATCGCCTCACTAAATCGAGTCGTTTTAACATGTCAGAACAAGCTCTTGTTTTTTTTTTTTGTTGTGAGAACACAGTGGGTCGCCTATAGATGTTTTGTACATTTTACGGCCACTTCATTAAGGGTTTCCGAACAGTCGTTTCGAGCACCTCTATTGACACATCAACAATTTGCGAGATCGTAAAAAAAGCTGTGTTTAATTTTATTTTGATTTTATACGACAATACTGTTTACGATTTAAATATTTACTTATTTTAATAAAAATATACCTTAGCAAATATCTTTATCGTTTTTTGCTGATATTAGGTATTACATCAATGTATGTACATTAAAATATTTAACTTTACACGATAACTTCAATGACAGTTTCATCATTCGATAGTAGAATTATTAATTTTCGATGTTAGGAAGAAATTTATTAATTTTAGGTAAAGTTGCTTGGGGTTGGGTTTTTTTTGTACAGATCTAAAAATAGCAAAGTAACATTGAGGCCTTGGGCTAGAGAAGGATAGTTCGCCACGCGGCTTCAATTCGGATTAAGGTCTCCGCTGAGTACCCTGAGCGTTTGCCACCTTTCCGGTGTAGTTGTAAAAGCTTCAGATTAACAGCATCAATCATCTGTTTTTAATACGTCAGAAGTAACTGATCGAGCCGAGGTTCGGCACTCTCGGGCATCCACGAGTCAATTGCTTTCGCGACCCAGGGCAACTTTCCAAGCCCTGGCTGCCTTTCGGGAACCCTTGTGCTGGGTACCCATCCATAAAGGTCTCGGCTGAGTGCCCGAAGCGCTCGGCCAACATTCAATCAGGTGAAGCTGTAAAAGCCCTCGGGTTATTAATGGCCATCAGCGATAAAACAAAATCATACGTAAATAAAAAGAAACCACGACTTTGGCTAACTCTATATGTCTCTAAGACATGACACATGGTGGCCCCACGATATTTTCCTTCACCACCGGGCACATGGTAGATCAGAACTTAAAATTGCAAGAAATAATGGACATTGCTGTCGGTGTTGGAAAGCAAACTCACTTAGCACGAGTAACGTGAAATTAAAAACGAGTGCATGGACACTGAGCTGAAAATATCCTAATTATATATTTATATTTTTTTATACGTAATATAAATTACGTTCATCAAACGTTGGTTATTTTTCGTTTCTTTCATATTAAAGTTGGATGATATTTCTAATGACAATGAATTTTATGTACTTTTCCTTAATCATGATCCTTTAATTACGTTAACAAACTTGCATATATCATTCTTTATTTTCGGTTAACAAAAGAGATACAGACAGCTGTTTTCTTACACCCGACATACGGTAAGCCTACGGACCCAGATGGTCCATATAAATAGCTATATAAGTATTACATACATAAGTATTGACGTGTCTTATTTGTGACAATCGAAAGCAACTGGAAGATAATGTAAGAGACAGGATCATTTCTCAGTACACGTTCAATAGGAACACCAACTCGTTAATAGCAAATCTGGGACAAAACGATAAACGAAGTGTACGATATTAATATATTCATCTCACATCTATTATATATACATATATATATATATACATATGTATATTAATATGTTTAGGAGATATGTTAATAGAAGTATTATTTTAAAGGATTTTAATCGCTTCCGGGACTTGTGGTAATTTTATACCTCAGATCTATCGAGATCTGAAAGTACCAAACTTTTTAATTGATTAATTCTTTATAATACATACTACAACTACGAGCATTCAAATAAAAATGGCAAATTTGTAAAATTTTCAATTATGAATTGGAAAACTGTAGACGGGTGGTGTCTGAGTGCAGCATAGCTGCACGGCAATCGCGTGGAAGACGTCAACGGGCGACGCAAGCCGAAGGATCGAGGGGCGGGGCGGGGGACAGGGAGATGGGGAATGAGAGAGGGAGAGGCGCTCGTGAAGGCAGCGGCGTGCAACAAAGCGCCTTCCGGGAACCGCCACAATACAGGTTTGCGGCGACGTGCGATACCTTCGCAGATACAGCCGACCGGGCAGGTAATGCACTCGGCCCTTTTGTCAACCGAATCGACGAACGGTACTTCGGTCGACAGCATCTCAACACTAGACTGCATTTTCGCTCAAAACTTTCTGCATCTCCGTTTGTTCATAAATTAAGAGCCATACTACGTATGCCCTACAATATAAACCTCAAATCTTACAAATTGCCATAAAAATATATATTTTACTATCATTCATTTCAGCCTCTGATGAAATTGTGAATACCAAAACTAAGACGACACATTTTTCTAAATAAACGCAGTACCTGGAGTACAGAAAGTATGTCAATATGCTTCTTGCAAAAATGAATAAGTAATTTAAAGGAAAAGTAACTAGTCGATCGATGTCCATTAAAATACCCGCGACATTAGGCCCTATGTGTACTTACGTTCTGGGCATAAAATTTTAATAGATCATAGCAGAATAATGCTGCTGTGTTTCATCTGATGAGTGTAAGGGATCCGGTGACCTTTATTACTAGCGACGAGGCATTCCATCTCAGTCCTCAAGGGTGACAACGCATCTGCATTATGATTCCTTGTCAAGGATGAATGTAGATGTCATGGGCCGCGGGAATCACTTACCATCAGGTGAACTGTGTGCTCATTTGTTGCTCTCAATGAAATAAAAAAAAACATCAGTAGCAGTTGTAATGAAATTTTTATACATCAGTAGTTAGGGTACCTGAAAATTAGGGCTATTACTAACAATTTTTTTTGCTTGTCAATGTGGCTACGGCCACAAGGCTATCCATACACTTGTCAATTGAATAGCATCGTCAAATTTTACATATACGATATGTTGAAAACGGGAAATACGGCCCTCTCGTGGAAGCTGTAAAAGGTTAACAGTTGCAATCAACCCTTGATAAAAAAAAATAAAAAAATGCTTTTGTAGATTTGGCGAAAATTACATCACTGTCGCTAAATGCTTTATAAATAGGAGATTGGATTCAGCGCATCCTTGTTTTTTTTTATAATCATCGCGTTAGAAAGTAGTCTGGGAATTTAAATTGTTTTTTCTCGTTCTGATGGCCGCTGCTAGCTCCAGGGCTTTTACAGTTTCACAGGGTTGAGAAGTGGCCGAGGGCTTATGGCGCTCAGCCGAGACTTCTATTAGTGAATCAGTCACGATCAATCAGCAAAAGGGCTCCCTAGGGGGATCGATAGGATTTTTTTTTAAAATAATAGATTACAAATGAGTCACAATTCACTCGGTGGTCAGAGGCTACGAACATCGACATGCATCTGTGATGCTTGATGAATTGATCGCTAACTGATTGATAATTAATGCGTTAAAACATCTTGGCACTAATATTGGCTAACTTTGTGTTAAATTAATCATATGTTACGCAACCATAATATTACCACGCTGCCTCAGAATACCAAGTAAAGCGTGCGATATATAAGCGTCTACTCTTGCATCTAGTGTGAATTTGTAAAGGGAATCGAAAGTTCTGGTATTTTCTACGATCGGCTCACAACCTACCAACAGTGTGTAATAGTTTGTTTCTAGCTGCATTATGAATGGGTCGGCTCGACCGATGTAGGTACATGCCCTCACAGAATTCCTGCGTTAAATAGCAGCATGGCGCTGCTGTGTTTCGTCCGGTGAGTGTAGGGATCCGAAGACCCTTACTGGTAACTAAGCATTCCATGTTAGTTCACAGGGGGTGGCAACGCATTATTATTATTTATTTATCAGCTTAACTGTGTGCTCGTTTGTCACCATCGATACTACAATAAAACCCTGTTTACTAGTCGTGAGAGCTAGGGTGGTTCATCTCTTGACCATTATCAATAGAGGCTTCAAGTAACTTTATAAGCGCTTGATATGTATGTTTTCCGCAAGAACATTTTGTTATTGAGTGTTTGTTCTTTCTGTTTATCAAAGGACATGGGCCACTCTCCATACAATGCACGGCCCACTAAACGAAGTTCAAGGACAGTAATGAAATTAAGTATAAATAACAGACTATATATCCCTTTTAATATAAACAAATTAAAATCAATATTGTTCGTGGGGATACAGAGAATAAAAATAAGATAAAAATTAAAGGTTATATCATATGATTTTGCTGTCAATACACTGACACTTTAACATCATCATCAGCTTAAATATTATTTATATTACTATACTTTATGACACAGACCTGATTCAATGAACGCTAAGACTGATGATAAGTATGTAATTTTTTTTTTTTTCATAGATATTTCATTAATGTCCTTGAGAGCACGAGTAGTTGGGCCGAAAATGGCCCATGTCCTTTGGCCGGTGACAGAGCGGTGTCATTATGCGATTGAATAATTGCTCGCTGTCCCATAGTCGCTTGTCGTGATTCGTTCAAAAGTAGTTGGTGGTATTCTCTTAAATTCTTACTATGCCCTTTGTTTCTGTGTGAAACAAGCGCATTGTTATGGTAGCGCTATAAATTGATGGTTCGAAAGATTACAGCGATGGCGAAATCTTCTGGTTGATATATGATGTCGACTATGGAGGATCTCTTATAGTAAGCATTTGCGCCACTCGATCGGCTTCCCCTTTATGAGGAAGGTTTAAAACAAACATATTGTGATACAACACTCGCGTATAGTTCGACTGGGAATTGAAGAATTACGCCATGGTAGCGTTAAGTGGAATAAATACAGAACTCATAAATCTATCCCCCACTCTTTCACTGAACAGTCAAAACTATACTTTGTATGATGTAGATAACTTTTTACGTTAAATTTACGATTCTAAGCCAAGTCAATATCACGCAGACAGACAATCAAAAACGTGTACTATAAATTTTTTATGGATGTTTCCCGCGATAAAAGATCAATCTCCATACATATCAAACAAATGGGAAGAATTGTATAAAAGTAAAAGTGAGGTAATAAAATAAAATTCCCGGGCGGTGAGAACTCGTTAGCACAGGCACTTCAGATTTATGGCATCTTTACTCTCACTCCTGCATATAATTTAAATGACGGAACAAACAACACAAAACCCGGATTTGCTTAAAGCAACAAGTTTTAAGCAAATCCGGGGTTAGTTTAAAATTGAATTATCTATTCAAAATTTCAGATTTAGATTTAGAAAACACCTAAATATAACATAAACTATTAGAAATCAATTTTTTCTATGGAATTATTATTCTGTAGATATTGTATATATATATACTATTCAAAAATTATAATTTATTAACTATTTATTGCATATATATATATATATATATATATATATATATATATATATGTATATATTTTATCAAACAAGAAAGACATGCAAGCTTTAAAAACCGCCTTGCATTAAGGATTTGGATCGTAATTGTGTAGCAGTTTCTGTATTCACTAATTAGGGTCATTGATAACAAGTCTGCAACCGCAACGTGTTATCATGCATTTGCATGCACTTAAATCCAAAGATTATAAAAAGTAAAGCTTTTTACGGAAGTACAAATAAGAGCGCCGATCTCCTGATGTTAAGTGATCCCTGTGGCCCATTACATATCCATCCTAAATAAAGTTAGTTAGTAAATTAGTTATCAAGTGGATAACTAAAATGAACTGCCCCGTTACCAGTAACAGGGTATTTTTCGCACTAAACGAAATATAAGCCACTATTGTACAAAGGTCTTCGTCTTCGATCAGAAGATTGAAGTGTAACTATTTTATGTTAGACTATTTTAAATTCCAATATTAGGGTGACTACCATTAACGCTGTCTCCGTTCTTCGGATAAATTTACACTGCACGTTCCGTTATTGTAATATTGGATTCTTATAAAACTCTTTTTTATGGCTGATGGCCGCTGTTAGCCCGAGGGCTTTTAGAGCTTCACCGGGTTGAAGGGTGGCCGAGCGCTTAGGGCACTCAGCCGAGACCTTTATTTATGGATAACCAGCACAAGGGTTCTCGAGAGGGGGCCTCGGCTTGGACCGTTACCCTGCGCGTGTAAGCACTTCGGCGCGAACAGGCATCGATGCTTCTAAAGGATTAACTAAATGAATATCATTATTATTACGACATTTAATACACTATCACTTCGGTATATATCCCCTTGACCACGCATGCCATGAGACTGTAGAATGCTCGACCCCCAAACATACATACAGTTAATAGTAAAACTTTATTTATGTGGTTATTATATATATGTACGTTAAGTGCTTTAACTTTAATTAATTTGTATATAATTTTTATTAATATATTATTTACTAAATTTAATATTTTATAAGTTTCTTTTCTTTCACCCACAATATATTCTCTGTTCAACCGAAAGGTAGTCTGGTACAGAACGCCTTCGGCATTAAGTCCGCCTTTTTTTACATTTTAAAACAAACACGTTTCAAGTAAAACAAACTTGTGCACATAAAGAATTTTAAATGGATTAGTTTATTGTATGTCTTATGAACTATATGTATGTATATAATAAAATTATATATATATTTTTATATAAATTATATATTTACTCGATGGCCCCGTGTTTATGCTGTGTTGGCATTGCATTTTTAAGGACCACTACCCAAAAAATATGTGTGTATAAGTCTTACATGTAACAAAAATGTCAACTTTGTATCACTGAATAAACAATTTATTAATTCTTTCTAATTTTCTTTTCTAAGTAAAACAACGTTATGTCATAAATTATGATAAAATTGCGTTCTTACTCTACGTTGATCGGGAGAGACCGAGGGCTATACAACGACTTGTAACATGGAAGATGGACACCGTGCATATATATATTCATAAATGGTGAAATTTATTATTTTCACTATATGGAAATATATATATATATATACATATATCTTATACACTCGCTTCGCAAAAACAACTGATAATTGTAGTTTTGGTAGTAAATAGAGTCAGCCTTAATATATAATACGCATCTTATGATAGGTCAGAGTGCCATATTGGATTTTAAAATAACACCGTAATTTTTTTTATGAAGTTTTCTTTGTTAAATTCATACAGTAACATTGTTTTAATTATAATTGGAAACGAACAAACTTCTGGACCGTATAAAACGGATAAAAGACAATTACCGGATTCTCAGAACAGTGTGTGGTAAATAAACGTCCACGTGCGAGGAGTCATAATTAAGGCGAAATAGCATTGACGTTCATGTTTCGCGGTAGTACCGAGTGAGCCCACGCTTAGAAACGAATCATATTTCGTTCAAACAACATTAAAAATATATATTTTTTTAATTTCCCTTGCCTTCCTTTCCGCGGCCCTCGATCAACAATAAATATCGACTGTCATATTTTTTAATAGAAGGGGTAGTTTCTATTGATAATTTTCTTTGTCTCTAAAAATTTTACGAGTACGTACATTATGTACCTGATATTTAGGGCTGCAGTTCAAAGACTTTTTATGTATTGAATTTCTGGCCAAGAAATAATATTTGTGCAGTTATTGTTGTTTCAAAGCTAGTTCATTACTGCGGCGTGAGTCTACCACGTAAACATAATGTTTATGCCTCGTAGCTCGACAACGAGGAAGACATATGCTTTTATAATAATTTCTACGCAGTTGATGTGACCAATGGTCACTAGCTGCAAACGTCCAGAAGGATAACATCCTTGATGCTGAATAACGTTGAGGATATTTAGTCATCTCCTTAAACTTATGGATCAGCTCGATCAGGGTAGGACAACGAACTCACAGAATACCAGCGTAAAATAGCAGTATAATATTGATGTGTTTCGTCTGGTGAGTGCAGGGAATCCGGAGACCTATATTATTGGTGACGAAGCATTCCATCTCAGTCCTCAAGGGTGGTATTTGTAGTCAGAAATGACCAGAAATATGTGATGTTGTGTATAAAACACTGATGTGCTAAATTTACTATCACCATCATCATTTCTCTCCCTCATTAGTCATCCGTCATCACTACTGAACATAGACCTTCACAGAGTACAACCCTGAGCCGCCAGCATCCATCAATTTCCCACAGACTTGTATAATTATAAAAATGAAATAAATAAACCTAAAATGTTATATTTGACGTAAGATACATATATTTTTGACCTTTACCATTACCTCTTTATCACGAATTACAGGAAAAATTAAAACCTCCTAAAATTACATAACTGCTGGGCATTATTTTACGTAATATAATAATACTTCAGGCAGGTAAAACCACTTCATAATGTGTAATATAATATAGCTCCTTACGTATTCCGGATTTAAAGCTTAAAGTACATGTCAGCGGTCACTTTTTCACAATTAAGTGCGAGAATTATTACAACCTGTCCTGTTTCCGACAGCGTGAACTCATTTGAAAGGATTCCGTTCTACATTTAATTCGAGCGTCGTACCAGTCGTCAGGGTCATGCAAATCAAGAGTGCGAAGTTATAAAGTCACATGCTGCAGCGTTTATTACTTCTCAGAAGTTCCTTAAGTGCGTGATGATTTTGTACTTTGCAATTTGGCAAGTTAAAACAAGTGGATAATGACATAATACATTGGCCCGCTGGCCTAGAGTTTCATATCACAAACAGTGTGAGTCACGAAAAAAATAAGAAAAAAATTTTATGAACCGTATCGAAGAACTATCTTGTATATCAATTCTTACTATTAATTACTAAATAAAATCACACAGTCTTAACTTCTCGTTAAATTATACTATGTTATGGTATTTTATCTTAAATTATAATATAGTATGTTTGAGCTGATAATCGGAGAGACGGATACGGGGCAGATTGTCGATCAGCGTAAAATATCGCTCGTATATTGCGCCTGTTCAGTTTATCTGAAAAAGACACATACCTTCGTAGTACTAAGGTGCGACATAATATATGGTTCATGATTGCTTATCGAGGATAAATGTGCGTGCCTGTCACCAGTAAAACGAACGCGTATACTGTGTGCTTGTTCGTTACTCATAGAAGGTAAGAGAGGAATATGATGAATATCATAAAGAAAATTAAAAAAGTGAGTTTTAGCGGAGCTGATGACAAACGGACTTGATTCCGAATGCAGTATTAGACTTGTGAAATGGACGTTCATGATAAAAATGGATGTTAGCAGAAGATATTCTATCTTTTTTTTTTAAAGAGTATTTATTTAAAGAGCAATGCTATTAATATTACTAATATTCCGGTTAATCACTTCAACTGAACTGAAAATGCTTGTGCTAGATGGTTCACGGCAATTGTCGAATGGCGGATTGGAACCCACGACCTTAAGTTTCGCAGATCGTACCCTAAACCATTAGGCTATTGACGCTTCAAATTCTTTTTTACTATTAGTCGTATGGGAAATAAGTAACCACAGGAAATCCTATTTATTTTTATTAAAAGCGGTGGCCTAACGACTGATCAGCTGACCTGATGGTGAGTGACCGCCGCCGCCTATTAACATCCGCATAACCGAATTGCAGGTGCGTTGCCGGCCTTTAAGAAGAGTACGCTTATATTAGTCAGATATGTATGTATGTAATGATACCAGACTTATTTTCTTGACAAAGTTTCACACAAGTTGACAGTGTAATCAGTCTCGACATTACCGTAACAAAATATTATTTAAGTTCAACAGGAACTTCAAATTTTCACTCCAGTCACATTACGTTGTCATTAGTTCACACAATCCCAATATGTTTTACCATGGGATGATTATTAATATTAATAAACAAAAAAAGATAGAGATCTTAATAAATGTAAGAAATATTTTATTCATTTGTCGACACTCAACAAAATCATAAATAAAAAATAAAATAACAGTTATGTTAAATTATCATCATTCGGTATTCATCTTCGATCGAATTTTTTATATTTTTTTAAAAGCAAAAGGTTTCCTTGCGATTTTCTCCCGTAACAACACGAGATAAAATATAGCAAACATACTAAATCTTTCAGTTATGAGTGTACATTGCCTATAGTTTTGAAAAAAAAATAAGTGGAATCGCCTAGAAAAATCAACGTTGAGGACACTAAAGCTAGATCCATGCTATTTAGAATTAACTTTAATTGTTACATTTGGAGGCAAAATAACTTCCTCACAGATTCTGGTATATATATAGTTATTGCTGATTTTTTATTTCGGTTTAGGTCTTAAAAAAAAGAATACATAACTTTCAATGCAGTACAAGAGAGAAGTACAGAGATATACACCACTAATTTTAAATTACTAGAAAATAAATGTTTAGAAATTATGGACTTCAATTAAGGACGTCCTTACAAATGCCGCCCGCATTTGAGAGTAACAAAAGTGACAACGAATAAATAACCACGTAATTGATGCATCTTTGCCAACGCAGTCGTAGTTTATTGATGCCCTTCTTGTAAAAATCAGCTGGACGGGAGGCAACAAACTCTTCAAAGACATTTTGTTCCGCCTCTCGGGAATTTAATTTTTTTCCCGCTAAAAAGTTGTGCAAATTTTGGAAAAAGTAATAGTCGGTGGGTGCAAGGTTTGGTGAGTACGGTTGATGAGGGAGAGCTTCCAACCCCAACTCTTGCAGCTTGGAGACTGTCTGTTGTGCAGTATGGGGTCGCGCGTTGTCGTGTAGTAGCAGCGTCACCATCAACTTTCTGGAGGTATTTTTTCGTTTAGGGCATTGCTTTGGTGCTGAACCAGGATCTAACCAACTTGCTGAACGCTTTCGATTGTCGAACAGAATCCACTTTTCGTCGCACGTAACAATTCGGTTCAAAATTCTTTCATTTCTGTGCGTGTTGAGCAGCGCGGGGCAGGTTTCAAAGCGTACGTTGCGCTGGCGATCGTTAAGTTGGGGCATCCATCTATTAAGCTATTTTACCTTGCCAATTTGTCGCAAATGGACCAATATTATTTTGATGTTAACATCAAAAGCTGCTGCTAGCTCGGCTGTAGACTGAGTATTATCAGCTTCCACATTCGCCTTTAATTCATCATTGTTGACCAAAGTGTCGGGACGACCACGAGGTTCATTTTTCAAATCAAAATTTCCAGAAAGGAACCGGGCAAACCAATAACGGGTTGTGCGTTCGTTTGTAAAGCTCTCACCGTAAACGTTGATGATGTTACAAGCCGTTTGTGCTGCGTTGATGCCACGACGGAACTCATATTCCATAATTACACGAATTTTTAAAATATCCATTATGACGAAAAATGTTCAAACGTAATGAAAATACAAAGCTAATCAATAAACAAAAGACCGACTTTGTAAAAATAATGTCATACATTTAAATTAATTTGAATTTCGAATTCACAGCCAATCAAAACTTTTTTTTGGTTTGAAATGGCCAATACTGAAGAACGGCAATATCATAGGTAAAGACCTAATATTATAACAATAATATGATTTCCAAAGAATTACACGAACTATAGCTAGTCAAAAACAATAGACGCTCGCTATAATAAAGACAGTAGATAACTATAAGCTAAAAGAACAATGCGAACGGTTAAGCATTGTGCAGTTGCAGGAATAATATATACTACATACAATTATTTAGTTGATGTTGAATACCTAATTCGGTATTATTACTATAAGAATTTGTTTACGAACGCCTCAACCGGTGTGATTAGAAAGGAGGCAATAAACATGACATGTACGTGTATGTATGTTTGTTAGAGTGATAGGTTGCAAGGTGGTGAGTTGGGTCATCTAATACCGGCAGCCTTCGCTTCTGCAAATCTCGACAAGAACAGGTGTTCGATTGCAACAGTCATACGGTATGTTCTTAAATACTTTATGACTGTTGCAGATGCGTCTATGAGTTAGACGAATCCGATAAATTCTATTGGTACGAGGTTAGCCAAAAAGAAGATACTCCTCGCCCATTTGTTTTATACTGTATATAATTTGCGCCATCGTGAAAGCTGGTTAGTGGCTGATAAATTTCAAAATCGAACCATTATAAAATCGAATATTTTTTTTGTAAAATTAAATATCTTTACTATGCTATGCTATTATTTATTTTGACTTTGAAGCAAGAACGTTTTGAAGTTTTAGCCACAACTTTAAGTGATTGGCTAGTTTGTCACCGTTTGTTTAATAAAAACATGTAAATTGCATTTAGGGTGTTGACTTTGTAACACTAATATAATTTCTATTTCACTATTCAGTGTAGTACTCAGCCAGCTGTCAAAAAGATATTTTTAGTTGATAATAACTTCAATAAAATTCAAAAAACTATGTCCTACTTTTAAAAAAGATGGTAAATGTTGACTCTTTACAAGTATATGAATGTTTGTGACTTATTTTTAATGATATGAGATTATAACATTTTACAAGATATTCAGTTTAGATAAATTTTAAAAATGATAACGTATTTTAATTAATTACTGGCGAGATTATTTTAAATATTCCTTTAAATACATGGATAAGACAATTAAGTACTAAAATTAGTAAATTCATCCACTGAGGATTATGCTTCTATTCAAATGACACAAGGTCTACTAAACACTAAAGCTCAACGTATCAATAGTTAAAACTTTTAACCAACTAAGTACACAAGGCATATTTGAATTGGTTGTATAGAGCTTTTGAAATTTAAATAGAGACGATGACCGTCGTGCCATATAAATCTCACAGGTGTGACCGCTGCAATGGAGGGCCATTGCCGTTTGAGCATCAAACACGATTATAATTTCATCCGCGAATACAATGGACAAAATATTTCCAAGAGCTTTTTTTTATACTCGTCCACACCTGCGCATTGTTCAACGAGATTGTTTTACATGTCGACAGTGTTTCCGTGCTTGTAATTTCGATTAGATATTAAAATAAACTTAAAACCCTGTCTCGGATCAAAGCCATACATACCTACTGAAGGACATATTATATACACATTTTGCAAAAATATACCTCGGACTCTTTTTACAAATAGAAATATATTGTTGTTTCAGGAACGAAATAAAACATAAAACTTAATTATATCGAACGTAATCGTATGATTTTTTTTTCCTATCAATCACGGACTCTTATTAATGTCAACATGGTAACAAAGATAGGCTTATTATTTCTTTTACTTTATTCTAATATACTCACCATTCGATGCTCCTGTATCCTTTGACGCAGCAGTGTATGCTCTTGAACTTGTCCTGGAATCCGTATTCAAAGGAGACTGGTTCTTTCGTGAACTGCATATAGGTAGTGTTGGTGGGGAATGTGTTCGTTGAGCAGTAGCCGGCGGTGAGCGTCCGTGGTACTAAGCCCAGCATCACCAGAGTCAGTAGTAACCACATGGTGAATTCTTGAATCCTGCATAGAAGGAAAACCTATTAAATATTATCATTTAGTAGTAGAGTTTGTACAGTGGTAGAGCTACGCTGCATTTTGTTTCTAAGCGCAGAATGAATGGGTCAGCTCAACCAGGGTAGGACCACGACCTCACTGTAGGGATCTGGAGATCTTTATAACTGGTTACGAGACATTCCATCTCAGTCCTCAAGGGTGACAACGCATCTGCATTATGATTCCTTTTCAAGGCCGAATGTATGTCATGGATCGCAGGAATAATCTACCATCGGGTGAACTGTGTGCTCATTTGTTACTCTCAATCTAATAAAAAATAAAAAACAACCGCATTTGTCAAGAGAATTTGGTTGTTTTTATCGGTCATATGTAGCGTACATAATGCCACAAAGATGATCTTCCCCCTAGTAGATAAAACTTGTGTAATTATCACATATTTTAACAGGCAGGCTATCGATCGTCAACTAGACCCATTCAATCTTTAGACGTTGTTGCACATCTTTGTTCTCAAAGTTGGTTCAGAATACTATTTAGGCTTAACCTAACTAGTATTAAGAAACGATATATAATGCAACACATATATACTTAAATCAGTAGAGTAAGGATAGTAGTGTTTCATATGATTTTTTGGGCTGTTTCACAATCGTCAAGTAACAATATTTGGATGATAGACATAGATGTCTCCCTTCTTTACAGCTATTAGACAAGGAAATCGTGACTTTTGATAACCTTTACTGGATCTAGGAGAAACTATGCTGAATGCCGTTCACTAAAATTTAATGAAATTCGTAATTTATTAAGTTACTTATTAAATCTAAGTAGGCTTGAGACAGATATGTAAATCCAGTGACAGTTTTAGTATCTTTTTTTTATTACTTTGAGAGTAACAAACGAGCACACAGTTCACCTGATGGAAAATGATTCCTACAGCCCATGACATTTACATTCATCTGATGAAGATGCGTTGTTACCCTCGAGGCCTGAGATGGAATGGCTTGTCATCAGTAAAAAAGGTCTCCGCTGGTTTTCACGCTGGTATTCTGCGAGGTCATGGTCCCACCCCGGTCGAGCCGACCCATTCATTCTGCAGCTTGAAACAAACTGTAGTGTAGCTCTACCACTGTTACATATAGTAAATTATTAGGTAGTAGTATCTGGCCGAAATTAAAAATTTTATATTTAAATTAAGTATTAGAGAAAGAATTCGTAGACGTTATTACTGATTATACTATTATGATATTAATCCGGATTATAATTAGTGAAGACGCAACTGTATTGATTCCTTATAGAGCATAAATGTGAGTGTCATTAGCAGCTGGAATCATTTACATACAAGATAACTTTGAACCCATTTGTCACATAATATCACAAAAAACTACGCCATTGCAATATACTGAAACAGATGTATAGAAATGACAGAAAAAAACTTAATTTAAGATTATGGATAACATGGGCACAGTTACTTTTAATTTAATATATATATATGCCAGCTTTGTCATAAAATGTTTAATAAAATATAACTGAGTCAGAGTGTAAATGTCATTCGCAATAAGAATGACCTTTACTTTGCTAAGCAAGATTTATGTTGAAATCTGTGTGAATTTTCATAACATTGTGACTTTAGACGTTGGTACAGCTACTCTGCAGTTTGTTCCTAGCTGCGGAATGAATGGTTCATTTCGACCGGGGTAGGACCACGTTTTTTACTTAAACAGCTCCGCTAAGTCTTTTCCTAATTTAAAAGGATATTCCATAGCCACGATTGACAAGAAGAATTGGAGTATCGTACCAGACATCTTACACCAGAGGTGTTCACATTGTCAATGAAGCTTGGCATATTACCATAATTAATCCAGCTACATTTATTCTGTTTGAATAGTTTACATGTTTATTTTTATTTGTATCGTGTTTTACAGTTAAATTATTAGGTAATAGCAATTTTAATATTTGTGCCATAAAAAAATAGAAACCACGATTAACCATAGACATAACAAATATTTCAATAACGATTTAGTAATCATAGTAATTTGACCGTGTTAATATTCCCGTCCATATGTAATGTTGGATGTCTTCAATATGGTATTATAAAATACGTGAGCAAATAAAAACCAATCAAATGATTAACACTCACAAAGTATAGATGTCATGAAGAATAAATGCAAATATAAATGGGGGCATTTTTTTCTAAAACAATTATTTAAAACAATTATTTAAAACAATTAGTCTGCTTGTTTAAGGAAACCGTAATACCGTAACCGGATAAGCTATTCTAGTGAAAACGTCAACGGCAGAACACTTACAATAGAATTATATTGTGTACATATATCATTACAAGTTAAAAGTATACGTTACACTTTTTTTTATTTTACACAGATTAATATAGTATTCACTATAACGCTTCCAAGACGTTTAAACAATCGTACACTTATTTTAATACAATAACAATAGACTGCTTAAAACTTAAAGGATTATACCGACTACGGGTAGAAGTGAATTCGTAGTAACAGAAACATGGATGTGAAGTATGTACGTATTTTACTTCCAGTTTTATGTATCCTCTTAAGTTGTTGTTGATTGTAAATTAATAATTTCATGGAAATAACTTTTTAAATTCAATACTTTTTTTTTTTTTTTTTTTTAATTTCAATACTGGTTTTAAGGTATTTTTTTAAATATTTTACCGGGCACTTGGCTCTACCGCTCTAACGGACGTGTGGACGGTTGTAATTGTTTATGGGCCGCATTACTTATCAGGTGAACTGTATGCTCATTTGTCAACTTTAGATTATAAAAAAATCAAAAAACTAACATAAACTAAACTAAAAACTAACGAGCAGCTTGCGACAACAACTTGAATGAATTTTTTATTAAAAGAAAATATTGATACAAATTTTAAACAAGCAACCCTGATCCTTGACTGGATGTCAGACGTCCATTGACAGCAAGTAACATCGGAATATTATTTACATTTTAATGAATAATTGCTGACTAACGATTCCAGCTATCGAAGTTGTTTGAAGAGTTCCAACGCTGTAGGTAGGTTTAGTGTTTCTTATACTAGTATTAAATATCAACAAAAGAAAGGAAACTAACACAGCAAATTCAAATGAGTTAATCCTGTGGGCACCCATTATAATTTTTTTTTTATATTGTTTCTGTTTTTTTTTAAACCTGTTAAATGCACAATAACTTTATCTTGTCAACTTTTATATTATATTTTTTCTTGTATGAGTAGTTATTTTTTATTACTTCGTTTTATTATAGGTTATAAAATAAGGACCACCGCTTCTCTTGGGCAGGCTTGACGGAAGATCAGGGTTCTTATTTATTTGGCGCACAACAGGTTTCACTTGTTTTTCATTTATTTATTATTTTTTGGTTTTCTTTTTTTTGTGATCAGATAAAAGATTTTTTCTTGTTTTTTTTTCTTTGTGTGTTTTTTAATGTTTTTATTGTACCTGATTTTCCTATGTATTGTTTAAGTGAGCCAAGAAGGAATACATTAATATATTCATACTATTCTACAAATATTCATATGACAATGTAGAAAACTAGTTGACGGAAGAAGGATGAGGGAAAAAAACTGCACTGTTAAATATAAAATAAAGCCCAACTGGTGTTCAATCTTTACTAATTACCTATTATTAAACCGATGACATAAAGAAACCTTTTACAATTATGGCTTTATTTTTCATTAAAATAATGACATAATCCTACCATTATTTCTGTCATCAGGCATAATTCTATTACGGAAATATCTAAAACCAGATTAGTTGCAAGACTCCTCAGTAAACAATGGGACGCAACTGTACTTAATCCGTCAGAAGTAACTGACCGTGACGAGGTTCGGCACTCTCGGGCACCCTCGAGTTTGCTTTCGCGCTCAGGGTAACGGTCCAAGCCGAGGCTCCCTCTCGGGATCCATTGTGCTGGTTACCCATAATAAAGGTCTCGGCTGAGTGCCCTACACGCTCGGCTACCTTTCAACCCGGTGAAGCTGTAAAAGCATACGGCCTAACAGTGGGCATCAGCCATAAAAAAAAATCAACTGTACTGGAAAACTTACTGAGGGTGCGCGGATTATGTTAGTCCAAATATTTATCAAACCATTTCCATCATGATTCTTTACTGAGGATTACTGTGTGTGAACACAATTATCACATCAGGTGAACTGTGTACTCGTTCACCTTCATATCACAAAAATGTATGTAACGAGAGAACATTTAAAATTTCAACACGAAATGGAACATAAAAAGTAGTAGTAATTGCGAAGTTTTTGCTTTAAATAAAAACGTTCATAGACTCAATGCCTACAAAATATTCCAAACTAAATACCAATACGACAGATTAGGTACTATATGTTCTGTCTTACAATTCCGCGAATGACACTTTAGGTGACTAGGCCCTAATAACATGGAAATACCAATAGTTCTCGTATTCCTTTACGCGGTCTTTAAAGTTTTTTCGATGTACTTATTACGTAAGACATAAGTACTTTAAAATGTGTTGTATGTGTTGCATGAAAGATCCAAGAACGGAAGAATTTTCAAAACAATTACGTAATCAATATAATACATTATTGTCAGGGTCGACTCATTGGCATGTTATATGATATGAAGTCGTTCATATTAAAATTTAATGTGAATACATTATAAAAATCTTAAAACGACGTTTAGATTGCTTTACAGCTATCGTGATCACGGGGGACTTCCCTGCAAGAACGCAAGACAATTTTTTTATTTCTTGTTGTCAAACTAAACGCGAATCAGACTGGTTAAATTCGTAGGATTATAGGTAAACTATACAAAGTTATATTTATTATTTGTTAAGCTCTCAAAAAATCTAACGAACTCACTCTCTATCATAAATATAAATACATGGCTAAGAGAGAGATGTCAAAGGGATTATATCAAATGCAGAGCTTGTAGTGGCGTATATATTTGTGCGAAAACATCTTCTTCCGTTTACAATATATGCGAAAAGATCAGAACGAGATTTGGTTCCTATCAACGTCAGTGTCAGCACACAACAATTATTCACACATTTACGAAATCCAACAGTTTGTGTCACAAGTATGTTGAATTCTGCTGAGATACGAATCCTGGACCCACGGCAGTTAGGTTCTACAACCGCTAGGCGACATTTACAATTACTATCAAAACATAATATAATTACTATAGGCTACGATAGAAAGATGATTCGGTGTTGAAGTGCTAGGTACCAAAAGAATTCTAGCCCTATAATCACATGGGAATTCGGTAAAACGTTTATTGTTTTAATACATAGCAATACTAAACACTAATTATCCGTAATAAAAAAATATAAACGACATAGCTACGATCTCAACGAATTATTATTCAATGACAAAATGAAGCAATTAATATGGTTTAGTCATTAAACATGCTAAATTTATTAAATATGAAGTAAGACTCAACTTCACCATGGTAAATAGGAACGTGTACTGCGTTTGAATAAGGGATCATACCTGAGTTAGCATAAACGCACTTATATTATTTTGCATGAACATCTACATCTACATCTGCCCGTTATGGCGTAGCGCTCGTGTGAATAGACGACACTAAGAATTAACATACACAAACATTGATAACATCGAGATATAAGAAACAGCTAAAGACTTATTAGTATTTAGATTAATATTTATAAAATTATCAAAATTTTAACAAACTTTCTAACGTCATTTTGAAGTCCTAATCCATGTTTACATCACGTCCAATGAACTAGTAACCAAGACTCATATCTGAAACTAGGAAGATGTAACATAAAGATCAGTTTTATCAATATTTTCTAGTAAATATATTTAATAACGGATTATGATAATTATTTGCTGTTTAAAAATTTTGATTGTTTTTTAAAAAAATATTATATATTTAAGAATAAAGGATTATTACTAGAGATGTAATGGCGGTAAATTTGTTCAACTAATGACTCATTCAGTGGATTAAGGTCTTACGATAATTCTAACAGTAGGACTGATACATGTTTGATACAAGTATAAATTGGGGAAAAACCTGCGTTACGAAGAATTTTATCTTATGGTTACGATACGATACATGTTATATAAGACTTAGCTATAACATTTTAAAACATACACTTATGTTTTCAAATGTTCTATATGTAAAATGTAATTAATGACTCATTGATTTCTTATATTAAAAGTATAAATTAATTAAATACAATTGGACGAATCTAATTATTGTTATTATAAATGCTACTTCAAAAGTTTCTAATTACCTTCAGTGCCGAGGAGATGCAAATTTTAGTAGTTGTTTATCGTAAATAAGTAACTGAGTAAAGGAATAATACTGAATGGTCAATAGATTATCCATATTTTTTACTAATATTACCGCTATAAAGACTTGAGTATTTTGTTATACAAAGAAAATAACAATACTTATATAAATCTTAGATATTTATTATAATTAAATTAACGTAAAACTACTACTTTTTCTGTCAAAGAGCGTAAATTTTTTTTATAGTTAGTAATGTAAAACGCAATATAAAAACAACCTGTATCGGTTTATAACGAATTAACTTTATAAAATTAGCATCGTAAAATATTTCGACAATATTCGTTAATAGATTTGTACGTACCCGATTATAGGTTGAATTTATTTATTTCAACAATGTATATGGTAATAAAAACAAAATCATTTATTTAAAGCACCAGGCGAAGGAAATCCATATTAAAAGAAAAAGTAACCAAAAAAATATGCCGAAATAAGAAAATTTGATTTCCCTTTTTCAATATTTTACATTATTTGTGAAATAAGTAAACAAAATATAATGCAATCAGACAAATAACATCTTATTCATTTTCAGAACATCTTACCGGGTCTCGTGAAGTTTTGCAGTACAGATACGTGCTGCTATTAATGTTGGCGGCCGGCACACGTTTGTAACCCAACGAGCACAAGCTCGTTCCGCGGTGAGCCGACTGATTCTTGCAATTACCGACAGCCGGCACACATATCTGACGGCTATTTGCTACTCCTACCGCGAGCTCCTCTGATCGGCTTCTCGGAAAAGCAGTTGCATCAACCGAGCACAGCGCTGGGACGATTAACGCACTAATTACGCCGCCACCGTATACCACCGAACCGAAGTTGTTACGCACCAATTTGCTCGACATTCTCCTCTCATGTAAGATTTAACTGCACAAGTATACATATAAGACTTGTTGAAATGTTATATATACAGTCATACATACAGCAAAGTAGGCAAAGGATGACTTGTTATCACAAAATTAGTTTCAGACCAACCATCATACGAACAAGACCTGGCTGTATGGACTAAAGTCCTTTGCCTTTCCCATTAGGGATAAATTAATATCATCATCATCATTGTTATCACAAATTTATGTTTTTAATAGGGAACAAGTAAAGAACTTTGCATTTTAAATTATTGAAATTCTTCATTAGATATGCAATATAAAAGAACTTAAGTGTCTAAAGTATATTTACATACAAGAAATATGTTACATTAACAACTGTTATGGAATCTAATATTGTTTGCTTGATATTTTTAGGTAATATTAAAAAACAATTGTATCAATATGTTTTCACAATGTGGTGCTAATTACTATACATACCTATAACTGTTGGAAGTGCATTGGTACCACTCTAATGAATTGATAGATGCAATTTGTACAAATACACATAAATGAAGATTTCTATACTGTAAACTATACAGAGATAGAAATGCCCACATAGACTGTATGAACAGCTCCAGTATATATTGCAAATTTATGAATGCTCCATTTCTTTTTTCCGAAAAGGTTTTATGAAAATATTTACCTATAAGGCCCATATGTTAACAAAGATCCTTAGTCAAGTCGAAATTAAAGACCGGCCCTTGGTGTATGTGTGTTCAAAATGGTTATATTTTAACATGCTTAATTTTTATACTAAATTTAATTACAAACTCTAATATTGTATGTTTAAACATAACTTGACTGCAATTATTATAATTTGCACAAATTGTAGAATGCTTAAAAAATTTTTTTATTCTTTTGAACACAAAGAATATTACAACAAATTGATACTTTTAGGGGTTCAGTAATACAATAAATATACTAGGTTATGGAACTATTTTCCAATGTTTGTCTACTAATGCTTTAAATTTACCTGAATTTTATTGTGGGATGGCAGAGCAAAGGAATTAAGGGAATCTAGAACCTAGTTTTTAGCACAGAATACAAACATTAAGTATACATTTTACTAACCTTCTTCCTTAAAACTTTTTAATATAATACTTTGTTGAAATATTTGTAATTGAACATTATTGTCAATTGTCAATTTACAATCTTTGATAATATATATAAATGCCTTATTATGCTTTATCTAATTCAAATACTTAATATTAATGCTATGATTGATGCCAACTTTAATATAATATTTTGTTGTACTTTTGAAATACAACAATATACTTTTGATTAATTTAGCATAGCAATTATTATATAACCTAATTCATACAGTATATTATGTATTTAAGTCATAACATTAATTTTTGCATCGAAATATATATTAGCAATGTTCAAAATTATGAAGTTTATATTAAATATTTCATGCGATCTTAAATAACATATAAAATGTGTGAATAAACTAACACATTATATTTCATTGTAATGAGGTATAGTAATAATATTAAATGAAAATAGAATATTTTTTGCTATAATAATGACTATTCTTACCATCATATCTGAATACTTTTTAATTAAATGGAAACTATAACATAGCTTTGAAACTATTAGGTAATCGATTTAATCAATATATATATATTTTTTACTAGTTGGAAATTTATATGTTGTAGTACAAGTTTGTTTTGCAATTGAACATTTAAAATTTAAATCGTGAAGCAATTATTTATTTGTACGTAAATTATATATATATATATATATTATATTGAACATAGTAAAACCGGAATAGAGTTAGTTATAATTTAATATAGAAAACATTACAATCGTAGTACAAAGAAAGTATTACTCACCAATTCTCAAGATAATAATATCCAACTTTCCAAGAATTCAAGTTTTAAAACCATGCAGTTAATCGATTTGTCACAGATCGTTCAATAACACAACACTTGTTCGTTTTTATTCATATTTTATTTTATATATTGTTTAAACTACAAATATTTAACTAGTCAAAAATTTAACTGTTAAAAAATGACATTAAAGCAAAGTACCACATGCTTCAAGTCTAAATGTGGAAAGGCGACTGACGTCTGACTGTAACTTGACGTTGACACTGACAGAAGTAAGCGGTACAATGATGATGATATTAATTTATCCCTAATGGCAAAGGACTTTATTCCATACAGCCAGGTCTTGTTCGTATGATGGTTGGTCTGACAATCGTAAGCGGTCCAAACAAACTGGCAGAACAAGCTATTACGTTCGGAAATATATGTGTAGTCTGTAAATGACAAAGAGTTAACAAACACTATTACTAGATTTAATTTTTATTTGTTCTACATGTCACGATATCTATATAAATTAAACATGTTTCTAAAAAAATCATATTAACACATCCACAAAATAGTATAATCAGTCTATGTCTTATAATTGCGGAAACTGCATACGTGGACTATACTGTCTATATTTGTGTGACTATTTTTTACTCAACGTTACTTCCGTCCCATAAAGATTGGAGTTTCGCTAAAAGCTTTAGTTTAAAAATCAACAAATTTACTTATACCTTCCAATAGTGTCTCTACATTGAGTTAAATTGCCGATAACAATTATTTAATAACTTTCATATAGTTAAACTTATTTAATAATAATATTCTCTTGCGAATGAATGAACAATGAACCTCGTTAATTAGAAATACTCGGCATATTGCTAGTAACTTGTGGTAATCTACTTTTGATTGTTTTAATGTATTTCCCTCAATGGTGTCATACTGTATGCTCAAGTTACTGTTTGAGATAATAAGAGATTAAGTCTTAGGAAGGCCATAGAGTCATGCGTTAACTACGATACTATTGCCAGTACAATGTAATAAAACCGGTCTGGGTCCATCCAAGTTTTTGTTATTTTAAGTAGGTTTTTTTATTTAAAAATCTCAACAGAGGTATATTTTATTATTATTATTACATTTTATTTTTAAGTCAAGCAGCCAAACATGGCACAATATATGTACCTTTCAGTAAATCAAATGTTAAAGTTATTGAACAATGCGCGTGAACATTTCGATTGAAGTTGAAAGTAATCAACAAGTAATGAAAGATTATACAAGAAAATTAGAAGCACGATGTTGAATTTGACGACATAATGTGTGATAAGATTTAATAATGGATATGCAGGACTGCTCCAGGGTCTGCAGATCTGATTATGACATTGACGATGATTTTTGCTTCGCGTCTTTAAAATAATAAAAACGTGTAACTATTCGTTTCGTTTGATTTCAAAATACATTATTCACGTACAAATTATTCAAATTTTGATAATAAAAATAATCGATGATTTTGTACGATTTGCAACATTGTCCGCCCTATACGTGTTACTCTGACAGCTATCACAAACAACATGATATAATAATATAACTATAAAGTTTCTGAAAATATTAGTCCCACTATTGATAAAAAGTTGTGTACATAACTTTTTTTTTAGTTGTGCCTATACTATATCACAGAAGCGTTCGATATTTACATTGCCATACTATCTATGCCTAAAGTATCTCTAGCAGTAGCAGGTTCAGATCTTATTTGAGAGGTGGCTGGCTCTCTTCGTAGCCACCTCCCAAATAAGATCTTATCTCTGAACGATGTGAAATCACTGCGGGTGTCACTCAAAGTGATATTCTTTCTCTACTTATTTTCAGGTCTTATCAATGCTTATCCTCAAATCATTACTTCTCACTACCGTTTCCATGCAAACGATTTAAAGCCCTATGAATACTTTTAATCTTAACGATTGCTCTAAAACGATATATAAAATTATTGAACTGATCCGATATAAGTCGTCCAGTCCAAATTTTAAAAAATATGTTTGTGAACGTTCTTTCAGTTTTGCCAATTTTGCGAATTTGCCAATGTTCCGAGCAACTTCTCCAGTTTTTCTATCCATAAAAACCTAATTAAGATGAACATTAAAAAAAACTACCAAATATTTCCAGCCGTTTTCTAGTGTTGTGCTTACCAACAAATATTTAATTTATTAGCATTTTTTTTTATTCAAATAAATATGTAATAACTAATAAGGTTTGGCTTTAATTACCTGCTTACCCCGTTGCAGTCGGATAGCACTGTAAGGCAAAGTTATATTAAATTTGTAAATCTTACTCCTGTTTTAAAATACGCTTCTTTCTTACGCAAACTTATTTAATTAAAACAAAACAAAACGTAGTAATGGGAACTTAATTTTTATTGCTGTCAATTTAGTTTCCAAGAAAGCTATTGTAAAGCCACCTGGTTGGTAACACTAGTGGATACCTTGCAGTGTTAACTAAGCTAGTGCAAGCCCCGTACGCCTGCGGTTCCCCTTCTGGGAAACGCAAGACATCGGAAGGAGTCGACGTAAACTTGGCCTTGGGTAGTGCCCTAGCCAAGGTTGACCAACTCGCTAGACTTATAATAGTCTCGCACGTATTTTTAGTTAGCTCTAAGCACAAATAAAAAAAACTAGGCACACATCCTCCCTGCCTATGCCGCGACAGGGAGGGAAGTACTACTACTACTCTGCTACTCACCTCGGCACCCCACCGGAGGCCACACTTCCCACGTAGTATTAAAAAAAACGCATAGAAAATTGGTGTACAATGGAGAACCCAACCATGCATTTCCTTGTGTACTTGGTCAGCTGCCTTAAGCGAAAGTACCGCGATGTCTTCGAAGTCATAATAAAAATAGCACCCCTACCGGAGGGGCAAAAATCACCCCCAAAGCCCTTCTCAGGGGCCTCCTCCTCATTGCCCTCCTTGGGCTCCAAAATGGAGCTCGACAGTCACTCGTCCCCCGAGGACATCCCGTAAGACACCAGCGAATTCACGATGGTGGAAAAGAAGCAGAAAAAGTGAGCTTCACCCGCCCCAACGCCGCCTCCCAAGGAGAAAAAACGGGAAATCGATGTCCCCTTTCCCCGGCCATCGACTTCCGTGACCCAGCCGCTCCACAGCGCTTCCCTACTGGCTCCCTCCAAACTTCGGCTATCTCACAGCCATCGAAACGCCCTCCGCCTGTCTTCATACAGGCAAAAGACAAGTGGCCAATTGTCGCATCGGCCCTATCTAATCGCTATAAATATCAAGCGATCCCCACCGCTGTAGGCATTAAACTGCAGCTGCAAACTACGTATGACCATAGAGCGGTCACCCGCTCCTTGCAAGACAAAGGTGTATCCTTCCACCCCTGCACCCTGGCGAAAGAAGCGTCAACTCAGAGTGGTAATTAAAAACCTCTTGCGGGAAATGCCGGCGGAACTCATTAAAAAGGACCTTCAGGCCCAGAATCACTCCGTCCTATCTGTGCATAGAATGTACAGGGGGTATAACAAAAAGCCATTCAACATGGGAATTGTAAACCTCGAAAGGTCCGAGGCAAGGAAGCAGGTATTTAACCTGAAAACCTGCTGCTGCCTCTTTGGGCTCACCATAGAGCGCACACACAAAAAGGGATCTCCAGGCCAGTGCCACAAATAGCAGTTATATGGCCACTCTGCTCGTAATTGCTTCGGGAAACCCAGATGCGTCAAGTGCATGGGAGACCATGGGACCACGACTGTCCGAGACCCAAGGGCAAAGCTCTTCTGGCTGCTTTCGGCCCCCCGCATGTGTCCTGTGTAACTCAGAGAGACACATAGCCAATTCCCTAGGCTGCCCAAAGGCCCCCAAGCCGAAACGCCCGGCACTAAAAGTCGCATCCAAGGTCACTCCCCCGACCGCCGCTTCCGCTCCTATTCTCGCTCCTGTCCGACCTCTACGCCCCGCATGGAAAACTCCTATCAGCGTAGTAACCGTCGCTCAACCGGTTGAGCAGCCCCCTGCGTCAGCCGAAGGGCCGGTTAACGAAAGCGACCTCGACCTATGTGTCCAGTGTGTCCATACCAGTGTGTCGCTTCGCCGCCGTCTTCAACAGCGCCGACGTCTCAGCCCTTGCAAATGCCCTAAGGGACTCCAATGGCAAGCCCGAAGTCAGGATTGCCGCCACAATGCGCTACCAACATGTAGTATCAGTCATCGTCAACTGGCAAGCACAGAGGGTCTTCACAACGGCAGAGCAACGTGTTCTTCGCATTTTTTAAAGCGAACAGTATTAATAATCAACGCGACGAATTCTTCAATTTCGTTCGCGATCACCAAGTCGACGTGCTTCTAGTGCAAGAGACATTCCTCAAACCGCACACTCGTAATCCTAACATTGCGAATTATAACATCACTAAGAATGATAGAACTTCTGCCACTAATGGCGGGAACTCTCATCTACTACTACAAAAAGTCCTTGCACTGCGTGCCCGTTGGCACGCCAACCCTCACTTTCCTAGAAGCCTCGGTCTGTCAGCTAGCCATGACCGGCCACGGCCCCATCACAATCACGTCCGTCTACCTGCCTTGCAGACGTGACGCACAAGTATTACAAAGCGACTTCGTGGCGCTCCTTTCCCTTGGAAACTCAGTCATTTTGGCAGGAGATTTCAATAGCAAGCGCACTCGATGGAATGCAGCTAAAATCAACTCCCGGAGGTTGGCTTTAGACTCGCTAAGCGACTCACTCGACTTCGACGTCGTAGAGCCTACTACGCCTACCCATTTTCCATACATATTGGGTCACGCACCGGATGTGCTTGATATTGTCATCTGTAAGAACATCAACCTCGCCTTCCAAGGGATAGAGGTAATCCACGAGCTCGCTTCCGATCCTCGCCCCGTTCTTCTTTGGTAAGGGCCCTCCGCCCCAACCTCACCCTCCACCAAAACCAAAACCATTGTAGACTGGCACCGACTCAGGAACGACCTGAGGGAAGCCACATCACCGCACCTCAATGATATTCCTAGGAACATATCTTCAGACAACAACACGATCCTCGCAGTTCATGCCCTCACTAACCACATCCAGACCGTCGTTGAGGATTACTCAAGGCTCTCTCAAGGTTCCCTCGGTGGCCCCCCCGAAGATTCTCGCCTTGTCGTGGCGGGGGGCTTAGTAACCGTGGCTTGGTTACCCATGGTGAAGCGAGGAGGTACCCAAATGGCCGGCCTAAGGCGTTCTGTGGCCGGCCCGAGGTGGCCGCTCCGGGTGGGCTCGTTTCTTAACGAAAACGCTCGTTTCGGAAGCGTGTCGGTGGACTTCTGGGGGCGGAAGTGACGGAGCGAGGCCGTCTTCCCCATCCTCAGCAGCCGAGACGGAGTCGCGGAGGGAGAGTAGTGTCGGTGTTGCGTTGCCACTTTCCTATCCTCCGCGACTCAAGCGGGAGTCGCACCGCATGATGCGGCTGTGGTTGGGCCGCGGGGAAAGAGGATTGTCGGTGTGTCGTTGCCGCTCTCCCTGTCCTTCGCGGCAGAACATCGGTTGGCGGCGGAGCCGCAGACCAGATCCACCGCAGGGGGCTGGGATTGCTTACTGCTTTCCTGGCCCCCATGGCCTCTGGGGGGCAGACTCGGGGGAGTCCGCTTCCCACCTACAGAGGAGGCCGAGTTGGAAGGCGCCTCCGTGCCCCGGCGCGCCTTGCCTGGAGAGGTGGAGAGGGGGATGTCCTCCCCCCGGAGAAGGGGCCGGCTTGTCAGCCAGTGCAGGCGGGGTCACGGAGGTGTGCGAAAACGTTCCCGTAACCCCCCCATACGCGACGAAGGTGGAACACCATGGGGTTTTAGTCGGTGCGAGTCCGACATAACCCATACTTGCCCCCGCAGGGGTGGGTATGCGTAGGCATTTCCCCATGTAAAAAAAAATTGGTTCCCTCGGTGGATGACCACCGATGGACCCTGCCAAACGACATAAAGGGCCTACTGAGGCGCAAGAATGCGGCGACTCGTGCCTATGACTTATATCCCACTGGAAATAACCGGCCGGTGCTACGTACCCTTCAGCGTGAAATCCGATCACGCATAGCCCAGTATAGGAACGATTGGTGGGATAATCACCTCTCCAACATCGAACCTTCCCATCTTAGTTCCCAAATCCCTAAACGGCCGCCCAAACAATGCCTCCCTTAGCGCGTCCCAATAAACCATCTGCCTTATTAGACGAAGGGAAAGCCGAATGTCTGGCTGACAATCTCGAGGTCCAATGCTCACCAAGCACCCTACCGATCGACGCTGCTCACCTTCAGGGGCAGCGAGGTCGACCGGAGGACAACAACCATCTCGCGATTCCGTTACTCAAGTCACATGCACCGAAGTTGAGTCCATAATTAAAAACCTGCGTCCACGCAAGGCACCCAGCCCCGACGGCATCACCAACAAAGTGATGAAACTCCTACCCATATCCATTTTACACTTACCGGCCCATACCTACCTACGGCCTACTCAAAGTCTTGGGTAAAGTATATGAAAGACTCATCCTCGCCCGCCTAAAGGACTTCATGCTGTCCCGAGGGCTACCAATCAATTAGCAGTTCGGGTTTTGCACACAACACTCATGCACACATCAAGTGCACCGCATCACGGAGCACTCTCTCAGTAAATTTCTTCAGGGCTACCAAACTGGGGCACTTTTCCTCAATGTGGCGAAAGCTTTCGACAAGGTCTGGCACAACGGGCTCATATACAAACTATATGAGCTCGATGTGCCAGATCGACTGGTACTTATCATACGAGACTTTCTCCGAAATTGAACCTTTCGTTACCGTGTCGAGAGAACGCGTTCCAAGGTTCACTCTATTTGTGCCGGAGTACCACAAGGCACCGTCCTAGGGCCTATTTTATACACACTCTACACCAACGTAATACCACGCACTCGCGGTGTAGTGCTAGCCCTTTTCGCCGATGACACCGGCATCTACGTGTCTGGATTCAAACCATCCTATGCTATTTGTAAACGCCTCCAATATGCAGCCAACACCTTACGGAAATGGTTTCGGAAATGGAGAATTGAGGTTAACCCACCAAAAATGTACTTCTCTCGGCGCAACAAAGCACCGCATCTCCCAACTATAGAGTTATTTGATCGTCCAATCCCCTGGGAAAAGACAGTAAAATACTTAGGCGTCACATTAGATGAAAAACTCACCTTCGGTCCGCATGTCAACCGTTTACGGAATCGAGCAGCGTTCGTCCTACGTCGTTTGCACTCGTTACTCAATAAACATAACAAAATGTCCCTCCGTTATAAAATTACACTATAAAAAGCGTGCATCCGACCCATAATAACATTCGTAAGCCCCGTTGTTGCGCATGCCTCTCCGCGTTACTTTCATCGACTTCAAGTTATACAAAATCATTTCATGCGCAAGGCCACCGGTGCGTCGTGTTTCTTGCGTAACGAAAATTTACACATAGATCTTGAGCTGCCGACCTGCTCTGTAGCAGGCTTCCCGCCGATATTTCGACTGTGCCGTCACACACTCTAACCCCTTGATTGTAAGTGCCGCCACTTACAATCCCATCGGGAATCGCAGTTTCACCCACGTCCGAAGGTGACCGAGGCACGCCCTCTACGACCCCGGCGACGCGATCACCAGGGCCCAAGCACTTCATAAAACACAACACACGTATATTGCACCCTCATTACCAACCTTGTTTGCGATACCGCCATGTCACTGGCCGGTTCTCTCCAGTCCATACAGATAGAAGCGTTGCTGGAGTTTCTTACGCTATGTCTTCTCTAGCGCCCCGCATTCCAAAGTGGTGTTACAGGTAGTTAATAATAATGGCGATATTAATTGAGATAATCCTTTGTTAGAAGCAACTGACCGAGCCTCTTGGGCACCCTTGAGTCAGACGCTCTTGCGGAACAGGGTAACGGTCCAAGCCGAGGCTCCCTCTCGGGAGCCATTGTGCTGGTTAACCATATATAGAGGTCTCGGCTGAGTGCCATAAGCGGTCAGTCACCACTCAACCCGGTGAAACTGTAAAAACCCTCGGGCTAACAGCGGCCATTAGCCCGAAAAAAAAATGGAACGAAACCAATGAAATTGCAACCTTTTATTAAATATACAGACAAAATTCAGCCAACACTCAAAAAGAAAACAAATACTTGTGCCACTCACACATCTAATTGCAAAAATCTGGCTAATAACGAACGCGGCCTTATTTCTCGCATTTTTGATATGCGGCCGGAAACTGAGTTTTCGGTCAAAGGTGACCTAGATATTTGACCGATTCTACCCAAGGAATGGGTCGGTCGAAGATCGTGATTTGCCCTAGCTTTCTACGGCTAAGTACTGGTGCCGTACAGAATGGATTGGCTGAGCCTCACCAGAAGAAGACGGCTGCACTTTTGTCCGGGTTAATTTCGATTCTCCATAATCGAAACCAATCGGCGAGGCGGTTGGCTGCGGCTTGGAGACGAATGGTGATACGGCCCTAGGGTGGTCAGTTGTCATCAGGCGCTATTATTGCGAATTTAGGACGTCTTTTAAATGGAGGAGTATGCCTCACGGGGATGTGTATGCTGCCACCACCAATGGGTTCAGGTAATTCTTAATCATATTGAAATAAGGATATATCTTTCACAACGATATTTCTTTGAAATGTTTGTTTAAATGAGGCATTTTTATCGCCTATTTTGGTCGTGGTATATTTCCAATTTACTTACTTACCGTGTCGCCCTACAAACAAATTTATTTTGCAACGTTTTTAGGCGGTACGTGTGCAAATGAAAAACTTCTATATGACATTGTGAATCGCATGCAAGTTTTAAAGATTAACATAGTTATAAATTATTATATAAATGAAAAGTTTACCTTTAGGGCATTTTACTGTGACTGTTTTGATTTTAATGATTACAAAGGCGACTTAAAACGAAGGCGTAGCTGTCGGGTCGATGGGGACCGCTTGCCCCTTGCCGCTGATTCATGATTTATTCGCGATATAGTAAGATAGTGCATATAATTACATATTTTTAATACACTTATAAAAATTAAACAATTGATCCGAATAGTTAGGGAATGAAAGAATTCGTCTTCGAAATTTAAATTTTAAATACGCGCCCTAATTCGATGATCTAGTGATAGCCTACTACAGAGGTTGCCAACTTTTCTGTATATAAGATCTACTTTTTATCTTAAAAGTGTGTGCGATCGACTTGTTTTCACAGGCGTAGTCTAAGGGGAAAGAAATGCATACTATGTTTATAAACTGTGATGCAGTATAAGGTGCATTCCAGCGAGGCATGGGTACATAGACCGGTAAATCGGCCGTTCGATAGCGATCGACTTGTTGGCCACCCCTGGACTACGGTATTACTCATAACTTCAGGGGCCGTTCCTAGAGGCTGGCTATCTGACACTCTACAACTACATCATCTCGCAGAAGATCAATACTCTATCATTACGGCGGGCGATAGCGTAAGTTATCATTTAATTTTTGAGGCGCTGATATTCTTGATGATTCTCTTGATTTCTGATTCTTCGGAACGGAGATCCCTCGCCAATGGTAAACGCTGATGGTGACCAGCGTAATGTTTTAATTTAAGTTGGAGCCTAAGATACCCCGCTGACACCCTCAGAATTGCTAGGTATCAGGTATGCGGGATTTCACCACGAAAAAATACGCAAAATATAGCATACAATAAAACTCAAATCCATGCAATATGAAAATGTTATAAATAATGCATAGAGGAAATCTACATATAGAAAAAATTGCAAAACACAATGTATACATAAGTATGTTTATTTTCTTTTACGTTAGCAATTAAGAATAGATATTAGTACAAATTACTTCTGATTATAAAAATTAACCTGATTTATTTCTTTTTATTTTTGACGTCAGCTTTTTTAGAGTTGCGCAGATGTCGGAAAGCGCCGATCGCACGTCTCACCATGAGGCCTCGCCACCATGCTTGAATCCTTGTCGCAGCAGCTCGTGACCGCTTCTCACGAGCCAGCCGCGCTGCTCGCTCCTTCTTGAAAGTCAACCAAGCACGCATTTCGCCTGCATGGTAATTGTACTGAAATTACAAAGTGTTATTCATATATAAGTATCCAAAATATGATTCGACAGGGAGAGGATAAACTTTTGAAAAGTTTTGTAATAAAACTTAAATGAAATGAGCTTAGTAGCATATCTCAATCTCAATATAAAATAGAATAATTAATATCTCATTGTTATTAATCATCAATATCGGCATTTAATTTTAAATTTATACACATAATAACATCGTGTTTAGACTTTTTATCAGTTTTGTCTGTGTTTATGCATGCTAATCTCTACAATTAAATTAAATTAATTTAAAGTTTAACAAGTGAAAATTTTATATCTATTTCAAAGTAGACCGACGTTATGTGAGACGTAAACAAATTTATGTAACAATAATTGTATGTTGCGTGAATGAAACCGTGGTAAATAACTAGTGATAAATAAAAGATGGAAATAGTTTAGGAATCTAACATTCAATAGAGCTACTTCTAGCTTTGTTCACTTAAATCCAAGCCAGGATATAATTTGATAAGTACCAACGTTTTTTATACAAAAATAAGGGTATTCAGTGAAATTGTCAAATCAAAACAATTATTATCCTATAGGAGTTTTATCTGCAGGGTAGACGATGTGAAGACATCTATATAAATTTTGTACTTTATACCCGAAGGCCAAGACGCGTTATTATCACTAGGTAATAAATTTCCCCAGTGCCTTCTGCTAGTAAGTTTTTTGTTAAGAGTAGCAAACGAGCACACAGTCACAGTTCACCTGATGAGAAGTGATTCCTGCAGCCAAGGAATCATAATACAGATGCGTTGTTACCCTTGAGGACTGAAATTGAATGCCTCGTCACCAGGAATAAAGGCCTCCGGATCCTTACAGTCACCAGTCGGGACACAGCAGCATTATGCTTCTATTTTGCGATGGTATTCTGTGATGGCGTGGTCCTACCCCGGTCAAGCTGACCCATTCATTCTGCAGCTAGAAACAAAATGCAGTGTAGCAATACCACTATGAAAATTTAAAACTAACATAACATGGTGGTTACGGGGGTATTTAAAAATGTGTACTTATTATTACTACTTGCCACTTTTTGCAGTTCTAATCGACGAGCGGTTGTCACGCGCAATTTTTCACATTGTTGTGTCACGTGGTCACTGAGCTTTACAATATCCTGTCCATACCTTATTTTCCAATATTCCAACAATTCTTCTCTTTCCTTTAAAGAAACGGAAGATCCTATTATGGGTGACGAGATGTTATACGTTGCGTATGCAGTGAGACGTTCTGTTATTTTAGGGGCAACTGGCATTTCCATTAAAATATATATAATATCCATTTAAAACCTGAAAACAAACAGGTTAAACTAACCTTTGTTTGTAATTCATAAGCCCTTACTATCTCCGCATGAACACGTTGTTCGTGATCTTCCCTGGGTACTGAAGATGATTTAGTTTGGTACTGAAGTTCTAAAGCTTCAGCGGTAGCCCTCATCCACTTCTCTGCATAACAAATTTGTGCTTTTGCATTTAGAAGGGAGTCCTGTAAAAACAACAGTTTCGCATCGTAATAATACAAGAGGAAATATATTTAAATTTTGTTTTTTTTCCAGCCGAGTTTACCGTCGTTTACAATGTGTAGATTGTCGACATCATCATCGTCTCAGTAATCTGAACATATAGCTCACAAATTAATTTAAAAAAAGTGATGTTTAAATCCCGTTTGGTAGTCGATTTGGCGATTATAATAAATCCATCAGTGTAAGTTTATAGATTGGACATATTTAAAATGGTAAGTGGGGCATTCGCTATACCAGTCAAAAAGGGAGCTGCCATATACTTTAATTGGGTGATAAAGCTCCAAAATCTACCGCAGGAGGATAACAAGAGCATCGGTTTTGGAGAATCCCTCCGAATTCTGCGTAACAGTGGAATTATATACAGGTTATGATTTTCTTTTATCACCTCATCAGCAACATGATAAATAATACAATAAGGTACGTACTTTGATTGCATCTTTCAACGTTACAACCTTTTCATCGAAGTTACGTAACTGTAGTTCCCAGTCATGTCTCTTAATTATCAATTCATGTTTAGTACTTTCAAGCAATCTAAAAATCACCAAGAAAAATACATGAGTTTTTTCTTAAATATAAATATGTATTAATATCCAAATAAAACTAAACTTTTTCTGTTACAATAACAAAGATCTTGATATTATAATATTTTAATTTTAATTAATACCATACGTTTTGAGGTTATCATTGTTTGTTTGTATCGATGTGTAGTTAGATGAAGATTTATTTAAGACATCCACCGCTTGATGAAAAGTTCGCGATTGACCCTCTTCGGAAACTTCTAATAAAGTCTGTCTAATGACATCCTTTACCATTATTCTGAAAAATTATGCATTTGTTAATAAATTGTGTAAGATACTATAATATATAAAATATATTTCTTAATTTTATATATTTAATTTAATGAGCATAATAATATATTTTACTCTTAAGGCAATATAGTTTAGTTTTAGTTTTTGTTGTATGTGAAGCATGAGCGTCCACGCCATCTATTTTAGATTTATCAAAACTCACCGATCCCTCGAGAGCTTGTTGCGTTGCTGTATTTTCCTCTTGTCCAGAAGGTTGCGTTGAATACTACGGAGGGCGCCACTATCTAAAATATATAACTTTTATAACAGGTAATATTATAACGTTATATTAACACTTACCTAAAGCATCAGATGAAATGCGATTGCATAATCACCTAAGTAAAAAAAAGTCACCACAATATCTCAAGATATTTTGCAAGCTTTGGAGAACTTTTATGCGACAATTTGTCTGTTTGCTGATATATCTATATTCTTATTCAACAACCTATAATGTAAACTCGTGTTTTTCTAATCATTAAGATTACGTGTAGTTTATTTAAACTCAGCATAAGGCAGGAATTAATAAAAGAGTAATTTAATGCATAATAAAAGCCCATCATAATAAAAACTGCTTCGTGTGATAGGCAATAATTGCTCTTGCTCGGCGCGTACTTCCTAAAGCTTTTATAATTAACCAGACTCGAGCTCACGTTCAGGTTATATAAGTTATATTTAAATTGCAATCAAGTTCAAATTATTTATTGATTTTCTTCCATTCATTTAAAAACTGAGCGGACGCAATAGGAAGACAGAGTCGCGGTTATTGCGTTCACGCGCCAACCGAGAGCTATAAACTTCTGCTTATTTTTTTTTCGGGCAGATGGCCGCTATTAGCACGAGGGCTTTTACAGTTTCACCGGGTTCAGAGGAGTCTATTAGTGGGTAACACAGAGGCTCCTAAGAGGAAGCCTCGGCTTGGCCAGTTACCCTTGCGCGAGAGCGACTGACTCGAGGGTGCCCAAGAGGGTTGAACCTCGGCTCGATCAGTTGCTTCTGACTATGCAGAACTTCTGCATAATTTAAAAATATTATATAACTCGTTTATTTATGGTATTATATAAAGATTTAGTGAATATTCAAGCTTCGATGTAAAAGAAGCGGCTGTTTTTATGACAGCAGGTACTCGTGAACAAAACTGTCGTCAAAACAATCCAAAAGCCAATCCTACGAAATCTCATCCGCAGATACGATTAAAAGAGTGCTGAAGAAAAATACACAATCTGACATCATCTTTTCTTGGGCACTGCGTCGAAAGTAAATTCTACGTTTTGAACCGAATAGTTCAAACTTGGATTCATCGGTCCAAAGCACTTTTTTAAAATCTTCTTCAGTCCAATTTCGATGGGTAAGAGACCACTGCATCCGTTTTTTCTTATTTTGCAGCCTTAGCAGAGGTTTCGAACGGCAACGCGACCATACAACTTCGCATCATGCAGATGTGCATTTCTTTTATTTATCCTATGGGATTTTATTATAATTGATCGAAAATTATGTTGGTTATGTGCGGTCTTAAACTTTTGGCCGGCAGGCTATATGTTAAGGAATTGCTTAAATATTATAGTTACTTAACTTAAATATTTCTAAGACCAAATTTTAAACCTAATTAAAATTAAAAGGGGTCATACTGATGACTTGTGAATTATAATAGGAGTCATATAAATGTAATTCTATTCTTCTATTGACTTTGGATAGGTATCCTTGTAAATAGTTTTTTTGAATTGGAAAGAACATATTAATCCATGTTCACGTTTTTTTTTTAAGGTATTGAGAGTGACAAACGAAAATACAGTTCAACTGATGGTAAGTGATTCTTGCGATCCATATCACCCACATTCATCCTCGATAAGGAATCGTTGGTACCCCAGAGGACTAAGTTAGAAACCTCGTTGCAAGTATTAAGGGTCGCCGGAACCCTACACTCATTAAACAGCAGCAGATCGGTGGTTGATACAGAACTTCTAAAGGTATTTTAGTTTGCCTTATGCCAGTTACTATTCTTCTTTGTTTAGGGTGGCACTTTTTTAACATCACCTTCTACAATTATAAAGAGTTCAATGCGCAGTCTTAGTTGACATGCTGCGTTTTGCAATAAAACACACATGCGCACACACATATAAACACGCAGGTGCGTCCCTAAGTATATAGGCCAAAGCTTTGAACTACATCCGTTTTCTCCATACCGCACACCAAATTACCGGGATATTGCCAATTGCGTTGAAGCTTCATGGCTCATTTGGTGGGAAATAATCGCTGAACCATAGTTTTTACGTACGAGTAAAACATACGTGCTTTGAACATACATACATACTTCTCTTATTGTAATTTCTTTTAATGTAATGTTATCATAAGCTTTTTGTTCTGTATGTCAAATTTGGTGTAATTAAATTAATATTTTTTTATGGTATATTGATTTTAATACTCGACTGGTCAATATTATAAATGTACGAGTAGGAACGGTGTGATCGACCAAAAATATCCTTGAGTACGCTCGACCCATAAGCACGATATCAGGCTTATTCGCAAAAATCTTTACGTGAAAATGAGCCGGGCCCAGAACATAGCGGGGTTATTTTCAAGCACGGCTTCCGGTGAGTACTTATAATAGAATAACCTCCGATCCATGAGACCATGACTACACTACAAATACTACTTACACACTAACAATCAGAGATAACATGTTTGCGGAGCTCTCCAGAGACCTAAATATAAAAACCAACAATTTGTATTGCACAAATATTGTTTCTCTCATCGAACCCCGAAACTCAGGGTATTCTGACCAATGCCCTAATACCATCAATTTTATTATAAGAAGTAGTGATTTATTTACGTTATTTTTTTAAAATTCCGTTCGTTGTTTAAAAAAACAGTATCGACGCGTTTCTGATAAAGGTCGCTTGCGTCCAGCGCTAGCCGTAATGTGCCTTGCTCGCAAGCTTGAGCTTTATAAATTATCTTTCAATCTTATCGAGTGTTTCAGGTGTCTACTGAGTGTTGAAAGCTATAACCTTAAGTACTTGTACTAGATTAAATTACAATACGATGCAATAGTTTTTCATTGTGATGGCATCTGGGTAATTTTGAATTGTCACTTTATCGAAATGATATGTAATGGTAAAAAAACACTAAAACAACGAGACACTAATTAATTTGCATTTAAACCTTAGCCTTGGCTTTAAAATAAACCAGTACTTTATCATAACAAACATTATACGCGAATATATTGGTGAATCTGCGCGTCCTTTTCCAGCTTCAGCGTGTTTAGATCTAAAGCATTGTACTACATGCATAAAAGTACTAAAGCTCAATAAACTTTTTTTAATATTTTTTAAGAATATTAGAGCTGACAAACAAATGAACTTATTGATCAGTGATACCTTCAGCCCATGACATCAATGTTCAATCTAAAAAAAAGTGCATATACGATGTCTCCCTGATGGTATAGGTTGTGTCAGATGGTTGGGTGGGTAGTAGTAGTGATTATACTACGCAGATGAAGAATTCGGGTACTCATTCTTTTGCCCGCAAAGATCACACCATTTTGTTTTATAATTAAGGGCTATGAAAAAAACATATAAGGCAATTAACAAAATTGTACTTACCTAATATCCTCATTTGAAGCAGAACCACTTCCAGGATTAAAACAAAAAGCAAGGCGTCCATATTACCAATCCTAATAAACAGAAACGAAATGTTATACAAAATATTTAACCCATCGCATTAAAAACATATTTTAACACATTAGGGGTGACAAACGAGCACACAGCTCACCTGACAAAAAGTAATAACTGTTAGTGAAATCAACGGCCCATTACATCAATGTCCATCCTCTACAAAGATTCAAGATGTATATACTATATCATCATCTCTGAGGTCCGACATGTGGAATGCGGCGGATTCACCAAACGAAACACGCTTGGTTTCTGTGAGAGCTTGGTTTCTCCAAGGTAGAGCGGACGAATTCATGGTTTATATATATTTATATATATATATATATATATATGGACTTTTTTTTATTATCCTTACATTGAGAGTAACAAATGAGCACACCGTTCACCTGACAAAAAAGTAATAACTGTAAGTGAAATCAACGGCCCATTACATCAATGTCCATCCTCTACAAAGATTCAAGATGTACATACTATATCATCATCTCTGAGGTCCGACATGTGGAATGAGGCGGATTCACCAAACGAAACACGCTTGGTTTCTGTGAGAGCTTGCTTTGCTATATGGACTTTTTTTTATTATCCTTACATTGAGAGTAACAAACGAGCACACCGTTCACCTGATAGTAAGTGTTTCCCGCGGCCCATGACATCTACATTCATCCTTGACAAGGAATCATAATGCAGATGCATTGTCAGTCTTGAGAACCTAGATGGAATTCCTCGACACCAGTAATATATCCAGTAATATATATCCAGACAAAACACAGCAGCGTTATGCTGCTATTTCATGCCGGTATCCTCTATGCGAGGACGTGGTCCTACTCCGGCTGAACCATTCACTCTGCGTATAGAAACACACCGTAGTGGTGTAGCTCTACCACTGTCATAACTGGACTGTTGGAAAATTGCAAATGGACTTTTGTAATTTACTTTCCGTAAACTGTTTGTTTCATTACCATTTATTTCATAACATATGGTACATAGTGTTGGCTTTAAGATGAAACAAAATGCAATTTCTACCTCGATTCTGCTAGGCTATCAATCACTACGAACAAAAGACAACTTTGGTAGCTTTGTGACCTTATTATTCGCTTGTATATCTAAAAATGACATTTGATTGTTGGTTTTGTCTACTTTGGCATTGTTGTTAACTTCAATATAAAACGTTCATAAGCACTTAATTCAAATTAATTTTATTAAAAGTTTAAAGTAATCCAAATATTCTAATAAAACAAAACAATAATTACGTATACCGGGGGCAAATATTTAGACTTGATTTGCAAATAATCGGAGAAATAATAATTAATTGGTGCAAATACATAGTATTGGGCCGACGACCGCTAGACCGTGCATTAAGCTGCTGTAATCGCTTAGCGCCTATCACCGGTTCTGGAGTTCTAGCCACATTAATGATTCACGAGTCAGGAATATTCCTCTCATTTTTACACTGTATATCGGAACCTTCCGCTTATTAGTGTCATAAATAATAATTAAAATATATATGTATTGTATATATTTGTTTTATTTTTTTTACTTTTTTATTTTATTGACCAAACATACGTAGATAGAAATAAATATACCCTCAGTAATATTATAATAATCGTGATATTTCATGCGCTGTTTACAATTAGCAGTAATTTATATGTTATATCTTTTTTTATATTTTTAGTTTATATTTGGAAAGGGGCAGGAGAAAATCATCATTATAATTGTTTTATTATTATAAATGTGTTTGTGTTTCCCTGCAACTTCAACTGATGTTAAGCCTCAATTCAATCTTGACGGTGAACATGCTAGCACAATAGAAACCTTTTCCCTCTATATCTATATACGATGTACCCCATAAAGATATAGTTATTGTTATTTTTTAATTCATCTTAGATTACTAGATCTTTCGGTAGCTGATGACGTTACTACAGTTTTACTATAATGCCTGATAAATATTATCTTTTCTATAGGATAATTATGGAATATTACTAACTTAATTTACGTCCACCACTTATGATTTAAAATAAATAAAGAATCTGTCTTTTATTTCCCGTTTGAGCAACATTATTGACAATATTTTAATATAGCATTAAAATATTGTCTCGCTCCGTAACTTGATAAACTAAATATGTCAGTAGACTTGACTTGAGCAAAAACCCGAGTTGAATTCAAAATTTCTACGTGTATTTTGAATAAGTATCTCCACTTCTCGTTATATCGATGAACGAAGTGAAATATGAAATGCTATTTCCTCTCTTTAGTGAACTACGAAACGTAATAATGGAGAATGGGAATCGAAGATTACCCCAGGGACAACAAACAACATAGAACGCATTGCAATATGCGTAGATGATAGGAACTGGGAACCTACAGCTATAATATATATAATGTTGATTTTATACAATGGCACTAAATAACTTTACTATCACGATCGTCCGATATTAACTAGATATATTATAGTACCGTGAGCATTCGCACAAATATGACAGTTTTCGGGCCTAGTATACTCATTCTTCGTCATACAAGACCCGCAGACTGAATCTTGATCTATAAATATCACTAGGAATCGAACCCAGAACCCGTGACGCTGTTAGGTACTCTATCACAAGACCGCGCGGCCATCAAAGTCGCTAGCCAATGATAGGGATGACACAAAACTTATGCGAAAAACTGTAATACATAGTAGAAATACTTCACAAATAATGCTGGCAATTTTTTATGCAATGATCTAAAAAAATGTGTATGCATACCTTATAGATTCTTCCATTTTGATAGTTTTATGTTATCGTCACTCGCTTCAAACACTAAATAAACGTTTATATCTACTTTATATCACTTAATTTCATTGAATGCAATGGTTGTAACTATCTGAAGATTTGGTTACGGTCTGATAGTTGATCGATGGCAAATTGCCAAGCAACGCCAAACAATCTGATTAATCGATATATACGGGGTTTGATAATCCGAAATCAAGTTAATTATAACAATTGACATGTTTTACAAAACTTGAATGGTAATACCTTAATTTATAAACACAATCATCAATTATTGTATTATGAAAAAGGTCGTACAACCTTTTTCAGAGACGCAAAGACGTTCAATGGGAACATTCTTATATTTTTTTATAATATAAGAGGTGGTAAACGAGCACCGGTAGTTCACCCGATGGCAAGTATGATCCGACCTACATCCATGCTCAACAAAGATTCGGGGTCACCCACAAGGACTCAGATGGAATCCTTACTTGTAATTTGTTCCCCGTATAGTATATACACTAGTTAAATGACGCACAGCAGCGTTATGCTATTATCTCAGGCTGGTATTTTATTTATTTAAGCTTTATATACAGTGATGTATAAATTCGGACTTAATGCCTTCGGTACACCTTAAGGTGATGCAGAGATGAAACGAGGTACTCGTAAGTGTATGCTTAAAAACTTTATCGCTATTGAAATACTATTATATTAATTATATATAAAATAAACAAAATATGGGTAGTTATATAATACATACTAACCAATAAAAATATACATACTTATATATGTCATATATACAAGTAAATACATAATTATCTAAAATTGTGATGATTCTGCCAATGTGTTGAGAAATAGCTCCCGAACTTTCACGCAAAACGATTTGTAGCCACCCTGACTTCGGTATTCTGTGAGGGCGCGGTCCTTCTGTGGTCGAGCCAATCCGTTGCATCTTTTCTAGATATCTCCAACATTAAGAAATCTCCGAGGCTGATGATTTTCACCCCTCTTCCAGGCATGTATACACAACATGGACATTTAAAATTGTAATTAACAAATCCCTTGGTGTCGGTACCTGGGATCGAACTCTGTTTGTTCGCATACCGGGAATTACGCGAGCGCTTAGACCTCGAGTTACCACGGGTTTCATAAAAAAGGTTAATAACTTTCATACAATTTTAACTTAGCAATTACCAATTAAAAAATTATCAGATATTCCAAATGTTTTTTGTATTTTAGTCCCTATCTTTTGCTCTTTTACGTCTGCCAATTTTGGAAAACTAGAAATGAAATACAATATTTAATATTCAGGTCAAAAAGTTTACTACGTTTTTTAAGATTTAAGAGATTAATATAACTACTAATATAGCTCTTAATAGATTCAATTAAAAAAAAATTAGGAATGCTATGATCTTACGAGTATATTATTCTGAATTACGTAAGGACTGGTATCAAAAATATAAGAATTGGTTCTAGGGTTGAAAAATTCAAGGTAAAAGAAACGTAGTTAGTATGTATGATGTACATTCATGAACTGTGAAAATAATAGGTCTTTACCTATGAAATTGCCGTTCTTCAGTATTCGCCACTTCAAACAAAAAAAAGTTTTGATTGACTGTGAATTCTAAATTCAAATTATTTTTTTGAAAAACATGACATTCTTTTTACAAATTCAGTCTTTTGTTTATTGATTAGCTTTGTATTTTCATTACGTTTGAACATTATTATATGAGTTCCGTCGTGGCATCAACGCGGCACAAACGGCAGGTAACATCAACAACGTTTACAGAGAGAACTTTAGAAATGAACGCACAACCCGTTATTGGTTCGTGTATATGTTTTGCTGTTGGTCCAGAGACCTATAAAGCTTTCTGTAATTAGACTCGCGAGCGGGGGGCCCGCTGAGTATGGGAAACAACGACGATGCCGCAAAGCTGGAGTGGAGACTGCTGCTGCACCACCGCTGTGGACGAAGAACGTCGACGACAACAGAGATAGGCGATAATACGACCCGGAGGTTCGAAACCTCGACTCGGATCGCTATATAAAGGAACTTTTATAAAATAGTTGGCAAAGGTAAAGGCAGCCCACCCGATGGTAAGTGAATTAATGTTATTAAGTAATTAATATTATATTTATTAGTTATGCATGAGAAATATATTATAAGATCATTCTCGATAATGATGTACATAATCAAAACATCCCTTATAACTGATGACAATGCAGGTATTCAAGTCCTTAGGGGCGACAATGTATCTGCATTATAATTGCATATCGAGGATGAATGTCGGTGAAAAAAATTGGCTGTAGGTATGTTTAGGACATTTAGGTGAATTTTGTGGCCGTTTAACACTCACTATAATTAACAATAATAAAAAATAAATAAGGTTTTTTAACTTTATTATTTCAGGTTCATTTCACATCACAAATTTCAGGTTTCAGGTTCAGGAAAATCGATGATATATATATTGAAACATACACTATGTTCCTTCCATTACTATTCTGTATGTATTTAAAATTAGTAGAAGCGTGATTTCAAGTATTGAAATTTTTAAATATTGAATAAGATGGGTCACTTTGGTTTTAGTTTACAATTCCACTTCTATTTTGCTAACTTTTACTGAAAATACGGGCATTTTGAATTCGCAAAAACGTACGCCTTCCTTAACAAAATGTCGGTCGTCGAATTGACCCTCATATTGTAGAAAAACTAGATGAGCAACATGCGTAATGTTTACTTGTTTATGCGAACACACGTACATACATATCATTTTTCAAAGTTTAGTCAAAATGTATTTACTTCATCAACAAACAAACTTCGATGTTGTTGAGATACATAAAAGTAAAAAAATACATATTATACGATTGAAAACACTATGCAAAGATGCCTTGACGGTCATATTGTGAAGTTTGCCCTAAACTTGCCAAGGACGAACTTACACGTGGAAGACCAACGGTTGAGAACGACCTCAAAGAAGCTCATCTCAACAATGACAGCACAAAATCGTGCTACATGGAGAATGCGGACAAGCTCTAGGACGAAGTAGAAGAAGACTATCATCGGCAACCATTACTGAATTAATTAATAATATAATAATTATTCCACTGTTGTGTTGCTAAATAACGGATTGGGTATCTTCATCAACTCGAAAGTAGATTTTAAGAATAGTATTTTCCTATCAAATGAAATCTTTGTCTGAAACAGTGGACCCTCGTATCCATTTCCTTATCTGTCACTAGTCTAAATATTTTCGTTCTGTTATATCCATGACGGCTATCGAGTCAATTTATAACTGCCACAAGATTATCTTAATGCGTCTCTTTGTCACCTCCTATAACCACTAAACGGAAGAGCTATAGAGGAGGTAAGCCTATTTTTAGTAAATTGTTGACAAAACAAGGATTATTTTCCCAAGAGCCCCTTAAAATAGAAATCACCATTTCTGTTCACAACCAAAAATAAAGATTCAACACAATAAATGATTTTTATTTTTGGTTTTTTGGCAATAGTTTCCGATGGTGGTAGTATTTAGCACACAACATATTTTTGGACGATGAAAGATAATGGTTGTTAGTAATAGGTAGGGGATACTTTTTTCCCATTATGTCGGGATTTTTCGATAAATTCCTCATCATTCACATCTAATTCTATTCAAAAATCGTTGCTGTTTGAAGAAACAATCCGAGACTTCACCCAAAAAGGGTCTCCAGTTCAGACGCAAATTCGGCGGTGGTCATTCGGTTTGAACCGTGGGCGACTCGAGAAAGGCACTATTGTCCGGATCAGGCAGTCAGTCCGACGAGCTCAGAGGGGCATCGACGGAAACCTTGTAGCTGTCCAGATGTGAGGTCAGCAGAAGGTCCAACAGGGGAGGTGTATGATCTTCCACATCTAGGATTTGCGTGGGCGAGGTGACCAGCTGCGTCAGAACATATGACAAGGGAAAGTCGTGGATATTTCTCCCCGCGTGATCGGTGGTACGAGAGCCGAGCCATTCAGCATGGTGGGCGTTGAAGTCGCCAAGTACCACGATTTCGGCGGAGAGGATCTGTGCCAGAATAGAATCTGTAGCCATTTGGACTCGCTCCATGAGTCGGTCTATTTCGGCATTCATCGCTATCTACGCGCAGCCACAAAATAGAAAAGTCCCTACCTTTAATAGGCTGAGGCGACGAGAGCAGATATCCTCTCTGACGTACAAGGACACCCTGGCCCTGGGCAAAAAGGAATGCTCCGATGTGTCTGCCGGAGAGGATATCTGCGTCTCAGTGAGGAAAAGTTGTTTGTTTCGACACCGCAACCAGATACTCTGATTACCATAGATAAATAAATCAAATAAAGGAGGCAGGAGATTGTCATTATTTTTTAATTTATCTCTTTACGTTTTTCTCACGATGTTTAGTCGTAGTAAATAAGCCCTATTAATTGCAAATTATAATTTGTTTGGTATCAGCATTTAAAATTCTCATGTACCGTGAATTTAAAAACGAAGTTCCGAATACTTAGCTTTTGCAAATGAAATAAAAATCAGTAAAAATCTGCATTTATAATTAGCAGAAACGAAAAGATAAAATAAATGCGTACGTACGCCTACTATTTTTACAAGGCTGATGCATTATTTATAGCTCGGATGTTCATAGACGACTTCCTTGCGGTAACTGGGCAAGAAAAATGAGACTGCCAATAAACAAGCTTGTTAATTTAGAATTAAGGGGACACTTACTTTAATTTAAGCCTTAATTTTATATATAGGTCAGTTAACTAACGTTTATAAATTGTAGTATACTTATCATCAACGAGATATTGGTGCTTCTTGTCCAGAAGCTTGGAGTGAGGGTATAACCTCGGATTGTCTGCATTATTTGTCTGACGTCTACATAATAAAACAAAGTAAGCTGAATACATAGAAATGAGTAATTTGATAAAAGATCTTGATAAGGAGATATATGTTATAAAACTATCAACTTAATTTTCCATGGATCCAACCAATATGAACGGAGCAGATCATTTATTACATATGTGGTATTCATTTATAAGAATACGATATATGCAATAGCATTCCTGTCTTTCCGCAGTCAGTTACGATAACAATGATATCTTGTGAAGGCTGGCCTATTTCATGATGATTGAACATTGTAAAGTTAGCAATGAGGGTAATATGATTATTCAATGACCAAATCTACCATAATTAAAAATTATTTAATTATTAAATTAACGACAGTAGATTATTACTGTTAACGGTTAACAGATATATACTATAGACTAGAAACAACAAAAAACTTGTAAAGCCAAGATTTCCTCTCCACCACAAATTTAGTGATTAGATTTCATGTCTCTTATGCATTTGTCATTTCAATAATATGAAATTCAGATCATCATTCAATCATCCTCGTAGCAGTTTAGATTTTCATATTAAGTCTTGTATATTCTCTTTTAAACTTTTTTTTTTTTTTAGATGGAGTAACAATCTATAATAGTTTGCGAGGAGTCGATAGGTGCAGTTAGTTTAGGTCTACGGTATTTAGACAACTATCGTTTATATACTTTGATGATGATTTTGCTACATGACTTAAGAATGCCTTTAACGACTCTTCATTCCCTACTCATTACAGCCTAAAACGTAAAAAAATATATAAAATATATTACTTTCGTTATGAATAGTTTATTCATGAGTTACTTTAAACTTTTAGCGTAGCTCTCATATTTGAAAGTGAAAAGAAGAAACAAAATTGTTCTATCTTTTATTTTCCGACCAAAAATGTTTCTTCGTTGAATGTTACATTTCAATGAGAAAAGTTTTACAAAGCGCGCTTTAATTTTTCTTAAAAGTTATTAATATTCATTTTAAAAATTATTAGGTGAAAACCTACTTTGAAAAAAATTACATTATTCTGAATGCTCCCTACAACAAAACACAAATAACGCTGGCTGTCTTATTTACATTTAGCGAATGAACTTTTAGAGGCCAAACACTGAAAATGAAAACATACAATTTTATTTAAACTTATAGGTCATGTCCGGCTTCATCTTGAGTTAACAGTTTTCGTAATCGATATAGCAAACGTTTAACAAATAACTGTCGCGTGGCTTCGTACACATATAAATTCTTATAAATATTATATACACATGAAAAAAAAAACTTTATAACATGTTATGCGTAGAATGCGTGGTAGGTGTAATGACTGTCCTCGACCTGTTCCTAAACATAAAAAACGGTAGCAAGTTTGGAAGAGTTTATTGACATTTAGTTCCGAAGATGCAACTAGTAAAAAAAAAACGTTAATTGTCATGGTTAACCTGATGTAATACTCTTGTCCGGGAGTCTTACTTCAACATTTAAGCCAGTCGAACTTTAACAGTTGTTATGAAGCATGTGAAAGGTTTAACTTAACAATATTTTAATGCGCACAGCAAAGTGTTGGAATAATTTGCATGCGGCAGTCTTTCCGACCGAATATAATGTGGGTCTCAATAGAAGAGTGACTAGGCATTTGATGAGGTACTGTGCACTAAAAGACGAGAAGATGAGAAAATTAAAACACTAAATTAATTTCATATTAATGGGGGGGATAAACGACATACGGTTCAACATGATAAGTGAAAAATGTGGTCCATGATGTCTACATCCTTGCTCGCATCTTGCATGCATGGATCTTGAATCTTTGTTGAGGATAACAAAGATTCAAAATGCACATGCATGGCCACCCCTTAGGATCGAAATGGAATGCCACGCTACCCACTCACCATACGAAACGAAGCTTAATGTTGCTATTACCTGCTGATCTATCCCTGGTCGAGTCAATTTACTCATGCTGCGGCTAGAAACTAGGTGCAGTGCGGCTCTATCATTGTGAAAATATATTTCAACTATTACAATAAAACAAATAGTCTATCACATGACTCCACTGAGGGTTGGCGTTCTCCAGATGTCTTCAAAATATTGTATTATATTTTTGCTATAATTAACTTTATATCCTCATCGTCATCTCATGGCATCAACATCCCACCGCTGAGCCAACTGTTTTCATTAATTTGCCTTCTACCAACATGACTCAACGAGTGGAAGTGTCCTACACTACAAAACTGCCTCGACTGCATTTGAATAATTCTTCCACATCAGTTATCAGATTTACGAGCTAATCGGCTCATTGCAACTTCGTTCGACATACGGATACATCAAATTTAACAAGATAAAATTAATTATTCGCGTCCCCAATGATTTCGACATTCGGGTAAGATCGTTTTAAAATTGCTCCTCGGGTTGCTTGTCGGTATAAATGTGCTGGAAGGGTAATGAAATCACGCGGCTCTCGGGGTGTCACGTTAAATTAAATCGTCTTTAATTACCGCTCGTAGAGGGAACCGTGCGACGAGTGCCTCAGGCCGTTAGATCACCCCATCTTTTATGCAACGACTATAAATAGTTTATTACACTATAGTACTATAAAATCGTGATACAGTTTTCATGAAAGCATATTTAGAATCCGTCATATTAATTTTTATATATAAATTTTATTCAGCTAGTTTTAGAAAAATATCAAAAACTACTTTAATTATATCTAAAATTCTCTTTTCTGTGTATATTCCAGCTAAATTACATACATGAACGTGCTATAAAGTGTGAGAACTGATATTTAAAATACTCTGCCGTCTTAAGAATATATTAGGAAAATTATAGAATGTAGCGTCAACCTCAACTCTCATAAGACTGTGTACACAGTGTACAGAAATATTACTTTACAGATAATATACAAATCTTAAGTTAAGAAAAATATTATTTAATTTCTTTGATAGACGATATCACTTATATGCTAATATTATGTAATTAATTTAACTATTAATTTTAAAGGTACCACTATACCCGATGACAAATTACATTAACGTCTGAAATGTTTACTTAACAGATTTTTACGTTTAAACGCTATATTTTATTATGTTATTTACTTGTTCATGTTTTTATATATCCAGTACTTCGCCAAGATGGGGATCTTCTTTGTCTTCGATCTTTATTAATGCACTTACCGTTGTTGTGCAACAAAACTGTAATAATTCTAACCGCGGAATGTTGACAATGTAACAATCAGACATCATTCCTACAATCTCCTTAGTTCATCGATGATGATTTAAGGGTGATAAGGTGGGAGTAGAATTAATTTACTGGTGACGCGACGTCCTAGTCCTCAGCGGTGGCAACCTGAACGTGTTTCATGAGTCACAGGAACCACTCAAAGGTGAGCTATGGTATTCACTGTCGACATCTTATATCAACAAAAACAATCAAAAATTTGTATCAAATTAAAAAAAGTAACAAACAAGCTTACACAGTTAATTGTTAAAATATTAAAATATTGAGATTCTTGTCGCGTAGTGTGTGTAGACTCTAAAAAAAACTAATTAATGTCGTCAAAGGGGAGGCCTCGATGGTACGAAAGTTGATTGAGCTCTTTATTATACCATTCTAATTTGTAGACGACTCGCTTCACGACTTTGGCATCGAATTACAGCAACGGCTCGATAACTATAGAATTGGCCCACTTAATCTAACGAAAGAAATTTCTTCATATAAGAGTAACCAATAAGTTGATACTACAGATACTCAATCTGAACAAATAAAAGAATTAAAGATGTATATAATACAACGCGAAGGGACGTCGATAGATTCAATTGGCTAAAAGGATCGTGCTTTGTGGTATTTTATGGGGGAGGCCTATGTTTAGCAGTGGACTATGGTTACTCTGTAATACGACAATGTAACAGTGGAAGTATCACTTTGCAGCTAGATACTGATGCAACTTAATCGGTCTTCTCGTCCAGTGAAATGTCACGCCCCACTGAATATCACTCAATATATGTATATATATATATATATATGTATATATATATATATATATATATATATATATATATATATATATATATATATATATATATATATATATATATATATATATTGTTTGTCAATCAATTTTCTATTAGATGATTAAACAGGTTAATTAAACATTTAATATTTTCCTACTTTAATTAAGGTGGTCTTAAACTTTTGGCCGGCAGGGCATATATATATATATATATATATATATATATATACTTAATATGTACACACATTATTTACTTATATGTGTTTCGTATAGTAAGAAGGCATCCAGGGAGCTAATTACAACTGACGAGGAATTCCATCTTAGTTCTTAAGGATGATAACAAACACATGTCATGGGCCCCTCCATCAATGTGTCACTTACTATCAACTGTGTGCTCGTTTGTTGTAACTAATATTGTTGTAAAAAAATAACTCGCTAAAATAAATAGTTATTTTAGCGAGGGAGGTATTATATAATATTCATAATATTTCCTATATCTTTGTAGAAAGTAAATTTTTTATAAAACAATCATCGTATCGACTATATTTTATTTCTTCATGAATTACAAATTCTATAATATTCCAATCACAAATTTACCAAACAATTAATTTGGACCATTTCGGTTTCAATACGCACGGAATGAATAGATACTTTTCCCATGTTGAATTCTTAGAATTTATGTGTTGAACATAAATTCTAAGAATTCAAGGTCATCTTTTCATGAAATCTTCTATTTGCATGAATCTTTTTTAATTTATCCAAAAATAAAGAATTTTTTTATAGAAATGTGATCCAATTAAAATTTTCTGTAATAATGAAAATGAATGGAACAACATAAAGATGATCAGATTTGCGTACTCTACCTGAATGAAGAACAGGCTTCATAAAAATATATATTATATATTTACGTGCACACAGTTCAGCTGATAGTAGATGATATCTGCAATCTATGGACAAACACACCCAAGACATCGAGGTACAGTTGCGTTGTCACCCCTGAGGAATTTGATCCCTCAGAAATTGGGTTAGTATTTTCCTTCAGTCACCATAAAATAAAAAAGCTTCGTATGACAAGATCAGTGAAATCTATAACAATTACGCCGTGTAAATTAATGTTTCAGGTCTCAAATTCACGTATCTTTTTTTTTGTGGGAAGCCATTAGGATGATAAAATACAATTGCTGCTTTAAAATAACAACAAAATTAATGAAACATCATGCCGTCATGCATCAGCCGTCATCTGCAATACAGGTATTCCTAGTGTTAATGGCAGCACACCGTCCTTTATGTTATAAAATTTTGAGCACATCTTGTATAATAACTACTTAGTGATAAGGACCTTAAAGAAACTAATAAATAAATTTATTATTATTATTTTGGAGTCATTTATTTCTATCATCGCCTAGTTGGTCAAGAAAAGAAATAAATAAAATACTATAAACATTTAATAAAACAAATATATACAATACAATATAATACATATATAAAGATTAATTATTTATATTATTATTAATCCGATTAATTTTCTAGTTAATATTTTATGCTGAATCGTGATCAATCGGACAACATCCAATGAACTAGCATTTTAACTTTACGAAAATATTTGCTTATAAAGGAGATAGGCGCTACTTTAAATTTAAGTTTGAGCCTGTAAACATTGCTAAAACAACGGCGTTTAGGCCAAATCAGAGACAAAACACCAGTTTGGCTCCGAAAAGCTGTCTACGATGTAAATTGGTGTAAACGTAGATATGCGTGTACACTCATAGTATAACATATTAATCTTGTAATAGAAGTGTTGTATGTAATTTAAAATATGTTGGCTGTTGCGTATATAAGAGTACATAAACGACATAAAGAGCTGGGGGAAAAGTATTCAAAATTTATTTGAATGAAAAGAGACCCCATAAATTAACGTTTTTTATTGAACGCGATTTATAATGTATACAGATTACACTTGCCTACTTTTTATGCTAACAGAGATCATTTTTAAATTAAGAAATATAATGATATCAGCTATACTGTACATAATCTATAACATAAATAATAAAGAGTAATTACGAACAGGAATATTTTTAATGATTAATTTGTAATCTCTTTGTCAGTATTCTTATGAACATTAGTTTAGTTACACTACCAATACACTACTGCTTAAATTATTAATAAATACATACATTTGGCACGAAAAGCGAGTATATTATATAAAATTATAGAGTTGTAAAGCTTACAAATAATTTATTCGATGCAATACAAAGTTTTAAAAACCGATACTGTGAGTTATTAATGTTGCATGCTGGAGCTGGATAGCATGCACCATTAATGTAAATTAAATATATTATTTCTCAAACTACTTGTGGTACTCTTGCTATAAGCTGTAATAATTTTAAAAATCTAGACACGTAGTGAAACAATTATAAAAGCGAGTTTTTTCATGACACATACGTGAACTAAAAGACCTGATGAAAACAGAAAGACCTCATCTGTTTCCTTTGAAATTAGTCGTTCGAAATTAATACGTAAACTAAGATCTCCAGTGAGTCATGAAAAAACGTTACAAACTCTATCCAATAAATAATCAAGCTACGTTTCGTACATAAAAGAAAACTTAATGACAAATACTACATAAGTATAATACTTCATAATTTATTATAGATGGGTTGTTTTAAAACAATATTCTTTGATTTAGCATTTTGCTTCAGACCTGTAGAAATAGCTTGCGAGAACGGAAGATAGGCGGTCAGCGGACGTGGTGCAAATTAGTTCTCATAGCGGGATGAGGCCAGTTTCGCCCAAAAACCTGCGCCAATAAATGATTTATAGAAAAGCGTAATTTTACTTTTTTATGTTTTAATAGTCACTTTCACTTTTTTAGTTCGTTAAACAAAGTATCATAAAAACTATTTGGGTGATTTAATTCTTCATTTCCTTTTGTTACTGTAAAACTGGTATTGTAACTTTAAGTATTCATTTTTCATGCACTCGGAGTTTAAGGAAAATATAGTAAGAAAACCAGCACAATGTGAAATTAATATTATCGAAAACATTCCGAAGAAATGTGAAGCCCACAATTGCGCGCTGGGGTAGCCTTGTAATCTATACTCTAAAGGAGAAGCCATGTGCATAGCAATCTATAGAGGCTGTTACTTCATTTATTTATCGCCATTATCTTTCCTAACTACAAGAGGAATGGAATGAGAATTACTTCCACTTGAAAATATTATAATTTAAATCTCATTTCTTTTTACAGAAAGAAAACATTTAATAACATTAAAGTTACGGCTATTGATACGGTTATTGATTTTGCACGGACATTTTACTGTGGACAACTTGAAATGTCATTCACTTAGTATATTGATTTATTTTTATATCGAATATTATTTATTTGTTTATTATTTAGTTCTTGAAATTATAATTCTTTAGGTGCATAGAGAGTAAAACTATAATTATGAAGTGACGTGAGTAGCGCGCACAGCATATGCGAACAGCATTATGCAGTAGCATTGTATGCTACTGCATAATGTTAATTAAAAACTATCAATTTAAAGTTAAATTACAAGAACATCGTAAGTCGTGAAAATGGCGAAGTTATTATAAAAGGATTAACCGCCTCATCTAAATGAGTTCATATTTTGTGTCGGCTAGTTGACTTCGTTAGATATTGATGAATTATATCTCCCCTAAATAGTGTTACTCTTCGCCAAATAAGTGTAATATATCATACATATGACGGTATTTTTGAACAAACCTCGTTTGCCAACGTTTTGAAGGAAGACCCGGTTGGCCACGGCCTGCCGTTGGCTGGCCTCGCGCATTTGCTTGCGGGCCACCTCGAGCAGTAGCCGCTGTCGCAGCACCTCCATGGGGTTGTTGATGGAAAGAGAAGGCATCTTGCGTTTGGGGCGCAAGCGGCCCTCGCCCCATTCCTCCGTCTGCACAAACGCCAGTGTTATCAGTGACTTGAGTGATATATTTTATGAAATAGTATTATTTCTTATTTTAGATTGTGCTTAAATTTAATGTCATCAAAACTTAGTAGTAGTTAGTAATTTAACATAGGGAAACGCATAAACATAATAAATGCCTAGGTTCTTTTAAACACGTAATACCCTATTCACGAGACCGCGATTCTGTTTCCGTTTGTAAGTGATTCCTGATTAACCGTAGCCGGGGAAAAACCACGCTATCATGGAAATCCAGCCTAAAATAGTATCTCAGCGCTCATGTGTTTCATCTGGTGAATGAAAGAAATCAGAGACCTTACTGGTGTTGAGGTGAGTCCAGATTGATCCTCTAGGGCGACGACGTATCTACATTCTAATTTCTTATTGAGTACGAATATAGAAGTGGGCCACAGAACTCACTTTCAAGTTAACTAAGAGCCCGTTTGTCAAACCCTTATTTAATAAAAAACTAGTTTACTGATAAATTACGTTTTTATTTATCATTTCTGAAAGGTATATCGACTTAATTATATCAATACAATTGAAAAAATTAAAACCCATAATCTCTGCCTGCCCCTTTGGGTAATGGCTGTAAGCGTTAGCGTGATGTGAAACTACTCATAATTTTAAAAATAGCTTTATTTAGCTATCATATATATGATGCCTGGAATATTTACTTCATCTTCATAAATTTAACTTTAATTTTTTTTTTATTTTAATTCATTTGATGTCAAACACAAATGTGTTAGGATTAATTACTTTTTACTTTTTGAGATACATTTATCAATTTAAAGTTCAAGTCTAAGCTTCGAATTATATTTTGACAGATTTCTTTATTACTACTTCATTCAGGCTGAAATAATATTAACGATATAGCTAATTAAGTAAAATTGATGGACAATGTTTTTAATTTTCTTATATTTAACTTATTTGTTTTTAATAAATTGAAGTTCAAACATAAAATTGCCAGCTTTTATAATATTAATCACGGGGCACATGTTTACAAACTCTCACAATCACCGAATAACCCCACTTAGTGAGAAGATATGTCGATTGAATTACGTACCCATTTACGTTTCTACAAATAAGCTTCTATATTATGAAGGATATAATTGGTATTAATGGTAAGCCGATATAAGATCTTAAGTAACCAATCCCTAATAAGTTAAAAGGTGTTGAGGCAGTAGGATATAATTGCGTGTGACTTTATTAAATTATTTTATTTATATAATTATATACTCTTTCTTGCCCTAACAAAACTTATTAACCTTAACAAAATTAGAGGTTCACAAAGGGCGGACTCGATGCCGAAGGCATTCTCTACCATCCAACCCAAGGTGTGGTGAATTATTGTTATATGTGTAGCAATAACCTTATTATTCAAAATTGAGTACCTATTTTCCTACTGTTATGTAGAGACTTCACAGATTATAAATACAATTCTATTCAGATTGAAACACCCGTCATGTTGAAGTAATATAGTTACTAGTATGTATACATTAAACTCTTTCAAAATAAATATTTTCAGAGAGTATTTTGAAATGAAACAATTTATTAATAGAGACGATGTTTATTGCGCATTTTTCAAAATCTTGTAACTAAACTATTAATAAAGGTACACTATATAAATAAATTACAAATAAGCTTATGATTAAAGATTTCACTTGTCAATTAAATGCTTCGAACTAACATAATAAAATATAAGATTAAACATTAACACAAAAAGGATTTACTACATTTTTAAACGAATAAATTATTCTACTTTACGAAATAAATATGATTAAAAGTATATACCTCAGTTGGTAGTAACATTTAAAAAAGACTAGACTCTAAATGCGTATTATATAATATTGAGGTTAAATAGTTTCTAAAATGCCAATTAAATACAACTAAATAATTCTTACATAGCGAGTTCGTAAAACAGCATTCTATGGACTAGTGTAGATTGTCATAATTTCAGTAGTTACATTTCCTTAACAGAGTGAAATAAGCTTCTTAGTAAAATCTTCCCAATTCTTCAGACGGGGTCCACCGCAAACCTGTAATAATTTTATTTAGTCAATCAAAATGAATTTGATTCCACTTTTAACTAATCGCTTATTACTATAAATAAAAAGTTATAAAAAATTCATTAAAAATTAAAAAGTTAAATACGCAAACTTTGCCTCTCCATACATACGAGTTGAGAATATCAAGACGGAAATTCTATAATAACGTGACACACATACCTCGTTTGCCGATGCCGTTCAAGAAGTTCCTGTTGGCTAAAGCTCTGATGGCTTGTGCCTTCCTCTCCTGCTCGAGGCTGAGTTTGTGACGTAGCACCGACATAGGCAGGTCTATGGACAGCGAGGGCATACGACGCTTCACCCGTCCGCTTTCGCCCTTCGCCCCCATATACGCACATTTTTATTTTTATTAGCACAAGTATTGTATAAAAAATAAATAGTATAAATTATTTTTATTGTTTGAAATGATGCGAATGAACTATCTTGGACGGGCTTTAGAATATTTAATTTAAGTGTTTTTTGACTTACTCGTTAGTTAGATATAGTCGATAATGGTTTAAAGTGAAAAACAGTCTAAGATAAATCAGTTTATTTTAACAATAATGTTATAAAAATTACATACTCGAACATTCACTTATAATTTGTAACAATTCTCATTTCTCAGTTTCAAACAAGTTTTATACAATAATAATTCGTTATACTAAGATTACAATGCTTAATAGATTCAGTTTTATATAACCAGCTTAGTGCTTCAATTTGCAGTCCGGGCTGTTCCAGGGATCTAAAAATAGAAAAAATAAATATATAAACTGTTATGTTGTTTTCAATAACTATATAATACAAGTATAAAAATATCTAAATAAATAAATTTATGACAAAATCTATTATAATATAAAATGAATATAGAGAAAATTATACTTCTACTTGAAAAGTCTTAGATTATAATAATAATTTTTATTGTTGGCTGACCTCGTTTTCCGACGCAGTTGAGGAAGTCTCTGTTGGCATGAGCCAGCCTCTCCAAATAGTTCTTGTATGCTCCCCTTTGCAAGACGTCCATGGCGGGGTACACGGAGAAAGCACTCCGAGAACGCTTCGCCTCACTACCTTTAACCTTCACACACCTTATAGATTTAACGCCACAGAAACTCACCCATTAAAGTTAAATTGGGTAAATATTCTAGTTTGAAATAACAATCTCATTATGAAGTCTTACTTCGTGGCAACATTATACTGTTCCTCTGGCATTAATTTTGAAAATTATACGTCTTATCTTAATAAGGTTACCACTATTAAAAGGGCAATGAAAATAAATGCCCTTTAACAATAATTATATTACAGATGTTATTTCTTGTAGAATAATATGACCACGCACAACTTACAAAAACAAAATCATCACTTAGGGATCGATCGACTATTTTGTTTGGCTAAAATAAACGATATAATATTGCATAAGATTAATTTCTGTAAACCGTTTGAAACTTTTCACGTATTAAAATATTGTTTTATTGTTAAATTGTTTACACATGTTAAATATTAATTCACACACGTTTCTTGACAAATATATAAATAAAAAGAAGAGCAGTAGAAACGTATGTTTTATTTTTTAACATCTCTCAACACTGAATGTGAAGTGATAAGTTAAAACGAAAGATTTTGTTAATGTTTTGTTTCGCTAATTACAGGGTCACTTTTACCTGTAACTAAAGGACTCCGAAAATCCCGGCCGATTAAAACAACAAAGGCGAAAATTTTACCGAACCGAATCAAACTCTTTCCCGCCCATAAATTGTTTTAATTGCTCAGTAAATTAATTTGCTTTTAAGAGTTTGTGGATTTCATGTATTTGTGTACAAGAGCCGTACGTTTGTATATTTAAAACAACAAACATATTATATGCATAGTTACAATAATCAAGAACTAAAATTATCGTGTAATGTTTGTTACATAGTGAGGTAACAAGGTTACATTTCATTACTGAATTGTTATATTCAACCGACGAGTGAGATAAAACCAGCCCACTTGTAACAACGGCAAAGATGGGTTGCGACTCTAAATTTCTCTTCTTAACTATTATTTAGTTTACCTGAGAATCCCTCGGCATGTCAGCAAGCAGATATACCCAGGGCGCAACAGCTGCGTAACGTTCACCCACCGATCCTACTGCGTTCCCCAAGTTCTCCTGTCACATAAATATTGATTTGTGGTAATGAATACACGAGAACAACCATATATTAAGTTACTTTATAATATTTTGCAATGATTTTACAAAGTGACAAAAAGATAAATAATGTACATGTAAACTGAGTAAATGTGAAATTTACTAATATAGCTACGTGTCAGGTCAGGCTGATAGTATCTATAGGACGCAGTAATTCTTTACTACTCGTATTACGTCACCCGTCATAATTGCTCCATAAAAAACATAGTATATACAATATATACTTATATATAAACTACATATATTTAAATGAATATAAATTCGTGCTTAAATTATGTTACTCCGAACAAAATATAGGTTACTTAGATATAGAAATATTGTTATAATTTTATGTCAAAGTTGTTCAATTCTCAGCAAGGGTGTACGAATATTTCAACAAAATACTCGTGGCATCTAGAGCGCGCCTTTGACGAAAGCTACGAGCATGGAAATGTAAAAAGACGTGAAGCTATCATGAAATTTGAACGCAAACGCATATTTCGTTAATAGCTTTGTCAAAGATGTCAACTAAATAATGAATAATTTTAACTTTCCTACTAGAACGTGTAGTGCTGCTCTCATAAGGCTTATGTATTTAATTATTCACAGATCACTAGTTTGTTCCGAGGCTTATGCTGATCTTAGATTCAAGTCATGAATATTACGCATCTCTTGAGTCCAGGACGAGGTAAGCCTTTTTTAGTATTATGACTCGCTTTATGCAATTAATGTTAAAGTGTTTCACATAATCATTTGTTTAGATATTGTGTTTCTAGTTTATAATAATAAATAGTATTTTAACATTCAAGATTTAAATAAATTTTATTTTATCTCTATAAGTATTATGTATGAACCTTTTGTGTACTTTATCTTTTTTCATTTTTGGGGATAAGCTACCATAAACATGTAGGATTATATATTGTCGACGCGTAAATTAACTATGTGCAGATTAAAATTACACACCAGTAAAACACGAAACTACGTGCAACGGCGTGTAAAAAGTCATTTTGACATAATTAAACTGGTCAGTCGCACGGACACGAATCAATTTATTTGCATTTCACACTATAATTGAGAGACGACAGTTTAATTGGTCGAGACAAAAGTTTAATTTATAAATATTTGCGGAAATAATAATGATATAATATTTGCACCCCAATAATGCGGTTTAATTAACTATTGTTATTTATTGATATTGGAAATAATATCGATTGTTGTTTACCCTTTAAAAGCTTGTAGGGAGAGATCGGCGTAAGCTCGATAGTTAAAGGTCCTTAAGAAAATATTGCTATATTATTAAATGAATAACTAATCAGACAAGAGATAGTGAAAAATCACTATCTTGAATATACGAGTATATCTAATTCACCGGCGAATTATCGAGGCTTGTTTATATTACAACTTGGTGGTCATGATACAAAAATTTTATTGCGGATATACATGGGTGAGGGTATATATGGGCCAGACTGTAAACTACTGTACTATTTTACTTCATTTACTTACGTCATCGGAAGCGGAGCTCTCAATCTGTTCCCAGTCGAGGGCGGAGAGCGGAGCCAGAGCGCCTACAGCGGGCGCTGGCGCTGCGTACAGACCGGTAGCTGCCACAGCCACGCACCATACTGCCCACCACATCTGAGCGAACGATACAGTGTTAAAAAAATAATTGTGATCATCATTATTTAAGTTTTGCCACGCTCCAGCAAAAGTATAGTACGATAACCCGACTTGTCTTTGAAAATTAAGCTTTTGAACCAATACCAGCTTAAAATAGCAACTTAGCACACATTATTGAATGATAACGAAAACCCTATTATTTATGCATCTTTTATCTTATCGGATTTCATGTCGGTAACTGTGGAGCGTAAGCATAATTTACTATCAGATAAAACGTGTGTTCATTTACTCGTTGCTAACTTCATACCATGCATCGTCATAAGTTCAAGAAAATAAAATAAAAAATATTTTTTCCGAATACCTCAATGCTTAAAGACAAAATTCTTTAACCAGTGCACATTGGCACGTGATGAAAGAGTGAGTCGTGGTCCTAACTATTGACCTTATGAGAAAGCTCAAAATCACTCTGCAAGCAATGGAGAGGGCAATGTTCTGTTTCACATGTGGATATCCGCGGATGATCTAAGGTAACCGTTTTTGCATAAGTGGTCAGTAAGCTAAAGTGCCAATAGGCCAATAATGTGTATATATATATATATATATTGCTTGAGGTGAGAAACAATTAAAATAAACTTACTACCTACGTTACAAAACACGTAGAATAAAACATATACTCGTACCGCAACCAAATAATTATTTCGGCACTACGATACGATTTCGGAATCGTCGTTAACATTTTTAAATTACGAATTTATCTTTAAACTTAATAACATTTTCGAGCTGAGTTAAATCCCGCAGCGAGAAATTGTTTTTATCAAGCCTATTAAGTCGGCGTGGTGAGCTTTCAGAGCAGGCGCGCTTGTCAGCTTTCCGATGCGCGTCGGATATTTGTCGTCAGAAGATTACACCACTCAGCGATCGCTGACCCGACGAGATTCGCTATAATCGGTCTCATTTATATTTTATACTAACAGCCCTTTCCGGTTTTTCTGGAGTTTCCAGTTTACCATACTTGCATAGTTAATCCACATATTTTATCCCCATCGACTCATTTGATTGTCATGACATATTGTAATTGTTCTCATTTTTTTTGATGTTCTTCCCAATTGTTGTTAAAATTAAGGTACATATATGCAACTTTAGATTTTCTTCATTTTCAGTCAGTCAGACGCGATAGGGGTTTTGTTTTATAATATATATGTAGTCATGTAAATAATAGACATATACATATATTCAAATTTCAGTTCTGTTCAATGAAACATCACATCAACAACACATTCGAATCGAAAACTAAGTTACCTTAATCCATATAACACGTTCAATAATTTTAATTTCCACTCAGGTGAATTCTGTGCTCGTTTCTCATATCTATATTATAGAATAACTTTCGCGAAGGGACATTACAGATAACGGTATGAAATAGAAGGATAATGCTACTGTTTCGTCTGATGAGTGTCAGGATCCAGAGACCTTTATTACTAGTGACGAGGCGTTCCATCTCAGTCGTCAAGGGTGACAATAAAATGTTAAATGTCTGTTAATCTAAATCAATTTCCCATCAACAAGTACGATCACATGTCCTTTTCTCATACATGCTATTAGGCTCTGCGGTGAGATTTCACTTCATTTGGAGAATACTAACACGAAGACACTTTATTTGCAGAGGACCCGGCCAAACTTTCACCATTTATGTGGCCCACTTGTCCTTTGTAACATTCGTTTTGTGTTTAACTTTTTATATTCTAAATAATTGGAGTGAGAATTTTTCAATGAGTTCTATTTCATAGATAGGCTAAGATGATGACTAATGTTACGTGTGGTTCACATATTACCAATGTTTAATAAGATATATATATATATATATAAAATATGAAAGGTATTATTATTCCTGATCTAGGACGAGAGTGGGTATCATTGGTCGCAGGATTCCCTTGTTATCAGGTGAACTGTGTACTTGTTTATCATCACCTAATATCATTTTTTTTATCATCATATCCTTAAACAATTCAAGTTTAAAAGCGTTAATATTAGCAATTATATATATATATATATTTATATATATATATATATATAACCTAACTATAAATATAATCAATATCTATTAATTACCTAACATATTCGTTACTAGTTTTGTATTCGCGGCATCCATAAGTATAAGAGAAAAGCAAGAACGTTTATTTGCAACCCTTCTATAAATTGATTTAGTATTTGTGCCATTTAACAAAACTAGACAATAAATAATTTGTTGTGATGGTACTTTGAATAGTTTAACGTAAAGAAAAAAAATTTAAACAATCATTAAGAAAACACAAATGTTGTAATTCAAAAGAATTTCGTCAATCGATTCGCCTCTCTTTATATGGTATATTTCTTATAGCTTTCGATGCGTTAACTTCATGGTCCACATATACAAGCAGATTATGAATTAATATAATTTGAATTTTTTTTAATATGGAAATTTTTGGCTTATTATCATTAGTATTACTTCACGATATTTTATAAAATTTAAAGATATAACGTACTTGATGATAAGTCATGAATCCTAATATACTCATTCCCCAACACTAAGAACGTGGTCTATAATAGGTATAGCATAACGATGCTTTTTACACTGGTATTCTGGAGAATGGTACTTTGCCAGGGGAGCCTACCAAGGGACCTACTATTTCATGTTACTTCCTGTTTCCAGCTATAGCTGTAGCGAGACTGTACCTTTTTTGAAACATATATCATAAATTTAGAGCACAATTCAGATGCAGTATCAGTGAAAGGGGATATATAATACAACACTCAGATTAAAAAAAAACCATTCTGTGATACTCGGATTGGAATGATATCCATATATATGTATATACCCATATATTAGTAATGCAATGATTCCAACACGTAAACACGTGTTCACCCGTGTAATGCGTGTCTACCACTTTGATGTAATATATTATCTCTGCTAAACCGCAAAGCATTTAACGTATACCTCAAAGCAAGTGATGTGTAGGGACCGAAAAAGCCTCTTTTACTTACGTGTAGATAAAATAGCTACTGAAACCCGTGTTGAGATAAATGGAACTAAGTAGCACCTTTTGAAAAGCCGTAACATTGTATTGTATATACAACTTTCTCATTTATAGAAGATAGGGATAGAACCTTATATTGAACGTTTATTTTCTACTTTTGTAATAGTCATTGGCCAGATCCTTAAAGAAACTGCTAACCGATTCTATCGCTCATAAGTCTTACCATGTCTTTGAAAATATTTATATTGCTCAGACATACAGGTTTAATCACGATGTTTCCACAGCACGAGGTAAAGCAAGTTGAGTTAAAATTGTATTAAACGAATTCATTGATGCTCTCACCGGGGACTTAATTTGGTTTGCTCGCATTCTATGAAATTAGAAGCGAGCATTCAAATAGAGCTACCACGGCTCTAATTTATTGTATATATGTTATACTTAATGTTGACGTTGCATAATGGACTGGAAATTATAGCTTTATCCAAAATAATATTGTACGTATAAATTAAAATATCAAGATTGGGAAGGTTTACAAGATGTTTCTCCATGTTACTGTTACTGTATCGTTCATTGTGCCATTGTTTTTTCAAACAAACTGTTTTTAAAAGATCGACAGGGATTACGAAGATGTTATTTTAACTTGGATGGCAAATCGGGCCCCGCTTTCTTCGCTTGAAATAGAAGATATTAAATCTCTAAAGTGCAAAGTATGCGCACTAATCGTCTTCTATCAGTATTTCAAAATGAACTAATGTAAATTATAATTAAATCAATGTATATCATTTCTAATATTTAATTTTCAACTAAATAGTATAAAAGTAGGTTTAGATAGGAAAATTAGGAATAGCAAACTTTTAAATTTCGAACTAAGCTTATTAAGTAGAAGAGGGAGGCAAATGATCATATGGGTCACCTGAAGGTGATTGTGAAACGATCATCGCTGTCCTTGTGTACCAGCAACACCCAAAGAAGTGCTCGGTGTGCTGCCGGCCTTTACGGCATCAAAAACTCTTTTTATGGTGCGAATGTCGCATTCGTTTCGGAACACTGCAGTTTATATGTAGCTGCAGAATGAATGGGTCATCTTGACCGGGGTAGGACCACACCCTCATAGAATACAAGCGTAAAATAGCAGCATAATGTTGCTATTTGATGAGTACATCCGGAGACCTTTATTACTGTTGACGAGGCATTCCATCTCAGTCCTCAAGGGTGACAACACATCTGCATTGTGATTCAGTCAAGGATGAATGTAGATATCATGGGCCGCAGGAATCACTTATCATCGACTGAACTGTGTGCTCGTTTGTGACTCGATGTTATAAAAAAAATCAGTGATAACTTTGAAATACCATATATATAATGAAACTGAATATAGAAAAAATATAAAGCCACGTGCGTAACCATTCCATTCAAAATTGCATTGACTACAATTTATTAATAGAATTTATTTAGAAAAAGAAGCACAAGTGAAAATAAAATATATTCATGAATAACGGTCATGGTTATGTTTACGTACAGATGTTGCCATGAAAATTATGCTTAATTTAGATATAAAATTTCGCTTTAAATATATATTTCCATTAAAATATTAATATGGAAACGGAATAAGCTTCAAGTAGTCTAGAATAAAAAATGAACAAATTGGATATAACTATTATAACATCATCGTAAAAAAATGCACACTTCTTTCAGTAAAGCCTACATTTACGAAGTTTAAAATACAGCTTTACGGTTTATACGTTGTACTTGTTGAATACGGGAGAACTATTTAATTTCAGTAAGCATTATATAAGCTTCTTTTAAAGTATCACTATATCATATCTCCCATATAATTTAAGAATCATCCACGAAGAAAAAAACATTTGACAGATATGTGTTTATATTTCGTTTAACATCAGATATTAATTAATCATTATCAATGCGCAACAAATAAACTAAATATTATATTAAACAACATTTCTTTGTTTAATATTGCACACTTATTGTCCTTTGTGTTATTATAGTCGTAAGACTTAATTCTTAAAATATAATTCGGAATAATATAATTTTACGAGGCATTCCATCTCAGTCCTCAAGGGTTACAACGCATCAGCATTATGATTCCTTGTCAAGGACGAATGTAGGTGTCCATGTGCCGCAGGAATCACTTGCCTTAATAATAAAAACGATTATTCATTTGGTTATTTTATTTTAGTTCAAATGAAAATCTTATTTACAATATATTAGGTCTTTACCTATGAAAAAAAAATAACAGAAAAAAATTGACTGGCTGTGAATTCTAAATTCAAATTAATTTTGATGATGAAAACGGGATATTCTTTTTACAAAGTCAGTTTTTTGTTTATTGATTAGCTTTGTATTTTCATTACGTTAGAACATTTTTCGTCATAATGGAGACTTTAAAAATTCGTGTAATTTAGGGAATATGAGTTCTGTCGTGGCCTCAACGCGGCACAAACGGCACGTAACATCAACAACGTTTACGAAGAGAACTTTACAAACGAACCCACAACCCGTTATTGGTTTGCCCGGTTCCGTTCTGGAAATTTTGATTTGAGAAATGAACCTCGTGGCCAACTTTTGGTCAACAATGATGAATTAAAGGCGATTGTGTAAGCTGATAGTACTCAATCTACAGCCGAGCTAGCAGCAGCTTTTGATGTTAACATCAAAACAATATTGGTCCATTTGCGACAAATTGGCAAGGTAAAAAAGATTGATAGATGGGTGCCCCACGAACTTAACGATCGCCAGAGCAACAAACGCGTTGAGCGCAGGCTCAGAAATGAAAGAATTTTGATCCGAATTGTTGGGATTATGTTTGACAATCGAAAGCGCTCAGCAAGTTGGTTAGGTCCTGGTTCAGCACCAAAGCAATGCCCTAAACGAAAAATGACCTCTAGAAAGGTGATGGTCACAGTGGTCTAGTGCCGGTGTGATTCATCACAGTTTTTTACCAAACGGCATGAGCATTACTGCAGATGTGTACTGTGAAGAACTGAAGACAATGATGGAGAAGCTCGCACATATGCAACCAGCTTTGGTCAATCGGTCATCCCCACTGCTCCTACACGATAACGCGCGACCCCATACTGCACAACAGACAGTCTCCAAGCTGCAAGTGTTGGGGTTGGAAGCTCTCCCTCATCCACCGTACTCATGAGACCTTGCACCCATCGACTATTACTTTTTAGCGGGAACAAAATCCCATTCCCGAGAGGCAGTACAAAATGCCTTTGAAGAGTTTGTTTCCTCCCATCGAGCTGATTTTTACAATAAGGGTATCAATCAACTACCACTGCGTTGGCAAAGATGCATCGATTACATGGGTGATTACTTTGAATAACAGAAATAAAAAAGTTTGAAAAAACGGCAATTTATTAGGTAAAGACCTATTATTATTATTCAAGATGATTGTGACTTGCACACAATAACCATAATTTCCCGGTCAATTTTGTCTTTGGGTTTTTGGAAAATTATTTTATTCGTTTTTTATACATTAATGTACTCATGGTTGATTTCGAACTCGAGCATTTCCTCTGGTATTCACCAGACATCAACTGCGTAGGATATAATTACAGTGCCTTAAGCATTTGCGCTTACACAAGGGTCAGTGGTTCCCTTCCCTAGTCCAATAGTGGAATAAGATCGGATGAAGGTGCAGTGTGAAGGCACACAACCCATAAAACCAATTTGGAATTGAACCCAAGACCCGTATGAAATAAATTACTAAATTATTCAGGGTAAGAACACAATTACGTTTATCGTACTAAACACCAACGCAGATAGTAGTAACATCTGTTACTGTGACACTCGAAATAGAGAGCCATCATAAATTTCTTTAGATAAGTCAGTTTGTAAGTACATCCGTTTTTGTTGGGTCGCGTTATTTATGGGTACATTTTAATACTACAAGATTGCTGTCTTGATTAATAAGTATCTTTTATAAAAAAATTACTTAATAATATCCTCCTGAAGACGGCGATATCTCCTGGATACTACCAGATGAACAGTGGCGTAAGCATATGTATGTATGTTTGTGTATGAAGGTTCAGATGCAGTGTGAAGAACATTATACATAAATACAAAACACACATGCAAACCATTTGTGTTGCATAAAAATATGTTTCTCGTAGGGAGTCGAACCTGCGATGCACCAACCAGGTACTGTTTCTATCGGCACCATACAGCCACAAAAAAACCACATGTATTTTAATCTAATTGATATTATTACCATTTCCTTGTCTTCATAAGTTATCATTTTAGAAATAATAACCTTAGACCGATAAGGTTATTATTTTCTAAAGTTTAAAAATCTTTAAAAAGACTCAATGATACATTTCAATATATTATTCGGTTTTGTATTAAGTGAAGTTGTATTCGTTTTCGTTGAATGTGTTTTCTTTTTTTACTTAAATCATTAATTGTAACCAAAACTATATCAATTAAGTTACTTTAATTACATATAACGCTCGGACTCAATTTTATTATGGCTTTCACCTTTAACTTCTGTTTTATTCTTCTGCAATTAAGTAGAAAATAAATTCACTTTGAATATAATTAAAAAGTTAATTTCAAAGTATAAATTGTTGTGTTAAATAATAATAAGTCAAAAGAATGTTTTAAAAGTAAAACACAAAGCGCAAGGAATTAATGCAACAAGTGTAACAGCCAAGACATCGAGACTGGACAAATATTGACGTTTGGCACATTGAGAGGAAATCCGCTTCCGTCACTTTCCATGTGCAACCTTTAATCGATAATCGTAGAATTCACCGAAGAACTTCTAGCTAACTCTAGACGTTCCATCAAATAAGTGCTCCGATCGGGGCAGACAGAACTTACAATTAATTTCATAAAGCAATTCATCGCAGAGTTCAGGGTTTCAATATTATATTGTATAACATTGAATACATCTAATATGTTGAACAGTTTTAATGTTCCAATAGAAATGTTATTGCTAGTGTTTAATCTATGAAGAGTGAGAATATATAGGCAGTATTACTCAAACTTTAAAATCGGATTGATGAACTTTAACTAAATAAAATTATCTTTTTCAGAAACGGTGATCCCGTTTCACACTTTTCCACTTCACACAACAGATATGAATTATAATTAAAATATGAATATATCTTTTTATATGTTGTTTGTGAAGCTTTATTATTTGAATATAAAACAATACAAAGTTATAAGTAAATTTATGTTCATACATAGTTGAACTAAAGAATCGATTACATCATTACAAGAACAACATTATCCACAAATGTGATTCGACATTTCTTTTTCTACTTTTCTTTCAATTCAAAGCTTATCTGTGATAATAACAGTTACCTTAATGATACTATTTGTCGTTCAAAGAGTATTTTCTCGATCTATTCAATAATATATTACTAAGCTCGTTTAAACCATTGTTGTGGGCTAAGATATAAGTAAAATCTATTAATGTCAAAATAACCGAGCGAGTCCCTGAAAATTCATGCTTATCCCCCTGTGTTGATGGACCGACCATTACTCGAAACTAAATCTATTATGCTCTTATTGTATGATAAGTTAGATTGAAAATTTGCGAATGTAAATGACAGTATAATGGCTGACGGATGTTTAGTTTGAAACATAAATAGAGTTACTTTATACAGTAATACCAGAGAGTGAGGTCATAGATACCCTTCGTAATTATTATTTTGTACGTGGTCGCAACTGGTAACTAGCTTTTTTTTAAACATGACGATTCCGAAGAATTTGAAGTTTGTATTGAGTTCTAGGTCAATTACTTCTGAAATCAATTTTCAAGAACAGAGACATTAAATAAAGTGTCTTACGTAAGGTCATATATTTTATCTTTATTATCGAATGATTAACTTCGTTTTAAAGCCTACAATATCAAATGTGTATTTTCCAAGTTTAAAACTTGAAGTATACTTGAGTAGGTATTGTATAATAATGACTTACCATATTTGCTTCTTTTTGGTGTAAAGTTGAATAAGAATGGATCTGTAACAAGACAATTTTTTTTTATGAAAAAGCTACTAAAATAATTATAAAATAACATTGTACATGTTGTAAGTAAATAAAAGCTAAGTCACGATTTTAAGTGCTAATTTATTATATGATCGGCGGTGAAAAAACACTTGAGGAAACCTGCATGTTTACAAAATAATAAAATAATAGACGTGTAATTCCGGTAATCCGCAATGGGGCTAACACTGTATATATGAGGTGTATGCCCTGCGGTGGGATTTTTGAATATCCGCCATTGCTTTATTTTTGTATATAAACTTCGATTCTGCTGATATAGGTATGCTTTTCTTTTTTTTTCGGGCTGATGGCCGCTGTTAGCCCGATGGCTTTTACAGATTCACCGGGGTGAGAGGTAACCGAGCGCTTACGGTGCTCATTCGAGATCTCTATTAGTAGGTAACCAGCTCCCGAGAGGGAGCCTCGGCTTGGAACGTTACCCTGTTTTGCGCATCTGACTCGAGGGTGCCCGACAGGGCCGAACCTCGGCTCGGTCAGATGCTTCTGACTAAGGATTATATGATGTATGTTAAAAGTAGTAAATACTCGTATTTTTAAATACAATTTGTTTTTAAACTGAAATAAAGCGTAAAGAGGTTACAGTATTTTATTATTTATTTTTATCGCGTCTTAAGACATCAAGTCTATTACTCAATCTTTTGATTACTACCCAACAGAATCAAACCACCCGTTTACATATAGCGTTTAACAGAATACACAATGACGTAAATTAGTCGATTTTAATTAATTACTTCGTGCGCCATACAATTCGTCTATATATATTTCGGACGCTTGACGGTAATGAAATTTTACCTATAATGTCGCACTCTCAGTTTAAAGGGATATGATCGACATGACCTAATTCAGGTAGTACTGAGCGTATCTAGAGCATGTCAACGTTCACCTATTTTAGTTTTTAGTCCTTTTCCTGCATTCTACAAACTGTGTCGTAAATAACGCAGCGTGAAAGTATATAAAGCTCCTAAGAATTTTGTATAATTTTAAGGGTAACGCCCATTGTTGTTGAATTTGGGTATTTCATAAAATAAATTACTCTGAAAGAATGCTTCCTGAAGTAAAGAAAGTCTCTGTAATTTCTAAATTAAAAGGTTTTAATAATGTAAATATATACTTCTTGTCGTTGCTTTTTGGGAAAAATAATTTTTTTTTTACTATACATATTAATATTTATATAATTCATATATGGTAGGACTATAATAGATTACAATAAAACTGTTTGACTTTATTGTTTTGCACATATTTCTCAGTGATGGTTTCGAAGATTGATTCCCAACCAAAGAACAGTGTACAGTGTGTTTTACATATGTACTTTGTTATTCTTTGAGTCTGGGTGTGTTGTGAATATGCGTGTCATGATATTGCGTCTGACTCTTACATAATTTTGATGACGATGATTCTTATTTTCCATGTTTTTTACGACGCGTGTCGCAGTGGTTAGAGTCAGTCACTTAGATTTTTGCGTTGAATATTCTGGATTTGATTCCCATGGGAGGAACAATATTTGTGTATCACTAATGTTGGATTTCGAGTATGGGTGCGTTGTACATATATCGTTTGTCTATCACACATCTGTACCTTACTCCGATCTTAAGGCAAGAGTATTACATTGGGCTAGGGAAGGAAACAAAACCCTAACGCCCATACTGGGCTAGACAAAATGCCCCTGTGTTGACGCGAATTCCTATGGCACTATAATATGTCCAGCCCAGTTAATGACATCTGGTAACAATTAAATAATATCGTCACCCGGATAACAAAACTTTTAATAAACACAATCAAATGCTGGTTCTGTGTTATAAGACAATGCTGTACATGATGACCGTAGAGTTGGCAGATCGATTGTGCCAGAAATACTGCTGCGTCACTTATTCCAAAGCACTCTAAACGTTTAATTACCTGGCGAAATAGCTTAAGGTCATAAAGATAATATTTTATGGACATTTATAAACATTGATGATTTTAGTTTGAAGCGAGGAACTAACAGCACAACTAGTATATATAACTGCGGTAAATAAAGTGAACACGTATAGAGAGAAAACTTCAACTACGTTTTGATAAAACATATACTCGTTTATTTACTACAGTACCCCGTGTTTTAAAGATGTTCCGGACTAATAAATAAGGCTAGGACACTAAATGCTTGGCTTAGGATCGTACTCAATGACAGTCTGTGAGGAAGGTCTTATGTTAAGCAATGGATTTATTTATGGTTTAATTCTTACTTAGGACTTCGAGTTCGCGGTTCGCTTCCAACAAGCTGAAAGTCCTGATCCCTTTCCAGTAAAGTGAACCAGAGTTGGGCGATGACATGGAGTAGTCCCGTGTTGTTGTAGCACAACAAGGATGCTAGGAGAGACGTTGCCTCCTCTGAGAGCTGATTAGATTAAATTATAGGGGCACCGGTGTGTTACTTAGAACGTCCCAATGCACCTAGGAGAAATCCAACATAATCCGGTCTTCTCCGCTTGTGGCACTTAATTATATGCTGCGCAGTTCTGGCTTCTGATACATCATCATGTCGATCTACTACTTTTGAGAGAGTGATCACGATAAAACATCATAATGTCTCCTTGAAAAGTATTTATTTCAAAAATAATGTTAAGTAATTGGATTCAGTAATAAAATAATACTGTGGTTACTAATTTGACTATGCCTTTATACATACATACATATATATATGTTAGACCTGATGTAATTTTAATATAATCCCACAATATCCTAAAAAGATCTTGGTTTTGCAAAGTTGAATTGCATGTAAATTGTATTTTCTGAACAGCTTAAGCTCAATATTCCGTGTACTCTCCTGAACTCTCGTATACACACACAGTGATGAAGTTTTCACGAATGGAAATCGATTTTATCGAAGTAATGGAGCCTAAACAAAAACATAATTGTTAACTTTAAAAGTTTGAAGTAATAACAAATTATAACAAATTTGATACAAGTATCTTATTTATCTTCATTGGTTTACTTGTATTACAGTGCTGTATTTTGTCTCAAGAAAATTCATAAATCCTGCTCATCCCTTGGGTTGTGAAAGTTGAAGAAGCAACGTACCTTTAATATAATTAAGAAAATATTTGAAAATCGTTTATTTCATCAATATCAATCAATACTATTTCGAGAGGTTTCTACAGGTAGACTGTTTATTCGCTATGATAAATATATTTCATATAGAATTACAGTAATTTTCTTTACAACTACAAGATTATAATGTGTGAATATTCAATTCACTTCTCTATTGATTTGGTATAATATTATTAGGTCCACCTGTCACATAATTAGTTAGTAGTTAATGATATTATAATTATTAAAGATACGTGATCTTATTGTCAAACGGAGACGATATGTTGAAGGTAACTCGTGTACGTGCTGATTTCACGTGGAGACTAGTAATCTAATTTTTTTTTTTTATAGTTTGTCTCATATATGTCATTGTACGACATTATATCCTAACTAATGTGTATTAAACATTATCAATTTTTCGATATGAATAAATACTAACGAATTCATAATTATTGCTATTTCCTAGCACCAAGAAATATCAGATTGATAATATCCTTAGAAGAGAAAAAAATAGACTGCAGACTGCTTCCCTTCTCGGGTATGTGAATGTAAAAAAATATATTTACAGATTTCGGTACTAATTTTTTTTTAACCCTTCTAAGCAATTGCTCTACCACGACCCCACCTGATGTTAAGCGGAAATGCAGTCCTGGATGGTAAGGCGCACTAGCTCAGTAAATGTCTATTCACTCTGTAGACGACTTATACTACAACCAAATAGTTCAACTCTTCACACTAAATATATATCACCTTCACGTTAGAAGCTTTTTAAAGGCATTTGGCATTGCTTACCACGAAACGGAGTATAAATGTGAGGAATATTACCAAACTACTAACTTACAGTTATAATAAGTAGTGGTCGACACACAATCCAAACACCTGCACAATCGATATATTCTAATACCAACTACATGGTTCGATTCGATTGATATTTAAAATAAAAATACCTACACGGTTTAAAATCATTGTCTAGAACTTTGGATGTTAAGTTTTATATCATTATATATGATAATAATTGTATGTATTCTGAAGTTTAGATCAGTGTAATATTGCTATGCAAACATTGTAGTCTACTGGGATAAATTGCATTATGGCAACTTTGTACCTTCGAACAATCTCACTCAAGAGCTATACCTCAACGCCGTATAGCACTAGGCTTTACGTATATCAAATACTACAATCTGAATCTAAAGTTAGTATATATATGTATATATAAGTATATATATATATATATATATGTATGTATTACTATTATTTATTTATATAAGTTAGTATACAAATAATAATAGTAATAGAGATATTCTTTAATTAATGAAAAATATATGTTTAGGACTATAAATGTACATAACAAATTTGATATGAAAGTTTACCGATATACCGGACGTTTTCGTATACAATGATGGTAGACTAGATATGGACAACACTGCCTGTTAATACGTTTTTTTTTTATAATAATATTAGACATAACAAACGATCACACATTAGTAAGTGATAACTACATCCACATCCTAGACGAACAAAGACTCAAATTGCAAATGCGCGTTGTCACCAACTTAGGATGGAATGTCTCGTTGTCCCCAGGCTGGTATTTTGTGGTCCTACGCTGGTTGGGCAGACCCATTAATACTAGAAATAGTTTGCTTGCTCTACCACGGTTTATTTATGTATGTATACATGTCTAAATAAGAAAAAAAATATTTTTAGAAAGGATGATATAAACTTTATATTATTTTAATAATTGATGATATACAGCAATTTTAAATATTTTATATTTTAAACATTATAAAAAATTATCAATGATCAACCATAAACAGGTCCTACTGGCTAATTCTGCTTACGATACCTGTTAATTTCTTCAGAGATGATTCCTCAGGATATATAACAATATGTACACAAGCCTCTAACATATTAGCATACTATTCCCTGAACTGATGATGTTAAGCTTATTCGATAGAATCGGGCAAATTCTATAAAGGGAAGTGTCAGCAGGTATCATTTTTGTGTCTTTTACTGATATTTAAATTATAGAAACGGAATCGAAATACAGTCTAGACCCAATGGAAGCTACGTAGTAACGTAAATAAGAGGCAAAAGAACTTCATTAGACAAATTTCGTGAACCATCTCTTAACCACAAGCAATTTAGCTGAGTTGGAATGTTAACGGAATACGGATAGTTAACGGAAATATAAGTAATACCTAGAGCATTGCAAGCATTCTTTTTAAATATCTATATACATTCACATATATATATATATATATACAAGTATATAAATTTCAATAATATATCAAATACATATACCTTTTACGTCAAGTTCTGATTATCTCGAAACGCTTCAAGTTAAAGTTTCGTAAAGAAAAACTTTGCACTTGATATTCAGTTTAAAAGTTAGTAGAAAGCTTACCGTATGGATGCCTAATAGATTTTATGGGAAGAAGAACCGATTTGTCAGTGTAAAACACTGGATTAGTAATCAAATAATTTCACCCCGCAGCCTCACGTAATTAAAATGTACTCAATTTATTTTACACTTTTTTCTCATGGTTTTTGAAGCTTCCTATGTAGGAAGCTTCAAAAGTGAGCAAATATAATTAAGGGATGATTATTTGCAAATAGTCTTCCATTATTTATTAGCTTAATTTGAAAAGAAAGATTAAATTAATACTTGAATTGTTTCTGTAAATTCATTATAGTGGACAATGGTCAGGGAATGAACACGTTATCTTAAGCTTACATAAATTTATCCTTGAATCAAAGGGACACAGGACACGACTAAGGCTCGTAATTTTAGGTGATGTGATATTTCTCAAAGTCAAGTCAAAGCCTCTGTAACCTTATTACCTGCTGTTATTAATATATGAACGTCCTGATAACTTATTGGTAAAACAAATATAAAAATACATTGAAATAATTTCCTTTCTGCGATAGTTACTAGAACGTGATTTTTTCAAACACTTGATGAAATATTTTTTTATTAATAATATATTTAATAGTAATAAAGGTCTCCGGAACCCCACACTCACCAGACGAAACACAGCAGTATTATGCTGATATTTTACGCTGGTATTCTGCGAGGGTGTGGTCTTACCCCGGTCGAGCTGACACAATCATTCTGCAGCTAAACACAAACTGAAGTGTAGCTCTACCACACATAAATTTAGTTGATTTGATTATTATCATTATTACTCGGACATATCACAAAATGATTTTTAGATTACGTAGCATATAAAACTAGCTATAATATACTTTTATTAATTTAAATAAGTATAGACTTACATTTTAAAGATAATAAGTTTCTCACCTTCGTTAATATAAAGTCGCTCTAGTTTTATTATGGACTGAAAGACTGAAGTGACATATAAAATAACTAAAATTGTACTAAAGCTACGCACTTCTATTTCATTTCGTTTATTTCTGGAATTATGTTACATAACTACCCTCTGGACTACAAAGAACCGGTAAAAATGTGAGTCCAATGTAAATTTACGCTTTATAATGTGTATGAGAAGATAAATGTATACTGTTTTAAGTAGTGCAAGTATATTTTTTAAAAAAAAGAGTCATTAATAGTAAAATTGACACCTTTATCAGTCAATATTTTTAACGATTACAACAAGTCTACAGCAATGACATAACCAGTGCATTACATGTTCCTTAAAAGATCATAGACTTTTAAAAGGCCATTCACAATTTAGTTCGTAATTGATTTTAAATTTCGATGCTAATATTTGTAATGACAATTTTAATTTAAATATATTGATACAAAGTCTGTAAACAAAAAGTAGCGCGGTACAATATAGATAAGTTTTTGTTTAAAAAATAATTCATTTGTTAATACAAAAATATTATATATAATATATATTACTATTATTGAAAAAAAAGTCTTCATATAACGCACAATACAGACTGTATTATTTGAATTTTCGCTCTTTCACATTCTTTATGAACAAAATAATATTTTCAGATAGAATTAATACAAATGAAACGCAGGAACCTTTACGAGATTCCTTGGTAGAGTCAAATCGCATCTATAAACTGTGACTGGTTTTCTCAGAATACTCGTATACCCAGTATAGTTTACTGCTTCTAGGCTACTCAAGTCTTCATTCTGCACTACGGTTACTCATCGAGGATATAATATATAGCATATTAGCCAGTGGCCGTAAGAGTCGCCGTTGGCTGTTTACTATAATACCACTCCCTAATTATATACAAATTAGTGTAAATAATGAAATGTTTTTATGAAAATAAAATACATTTATTTCACGCTTGGATAAGTGCAATGCAGTATAATTTATGAAATACAATAGGATAACTGTTTAGAATACTAAACATTGTAAACGTTGCACAGGTATGGAAACACGCTGCAGAGTTTTCTATCTTTTTTGTCAAACAATATCATTTTCCTTTTTTGTGTTCTTTGTAACTACACGTTTTGTTATGCATATTCTAGGGAATATTTTTATGCTGAATTTTGTGTGAATAATTCTGCCCTTTTGCATGGTATTCAAAAGTTTTGCTGTAATATTTTTATTTAAATCAACTAGTTGGTACATATGACAACGGTAATGTACGTAAATATGTTGAATACCAGAGTACCTCTGTGTTTGTGCGATTGCTTAGGGCGAGGTTATAATATATTATAACGTACATTAATTCGTAATATCGTATTATTTCGTTGTTCACTTATTATATAAATAAAAAAAAATAAAAAAAAGCAACCATAAACTGGTTGGAATCTACCAGAAGGTTCGATTGAAAAAAATAAGATATTAAAAAATATACTCATTATTATATATACTATATTACACGCTGTTTTCAATATTTAAGTGTATAAAAAACTAAAATTATAGAAATAGAACCTTTTTAATAGCCTAGTGGAATTCCAACTTGTGTTCATCGCTTCAGTGCGTTCAAGTTTAAATTAATATTTATTTTAATAATTTAAAATATTTACCTGGAATTTCAATTAAAAGTGACATTATTAGTCTATATTTAGAATAATTGTCTTATTACACGCGAACAATTAAAACTGAAACGACACAGAAATAAAATTGGTTAAGCCTTATAAGTCAATCAAATAATCGTCGACATGAGGATCTTAAATGAATTTATGAGTGAAGTAAAATGTATTACGCTGATACAATAACTTCTAGCACAATAAATTCTTTTATATTACAGCATTATATCTAGAAAATCATGAAAATCTGATTTTCAATATTCCCCTACTTAAAATAATCTTTATTGACTTAAAAAAAAATACTGTATGTACTAATTCTGTGTGAATAAACCCTATGCGTAGTCGACAGACATTGTAAGCACTATCCATCATTCACCAAAAGTTTTTAAATCCAATATTTGTTACTATCGCGGCACAGATATCTTAGGAAATAATATTTTATTATAGACGGCAAGGTTGTGAATCGAAAAAAAAAGCAATTAAGCTATCGCTGCTTAATTGTATATACAAGCCTCACATTGAAATATGTAATCCAAATATCAAGTCCCTGTTTCCCTATGTTATATTGTCTCTTGTCACCATAAAGTCATCTCCAAAAAGGATTTGTCAACAATATTAATTACCAACCCTCAAAGATACCCAACGAGAAGCTTTGCCCTTCACCTCACAAGATAACGGACTCTAAAATACAATTTCAACGACAAAATTACTAATTTAATGTCACCGATGAAAGAATTTTGAACACATTAATAAAGAGATTAAAATTAATATTACAAGGCCTATTACGGTATCGCACAAGTATAAAATAATTAATTAGGAAACTTTTTTCACCTCTTGAGATTAGGCTATTCCTATTGTAATGATGGCGACAGGTTATTTCCTCCTGGTAAATTATACCACGGCGATATCTTATGGTTATACCAGACAACATTTTTTTTATATTGATGGTAATCAACGAACACGAACGATGATTCCTGCGGCCCATGACATGACACTCACATTCTTCCTCGAGCCGACCAATTCGTGCAGTATCTAGAAACGAACTTTAGCGTTTCTCTACCACTCTTAAAACATCAATGACGCACGATGTATAATTGTGCCGTCTCATATTTGTAATAAGATCGGAAGAAAGATCAGATGCAATGTCAAAGATAATAAACATACATGTAACACTCGTTTGTAATCTCTTTTTAATGGGTATAAGAATAAAACTTTGGTTAGTTATCGAACCCAGGATCCACGACTCGGCGACCAGATCTACACTAACGCCACGCGGCTGAACACTGGTATGGTGCAAACGAAGAAAAGACTGTACTATGACGGTTTTTATCTTCAATATTTTAAATTAAAACGGATAGATAAATATTTATTACATTTTCTCTTGACCATGATTGTATTTTCATTTATGTTTACTTGTCACAAACAGTGGATAAAAATAAGATCCTGATCCAAAAATTCTATTCGATTTTTTTTAAATCTAAACTTCTACTTTAAATAATTCCTAGCATATAACTTTTTTATCAATAAAATATAAAGTATTAAAACATCCTATTAATATATATTAAGAAAATTCCTAAAAGAAAGTTTTAATATAAAAGCAACAACTAATAATTGATAATTATACATATATGATGTGTTATTATTTTTTGCCTTTTTTTTACAATTATTTAATTTTACAAATGCAAAATAAACAGTAGACGAAATTAAAACTGAAGTAATGTGCTTGAGTAAATTTTAACGACGCTCGCATAGTAATTTTATTAAAACGTTTTTAAACGAGCTTAAAAATTTCCGCTTTCTTATATTTGTCTATTTAAATAAAGTGTCGCACATTAAGAACTGGGGGAGTATTTCACAAGTTTACTACAAAAGTAAAATTTCAAAGAATCAATATTATCATTTGTTTTATTATTTTTTCCTTTTTATACAATTATTTTATTACAGACAATAGATGAAAAAAATACTTAAATAATTTGATTGTGTAAGGGAGACTCTTTCTAAGTATTTTTTTGGTAACCAACAACACTGGAATGTTTTACCCCCGAATATACCTACATGCAACTTAATTTAAGCGGGAAACTAACGCTAGTGCAGCAACTAAGTGTTTTTTTTTCTTTATATCTATTTATCTTTAAGTGATTTCTTTTCACAATGTGTATTATTTTAACATTAAGTTATCAGAGAGTCGCTTTGTATGTATGAAAGTGTGTAAAAATATATAGTATATATATATGTAAAGTATAGACAACTTTAATTAATGTATATTATTTATATTAATATATTATTTATTACATTTATGTACTCTTAATATTAAAATGGAAAGGATTGAATTTTTTTCTTGCACTCACATTATACTCTCTGCTCAACCCAAAGTCAAGTTAATAGAGAATGGCTTTTGGCATTAAGTCGCCGCCACCTTAATCATTCCTATCTTCTTCCTTCTACCCCATAAAATAAGAAAAGGAATCAGGCGATGTACAAATAGAATTTTTATTTTTATTTGTCTATTTATTTTTTGTTTTCTTTATACATTTTACTTTATATTTTATTCACCCCATTGTTATGGTCAGATTATTACACAGCTTAACTCATATAAACACTATCGATGACGAGGCAATGCATCTCTTGACGTAGAAAGAATGTACTGTCAAGGGTCTTACTAAGTTAAGATCTGCTGTACTACATCCAACAGTGGTATAGCTACATTGCAGTCTGTTTCAAGCTGCAGAATGAATGGGTCATCAGCTCGGACGGAGTAAGACCACACTTTCACAGAATACCAGCGTAAAATAGCAGCATAATGCTGCTGTGAGACCTTGATAACTCGAGGGTAACAACGCATCTTCATTATCATTCCTTGTCAATGATGAATGTAGATGTCACGGGCCGCTGGAATCACTTGCCATCAGGTGAACTGTATGCACGTTTATTACTCTGTGTAAAAAAAAAATATTACAAAATGAAATTGAATTAAAGGATTTTTTTAATCATTAAATATATTTGTTTCGTTTCGTTTTATTTAATCTTTATTAGGCTTTTTATACCATAACTTTTAATAATCACTACGATTAAACTTTCTTATAATAAAATTTTTATCTAAGTTACGTTGTTGTTGTATAGCTTTGAGGTTGAAGGTTCTAATAATTAATTTTAAATCACTATAATAATCGTCATCGATCGTCAATCGAGTCAATATTTAAAAAAAATACTTAATTGACAAAAATAATCAAGGAATACCTGAGTCTCAAACTTAATCGACCAAAACAGGTGCTAAACGATAACGTAATTAATACATAATTAATCATTCAGTTCGATTTATTCAATAACTCCTAACGAGTCCGTCCAAACCGTTAATTAATAATTCTATCATAGCCAACGCTAAGCCGTTTACAGGAGATTTACTCGACCCAATAACCCTGGAATCGTCGTTTTCAAAATAATGTCACAGTTTTGTTTTAACGACTTACCGGAATATTAATATCTTACCTAATTCGGTATAGGTTTCACCTAAGACTAATAAATGTTTAAACAAAGAGACCCTAACAAGATGTTGAACTTAAAAGCGGGTTTAAAGTTTAATCGCCAATTTTGCACATGCGTTACTCCTGAAGATGCAATGCCTCGTCATTCGTATTTATCATATAAAACCATATTTTTTTAAGACGCAATATCGATATACTTATTGGTCTGTGGGTTTCACCTTATTATCCACAAACGTATAACACTTCGTCATGCCTAGATTTACATATTTTCTAGCATACTAGATATAGCTAGCTAACGTAAAGTTTAGCAAATCACTAAACAATAGTCTACCCGAATATTTAATAGTCATATAAATAAATTTATAAAGAAAATACAAAAACTACAAAACAAAGATATAAAAATTCATTATAACATCTGATCCCATAACTTTTATAGGAAATAATTATTGGAAACACTACAATATGTTTGTTCTCTTCTATGTATTTCTCGATATAAATATGAAGACTTAATCAGTAAGCGGTAACTACTTATGGTGAATGTAACTGACATAACAATACATTTAAACAGATCTAGCGCATGTAAGTAAGATGATGCAACTTGAAATACTTGCACAAGTATGTCGTAGAGGAAGATGGAAGAGAGCGCGGAATGTCGGGCGGCTATAAAAGTATATGGCGAATCGGCAATTTCTCTCTTTTTCTTCTCTCTCAATAACAGACCTAACCAGACTAATAACATGAGATTTCATATCGATATACTCTATTTTAATAAGTTTATCTCTCTATTACAAATTTAAAATCTCTTGTAACACAATACAATACCATTGATTTGATTTAAAAATAAAAGAGAATTAGTCATCGCGGGTGAGGAGAGATGCGGATATTATAGACAAACGACAGGTACGGTACACTCATGTCAACTACGACTTTTTGACGTGGGTCAACTGATGAGGGATTATAAGGATAAAAACCGTGTAAACGATTTCATAAATCACCTGTTCCTAGTTAAAGTTGCATTAAATAATCAAATAATTATTAATAACAAAAAAATCGACAATTATTTAGTATATTATATAAAAATAAAAAATAAACTAATAACGCGATTACTTTGTACATTATAAATTATTTTTTAATTAGTCTATCATTAGGAATTCTGAGCTTCAATAGGAAAAAGCTTTCTGTTATCATCACCAGTGTCTTTTCAAACAGATTTTATTTAAGTTCCTATCAAACTTGATATCTGAAAATTAATTAGTAATATAATTAATAAATAAAACAAAAATGAAGAAAAGAATAATTAAATAAGTATAATGTAAGGTTTCAAAAGACTAATAAATATCCTTAAATGTTCCTCGATTTGGACTTAATTCTAACAATGCTTACATTGTCAATTTTAAGAACAATTCTTTAAATACTTCACATATTTATTGTATATCTTAAAACATTTAAAATATATCACCTATGATTATGATATTGAATACAGAAAATTAATTAATTAAAAAGAATAAATGTTTGTAAAAACAACTATTTACAACGAAGCCGGCAAAAGGGTCCTTTCACTCAGTCGTAATCAATATTACATGCATTTGCATGGTATAAAAAAATTGAAAAATCCGAGTGAAAACAGTGGACGGACTTTGATGTAATTAACGTAATTCGGTAGCTTAATTACGTAAAAAATGTGTTTCATTTAATTGAGAATAACGTGTCACAAGACTGAGATAGGTACTAGTAGGTGAACGAAAATAGATGAAGCCACAAATAAAAACAATTTGTTAAATAAATATTAAATAACACAAAGTAATTTATGTATATATATTAATATATAGGTAAATACTTAATATTATTAATATAATGTAATTACCTATATCATAACCCCACGTCTTGTGTTTTAAGGTAAAGTTATCGTATTGTATAAGTATTCGGCTCATTAGGTTATCAATCAACAACCGACTGGGATTGATTAAATCCTGATGACTGTGCACAGGTTGAGATTAATGCTCCGCGGGGGTATCCGAACGTTTGGAAGCCGAACAAAGCGGTTATATTCTTGATTTTCGGCAGTATATTTCCTTAAATTAAACGTTAACTTTTGAGGAATTTATTGTTGAAATTAAAATATTTTTGCTGAACATTTTTAATTTACCAATACTAGCATAAACAAATACTTGTAAAAGATATTATAACGCCCGAATATCATTACTTGATTCCGAATGTATGAATGTAACTGGTATTAGACAATTCAGCTTTAAAAGCTTTTTTATCAATAAGTAGTTATTTTACTTTATTTTTACACATGATCAATTTTAAAAGAACTTCATTATCCCACATAATTACAAAACACAACTTTATTTACCATTTTTTAAACCTCACGTGAAAGGTAACCAAGAAGATTGATTTATAAAAGCTGAAAGCATAAAACATGTGTCATTTTCTAACTTGTATCTAGTATAATTAAATGAAATACATATTGCGATATATTTTCACAGTTGATAGAGTACTATTAGACACATTATATAATACTTTCAAATATGTGAACTTTATATAACTATCTAAAAATACCTATATTCATGATTCAAGTACGCCCCTGTTAGAAGCAATAACATTAATATGCTAAAACGAAGCTTACTGAGATGGAAGGAGGGTTAAAAGTGCAGATTATATAAAATCGTAGAACAAACGCGGCACCAATGTGTTTAATAATGCCACAAAATACTCATTTGTATAATTTTTCGATTTTGTTATGATTCAGCCAACATGTAGCGATCATAGAGTATGGTGCGTAGTTTTATACGATCGGCTGTAATCATTTCAATCTCTCGTTTGAACAATACGACACGCTTTGAACTTTTAATATATTCTTAATTCGATTGCCGTGTGGTTACGGCATAAGAATTCATTATTCCGTTCAATGAGTGTCGAATGACAGTTAAAAAGTATAAAAATGTAAAGGACACGAGTAAAATGACATCACCGTGAACATATGGCGAAATAACCATTCGAATATCTTAGAAGTGATAAGGTGTGTCGACCCACGATCTAACGGTAGTTTGTACCCCAGCTTCTATTAATTAGCTTTCGTTATCAGCATCTTGAATCTTTGTTGAGGACGGATATGGATATCATGGGCCGCAGTTATCAATTAGCATCAGGTATACTATGTGTTTGTTTGTTGCCCCTCATATTATAAGAAATATAACTAAAAAAACATTTAATTCGAAAATTACTCATTCCGTTAACATTACCGTCCGGTGAACGGAATATGCTAAAATCTGTGTACGGGATAGGGCATATTTTGTGATAAACAAGGCGTAAACGAAATACTGATGATGATAATTTAAAAGAAACATATAAAAATATATATAATTTATATCTATATATCATATATATATATATCATTTTTATAGAATAACATTGAGACTAAGAATTGTATATTAAATAAAAGTATTTTGAAATTAACCGTTTGGTGTTCAGCAAATGAAAAGATGAGACGACGGTAAAAAAAGAAAACATAAAACTCCTCAGACATCTACGCTTTCGCAATCGCCATTCATCAAACTAAGAAGCGGGGACATCTGGTAAAAGGAAGCAGGAATTCTGCCTGAGTCGACTTTTAATTCCGTACGCCTAAAAGGATGTGCGTTTGTTAAATTTTTATCAATTTCTCCTTTAAGAGTAGAAAACTGAGCATTTTATATAAAACACATAATGTTTTATATAAAATAGCTAGTTATGTCATACACGTCCTGAAACTAAGCGAAACCATAAACGGATTCCAAATTCAAAAGTCGTTAATGGGACCAAAATCACGTAGTCTCATCGTTAGAGCATCGAAGACTTCCCAGCCCAGGTTTATGCTTATGACACTGCATCCCACCCTTCCTCAAATCTTAACAAATATCTTACGTCATATAAGGGAAAGCGATAACGAGTGTGTGGCGAAATTTATATTTATATATAATTATATTTAATATTTAAGTTAAATATAACGATAACATATTACTTAACAAGTTTTCCTGTTAAAAGCTGTTAAAAATTAATATTAAGATTGCTTTTGAGATTTTTCACCATCGGAAGCTTTAATAATAAAAAAGTAATTGAGACAATGATAAAAGCAGAAAAGTTACTTGCTTGATGTTTAATTGATTATTAAACATCAAGCAAGTAACTTTTCTTTAAATACATATACATAGATTTTTTTTCTCAAATGATGTATGTTTAGTTACTCATTACTAGAAAAATTTAATCGGTGACAAACAGGCATACAATACACGCGTAAGGAAGAAAATTGAAAACCATCATTCAAACATCATCATTAAACCATCCACGACGAAGCTATTAACTCACTCATTGCCAATCCAGAGAACTTAGATGGAACTTACTTATATTTTACTCTATTTGGTTATTCGGATTCTTTCATCCAAAAGAATATGGTGCATATTTAAACTGGTATTCCGTGAGAGCTTAATTCTTTTCGTGTTGTGCTACTGTTATGCTAGAATCATATAAAATAAAAAATATTCAGCAAGCAACGCATGCAATGAACTAAAATGTCCATTATATTAACATTTTTTTCTTTATTTTAGCTCAGTTTCTCTAAAGAACTTTAGTAGGTTTTTTAAAATATTTGAATTTTGACTTTTGACTTCAGTTGAGACTATTGATTATTTTTTATTTTTTTTAATTTGGATGTATCAAAATAAAGTACTGACTTTGATACATATTTATATATATATATATATATAAATATATATATATATATTTCTATGAAAGTCTCAAATTTCACGGCGGTCTACGAATTCTAGAAAATCCATTTTCTTGTGAAATGCTATCTCAGAAATAGAGCGCACTTTTAGTATCACAAAGAAAACCTGAGCAAAGATTAAAAATAAGAAAATGCTGCCTTTTAAATATGCATATCTACCCCTAAGCCGCTTATGATATAGTTTACATAAATATAATTTTACTCTACAAGTTAATATTAACTATTTATTTCAAACGTCTCAAATCAATTATTTCATAATTTAACTCCATAAGTTCTTCAAAATTTTCTGATACTTCTTATATTGCCTCATAGAATAAATAATAGTAACACAACACACAAGTGAAATTCAACAAGTGGCAAGCCACAGATTAGGCACCGTCCCTACATGAATTTGTCTTCTATTTACATATCCCGAACGAATACGTTAAAATCACGACTCTCGCATAATGAGTAAGTAAGGATTTGGGACCTTATTGCAGGCAATGAGGCGTTCCATCTCAATCTTAAAAGCTACAACACATGTCTATGGGCAGGAGTCATATACCGTCAGATGAATGTGCTCGTTTGCCCCCTAATATTATATAAAAACTTACTGGCATGAAATACATCAAACAATCCATAAAGCCATAATAAAATTTATTATTATATTTGACTAATATAAAATTACGTGTTCAATTTTAATATTATTTGGTTTTTTTTATTTTATTTTAAACCAGTAACGTATAAATATCAACAGCAAACCAAATTTTCACGTATAGTGGCTTAACAAATTGCTTCTTATTAATATAATATCCGTCACTTACACTAAACAAAAGAAAACACTTAGAAGGGCCTCTTGAACTATCACAATTGCGCAACAAATGATTAATATAATAAAAATAATACTTCAGTCCAATAAATAGAATATTTAGACGTATGTCCGACCAAAGGGAGAAAAAATGCCTTCTGCAGATCCACCCACTTCTGACAGGGTTATTGTTGGGGGAAGAAAACATTTCATTGAAGACAACTTTACGTACCGTACAATTGTCTTATACAATGAGATTTTCTTAACCGAGTTATTTAAATCAGGGTATTTATTTTCTTGACAGTGAAACAGCCAAGGCTAGAAAAAGACAATTGTATTTGAATATATGTATATTTGAAATGCAAGTGTAAAGCCACAAAAACCAATAAACAGTGCAGATTTGTGACAAGTTTGTGAAAAGAATTTATTTACTTTATTTTTAATTTGACGTTGTGGAATACACAATATAGTTCTGCTGTGTTTAAGACCGCAATCTCCAGTGGAGGTAACAATATTATTTAGTGCATTGTTGCATAGTTTAAATTTCTTTAGTGATAGGTAATAACATGCTTCTAGAAAAGGTAGGTATTTTTTATGATCGATAAAGCGGTCTGGAATTCACCAATACACACCAATCGGCAGCTTTATCCCACTGAGGTAAATCAAAATTGTTTCGGGACTATATTGGCTTGGATGCCATAAAATACACGCACCATTCAGGCCTAATAAGGCATGTTCATTTTAGATGGCAACGATTCTGAATAGGTAGAGGCTATATTGTTACCTCAAAATTGGTTAGGAATCGAAACGAGGTATTGAATTGAAAAGGCCTTCGTATTAAAATATCGTTTTACGAAATACACTGAATTTACTGATCTATAGAGATAATGAACAACTTAAAAACACGCTACCTAATTATTATAAAAATAAAACAATGACAATAATTTACAAAATACTTATACAGAAACGAAAGAAAAACAACAAACCTGTTAATAATACCCTAGGCAAGCAATAGGTCAGTGATTTGTTAATTCTTAAGAAGTAAATCTAATTAAATCAAAGGTATTATTTTTACATGCAACTTTTAGGTCACACTCAATCACTATTACTAAAGTAAAATTAAATTTTTAACACTTAATTGTAGAGTACTTAATAGGTTACTTTTAAGCAGAATATTTTTTATAACACTTGAAGGCCTTTCTATGTTGAGTTAAGAGGCTTTAAATATTAAAGATTATCCAATACTACCGAAACTTTTGTAATAAAAATATACAAGGTATTTAATACACTAATCAAGAGCGAAATCAATAAAGCTGATATATTATTATTGAAAAAACAGCTATAAATCATAGGCAGTCGTAGTTCGAGGAAAACGCCCTACTATGTAGGGACACGTTTAACAAAACTTTAGATTATTTTCTATTAAAGACATTATTAGTATTAGTATCTACATCAGTAGCGAATTTATGACATCAGTCCTGACCATCGAGGTTCAGTGACGCGAACGTTAATGCGTGAACTTCACCGAAACCTAATCCTGACCGCTAAATTAAACAAAATATTTTTTATAATACATGTTTCAAGAGATCGCCTTTCGCTTTTAATGAAATAGAGGACTTCAAAAAGAAGTTAAATGACTAGTAATGTAATTTAAATTCATGAATGATAAAAGTTCGAACTCATGGCCATGTCACTGAATTGCAATATGGCCATGTGTCAAACTATGCTCAATATTATTTCTATATTACGAGATATTACGGTAAAAAGATATAACATATTTAAAAGCAAGTAGTATATATTAACTTTATAACCTCATTAATGAATAAGCCCTTGCAATTATTTGACGTAAGTTATATTAAAAAAGATCTGATAATAAGTGATTACTGCGGCCTATGATATCCACATCTATACTCTCAAGGAAGATCAAAATATAGACGCATACGTTTGGAATGAGTGAGGTACTGTACTTACAAAGCGGCATTCTGCGAGGGCATGGTCCTTCCCCAATCAGGCCTACCAATTCATGATTTATCCAGAAACCACTATTTAAAGTTTACTAATAGAAAATAATATTTTTTATGCGTCAAAGAAAAGGTTTATTTCTAAATAAAAAAGTAGTGGAGAAAACTAATGACGTGGTCTTATCTGATACAGAATTTGATGTAATATCCGTACTTGTAGAGAATCATCAGACATGGTAGTAAACACATAATCTTTTTTATCACAGTAAAACCCAGCGGAAAGATAAATTTCTGGGTTTGTTAATTGAGCTCATGCAGATAATGTATTACGCATCATAGCGGTGTCTAATTTATCATCATATTACAATGTATATTTACCTAATTGTACACCTGTGGAAATGACACACTTATATTTATTCATGTTAGCTATTGAAATATATATTTCCCCGTGGGAATAAGTTGAACGAAACCTTCAATTACGTTCCTGCCTTTACTAAACTATTAATATAAATGGAAAAACCAATGCATAAAAAATGGTTTTCATTTATTTATCCCAAAGTGCATAGAAAAAGCGAATGCTACTAACTCTTCATCTGGAGTTATTGTAAATCCCCAGCGATACAAGAGGTTTGACCATCCTACATAGGGCGCAAATGGTGTTTAAGATCGCCGTTGAAAATATACATATACCGCTAGCTGTCACGAACTATCGTCCGAATACAGTTATGATAAGGGCCACTACCTCCGTAAACCGTTACTACGATAGCAATACATTGGATCTGTTTTAAAGTATTCCTAGCACTATACCGAATATCTTTAAGTAGGAGTTCCTAGATATAATTAATAACTCTCCTGAATTTGAGTTGAAATACCTTGAAATTAAAAAAAAATTAAATAGTAAATAAACTATTTAATTTTTTCGCTTTCATTTTTATTCTGTATAGCAATATGTGGGAGCTGCTTTAGGTTATTTTTTTTTTCTACTGAGACCATATCTTTTATTTCTAAAGCTATTGTTCTCCAAAAGAATGGAAAAAATAAAAATAAAATAAAATAAAATGAAAATCTTCAAATTGTGTACTCATACTAGTGGGATACGAATCTATAACTGTTGTATCAATAACGGAGGACGTTTTCCTAAAAATGATACCGAACCCATCTCTAATAATATTTAAACATTTACAAATGTTTTTAGAAATGGATTTTATTCAATTCCCTGCCGGTATACAAGATTCATGCAGTAGGTCAAATATGGTACAAATACGATTTGCGATACCGAAATCACGTTTCATAGATAGCCAACTATTTTCCAAACTTAAGTAGAATAATCGAGTTGTCGAAATAACTATTTCCGAGGTAATAACTGGCCGATCCCTCAACTTTGTTCACTTAATTTTATCAGTTGTCCCTACCCTGGCTGCGGACATTTCGGCTTAACAATCTCTCAGATATAAATGCTTAAACTCTTATTGTAAATCGTTTAATAAATCTTGTAAGTAAACATTATTATTATTCTAAGAAATTGTGACATCAACTCGTGACATACGAATATTGTTCTTCATCTGAAAATCCCTTATTCAGAAGTCTACTCTGGTAGATATTCTGACCACTACGCGGCCTTCTACAATAATATACAGGTAGGCCAAACAGCGCATACTATAAAATACCAGTAGGTATATAGATGAAAAATATATTTTATAGAACTTGCCATTTATTTAGTTTCCGATTAAAACCCGGATCATAAAGATCGTTGTGCATAAACTCAGCTGTCGGGTAGCCGATATGCTACATAAGTCTCCCACAGCGCCCAAGAAATTGCTTCAGATATACAGGAGTGAATAAAGCAATACTGAGGTAAACCCATAAATTGTTTTTCATAAACCAAAAACCCTTATAAAATTTATATAACACTGAAATTTGTCGTTTGTCTTTAATATATTCTGTAAATGAAACTTATATCATTCGAAAGGTACTGTGCTAATGATCTGATGAAAAATAATTTGTGTTGTAAGGGCAGGTAAAATAAAGTACCCTTAAACCCTTGACTTCCCCATACAAACACTTTAACCAATTAAATGAGATCATTTTGGTCACATGCATGGCTATATGAGGTAAGATCCCTTTGTCTTCCCCGAGAAAATATTACAAAAAAAAGTTATGCAAACAAATATATATAGGTATTTCCATTTTTTTCAAACTCCCATTCTTTTCCTCGTACTATCAAAAAGAGAATTAAGAATTTGCATACAAATACATTTCAATGAGTTATGTGAAAGACTAGTTGAATTTTGTTACTTTACATATAATTCGAATTTTAGGTAAATTTACAATCACAGATGAAACTAGTACTTATAAAATATCTACTATATAACTCCTATTAGATTAGGTGTCGATAATACTTGGTTCAATTCCGCGCCGAAAATATTTGTTGAATACAAATAATTGATTTTTAAATCTCTGTGTGTATGTACTTTTCTCACATCATTGATACGGCACCCGTGCCGGTCGATCTCTTCGCTAATGAATCATGTCGAGCGCTAGGCAGTGAGTGCCTCTGTATTCTGAATTGTAAATCAACACCGTAATATTTCTGATTAAGATTTCCAGCCATAGAACAAAATATGTTCAACCCACTTTTTAAGTTTTCGACTCAGCATGAATGTCCCCCGACACTACAACTAAATTTTGCATATGCATTATATTCATTTATTTATTATTAGACACAAAACACCGCATATGTCAAGATATATACATTATAAATTTATTAAAAAATGGTACATTAGATTTATACATGACAAAGACATATTTGTGCTACATTAAATGCTTGGCACCATCGCACATATTTCACTCATCTTTCATTTTCACTTAAGTTATTCAGTAAATGAAAGAACAATAGATGTAAGTCATGGTTTATATATAACAATTCGATTATCCATTAACTGTGTTAATTATGTACGAGTAAAGTGCTTCAGAACTTTATGCTTTAAAAGAAGAGAATCATTGTATTTATCTATATATACCTTTTTTTTTAACATGTTATACTCTTTACACATTCTAACCAAAAGACGAATGAGTGGCTGTAGTTTGCACGAATGCTTACGGATCTGTAATGTATCATGCGCAAGTGATGTTGATTTTTGCTTTCACGCAGAATCTCTATTGCATTTGCAAATCTTAAATCTATTAAATAATCCTTATGACATTATAAAATCTTCTAACCAGATTGTAAACATAATCGTAATGCGCCTTCTTAGTTAATCTGATCTTAGTGAATGAAAGATCTGATTAGTGAAAGCAATCTTTAATGTAAAGAAAATTTTATCAAGAAAAGTTTAAATGATTGTGACCAACGTCTTCATTTCATGAAGACAAGTAAATCTCTCGTTATCTTTTAATTCATTTATGAAAATAACATGGATAGCATGTTATTTTCATAAATTTTCTTTGTTCAGCATTTATTATAAAACAATACAACTAAAGTGTCTAGAATCGGTGAATCAGCCACGGTTAGTTTAATATAATATATGTATCTTAAGTTCAAATTCGTTTCAAATTGACAGAATATCTTGGTAATTCTTAAAGACACTTAAATACTTAATCGTAAATATCTAGAATCAAATAAATGCATAATAAGATAATCATACATAATAAGCAATAATAGCAATTTTTAATGTTTGTCTCTCATAAAGCTGAGACTACTTAGGGACCCCATATAAGGGATTTACCAACATCAAGAGAATAAAATAGTATTTTTTTTGTATAAATAGTGATAGATGCATGGACCCTATGAATTCCTTTTCGGATTCCGGGAATCGCAGTTCATTGGACCGTATACGATTTGTTATGTTTAAATAAGGAAAATAGTTGGTAATAGAAAATATCATAACAAAAGATACAGGTCAGATTAGTTAAAAAAAATTAGGACCTATGTTGTGGAAAATGATGTAATGGAGATCCTCTTTAGAGAAGATATCTGCCCATCATAGAGACGTATATATACATACAGACCTAAATTAAAACTTAAAATATCGTAATGTGTGGCGTAGCAGTCAGAGTATTGGTTTGTTGATTTTTTTATTTAAATGTGTACAAGCCAGAGCTTCTACCAAAAGCGGATGAGAGAATCTTGAAGTATAAGTCCTCTGCATCGCGAGGCCTATGATCGAATCGCAATCTGGGTACAAGATTTGCACATTACAAATTGATGGTTTAATATTGAAGAACAATTTGTATTATGTTCTATATCTTTAATACTGCATCTGAATGTTCCTTTGATGTTATTGCACATAGGTCATACCGGAATAAAGGAAAAATGCATGACTGCCCCCCCATTTGCACGAATGTATATGCGCAGTTGATGTAATTTGGTAATATCAGAAAACCCGTATAATGGCCGGAATCGCTCAGGAGGACATCATATTTATTTGTAAATTTGATTTATAAAGAAATTTCTATATTTCACAATTTTTAAAAATAATTACATTGCAGGTTGCACAATATGTGTTTACAAGTATTTATAGCTTAAAAAAGCGTTTCGGAAAATTTATCATAGGTCCCCTTTCTAGACGGTGAAATTTTGGTCAGGCAAGTTTAAATGGTTATGCCACCATCAGTTGATTATTAGAGCCACTTTTCTGTCGAATTAATAAAAAGGTGAATAATAATTATATTAAACATACCTTAATGCAATTAGTACATCTTTGCTTATATTATTCATTAATAGCCTAACCATAACTTAATCTAGTTTCCCTTAAATGTTTAATAACAACAGGTACGTTCACGTAACATAGCCTTAGGATTTTGGTTAGTTCAACAGATAATGATTCCTATGACTTTTAAGATACCTAGCACATAACTGCTGCTTACTGTATAATTATGTATGCATTACACAAAACGAAACTTTTATAAGGTCAAACAGTAAGTAATCCATTGCTATGAAAAGTTTCTCGCTTATGGCCGAGTAACGACATACTGAAGTGGTCTTAGCCAACTAAAGCGAGGCGATTAAGGACTTGAAAATTCTGTGAACCTCACAATTTTTCTTCTTCCAGCTCTAACCTAACTTTACCTTGCAAGTAACTACATTCAAACGTTCGCTTAAAACTCTAACAGATCTTGTTTCATAGTTCCGTTAATAGTAGTTTGCGAGTTTTGTTCCTTATTACGTCTTTGTATTATTAACTATAGTTGAACAATTTTCAAAAAACATAAACGTTGCCTTGTTTTATTTCTTATGGGCGACAGCTCTAATAATGATGAAATTTTAGTTTTATAATATTAGGGATGATAAACTAGTACATAGCTTAAAAATTTATCTTTCAAATAATGCATTCTTGTAGTTTGCGGGCTGTTTCCTCACTATCGTACTTAATTGAAGTCTATGCAGGACGATTACGGATATTCAGAAGATCCGCGATGGTTAAAAAAATCTGTGTTTTTATTAAAGGAAGGTGATAAGTACTATAACCCTACCGGCCCACACACTAAAATCCCATCCTCAATAAGGTATGAAGATTACAGCATTCAGACTGCCAGTTTCCTTCCGACACTATTGAAATGCTACCGACATTATTGCACACTGTTGTCTTGTGACGGTGTGTTCTTTGCAGGCAGTACTGATCCATTTGTATTAAGTTTAGTTTTGAGCTGCTTCGTCTCTAATACATTAAAGATTACTCTTAATGTTATCGCATCCACATGTTATGTCTCGAGTCCGTATTATACGTGGTTATGTGAAGTAACTAGTAAAGATATTATCGGTCTACACCTATTAAGTAAAACGCCACATGAATTCTACCTCGCTTAGCTTATGATAAAATATTAATTATATTATTTTATTATATAAAGAGGTGTGGGTCTCGCTCTTTTATCATGAAGTCTCTTGGAAAAATTGGAACATTTACCATGAACATTTTACATGAATCATTGGAAAATTTACTGCACAAATGGTTTGCTTATTGAGACAAAATTGGAAGTCAAAACAAATTGATGTATCGTATATATTTTTGAACAATTAGATTTTTACAGTGGAATTTTTACTGTAGAATGAATGGGTCAGCTCAACCAGGGTAGGACTATGCTCTCACAGAATACCATCGTAAAATAGCAGTATAATGTTTCGTCTGGTGAGTGAAGGGAATCCGGGGGCCTTTATGACAACGCATGTGCACCTTGTCAAGGATGAATGTAGATGTCATGGTCCGCTGGAATCAATTACCATCAGGTGAACTGTGTGTTCGTTTATTACTCTCAATGTAATAAAAAAAAGATACAACTTCGCTATTTACATTTCATTCATCTTTAAGTTGGTAAAATATTAGTTGGTCTTCTATGGTGACAATCGCAGAATTGGGGAGCGACTCGCAGTAATAATTCAAACCCTGTCACAAATCCAGTCATTGTTCCCGAAACTCATATACCCTTCATTTGAACTACAGCATTCGTACCTTGTAAACTTTAACCAACTTGTTGTTACAATATAAACAGTTAAACATACTTTACTAACAATATTCGAGATTGAAGACACACGAAAATGTCACTAAATTTACACATTCTTCGGTAGAATGGTACGATGTGGAATATCAACTTACGTAGTAATAAAGTCTTGGAAATAACACGCTACAATTCCTTTTGATCAGTTTCCTCTATTTTGTATTCCACAGATTTTTGTCTTTATTGCAACGATGTACGTAATACCTGTGTATTACGTATTAGATGAAGTAATAAAAGATGGAATCAAAGTGGTAAATTGGCATATAATTTTGAATTTCGGCTCGCGTTCACGCGATTATAATTCCATATAATCAGAAAACGTCATTTTAGGTTCACATTAAATTATATTTTGAAATTCAGATATAGTATAAAGTACATGAAATATTTGGTTTCATTAGACTTTAATGTCCAAAATCACTTTGTGACAAAAATGTATTTTAATAATATTTTCTGATATTTAATACAACACCCCTTTCACATGGTATAAAACTAATTTGATTTTTTTATGCATTTTTATATATAAAATAAATATAAGCACGATACAATCAGTAAAATCAGTTTTGTATTTAAATGCTAAATGCTGTCGTTTTTACGTGAAACAAAGAAAAACATACACAGACAAAAAGACTTAAATACAATAGTCAATTGTTTGGGTTCAGAATAAAGTCTAAAAAGACCTACTCCTGTCCCTATCTGACCTACTTTACTCCATTTTTAAAAAACATTAATATTTTATAAAATATATACGACTGTCTCGTTCAAGACGCTCTTACCTATAGGATTTAATCTTTTCGTAATTTTATCAATCGAAAACATCAACTTATTTTTAAAATCATAGATAATAACTAAAAGACTATTATTCAATGTTGATATATGTTATATCAATATATTTATCATAACCCAATTAAGTTAAATATTTTGTTCTATACCTAAATCATTATCTAGTAATAATCTACTTAACAAGAAAAATAACTAATAATTTTGAATATCGTAAGAACAGATCTTATATAGAGGCTTAAATAGCTTATTAAATTTGCAATTCAAATGTACCGAAATATACCGAATTAAATACCGAGTGAAATGTAAACGCTTGCTTTATTTGTTTGACAGTTTTCTTTCAAACAAAGAAACTTTAAAGACGAGTTTTAATCGATTTGGATGTTCCTTTTTTTTATTTCACAGAGACTTCTAGTGGTGCCGTATCTGATAAACTAATTTAGAGATAGATATGAAAAATCAAGTATCAATACTACACACAACAAAACATTTACATTATAGTAATCGGGTCTAGGTAGACTTTAATGAATCTTTGAAGTCTTTTTGTATTTAACTTAAACAATTAATAATTATTTTTTTTAATTAGCTTCTAACATTTCGAAATGTAAACAATTATCATTAGTGTGGCTGCAGAAAGTACGTTTACGTAAGTTTTTGATAAATTTATAAAATAGGAAAAAAAATAAAATTAAGATTATGCAACCTAAACTCCTGATATATTGATATATATATATATATATATATATATATATATATATATATATATATATATATATATATATATATATATATATCATTTATGAATTGTTTTTAGATAATTTGTATACCATGCCATGTCTTGAGTTTCTACCATTTATTACCGTTAACTGGATTTATAAACTTATGCATTGTCTGTATTTATAAACATACTGCCTAAATTATAAATAGAATACACGGGGGAGCATAAGTGTTTGTTTTTTTTAACAATTTAATGAATTTAAAAGCTTTATTAACAATTAAATATTAGTCTGACTGTATAGTATTAATTCGACAGCGACCAATGAAATAGAAGTGAAAGAATAAATTAATATTATTATAATTATTAAATAACCGTCCGCGTAATGTTTCCTATTATTAGATGATTTGGATTGTAGTAAAATAATTTAATTTATTTATTAATTTTTATAAATTTTTAAATATTATTAGTGATAAAAAACTATACAGGGCTGCATTAAGAATATTTTAAAATATATTTTCTGCTATTATTTTTTTTCTAGGACTTACAAGGCACAAACGAGCTTGCCATTCATCTGATTGTCTTTCCCGTGGCCCATGACACCGGCATCGGTGATAATGATACATATATGCGTTTTCACCTCAAAGAACAAAGACCTTAACTTAAGCCTTCTTAACGGGTCTTAAAAAATGGTATCACAAAATAAAATTTTATAATTTTTATTTTTCGTTCTATATAATAGCTTTTAGCCTCATACAACGACCTCAATTTACTTTTGATGTTTCATTAAAACTCTCATTGCCAAAAAAAAATTCAGGTGTTAGAAATTAACCTCGCCATACTAAACCATCACTTCCTATAAAGTTAATTTCAAATTTTCAACATTGAATTCAACATTGAGGATTTATTAATTTCAAGACACCTACCTTGAAATTCTCATTGCCGACTTACACAAAATACAAGAAATTCTTATCAAATATGACCAATTTTTAAATATAAAGAACTATATCTTAAACGAGTCATTTCCTCTTCAGCTAGCGAGAAATTTTCTATATAACGTGGTTAAGAACTCACTTCAAACTTTACAATATTATAAAATTAATAAGTAATTTTAAAGAGTGTGAATTCAACCTACTATATTTTTAAACTTACGCTTCAAAAAAATATTTTCTAACGCAATACTCAACATCATATGGGAGTTACAAAGAATGGACATACCTATATGTATATCTTCTTACTCGGCTTTCTTATAATTATCTATTTCAATTACGCTTTTTTAAATCTGATCAAGTAACCTGATATAATAAATTAATTATCATTCACAGTTACAATAATTTATAACGAATTATTTATTTTACTGTAGTTTGCAGGAGTACTATTATTTATTTACCTAAGTATAATAATACGTAATAAAAAATATATTATATTAAAATATTTTATTCGTAAATCGTTTCATTACATTTTTTTTTGGAGTTGTTCTCAGAGATGACTTCTCATAAATATTTATGCACAAAAATATACGTTATGTTAAGGACAGATGAACAGCGTACTATTATTTTTAAGTTCCGTCGGCCTTTAATACTTGTTGTACGATTCAGAATAACTCCCTTTTCTTTCTGGTTTGAATTTTAAATTATGATCAATACGTGTGTTCGTAATACAAATATTATATTAAATATTTTAAATGCTGCTATTTCTTTTTTAAGATATTAGAAATAAAAATATCAGGATGCCATAACTTTTATAACCTTCAATAATTATATCAGTATTAAGAAAATAAATATTGCTCAATATTTCTTCATGGTATATATGTTTTTTTTTTTTGGAATTTACTTGTATCCGGATAATATTCGAAATAATTACAGGATACAAACGTATAATATAAGTTTCACGTTCTAGTATTACCATAATTTAAATATTACAATACGTAACGACGTAACTTTAATGAAAGTAAAAAAAACTTACCTCTGTTGATACGTCGCAGAATTCAGAAGTCGAAACTTTTCGCGAAATTAGAGTTAGAGCAATTAAAAAGTTTCCACTAATTTTAAACTAAGCCACTGCACTGTAGAATGTTAGGTGAAAATGGATTGTATCGAAAATATGTATGAAGCGAGTTTGCGTTCCGTCGCTAAGTTCTGAGTGAGAACGATTGGGCGCGCCAAAGTTGTGTGCGGATTGTTTCGTGCCGCGCGCTTATATCTTGCGGGAAGCACAGCCTCCGCGCATGCGTCAACACCATTCATGTCACCATCTCAATGACCGCCTCCGCACCAATCATCCCTAAACATAATCAAAAAAAAAATGTTCCACATTCAAATAAAAAAGCTACATTTATTTCAATTCAGACCAATGTTTTATTCACTTTCCAGACAGGAAAATAAAACACCTTAAACATTCTATCCTTTTCATTCAGTCATCTTGCATATTTTTTTCCGTTACTATACGAAACTAAACCTTCAGTTGAATTAAATTTTCGCTTTCGGCAGTGTCCGCCGTTTCAAAAATATTTTATATTAGTTTCAGAATGGAATGAGAAAAACATATTTTACAATCTTCTTAGTCCTTATGTGTGACAGCGCATCTGTACTGAGGTTTCTTATCGGAATTGAATATCGATACCGTTGGCCGCAGGAATCACTTACCGTCAGGTGAAATTTGTACCACTCATTTATCATCCTAAATATTCGAATTTATTACGTTAAGAAAAAACTACACTAAACCTCGACCGATATCTGACTTTTCCCCTTTTACATCGCAAAGCATTACATTATCGAGAACTGCTATAAAAATGACATACGCTCCGATATAAATTAAAGAAGAAGTAAAGTTGTGAACATGACTCCGAACAAAATTACACAAAGATCTTTAAAACGCTTTTATGTATCTTAAAGCTTAAACTTTAAATATGTTTGACGTATGAGGCTATGCAGCCACACTGCAACTATAAACTAAAAGGATTTAGCATGACTCAATCGGCTAGACCCTATATATAATAGCTTAGCACTGCTGTTTATTATCTGGTGAGTATAAAAAAACGGACACCTTAATGGTGACGAGGTATTCAAACTTAGTCCTCGGGAGAAACGCAAAATGCGGGTGTCCTAGCTATAAGAATCACAGTGAATATGAAGTGCTAATATTATGCAAACTGTCTTCCATACATGCGATTAATTCTAATATCTAACATCTATTCTTAGGGCAACATTTTCAAGAGTAGCCAAATATAATTACTTCAAAAAATGATTAACAAATTAATCATCGAGAGTTTATTTGTGTGTTATTCATTGTTTGAACAGTCTTAAACTGTGCAAACACAGGAACAAGTACTGTAAACATTAAAATCTCCGTTTTTACAACTCGTTGCCATCGTTCAAATGACTCCGTTCGTAAAGATGGAATTACGTCGTCTCTATTTATCTTATAACGAATCAAATTTAATTTCCCATGTTCGTCAGGTGCCATTACACGCTACAATAATCGTCGTTATTTCAATTAATGTTACGTTTTATTTATTCAGGCTTTAAGCAGACAGACTTTAGATAGTGGTAGAGCTACACTGCAGTTTATTTGTAAGTGCAGAATGAATGGGCCAGCTCGACCGGGGTAGGACTCACCCCCACAGAATACTAGCATAATGCTGCTGTGTTTCATCTGGTGAGTGTAGGGATCCGGAATTCTTTATTAGTGAAGAGGCATTCCATCTTAGTCCTCAAGGGTGACAACGCATCTGCTTTATGATTCCTTGTCAAGGGAAAATGTCAAGGGTCGCAAGAATCACTTGAACTGTGTACTCATTCGTTACTCTAAATAAAAAATAAAAAAAAAATCGTTGGACTATATTTACATAAGTTAGAATGGATAGATACCTGGATGTTTAGAGAATTTAAAAAGTTTAACATGACTTGGAAAACTTTTGTGGAACTATGATCTGCTCGACCAGATATCACAAAAAAATATACGTAGTACCGTATCGCTGATGCGTTTCGTCTGATGAAAGAAATGTGAAAGATACGAACCATACGTACGTCATACGATGTACGACAGAGACAACAATAGTAGGTACTAGTAATTAGGTAACTCTTTTTTTCATCTTGATCGTCATAAATTACAAAGCGTTTGTATTATGATCATTATTGAAAATGAATGTTTAAGGTCTCGTGGTGCGCAGGAATCACTTTCCATCAGGTGGTCATAACATTGGTGTAGACACCCTTAACCTAGTTATAGCTACAACATTAATGGGTTTGGCTTTACCAGGAAAGGACCACGCCTTCACCAAATTACATCGTGGGACCAATTTCTAACTCCGCAGGGATGATAATCCATGTGCATTGCAAATGCAAGAATTGCCAAAGCGCTAAATGGGGATAGAAAACGTCACAAAGAAACCCAGTTTCCAAAAAAAAAAAGATGTAAAATATATATTAAAATATGTGGGTCACACACCTTATTTCGTCAGTAGATGTATACTCAAGTATAATTACAATTTTAATTTGAACCACTATACGAGTATTTATTTATTTATTTATTCTTTACGTTCCTTAAATAACAAGTTTACAAGGGCGGACTTAATGCCCAGTGGTATTCCCTACCAGTCAACTATCCGTCATAGCTCATTTATCCGTCAAATATGGTAGAACATCGTGGGGTTTAATATGGTCGGTATAAATCCAATATAGTCCATTCAAACCCTCGCGAACGCTGGTATTTAAAAGACTTTTCACATACAAAGATATTGTGAGAATGAACGTGCCATCTTCCATAGTTGCTGAGAATGAATGAACATGGCATTAGCCGCAATCATTTGCCATCATCTAAACTGTGTGCTCGATTCGGTGACAATTAATATTATTTTTAAAATAAAATAGATGTCTAAATTTCAATAAAATCACTGTATAATATAAAAGCAGTTAAAAACAAAACCAAGTTAGTAAAACATTACGAGAAGTGAAAAACGTATTTATTTACAATAAAATTAAATAATTTTGATTATAGTTTTAAACGTGTGTAAATTAAAAAATTCGACTATAGAGTACTTTGCTTTTAGTTAAAAAAAATCCATAGCTAATACTTACATGGTTCTTGAATATTTCGCGTTACACGATTGAAGTGTATTTTAAGAATTATTAAAAGGAATCATTAAACACTAAAATAAATAATTTCCAAACAATAACAAAACTAATTTTGAAATTATACTGTATTTTAAATCAATCGAAACACTGCTTACGCTCCGAAATAGTAGCTCTTATCTCTACGGTTTCTAGGTCTGTCATGTAATACGTTTTATTTCGTGTTTTTCTAGAAACTAGTAGGCTAATATATCGATCATCAGCGTTGGCAATGAACCGTCAAGGTTCTCGAACATCCGCTACTTTATTTGTACCTGAGCAATGGCGGCTCGAAAAATATCTGAATTTGTGTAAACTTTCTAATTTCATTAATAAAGTGTTCTAAGTGAATCATAATGAGTACATTATATGTACTGTATATTCTATAAAAAAAACTCTGTATATATGTCACGCCCAGTGAGAACTTATTAGTAACTTTACTGTACTGCTCGTAATGAAGAAAAAATATAAGTCTTAAATTCCAAGGCGTGTGAGCCAATAGAATTCGTACATTCGATATACTGTAAAACTATATACTATAAAAAAAATCTCGATGACGCTGTTGACGATGCTTGCACTATAGTACCACGTGGGCCGAGGAACGCTTTTAGCCGGGTGTATGTATTTCCCATTCCCTTAAAACTGCATCTTAGCCTTCCTTCTGAGTGAGAGTGATGACAGTTGGATGTAGTCAAGAGAATGAAGTTGGTATCGAGATGCTTCGGTCTAAAGATTAAAATGGTACAACTACGATTATGTACCTTGTGTATTTGCATGTGATAGTCTGTTATGAAGTACTCTTTAATCGATGTAGAAGTCCTTTTTTTTAATATCCTTATTATTTTATGCCAACATGGCTTTACCCACCCATATATCTTCCATCTTATTAATGACCATGATGTGTAGAACCCACAGTGGTAGACCGCAACCACTACGGAAGTAAAATTGGTATTTAGGTAAATATCTCGTCTGTCATTTCGACATTTGAAGCAAACTAAAGCAAGAAAGTGTGATTCGGATTTATTTTAAAATAGAGCAGTAACAAATTAATTAAAAACCTAAATGACTATTTATTAAAAATTGTTATAAGCAATTCCTTTCCAAGTTAATTATGCATTCCATATCAGTTCCAAAGTTCAATGTTGCGTAAGTCATGTATCTCGTGTTCGGATACAAAACAAAACAGACAGAATAGTGGAGCATATATAGTTTAATTTTTTTTATTGTATCTTGTAGTGAGTTTTTGTACAAGTTGCTTTTTAAGACTTAATACAAAAATATTAATATGCTCAAGCTAATGTTGGAGACTGCCCAAGCTAGGCGACAAGTCTGTATTTCAGGTCTCTATCCCAGTTACTAATAATGCATAAGAATAAGGTCTAAGAAAAAATACAAAGTAAACTAAAAAGAAATAAAAGCTCAAAATCTGAAATACTTGTTAATAAGACTTGTTAGTGCATGTTATGGTGCGTGTGCTTGCATGTGAGAGAGAGAGAGAGTGAAATAGTTATTTTCCACATCTTAACCTATTGCACTTGTGTCTGAGAAATATACGGGCGCTCTACTACAGAGAGGAAGGAAAAGTTAATCAGTGTTCGTAGGAATACTAATAATATGAGTGAGTAATACTTTAAATCGTACGTTGCCGCACATGAGATGTAAGATAATTTTGCCACGTCATCAGGTCTCCAGTTTCTTATTTTTTTTTCACCAGTCAAAGCACAGTAAACCCGTGAAAATTCTATTTTACTCTGGTATTCTGGAATAGTCCTACCGCAGTTGAATCGGCCTATTCGCACAGATAGCTAATAACTTTGGTGTGACTTTACCCCGTAAGTATCTACCTCGTTCTGGTTGTTAATGTCAAAAGCGCAAGATATATAATATTAAATTGCCCTCAGTATTTTCACAAACGCAAAGCATATTATATCATCGATTTCCTCTAATCGATATACACATCTACGGATATAAAAGGTGCGGACCTTCTGTCAAGACACGGGACTAAAGCCATATTATTATTTTAATCGTTATTACATTATTATATAAAATGGATCATCTTAAGTGAATAAAACAATTTGAAATTCTATTTATATGAAAGCATTTGTTATGATAATACAGACGTATTACGATTCGTTTATTCTCCCGTAGCGATAAACCAAATGAAGCGGATAATCGAAAATCGCGTATCTACTAACGCACTAAAAATTTCATGTCCCCTTGATTTCTTTACGAGGCAAACAAGACAGTAATTAATATTTTTATTGCGGGCCGCTATTCGACTCATTAATATTAAAAGTTCTCTTGGAATTGATTTAGTCATGTCATAATTATCCATTGACAACAATTTACATAACGGATTTTTTTATTTGAATAATAATGTGCTCACGGAATATTTTCACTACTGGCCTCACTCACCAGGTAGATTGAAATATTAACAAGCAACATTCTGTTTACCAAGATGTATCAAGAAAACAAAAACTATGATATTGATAATGTCCTGTTGCTCCATTGCAGCTACAGCTAGTATAATAAATATAGTGTTCGCCAAAACGCAGACTTTAATTCGGTTTAGGGGCAAGATTAAAGAAAGGTTAGAACGCATTATATGAGACACAGGCCATTTTAAAAACACGCCCCAAACCGAAATGCCTGCTGCCTGCACAAACATTAATCTATGTAGGATTCAAATCCGGGATCGCGGCATAACGACCACGTGTTTGCTAATCATCAAACCACACGGTTGTTATCAAAATACTTAATCTATCAAACAATATTTTTAATATAAACTTGAGTAATCAATTATTATATCAAGTAAAAAGTTTTACCGGCAAGTTTATAATTTTTGACATGTTATCCAAAGTAGTTTTTAAATTCGATGCTTCGAAATAAAAAGCTATAAATTTCTTTCGGTAGTTTTATGGTTTAAACTAAAATAAAATTTTGATGAGGGTGGTGTATCCGACTCACCTGGTCCCATTTAAAATCCAAGAAGAGGAACAAATTGCATGACCCACAAAGTGATGGTAGGTCAGTTAAAGTATCCATCCTCGAGAAAGGTGTGTTGTGAGGCCTGAGTAGTGCGCCTACAGATTGCTTCAATATTAGTTATACTTTCTTTAATTCAATGTGTCATATTTATCTTTCACTTCACAAATAAGGTTTCCTTTTTTTAGAAATTATATACTTTTAAATCGACTACTGTGATTATAATAAAATGCATTTCCGTGTTCTGCCAGCTGGAGTTGAAAAATAGTCTCTGATGAACCCGTAGCTCATGCTGACAGCTGACAATTTTGTCACCATTTTTAGCGCACGCTGTCATGAGTATTAACATACTTTAAAGTTTTGTTATATAAATTTGCTTATATATACTATATTACCGATTTCAATGTTCCCATTTATCTATTTATTTTTTATTTGTATGTATCTTTTTATTTGGGATTATAATTTGTATTGTAACATTTCTTGGTATTATCTGAGGGAATAAATACATTTTCTCTTTTTCTTAGTTTCTACAAAGTCTCTTGTTCCATTCACTCTACATATAAAACATAAATTACATTAAATAATTATTATATAAGCGCACCGCGTCTGTCAATTCACACGATACCAAATTTTTCAAATTTCAGTTGCAGCAGTTGCTTGGCTCTACGGCTGTAGCACCCACGTAGTAGGTACGTGATGCAATTTTGATATGTAAAAAAAATCACTACGTAGTGCGTAATTATTAAGTTTTTTAATGACATTAGAATTGACAAACGAGCACACAATTCACCTGATGATAAGTGATTCGTTGTCACCCCTGCGGACTGAGATGAAATGCCTAATTATCTGTAATTGGGTCCCCGAATCCCCATACTCATATGAAAGACAGCAGCGATACGTCGCTGTAATATTTTACGCTGTTACTCTGTGAGGATGTGATTCTTCCTCGATCCGACAAAAGACGGCGTTACCACTGTTAGAATTATAGCACTATAAGTACTTTAATTAAACATTTTACTTGTTTGACGCGAATTTCGATAATACATAGTATAACGATTTTTTAAAATGATTTATGTATATTTATTAAATTTTTAAAAGTTATCTATATTGGTCAAAATTGGTGCTGACAGAGACAACAAATACTATCTATTATTACATGGAATTTTTTAAATCCTCTTCACGAGTTCAGCTTATGGCCGTGAACCGAGTGTCCGACTTTTTATAGAATAGAATGGTCAAGGAGCAAGGATCAAGCTTACCAGGTATAAGTGATCATTGCTGCCCATGAACATCCATCCACAGCAGTGGATGCATTATCCTTAAAGTAGGTCACTAAGTCGTATCGGTTCGGAAATACCACTGGTGGATTGCCAACCATCGAGATGATGAGGATGCATTTTGAATTCTGCCATGATGTAGGATGTTTAAACACAACGGCTGGATTTAATCTGAACAACTCCTCAGAACAAGTTACATGGTAAATTCGGTAAAAAATGAATCTTCTCAATGGGTATATGATTTTCGGTACGTATCCAAAAAACGTATTTTTACATACGATCGATGATTCGAACATACGATCGCGATGATGATGCTAGACGTCCTATCCTCTAATTCATAATCGCTTCCCTTAGACAGAATTTTCCATTGCGCAGATTTTAATGAAATAAACAAGGAGTATTTTATATATTATATACCAAGATAAGCTGAAATGAAAGTACTATGACGACAGATTTCAAATTGCAATACATTTCCCAAGTGTCATCGAGTGACTTTATATGTCAAGTTATAAATCATTAGTTTTATATAGGTACCATCTTATTTTCCATCACAAATCTAAAAATATCAAAATAAACTACTAAATACAGGAAAACAATCGATTGAAGAAAGTACGTAATGCTTTTTTATTTAATTTATAATCTAATGTTAAAAGTGTAATAACGCTGCTAACATAAGAGCTTGAATTTTTCATTAATGATGTTCTGGATCAGTTTTTACCATCATTAAATCTTGATATACTGTTATAATATAATCACAGGTGCATTATATATATATATATATATATATATATATATATATATATATATATATATATATATATGTATATATATATGTGTATATATATATATATATATATTTATATATATTCCGAGAAGAAACCATCCCAAACCACGTGGCCATGATTTTTGACCATGATCCAAGGAAACTATAAACTTTAAACTTTAATGGTAAAATTAAAGAAACGAATGTTTGACGACCGCAGGTATCACTTGCCATCAGGTGAACTGCAAGTTTATTTGTCACTTTATATACAATAAATAAAAGAAACAAAAAACTAATCTAACCCTATTTATAAGAAAAGGATATAATTTTAAGCATTTGTTTCAACCATATTTGCCGAGGTCGTCTATAAAAAGGGAACATTTAAGAGCAACATGCCTGTGAGGCAGCAACAAATTAACATTTTAATTGTGTATGTCATAGCATTTTTGGCGCAATTACACTCGGCTAGCCATGACATCCTCGATACTGGAAAATCACCGTTGCCTGACACCCAATCGTGTGTATGACAAGGTCTTAATAGGTTATTGTAATTTTAAGCCCATAACGAATCTTTTAGATTGGAAGCACTAATAGGCGGCCGACGTACTGTATCTGTGTGGAACTTGTTTTGAAGTACAATTATTTTTTAATAATAAATGTTACAGTTCATCTGATAGTATTATACGATTCGCAGTTGCCACTTATGTAAACATAATACAGAAACTTTGGCACCGGAATGACATATCACCAGTAACCAAGTTTTCGGTTTCTTTACTAACCACATGAAAAACAGCAGTGGATGAATCAGGCTGCAACTTGTTTCTTGTTGTAGAATCAATGGGTTGACACAACCACGCCCTTATTGAATACCGGTGTGTTCGGAATTGTTTGTGAGTTAATAATAGCGTGGCATTCCGTCTCAGTCCTCTGGCGTGACAACCTATATACACTCATATCAGGATGATTTGGGGATTGAAGATGCATTAGGTGTCCATGGGCTGCAGTTCTCAATGAACATCGGGTAATCCCGTTTAAAAAAAATCTATTCGTGCTACAGCTAATAAATAGTTACGGCGTAACATATAAATACTTTATTCTTAATATACACATTAAAATATGATTTTCTTAAATGAAGTTTAAATATAAAATATTAAGTCCTGTGCATACCGAGCCGTAAAGACTTATTTTAAATATCTTCCGGTTTTTACCGCACGAGAGGCGCAGGCCAAGTTGCTGTAAAGATTCGTTCGGCTATCGATGACAATTGGATAATGTCGCAAACAAGTTCAATTTTTTTTAAAGCTGTATGGCCGCTGTTAGCCCGAGGGCTTTTACGGGCTTCACCGGGTTGAAACAAGTTCAAATATAGTATGATCTATACGGAACAATTACAATACACCAATATTATTACTATATACATATATAAGTCACACAAGTCGACACACACATGCAAGAGAATATATTAGTAATAGTTAGTAGCAGAAGATAGTCTCCTTGTCTGCTCAAACTTACTTTATTCTTTTTCTTTGTTGCGTATAAACATTTTGTAAAATATAACTTTTAGATGGTGATCGGGAAAACCTCAATTCTCACGATTCCCGCATTACATCTAAGGAAGATGGGAGTGGCTGGAAACCAGCGCTCCACGGGACTATAATCCTGTTACAGCAAAAGCTAATTTTTAAATAAAATGATTATTGAAAAAAAAGCCTTAGAGTAGGTGAGCCGTGTCATCCTAAGACCTGGAAAGTTACTAATTAATATTGACCCAGTGTATTAAAAAGCATCAATGGTTCAGCCTGATATGCACGATGGTGGTAGGTTCTCGATACGCATTGTTACTCGGGTATTATACCTTGTCACCAGTAACTGGGCCTATGGATCTAGTTTGCTATAAGGGTACCAGGGTTTGCCAAAGTATATAATATTGTTAAAATACAAGGCAATAAACTGTTTTATTAGTATAATAATAATTATTATATTTTTTGTTACACAAATATAGGTAACAAGCTCGCGATTTATGAGATTAATCGGTGTACGTTAAAGTTTAAGATGAGAATGCACTGGTAGCTCGGGATAGTGCTTCGTGCCGATCTATGAATGAGACATGTTCAGCAGTGGGATATTGTCATTATTGTACAATTTTCATTTTCAATTGTCAAAATTAGCTTTTAACTTGGGATAACTTGAAAATCAATCATCAGTAGTTATTGTAAACATACATTTTTCTTACAATTTAATTCCAGGGCTCTTGCGTATTAAAAAAAAACTTTAAACGCTACTAGTATATTAACATATATAACTAATATTTGTGGGACGGTTAACATGATAAACTAATTTTATATTAAATAATATTTGTTTTTATTACAGATCGTGGAGGGTATACTACTTTCGATATCCACCTTGAATTAGTAATTACACAATAACACAATATCAAAATAAAGCTAATATTATGGGAAACGTCAAATACATTAAACATTGAAATTAAGAATACTCTATTGCTATAAATTACTATTAATAAAACTTAATTCAGAATTATTAACCAGTATTCTTCCACTTAACTCCATTAAAATCGAATCATCGTGTCTCTACGAACGGTTTCTGCAATAAATTATTTATTTATCATTAAATTTCATTATCAATAACGAAGTTTTTGTTAAATGTAAACATTGTCCATAGAAGACATGCAGTATCTCTTCGAAAATACTAGTTCGATTTTTTGTGTTATAACAGCTTTAGTGATTATTTTTTATGTATACGTTACGATAGACTGGAAGCACCTAACTTCACCCGAAGAAGTTGATTTAGGAACAGTACGGATATTAAGACGAAGATGTCGTAATAAATCTGATAAAAATTATCCTCAATAGAATTTTACCTTTGTGACTATTTTCTTAATAAAGCTTTCTATTATTTATTCTTTATGTTTTGTGTTAACCGACAACTGGCAACTGGATGTGATGCTTCCGAGGAGTTTTATAATTTAAAATCTATTAATGGAACGCAGGTTGGAGATCGGAATACCAGGTACTACTATCAGTAGTCAGTATAAATATATTTTTACATCCCTATGTCGTCTAGACATATGTAGGTATGTAAAAATTATTTAATAATAATAAATAATTATTTAATAGAATAAAAAAATATTTAAGCATTTTATTAAGTCGAGTGAAAACCTATCCATATCACTCTATTTAAGGAATCATACGCATGCCAGTACGAGTTTGCCTCTCTAAAAATATTGTGTACCATCGGTTATCGTTTCTACGATCTATGCTATCACTGTACACTGCCTTTTCAGTTTGTTGATCCTATGAGCGGTAACTCTTCTTCGTAGATCTTAGCAAGTTCTTGACGAGTTGAATTAAATATTGCCCTTTAAAATCCCTCGTTCCCATTTTACGCATCTTAAGAAGATAAGGATATGCCTCTTATTTAGCAGTTTCTGGACGTTATTAAATCTTAAACAATGTAAGTAAGAGTAGTACTCTATTTCCCAATTCAAGAATTTTTTTTATATAATTTTTTTTATTAAACTTTATGTTTTGTATTAATAATAAATTAAAATTTAACTTTGTAAGCCAGAAATAGGTACTTTGATGAATTTTATAAATTGAGTGTATAATATGCACTCTTCTCTCCCATCTCCGATGTGTTGTAAACGATTTCAAATACGGCGAACATCTAACGTCTTCTGGTCATTATCAGATTACAAATTGCGATATGAAGATATATTAGTGTTGTAGGCATTCGTGCAAACACAGAGGGGCTCACTTTTAGTCCTATTCTGGTATCGAAGGAAGTTTTAGTTTTATATAAAGACATACAAAGCTAATATTTGTATGTATACCTGCATGCGTAAGAAATGAATTTAAATAAAATCAAAAACATGTGAAGTATTCCACAGTGGAGGCCCCATTTGTTATTTCTGGCTATTAGGTATAAACCCGTAGCGCTTCCTATGTGTAAGGCCACAACAATGACTTTATGTAATCAAAAAGCACATGGCTCACTTAATTATGTGTTATTCTTGATTCCTACACATAAACGATGTGGACTAAAATGGAATTTATTTGACGTCGACGTAAAATCTCCAGTTTTATTCTATCACCATGGTAAAAAGACGAAACAAATTATTATATTGTTATTTTTTATCAGGAAACGAAATTTATCTGAGCATACAAATAATAATTTATTACAATAAAATTTTTGTACACATATAATTTAATCAATATTCACATCTAGCTGCTTCAGATCCATTACGATTGTACTGACGTTGGCAAAACAAGCCACTTTATTATTCGACTGCATACCGATCGAAGCTAAACCTAACAACCGACCCTCTGCACTAATAGATCGCCGGCTCTCACTGGGCAGCGTGAAAGGTACTTCACGCAGAACACGTTATTGTGACGCAAATTATCAATCAACAACCCATTGTCCGTGTAGTTATCGTGAGCGGGTAAAGTGACAAGCTGACGGGATAAGGATCTCTCGCCACGAAATGGGCGGCCGATGATAAAAGCGTGCGATTGCCCGTGAACTTCCGCACCGATTCGTGCAATACTGGCACATATGGACATTTTCTTGTAAGTGGATAAAAGCACTAAGTATTTCGATACGACACCATCGTGAGGTATAAGTTCGACAGCGCCTACCGAGAATCCCTTTTTGCAACGTTGTCTGTAAATAAATAAATTGTTTAGCTTTCTAACTATTAAGTTTTAAATACTATTGAAATGTTTGCCGTCTTTAATTTTTAGGTTGCTTATTTTTTTATTGCTTTAAGGTAACAGCTGCGAATAGTTACTAGGACTTTAGGACAACAGCTTTAGGTAGTGCCTAGTAAGCCTTATATTCCAGTCCAAATTATATACAAATTACACACACACATATATATATATATATATATGTATATATATATATATATATGTATATATATATATATGTATATATATATATATATATATATATATATATATACATAGTTACAACGTTTCGTACTAAGCCAATGAGGGACTTAAATAATAAGCAAATACCGATATAGAATAAAAATAATACCGTACTCTGTACTACTTCCCACGTGCAAATGCACTGGCCCAGATTTCACGCATACTTCATTCGCCAGAACCGAACTCTCGCTTACCACTGCTCCAATACATATCAATTGTTGAGAAGACACCAAATGAATTCGGGCAACATAAGGATACTCATCTAATTTAACTAGATTACAATTTATTTCACCCCTTTGAAATGATTCATCATTATTGAAATTTTTATAATGTGCGGCGAAATTGTTGATAACCAAGGCCATTGTAGCAATAAAAATCGTCAATAGAAGAAGTACTATAAATATTTTACTCCTCTTTGCACGATCGTCCCAGGGAATATCTATACAATTATAACTAAAGTAGTTTTCATCTGCATCTGTGCCATCTTCAAACGCTTTATTGTTATCGGTTATATCTTCCATGACAAGGAATCCTACGTCAACAAAAATAATGAAAATAAAAATCTACGAGGCTTCGACATTCATACAATCATAACGCAACAAAAACGATATCTATGTAGGATGGTTTTCTTTTTATATTTGTTTGTTCGCATTTTATCATATTGAAAAAGATATAAAACTTAATAATCGTAAATTAAATTTTAAATTTATGACTGCCAATAATTTAACTAAAGTAAAATATATACTTTTTACGTTCACATATTTTATATTTATCATATTTTTTATTATCTCTCCAAATTAATGATTGCTCTTAACTTACAAAATGTAAAAATATGACGCGAAATACCTAACTATCACATACATTACACACTCCACTTAAGCAGCGAGCTGTGGTAGAAAAGACCGCGGGAGCCGTCTACGTCCCTGAGTGTACGCCCAGGTAATGGAGACATCTCCGAGACCCGTCGACCTGCTGGGCACTTAGCCCAGCAGAAGAACTCCGCATAGTAGACGACACGTTCCACGGTAACGATTCCAGACTGGAAGAACTGATACCTTTCGTGCAAATGGTCCGCGAACATACCTTGCAGGTAGTGGGGTACACGGTGAACGTGTCCCCTCTAATCGCGTCCCAGGGCAGGAAAATAAATAGAGAATATCTAGAAATCTATCAATAAAATATATTTTATGGGAGTCAAGTTTCGAAGAAGGTTTGACCTTTTCTAGCCTTTTGCGGTGTGACAAAGCACGTAACATTACGCAACGATGTATAAACTTGCTTGTTTTCATCCACACGGCATTATTAGAAGAAAATATAACAATACATTTATTAGATATCCAGCTAACGTTGTGCGTGCTGCAATCCATGACATAAAGTAAATATACACTACTTTTGTTGTCATATATATATTTTAAAGATCAATAATCGTTTATATTTATGTCGCCAAAAGTTTAAGACCACCTTAGTTAAAGTTGGAAAATAAAGTAAAACTCCAATAAAATATTAAATGTTTAATTAACCTGTTTAATCATCTAATAGAAAATTGATTGACAAACAATATATTTTAAAGAAAAATTTACAGTCCATGCAAAAAAGGCTATATTAGCTAAACTGATTTTTCATCAAAAAATCCTCCTTTACATTTTATGACTTTTTTCACGTCTCGGTATACGGGCAACAAATTCATTAATGGTGCCTTGTGCATTCCAAATTTCGCATAAAGCATTCCAAGTTTCTTCTCACGAGGATGGGCCAAGATTACGGATGTTCTTATCAAGCTCTTCCCACAAAAGTTCAATGGGATTGAGATCCGGGCTTTGAGGAGGCCAAACCATGTTTTAACATCCCTTGTGCCTCTTTCTCTTCTAAATTATGTGGAGGATTCCACATAATTTTAAGCTATGCTTTGGATCATTATCTTGTTGGAAAATGAATCCATCTACAATTAATCGCAACCCGGAAGAAACATTTTGCATTTTATTCTAAAATGTTTTTGTACTGTTCCTTTTTTAAAATTCCTTCAATGTTAATCAAATCGCCAGTTCCTTGGCTAGAGAAGCAACCCCAGACCATAATTGAGCCACCACCATGCTTGATTGTTGGGACTACACAATCTGACATCATCTTTTCTTGGGCACTGCGTCGAACTTAAACTCTACATTTTGAACCGAATAGTTCAAACTTTGATTCATCGGTCCAAAGGACTTTTTTAAAATCTTCTTCAGACCAATCTCGATGGGCTAGAGCCCATTGCGTCCGTTTTTTATTGTTTTGCGGCCTTAGCAGAGGTTTTCGAACGGCAACGCGACCATACAACTTCACATGTCTCAGTCGCCGTTTTACTGTAGTCAATGATAAAGGTTTAACTCGGGTTTTGTTTACTTCAACTCGGATTTGCGGTGTTGTTAAGCGTCTATTTCCCTTGCTGGTAATAACAATGAAATTATCTTCACTAGACGTGGTAGCTCTCGGCCTCCCTGTATCGAATTATTGTTCCATGAACACAACTCTTCGATAACTTAAGTTTCTTATAGTATCTTTCCGAAAATACGACCCAAAAATCACCGTTTTTGACCTGCTTACAATAGCGCTAATTAGGGGTGTCATGCCCTATAAAAGATCATTTACCTGACCTACCCTTAGCAGTCAGTTAGCCGCCAAACATCAACGATACACTTGTCGCTTGAACAATGCCACGAACTACAACTTCTGTTCGGCAGTAGTAAATAGGAGAGGACAACACGTAGTCCGGATTTAAATCCTATTAAGCATTTATGGGACGAGCTTAAAAGAAAAGTTTGGGCTAGAAATGCAGCTCCAACTACGAGACCGGAGCTTCAAGCCGCACTTGCTGAAGAATGAGATAGCATTTCTCAAGAAACTGAAAAATCTTATCTGGTCTATGAAGAACCGATTAAGAACTGTAATTAGAGCCGGGGGAGTAACACCAAATATTGAATTATTTTTTATTATTAAATTAATGATTCCTTTGTCTTTTTGTCTGTATTTTCTTTAGGGTGTTTCTTTTATATTATATGTATGTCATCTCACTTAAAGCCAAAACCTTCAACTTTAATTTACTGTAGTCAAAAAATAAACCTGAGAAAAAGATTTTTTACGATAATAATTTGACCCCAAGCGTACGGCGTAAGTCGATTTTTATGCTCACTCTTGTATCAGGTCCTTAAATATGAAATTAGCATTTTGTCGAACTGGCCACATCTCAAATAATCTGGCGTTTGGTTAGGAATTCCAAATTGAAATGAATTTCAAATTTAGGCTTCTGTATTTCGAATTTAGTTATTCATTAGTTTTCGCGTATTTAGTTTTTCTTGTCATCCTTCTGTTGAACAAAAAGGACAAAAAGGAAAACTTGGAATATTGCGTTATTTACGAATATGAGTTCCACCGTCGCAACAGCGCTGCAGAAACAGCTCGAAGGATTAATAATAATAAATCTTTATTTCGGACCATAATCCATAGACAAGTACGTATAAGTATAAATGTGAACTTAAAGACTAATGTTAGTTATTTAATGAATTACTTTCATAACAACTTTAACAATGAATAACATTATTCAAGATAATAAACTACATTAAAATAATAAATAACTATTTACGCCATCTTGCGACATTAACATTTGGGACATAGGTATATGTGTTTGCACCCAGTGATGTAAAATGGGGCAATCGGGTTTGTCCGATATAGTCTGCAAAATACTGTTAGCACTTTCACGAATTCTTAGCACCAGGGATGCTTCTCTTTTGCGTATAATAGTTTTAAAACCATCAGTAACATACCAGACGCATTACAGAACCGAGGAAGCCCCACTACCACCCTGAAGGCTTTTTTATATTGCATACAAAGGGCATTGAAAGTCCTTTGCGTGTTCAGGTACCCCGAGTCCCACAGGCTGCATGAGTAAAGAGACTGACAGTACGCCTTAAATAAAGAAATTTTTACTTCTCTTGTACAGCATGCAAACCTAGGGCAAAACATATTGCATCGGACTGACAAGGCCCTTCTCTCCCTTTCTATATCCGCATCGTCTGCCCAGTTCTCGTTTACTATATGTACAAGATATTTAAGCTGAGTAATTCTTTTCAGTAAAACGCCTCCAAGAGTGTCACCGGGTAATTCGGTGGGTTTATTCGCCCCATGCCTTATACACCAATAGCTCACTCTTCCTATTATTATAGATAAGGCCGTGCGACTTAGCATATTCCTCACATGTAGACACTAATCTTCAGAGAGCACTTATTGACGGGCTCAGCAACACCATGTCATCTGCGTAGCTAATACTATTAATAAATTTTCCATCGACGGAACAACTAATCCCAGTATTGCTGGACTCGACAAGTAACTGGTTTATGTACAGATTGAAGAGTGTAGGCGATGTTAATCCACCATGCCTCACCCCACACTCTAAACTATACTCGTCCGACAGTGCATTAGCCCATTTATCCTGGTTAGTTTGTTTTTCGTACCAGTATTTGAAGATGTTAATGATTTCCGCTGGTAGGGTGGCACCTCGCGAAGTATTTTTCCATAGGATATCATAACTAACCAGGTCAAATGCCCTAGATAGGTTAAGAAAAGCAGCGTAGACCGGTGTATTTCTGTCAGTGCAATGCATGTGCCTGACAGTGTACTTAAGTGTAAAAATTGCACTTTCCGTGGACAGCCCCGCTCTAATTCCAAATTGGGAGTCATGTAGGTTAAGATAACCACGGATGTGAAGTTCGAGCACACCGTCAAGCGCCTTTGCTAAAATTTTAGCTAAGGAAATGTCTATAATTTTCTTTATTAGGTACGTCGCCAGTTTTATTTATCATTATAGGAATCACTAAAGTTTGCATTAAATTCTTTGGTAGGTATGAGTGTCTAATATAAAATGTATAACACATACCTAGAATCCGGGAAATATGAGGTCCAGCATACTGAAGGTGTTCAATGCTGAGTCCATGATGTTTATGGGGAAGCTACTGTAAAAGAAAGCACGGTACGTTTTTGGTTCCCACGTTTTCGTTCTGGAGTTTTGACCTCCAAAACAAACCCGGCGGACGGCTGGAGATCCAAGTTGACAACGAAGAATAAAAGGTGATCTTGGAAGCGGATTCATCGCAAACTACGTCATAGTTTGCGGCAGACTTCGGTGTGAGTGACAATAAAATTTAATTCACTTGAAACAAATTGGAGAAGCGCAAAAGCTCTCGAAATGGGTACCACATGAATCGAGTGAAGCCAACAAACTTGCATTGAGTGCTGCTTTACATTATTTGAGTAATGTAACAATAACGAGGAAATTTTGAATCGTATCGTTGTCTTATCATGAAAAATTGATACTGTACGACAGTCGGAAACGCTCATCACAAAGGTTGAAAGAACCTCTATTCTCTCAACCTAATCCAAAGTCAAATCCTATCCCAAGCGAAAGTTGACCCAGAAAAAGGTACTGTTGAGTGTTTGGTGGACCAGTACTGGTGTCATACACTAAATCTTCCTAAGACCTGGTCAGATAATTACGGCAGATCTGTATTGTCAACAATGGCAAAAAGAAACACTAGCCGTTACTAGTCAATTGCTCTAGCCCACTGCTGCTTCATGACAACGCTAGAACCCTTACTTCACGACAGACAGACAAGAAAATAAAATTCAATTCCGATGAGGCAGTACAAACCACTTTCAACGATTTTATTGATTCTCACTCCCAACTTTTTTTCAACAATGGAATCAATTCTCTACCTAAAGGCGAAAGTGCATAGATACTAATAGTTCATACTTCAATTGATTAAATATATAAGTAAATGGCTCATCATCACTACATGAATGCACGAGGAAGGCGGCAATCAGAGAAAAGTGGCGGAGTGTTGTGAAGCTTGCCACCAACACCTGAAGTTATGACCACGACCAATTAAGAGTGATTCTGACAAAGAACGGTAATTTCATATGCAAGGACCTAATATATAGGCCCGTTGTCTACAGAGGGTATTGGAGTGAGAGCGGCGGACTATATCTTGGAATATATACACTTCACCTGTGTACACGTGATAATTCTTTCACAGCTTTTCATTTTTCATTTTCATCCTTTCTCAAATACGGAAACCCATTTATTATGTACTTGTTATTGACGTCACACGCCAATCTCGCCAATCGAATTATATGCAAAATTGATCTGGTTTGTTGAGCATATATTGTTTAAATGTACACCTAATCTAAAATAACGGAAACAACTTCTCATAAGCAGTGATGTATGCAAACAGTTTTGCGTATTCCCAATAAATCGGTCCCATAATATAGAAACCATAGCAAATTTATAGACTTGCAAACGCTCTGTTCTTCTTATCAAAGCGCATAAACAATTTTCCAGTAAACTCCAATCCATTCCAGTAAAGTCTGTTCATGTGAAAATGGAACATAACCAAACTATAGATTTTTCTGAATGTTACATCTGTTTGAAGAGTCCCCACCAATTACACCTAAAAGAAGTTAACTTCAATATATTGTAATTCTAGTTGAATGAGGATTATTTCAACTAGGTTACATATTCTTACTAGGTTCCCAGTCACCGGAGATCGAACTCGTTTTGCTCGCGTAACCTGACATTAAGAGCGAGCGATTATAAATTGAGCTGCCAGGGCTCATTTTTTATAAAAATAAACTTTATTTGCTATTATAAAACGTTAATTTTGGAAAATGTTAATTGTGTTTGATTTTTAAATGAGTTTTTTGTTTCAAGGTGATATCAGAATGTTTCTTTCATATAGATGTATGGCTCTTTACAATTTTATTATTGCCAGCTTTAGTACTGTCATTTTTTAATACTAATAATTTTCAAATTAAAATCATTTTTAGTTTTTTTATTAAAGCGCTAATTACTTGATCCGATGTCAATTATATTACAAAATTATAACTACAATATAAAGATTTATGACTAATAATGAGTTGTATTCAATATGAATATAATCTTTATATCATAGTCATATTGAATGCAACTTACGCATATTACGCTTAAAAACATTTTTTGTGTTAGTTTGAACCATTGGTAACAATTTTTAACCGAAAGAAAATCTGACTGCATTCGTTGTTTCATTTAGAAGCGCTTTGAAAACTACTAACTGAATTTTTTTGAACTACCCCACAAATTTTTTATTTCTTAGTAATAAATTAAAAATATAAAGGTCAAATTCGTAAAGTATATAAAATTTAGGTTTCAGCAAATTCATTAAAATCTATTACTTCAGTTAAGTTATATAAATTTTGTGAATTTGCTCATAATTTTGGAAAATGCCCTTCTACAGTACTTCATAAATATAGCTTGGTTTCTAAACGCAGATGTCACGTTAACAAATAAACCAAAATGCAGGTTATATGTTAGTGTTTTATTGAAGTATATTCCCAATTGCTCTGAAAAAAGAGACCTTAATATGTAATTATTATTTCAACACACAAGACAATAAGTTAAACAAATAAAGATGCCTACGGCTATATTACTGGATGTATCATTATCCATGTCTCGCCCTGTGCCGACAACGGATACAACAGAAAACATTACAAGACTTACAATTGCTTCAGCGACTATAAATGCATTTTTAGATTATTTAAGTATACATGCTAAATTAGAATATGTCGCTCTAGTAACTTTTTCTTCCACGTATGAAGGTAACTTATAACACTCGAATACGTTTTCTTGATAATGAACTTTATCCCTGTGCTGTTACCGTTATTTAAAAATTTTAGTGATTGTACCATTCACCCGTGACTATGATAGCATAAAGTCTAAGTTGCCTCATTTAGAAGAAGGTGATAAAACTTGCATTGAAACTGCACTGCTAGGTGTAAATCAACTTATACTAGGAGAATGGGGATACCAAACACTTGTGCAAACAATACTGGTAAGATTAGTTTTGGAATTTTAAAATATTCCCCATTAAAATTTACTTACAGTATATTGAAGTTAACTTCTTTTGGCAAAACAGAGAATGACAAGTAACATTTAGTACTATCTAAAGTTTGTTTATGTTTTCAAACATACATTGATTATTATTCATTTATTTCCACATTTCAAAACAAGAATTAAATAAATAAAGTAATTAAAAATAAGGAATTTATATTAATAATATGTAAGAGAAATATTTATTCACATTTGTTAATATTTATAATTGTTATTAATTATTTATAGTTTTCTTATTAACATAAAATAACCATTTTCATAATTTTAAAAGTTATAGTATTGCTAGCAAACTAAATGACTTAAAATATGCTTACAATATATCAACATTTATTTCGAGATTTTTATTCTTTTTTCCAAGAAATATATGTTATCCTATCTACCATGGTCAGTCAATTTAACAAGCGGAGGAAATATTCATCAAATGGCATTTCTTATATCATTCATGACTATATAATGCATTATGCATGGATGTTATAACCAGTACAGAAGAACCATTTAAAGTGTTGGGGACTGGGAAGTGTGTACCTAAATTACACAAAACTTATGCATTTATTGCAATGCCTATGATGCACTAATTGCATTTACATACAGTATTTTAATTTTTTATGAATAGGTATTTTGTATGATAGGCAAAAAAGTTTCTTGAAGGTCCCTAAGTTATATCCATTTGGAAATACCACTGGCAACAGCTGTCTCCACAGAGTATTTGTGTGTTAGTAAATCTCATGTAAAGCATGCAATGCTGCATTGCCAACCATGATGATTTATGAATGATGAAATATTTGAGTGATGTATGATGTTTAAACCCAGTGGTTATCAGATCTAATCCAAACAACTCGTTAGAACATTCCCCATGGAAAATTTGGTACAAAATGCATAGAGATTGCATCTCATACATTACAATGCCAGTGAATCAATGTATGTTTTTTAAGACCAATTTAGGCTTACCCTCCAAGTGACTTTGGAACTGAACATTGCTTGATATGTCAATGTCTAAGATTCCGATATTAGCTGAAGTGACAAGGGGACTGTTTTCACAATAAGGAGATGGGACAAAAAGGCTTTAATTTCAGAAAGACAAAAAGAACTTTTTGTTACTTGTGTCTTTGTAAAGTTAAATTGGACTACAATGTCGGCCCCAATCTGACACTTAACGAAAGTCTCGACCACAGATAAGTTGGTTTGCTCCAGCTATCATTGATGTGTTCTCGAAAAATATTGGCACAACCAGTGTATAATGTATCCCTGGTGCTGTTGTCCATATAGCAAAGAATGTTATAAATCTGCAACATATCATTGATATGCAAAAGAAACAAGTTAGGAGCACTCAGCCTTGAGGAACACCAGCATTCACTGGTCTATTAGCAAAAAATTAGAATGTCTCATATTTTCAAAAACAATGAACAAAAACATCTTTACTGAAATTTTTTGGACTTTACTGGAAAATGATGATCAATATATTTGCTATGATATCCACAATATGAGAACCGTTTAGAGACAAATTGTACCACATAAATTTGCTGCATACATTACTGTATTGATAAATTCTGATTGATGTCAATAAATTGGTTTCCAAATTTGGGAAAAGATGAAAAAAATGTTTACCAATTCTACTTCAGTGTTCCTCATAAAGTTGTATGTGGCTCCTTCAGGTATTTTTACAACATTCTGGACATAAATAGAATAAAAACCTTGTTTTTATATAAAACAACAGGTGAAAACATTACATTTATAAACAACATATGTATTCAATTTCTTTTTTAATCATCATCATTATCAATCATACACAAACTTTTGGCAGGTTAAATGTTACTGTAATAAATCTTGCTTCAACCACTCATAATCAAACACTTTATTTTTAGATAACTGATGGAAGTTGTGGAGTTGGTGCTATAGGCAGGAATCGTATAATCCAAAATTTGCCCTTGCCTCCCTCATTTCCTTCGAAAATACATGTTCTTCCAATTGTATCACCTCATGAATCATGTCTACAACATGGTAATTATTACTTTTTATCTACTTTAAATATAAATTTCTTTTTTTTTCAAAATCCAAGTTTCCACCACCAATCTTGATTATAAAATATATTTTACAAATGGGAAATAGCTGAAAATAATAAATTACAGGCTCTAAAGTAATTTATATATTTAATAAAATATATAATATAACATTGTAATAATTTAATAATAAAACAAAAATATAGAATCACTTTTATTTTAGCCATGCCCCTATACCAAAAAATTGTAGACTTGGCCAGTAACACCACCAACAATTCAACAGGCAGCATCAATAGAGGTGCTATATATTGTCCTGATCAGTTATCAGTAACAGGGGTGAGTTTTGTTAAATATTTTGTTATCCTAAACAAGAACAGCCATGTAATAAATTATTAATATATGCGAGATATAGTGTTCGGTGTAAGTAACTGCTGTCCACAGATTCTAGCTTTAATTCGTAACTGAAGAACAATGTTTACAGTCTGGGAGTGTTGTTTGTGAATCCCATAACCTCTGCATCTAGACCTCTGATTCTTCCAATCTTATTGCAAAAAAAACCATGCCTAATAAGCTTAAATGCTTATGCTAGGAGATAGTTAATGACAGTAGTCCAATAGTCGAACCTGCGACGTTAAGCATCGCCGACCGTAATCCATTACACCATTGTTAAATATAAATTGTCGATATTTCGTTTATGATGGACTATAACGAAATTATGAATGTCATCCAAGGTAAATATTTGGACGTTTTTTAAAAATTTTATAATTATTGACTGTTTAATATAAATGAATTAAATATAATATATATAAATGAAATATAAATTTTATATCATATGATTTAATTACAAGATGTTGTAAATAATACTATACTAGTTCTGCCATAAAGTGCATATATTTAATTCTAAACATACTATATTGTCTTTGATTATATACTGTAACTGTATTAATATAATACCAATGGCTGATGAACGGGACTACTTCATATCTTATTTCTGTTCAAATAACGTATATTTTTTCTATATTTATTTATTCGTCTATTTTAAGTACACACATAATACTATACAGCAAAAAATAGGGTAGACTTTTATTTTTTATAGAGTTCACTCTGAGGTTCATTATTGAAGCCACTACAGATATTGTTGATTGCTATTTTAAATATTAGTATGTCACATGCTCAGTGGTAAAAAGTTAAAGGAGATGATAAAAACAAAACAAAGTTAACCAAGCTATGTAGGTCTATTAAATAGTTATGCAAAAATTTAATTATTCATGATTCGTTTATTTCAGGTTGTTGCAGCAGTGAATAAGTTGTGTGAACAGCAATACCAAGAATTCTGGTGCACACTCAAATGCGGTCAATTAGAAACACGAGTGCAATTGTTTCCTGCACCACAGCCTGCATCCCATGAAGGTCTTGCAGCAACATACACAATATCCAATCAAATACATGTTGTTGGGTTTTTACAACAACAGGATTTAGGTAACAAAAGTCTTGCCTACTATACTTTATGGAAGTACTTATAAGAAGGTGTAATATAAGGGTTATTGTTCAAGATTTGCTCTACTAGACACAAGACAGATGTGGTGGGGAGAGCAGTGCTAGCACTTTTCTTCCAGTGATGGTCTTATTGATTAGCTTACTGTTAGATCTAGAGATACCATCTCTGGATTGGATTTATTATTAGTTAACACATTGTCTGATATAATTACGCATCAGTCTCGCATGTTAGCTTGGTGCACCACATGCTAATCTGGTTGGCAAGCATGGCTTCCATTACATCTGTAAGTATTCATATTGTACATGTATAATATCAGACTTGAACTGGAGATGGTGTGTGAGTACCGCTGTGCTGCGGGTGAATGCTTAAAGCTTACTATAATATATCCTACTTAATTGATAACCAGGAGAACAATACTCGACATTGAGAATAAAAAGGTTATGCTATACAATGCTATGCAATGATTGCAAATATTAAAAATCAATATATATATATATTTATTTTGCATATTCTTAATTAAGAAAACTCTTTGATTTAAGCCAGCTGGTACATAGGCGTGCAAACACTCGTTGCCCTATTTTTAAATTCTTAAACAATCATATCATTATCTGTCCTCATTCAGCCTATGTTTATTTCTAGGAACACCAATTGCAGTTAGTAAGCATCTTATCATACCACAAGTTCAATCTGGTAACAACACCACCAACAGAGAAACTTATAGTGCTAAAACACCAACTAAGGTAATCAAAATCTAAAATGCAATAAACATATATTGTGTTAAATACTAATTATTTAGTGATTGTAAAATTATAAACATTTTAGGAAGGTTCCAGCACAGAAGCTACAACCACCGAAGAGGACATAACAGATCCATGTAAAGTTCCCAATTTCTGTGTTCTACTTCATGGAGCACTTAAGGTATTTAATCAGTTTTTTCATCAATCATAGTCACCACTACTGATAATATCTAAGACAAAATCACATCACATCTTTTCCACTGGAAATCCTTGGACTTGGAACCCACTGACAGACTTATTTGCAAGAATGGATTATATGAATGATTAATTTATTAATCAGTTTTCTATATTTAACCAGAATTAAAGGGATCTGTCAAAAAAATTAAATTAACTATCAATACACAAAAATACACTATTTGTTATAACTACATAAATAAAACTACTACTGACAAGGTTGAATTGTACCTACTAGAATGTACAAAATAACAATTGCTATCATTTATAAACACTACATAATTTGGAATCAAAACACAACAGGCATTGTGAATTGCTAAATTCTAATTACTACCCTAATCATAATAATCTAGAAAGTAATAGGTTTGTGTAGCTATTTAATAAGTATAGCAATAGAATTTCCCATCATGAGAGATAAAGTGGAAGTATAAATTCAAAAAATGAAAGATGGATTGAGTGTGTCAATAATGTGAGCCATTGGAGTAAAATATAATTAACTTATTAATTAGTTTTCTATATTTAACCAGAGCTAAAGGGATCTGTCAAAAAATTAAATAAACTGTCAATACACAAAAATACACTATTTGTTATAACTACATAAATAAAACTACTACTGACAAGGCTGAATTGGACTTACTAGAATGTACAAAATAACAATTGCTAACATTTAATGACACTACATAATTTGGAATCAAAACACAACATGCATTGTGAATTGCTAAATTCTAATTACTACCCTAATCATAATAATCTAGAAAGTAATAGATTGGTGCAGCTATTTAATAAGTATAGTAATAGAATTTCCCATCATGAGAGATAAAGTGGAAGTATAAAATCAAATAAAAGATGGATTGAGTGTGTCAATAAGCAATTATATGAGCATTCAGAGTAAAATATAATTAAAGGGAAGGGCCCAAATAGTGGAAAAGCCGAAACTGATTTCTTTTTCTATTTAAAAAAAAGAATTCCAGCAGTGCTACAATTACTAATATTCCAATTAACCACTCCAACTAGCTTAAATTCTTGTGCTAGAAGGTGGTTCTCGACAATAGTCTAATGGCAGATTCGAACCTACAACCCTAAGTTTGGCAGATAGGACACAAAACTAGTAGCCTGTTGACGCTTATTATATTCAATAGCTTAAGTGATGATAAACAATTTGAGAGTTTATTTTATCTATTTGATATATGCAGGTAGAGGGTATGGCTGCGATAGTGCAGCTGGGCCCAGAATGGTGGGGTACAGTGTCAGCATGGTGTGAAGCGTCAAGAGCTCGACGCTCGTGTTTGTTATTGGGCGTACTACGACCCGGTGCCTCTGCTGCACCATGGCTCGGCTCGCTTGACCAGCTGGGGCCTGCTGATGACTCCAGTACCCCAGGTAAAGAACTACAGTAATGTTAATTAATCTTTAGGATAAAGATTAATATAGCATCGAGAAAGTTAGGAAAGCTAAACAGAACGAGATGTTAATCATCTGGAACTGTATTAGACAAGAAGTGTAACGGTGTACGTAATTTCGACGGTTTCGCTATTCTTTTTTTTAAAGTAATTTCTTCCATCGTCAAATGATGTACAACGTCAAGGCGGACGTCCTGTTTCTTACTGCGACGCCGTAGTAGAGGAAATGGTTCATCGTTTATCACAAAAATGATTCAGTTTTGATAAACCGTTTAATGTCGCCTTACAGAGGCGATCCCCGTGCGTTCATGGCGGTCGTACAGCGGTGGCGGTTCCGGATGCGCGTGGGCACGGCCGCACGCGCTTCTCGCAGACGTACAAAAAGTAATAAGACATGCGAGGAAACTGCCCGACAAGACACAACATCTTTACAAGGTATATTTAATATTTTTTAGATTACATTAATATATACTTTAAACTTTATCTAGACATGATTCTCTACTTACTACACAACAACAGATAACTTAATGTTAACGAATTCTTAATTCAAGTGGTTAAAACCTCGTGTCTTTTCAAATCTCATATGAGTCAGATTGAAAAATGCATCTGCATTTATCTTTTCGTATTATCTCGGAGTTGTCATTGACAGAAATCTTAATTTTAAAAAACACATAGTATATTTATCAAACAAGGTGCGTAAACTTATCTACATTTTTAAAATACTTCGCTATTCAGCAAATGCTGACATATTAAAAATGGTTTATCTCTCTCTGTGCCAATCAATTCTTAAATATTGTATATCTACGTGGGGTGGAGTTGCTAAGTCAAATCTTATACAAATTGAAAGAGCACAAAGAGCATTGCTTAAGGTTTGTTTCTCCAAACCTCGGCTTTATCCTACAGATGCGCTTTATAAAGACTGTCGCTTGTTTACGGTCAGGCAGCTTTTGTAGAGGACACAATTCTCAATCAGCATAGGTTAATGCATTACTCAAATGTCTTATTGACCCGAGGTAAAGTTGTTGCTAGAACTGTAAAACTAAGAACTTGTTTTAGTCATAGCTTCTTTATATTTTTAGGTCCTTACTTATACAGCAAACTTAATAAGAAATTGTCATTGTATGCTTTAAACAAGTTCAACTTAAAACGTGTTCTTCGCGAATGGCTGCTTGAACAAACTTACATTGACGTTGAGAAATTCCTAGAAGTGATCTCTTAATAGTTTTAATAATTTTATGTTAAAGTATATATTATATCACAAACATGAGACACTATTACACTCGCAAACACATATGTACGCTTCAATACGTGAGCGAGTATTTCAAAACACAACAAGTGTTTGGGCGCTCTTTTTAAATTAAGTTAATTAGATTGTTAATTATTTAATATATTTTAATTATGTATATTTTAGATTTATTAAAAATTTTCACATATTTTAATAAGGTAATAAGCCTATTTATCATAAGTCTTATAACTAGTTATTGCTTCCTAATGTTAATTGATTGTTTATTTTACTTTTAATTTAATTTTCATGGAATATTTGGCAAACTTTACTGAACTCTTTGTATACGTAAGTTCTGCGGAATGGTGACCTGATGTCCTGTGATTTACAGGTTTTTTAATACCTACTGCAGGCATCAGTGAGCCACGACTATGTACTAATGTTTTTATTAAGGAGAACATGTTTCTTTTATGTAAAAATTATTCTATGTATTTTAGTTGTGGTGAAAATAAATAAATAAATAAATAAATATTTAATACTAGCGGTAGAGCTAACCTGCAGTTAGTTTTTAGCTGCAGAACGAATCGGTCAGCTCTACCGGGGCAGGACCACGGCCTCACAGAATACCGGCGTGAAATAGCCTCACAGAATACCGGCGTCTGGTGGGTGTAGAGATCCGGAGACCTTTATTATTAGTGACGAGGCATTCCATCTCACTCCTCAAAGGTGGCAACGCATCTGCATTATGATACCTTGTCAAGGATGAATGTAGACGTCATGGGCTGCAAGAATCACTTAGGTGAACTGGGTGCTCGTATGTTACTCTCAATATAATAATAAAAAAAATATCCAGATAATAATGGCAATTTATATTTTTACATATAAATTGCTATTATTATCTTGATATATAATCACAGATTTCCACTATTCTTCTATCTCTAGAATACCGTTTTTATAAACGCGGGGAAATGCCTTATTATATGAATTTGCACCAACTAATGATTCACGATGTTGCATCTTCGCATACGGCAGGGCTGCGGAAACGCTCAGGCTCGGCATCGGCAGCCCCCTCCTAAATCTAATATAGACTTATAAAAGTTATGTAGAATGTAATAAAGCTGAGTGTTATTTTATTTAACCCTGATTATCAGGAACTTAACCGCCTTCGACGTGCTGCCATATCGCTGGGTTTCTCCGAACTACTAACATGCGTGGGTAGCGCACTTGAACGGGAATGCGCATCACTACCGAGCTCCGCACCTCCGGAATGCGCGCTTCAATTGGCGCACGCGGCGGCTGCATTAAGGGACCCTAGAACCGCACTTGACATCAAACACACTTTACAACCTCTTACTACAAATTTCACTGTTACGTCTATGTCGCACTGATGTAGAGGTATCAGTGAAGATTACTCAATTGAGTTATATTCTTTTAAAGGAAAATTGGATTATATGCTTATGAAATAATAAAAATTACATGAATTGTGTTGTATAGTTATTAATTCCATCCTTTTATAGTAGATCATATAAAAAGTGATAAAATCATTCATCATTTAAAGAAGTATCCTTTTCTGTACTTCTGTCTATTTCCGTACTTACTCTTTAGCCAAGAAATTTACCTTACGGTTATTTGTTTGTCGCGCTTTAAGTTAATGTGATCCAAATCATTCGTTTTGAATATTTGCCTCCAAAAACCAGCAATTGATTTGCTGACAATCCCATGGTAATTAAAAAAATATCAGTAATAATTCGATACCATAAATTCTAGTAAGAAAGCCTTAGAACATACTCAGTTATGACTGGGTGGTTGGCATATCATCAATATTCCATATATCAGTAGCTTGAAATAATAACTCATTTTAATATTGTGAAATCATTGGAAGAGAAACGATAATAAATGAATTTATTATTTTAACGGAAATTTTAATTTTATTGATATTTAAACGAAGTGAATATTACAAAAATGTTTAACTTTCTTCGCATTTTTCTTATTTTCACTGCAAGGCGTATTTTTCAGCCATTTATTGAAGGTCTAATTTACTAGAATGTGCCAGATAAATAATGCTACATAAAACCAATTTAGCAGTTGTTTAACACACTTTAAACAAGGTTGATGATGCGTAGATTGAAAATTAAATCACTCCTTAATTCAATTGTTTTTGGTGAAAAATTATCAAAAGAAACTTAATCTGCTTAAAAGTGACTGAGATAAGCTGAGGTGCTTGTATAAGATTCGTTAGAATAGATCGATGATGTCTTAATGCGTCTGTATTAGAAAAAATTGACAAATATCACCTAAAAATATATTTAATCAGTCGGTCTGCTGACAAAGATTTGCCCTGGTAGTTAAATAAACCAAAAATCAACTGAGACGTTCATATTGGCAAAAACAAAGATCAGCCGACCGATAAGCATTTCAAAATCATTGCATATTTTAGGTTCATTGCGGATAAAAAGTTTATGGGTATATACAAATCACAATTAATATGCGATGTTCTAAGATGTGGCTGCGTTTGCTCTTTTGTAGAATGTGTATTTAGCCTAATAGTTATATCAAGTTTGCTTTTGTTTCCGATGCTACTAAAGGTCTCCATATATAGTGAGCAATATATTCTGTAATCACTTTGTACCAAAATATACGAATATATATTTAATGTGACTCGGTATATATTTATACTTTATTAACAGAAACACAAACATTGTTCATGTTTGTGTTAACTAAGGGCAGGCTTAATGCCAAAAGACAATCCCTGCGTGGCCTACTGTTTTGTTTTGGGATTTTATGACCTGGTATTTACAACCTTTAGGTCAACTCTTATTTTCTACCTGGCCTACGTTTAAGTGGAGCAGATAATATGTTACGAGTTCAAGAAAGATACTAATACAGCTAAACCTATATGTAATAATGTCGATGGCATAGGCCCAAAGAGCAAGCTGAAGAAGCCCTTTTTTGGTTAATTATTGTTTCTACATCGGCTACTTTTTAGTATGCCTTAATATGAATTTGTTTACTAATGCTGTGAAAAAATGACACAGGATTGTGGATTACTGGCTACATTGATTGGGGATGCCTCTGACGTTTTACTTGACGTGAGTGCAATAACAAGCGTGCAAATATTTACATAAAATAGCTTGAAAATATATAAATGATAATAGCATTGTTAACCAATATTAATGAATAATATTGTTAACGGGAAGTATAAGTTTTTTATTAATTCAAGAACTTGCCAAAAATTTACTTTTATTTTATTTTAAAATTTGTCACATAATGTTCCGAAAATATTTTCTTATATTTTGTGTATCCAGTTTCCCTTTTTTATGTAGTTTAAATGGTGACTTTGTTTTTGACGACTCCGAGGCAATTATTAATAATAAAGATGTGATATCAGAAGAATGGTGGAATACATTTAGCAACGACTTTTGGGGTACCTCTTTAAAGAGTAACTTGAGTCATAAGTCCTACCGGCCTCTAACCATAATGTCCTTCAGGTATAACAAATTGTATTATACACAAGACTATAAGTTTAATTAAAAGAGTATTTTTTATAACTTGATGTTTATTATTTATGTTTCAGGCTTAATTATATAACAAGTGGTAAAAATTTTATAGCCTTACATTTTAAAATAACCAACCTGTTATGTCATGTTTTTTGTTGTATCCTGCTATTGTTTGTATATCAAATTATGGTTAAAAGAGCTCTACTACATAATGATAGAGGTATAGATGTAAGCCTTCTAGCTGCAATGCTATTTTCTGTGCACCCAATCCATGTGGAAGCTGTTTCTGGAGTTGTTGGCAGAGCTGATATATTAGCAACAATCACTTTCCTCTTGTCATTCATATTTTATGAACACTCAACCAACAGTTCTAAATATTTTTACCTCTATTTATTAACTTCAGTCATTTTAGCTGGTATTGCTATGTTGTTTAAGGAAAATGGTGTTACAGTATTGGTGAGTACAGTACAACATATAATATATATTATAGTAATATTTATAAATTCCACTACTAGACATAGGTCTTCTTCCCTCTAAATTGAAGTCTTGTCCATGCATGGCACTCAATGACTTTACCATAGAGTAGTGCACTTGATGTGTATGAAACACTTTGTTATATATTTTTAAATCTAATTTCTAAATTGCAATTGCCAATTTAATTGACACCAATATATGGGATCCAGCTCTGTTTGTTACGGTTATTATACTGTAACTAACTCTGAGCTACTATAGCACTTCTACTTAGGCAAGCTTGAATAAGTCGGCTTGACAATGGTTCTACAGAATACCAGAACAAAATAAGTGTTCAATGTGTTATGTTTGATATCATAGGTAAGAGAAAAAGGTGAAGTATGAGTTGCAGAGGTCCAATTGTATCTGAAAAATGTTTAAAAAGAATTAAATATATGAACACTACAGTAAAAATATTCAAAGATTTTGCAATTTTTCCAAGAATGGAACTTTCAATCTATTCTAAATAATATAGGAGTCAACCTATACATAATGTTATAGCCCCATAATTACAATATTTTTTGAACATAATTACTAATTATATTTGATAAGACTTGTAGCATAATTATATGTAATTTTATATTCTATCTAAACTAGGTATTTAATTTTTTTTATCTTAATGTAACTTTATTTTGTTTTTAGGGATTTTGTATAGTTTATGATATAGTGACGAAGTATGCTTACACAAATAAGAAAAATATTTCATTGAAGAAATCAAATATATTGAAGAGTATTAACAGTGAAATTCTGATAAGAATAGTAATTGTTTCCTTAGCTGCTGCTTTACTATTATATGCCAGATGGTTAATTATGGGGGAAATGAAACCCCAATTTAAACCTGGTGACAACCCTGCTGCTTTTGCAACAAATTTATACACAAAGGTTATTTATAAAATTTATGAACTATATTCTATTTTAAATTCTATGCTGTTGCTAACTAAGTATTTTATTTCAGATAATGACATTTAACTATATTTATTTTTTGAATTTACTATTATTAGTGTGGCCACAATGGCTTTGTTATGATTGGTCAATGGGGTGCATACCACTAATTCAGAGTGTACTCGAATTTAGAATAGTGTTCATCATTTTATTTATTTTTTATGGAATATTAATTATTAAGGCAATAGTACATCCAAGTAATAGTCAATCAACAAAAAGGTAAGATACTAGAACTATATGTACTAAAATTTGTTAAATTATATATCCACTTTAATGATAGCTTCACAAAATATCTTGAAATGGTAACTTTTTTCTGTATTGAATAGTATACAGTGTTTTGTTTTTCAGGATTACTATATTAGCAATATCATTGTTAATAATTCCATTCTTACCAGCAAGCAACATTTTGTTTCCAGTTGGACTTGTCATTGCTGAGAGAATCTTGTATTTACCTTCTGCTGGATATTGTTTATTCATGGCAATAGGTTTGAATAAATTATGTTGCAGTACCAACAGAAAAATTTACATGGTTTGTCAATATCTAATCATGACTTGGAAAAATGAACCAAACCTAACATAATACACAAATTCCTTTCATATTCTCTCTCTTTACCACCTCCCACATTGTGATCCTTGTGGTTACTAACCATAGTGCTATGTTGGGGTCACTACCATCACCTTATACTACTTTACCCTAAAGTGCATTTGCGCAAACACGTGAGACATTTGCTTATCATCTTCTTTTGCCAATGTAACATGCAATTAGTTTGGAGGAAACATTGGATGGAAATGCAACCAATTGCAGACCCAAAAATGAGCAACTTTTCCTCAACTGGGAGTCAGACCTCCTTAATGCAGCAGCTTTCATCTGATTATGTCATATTTCAAGTTTTAATTTAGATCTCAGCCTACTCACATTCCACTGTTGGCCAGAGCCTCTCTTTAGATCAGTATACACAACATAGGTTTATTTATTTTTATTAACTTATCAGACTCCCAACTTAATAAATAGTTTCGTTGAATTTAGAACACTCTCTTCACATATCTGACACTTACTTGGCTTTACCCTAAGAAAATCTCTTAATTTTTTTTGTTAAAATTTCTGTTCATTATGTTTTTAAGGCAGGCATTGCAGCATATGTGCTATTACTTTTAACATACTCACTTAAAAGTTGGGAGAGAGCTTTTGTTTGGCAGACTGAATACAGTTTATTTATCAGTGGTTTATCTGTTTGTCCACTCAATGCTAAAGTCCATTATAATGTAGCAAAGGTTGCAGATGCACAACAGAATACAACTTGGGCACTCTCCGAATACAGAGAAGCAATTAGGTAATATATATTACAGGTAATAAAATATCTTGCCTATCACCCATTATTTTTTATTGAATGCCCTTATTTATTTTATTTACCATACATTGTATATAATAAATAAAAGCTTTGCATCCCAAACTATGTCAAGCTTGTATTTTATGAACTAGAGTTATGTTTTTACACGATTAATATCAATAAACGGTAATGGTAGGAACAATTTAAATGGTGAAAATTAATATACAACTAAAATTATCACAAGAATTTCAATGTAAATCAAACTAAATTTGGTTTTCCACCATAGAGAAAGTAGGCTAATCTATAAAAAGCGAGCAAACGCCGATTGATCCGATAAAAGTAACTGACTGAGAAGACACTCTCGAGTCAGTTGTTTTCGCACACAAGGTACTGCTCCAGCAGCAAGGGAACACTTGTGGTGGTTACCCATAAAGGTTTCGGCTGAGTGGTCTCATCCATTCAGTAGTACTGACATAAAAAATGTCGATATATATTGTACAAAAACACAAGATTTTGCAACCCCTTCATTTAAAATTACAAGTAATTCTTCTAGCTTGTTATATAATGTATTTCCCATGCTGATTTCTGGGCTTCTGATTGTTAGTTTAATATTAATTTTGAATTATTATATGCCTTATATAACCATGATGGTTAACCAAGTGTCTAAACACAAGTTAATATTATTAAAAATTACATCTTTATTTTTCAGATTGTATCCTGATTACTATCAAGCAATGAACAATTTGGCAAATTTACTGAAAAATAAAAAGCAATTCACAGAAGCCGAACTGCATCTAAGAAAGGCTATAAGCCTAAAGTAAGTTTGAACTTTAATTAGTTTAAATACTACAATAATTGTTACATAGATTTCTTATATATGAAGAAAAAGCATTTGTTATTTTAGTAAGCTTATGTCTTAAAATGAAATTACCGAAATATAATATGGAATTGTTTTTTAATTTATTAAAGCACTTGATTTATTAGAATAACAAATCACAAATATATCAACACTGTCACTCATAGCTGTATAAGGTTATATCTTATATTATATTATACTTACCTGGTATTATTACAAGGTGGTGCTGATACCGAGCTTTGAACTTGGTTTTCTCTAAAATGCTACATAACATGACACATTCGAAATATTATTAGAATAATATTATTAGAACACAATTGAACACATCACAATAAATATAATAATAAAATTTATATTAAAATCTAAAAAACAAAACTCACAATAAACATGAAAATATGTATATTAAATTGATCTGCATCGAAAAGGGGTTTACCCTGAATGAGCTTTTGAAAAATTTTAAGCTCATTTATTATTTTCCAGAGAAGATTTCCCAGCCGCATGGATGAATCTAGGCATTATCCTTGCTAATACTAAGCGTTACAATGAATCTCAGAAAGCTTATAAGACTGCACTTCGTTATCGAAGAAACTACCCAGACTGCTTGTACAACTTGGGGAATTTGGTAAATATATATTTTTTTTACTTTCGATATAAATTATTAACGTAAAAATTACTGACTTCATTGAAATCAAAAATTCAAAGTGTCAGAAAAATCATTTTTTTAGTGGTAGAACTGTGATGAAGTTTGTTTCTAGCTGTAGAATGAATAGATCAGCTCGAAGCTCGGGTAGGACCACGCCCTCACAGAATACTGATGCGAAATAGCTACATAACGCTGCTATTTCGTCTGGTGAGTCTAGGAATCCGGAGACCCTTATATAACTGGTGTCGAGGTATTCCATCTCAGTCTTGAAGGGTGCTTGAAGGTGGCCGCAGGAATCACTTACCATCAGGTGAACTGTGTGCTCAATTGTTACACTCAGTTGTCAGTTGTTACCCTCAACGTAATAAAAAAAACTTGTACTGAAAACCCGGATGTTTTTTTTTTCCTTCTAAAACCTTATATTATTTTCAGTACTTAGAAATAAATAATACGGAAGCCGCCGCAGAGAATTGGTTTGCTGCCATTAACCTAAACCCGAAACACACTTACGCATGGACTAACATAATAGCCATGTTGGATAACACCGGTAAAAAAAATATTTTTCTTATTTATTAATCCACTTGTTTAAAACAAGTAGATTAATAACAAGTTTTTGGTATAAATTGCTATAGCATGTACCAAAATAACGCCATAAAGAAAAAAAAACTTTTGTTTTGATCGAAGTTATGATGTTAATTGATTGACAATTTTAAAAAATTAAATCCGATCCTGCACTTCGTATACACCTGAAATATCCTAAGCCTAGAAAATATTACGTTCGCTACATTTGCGTTTGGAAACATTTTTGAAAATTACTATTAATTAGTGATATCTTTATTTATTTATAGGACAAACTGAAAGAGCATTAGAAATAATACCAAAAGCGTTAGCTCAATTACCAAATACTCCATCATTAATATTTGTTGTTGCAAATATATATGGAAAAATAAATCGATTTAAAGAGGCCCAGTCGTACTTTAAAAAGGCTATTAAATTATTTGATCAAAAAGCCCAAGCAATTCATTATGCTAATCTTGGTGAGTGTATTGTGCATTTATTTTCTATGTTAAAATTATAATTTTATTACCATAACTACTCGTAAATAAAAAGGGAGTAGGAGGAACGGCGTGAATCATCCGTAGCAGACGAATGATGGCCTGAAATATTTGTCCACAAGTTTATACTTTGGGTTCAAAAGGACCCAAAGTATAAACTTGTGGACACCCTTTAGTTCGGTCGACTCTTCTTAATTAAACAGTGCTACAAATGCCTCGCTTGGTGATTCTATTACCAGCCTTTCTTTATTGGTTTATCTTATATTAGGTTGATAAGACTTGCTATATTTTAAAATATTTACAGACCATAGACCAGTGCAGGATTTCTTATAAAATACAAAGATGTGTTACATGAACTGGACCAGATTAAAATCGAACCCCATAAGAGAAAAACCAAAGGACATGAAGTTTCCTCGAACTAGGTGTAATACACATAGTATACAATACTCACTATGATATTATTATTTTTCTATTTATTGGTTGAAATACTAAAAATCCACATTATTGTTCTATTATGATATCCTAATTTTCGATAACATATTATGCGGAAATTTTTCTTGCAGGTGTTTTGTATCATCGTTGGAAAAAGTACGATTTAGCCGAAGAAATGTATAATCTAGCGCTAAAAATTGATCCCTTATTTAAAAGCGCCAAGAAAAACCTGTCGCTTCTACACAAATAATAAATTATTATTTTGACTTGCTTAATTTCTTTTAATGTACTTCTGTTCTGTAGTTATGACTAAATGACGACCGTCATATTTTTAAGGATTACTTTACCTACATGGTTTTTCGTAACTTTTTGTAGGCTTGTTAAAGATGTAGTTAAAGTTATCTTAGCTTTTGCACTTTGGACTGATGATGAAATTTTTTATAGTAATAATCTCAGTTATATAAATGTCGTTAACAAAATTTTGAGGCCATAAAACCTATAAAATAACACAAAGTTGCCACACTCAATTGACAGTCTATTCATTTTTAACCTGAGGTAGTAATAACAACGAACAACCAAAATTCATAATGGTAAGGAGTTTCTGTACTCGCCTACGCGTCACGTTGAAACTAAGAATATTATATTAGGTCTTTCTAGTTCTAGTTTTTAGGAAATTGCCGTACTTCAGTATTGGCCATTTCAAACAAAAAAAAGTTTTGATTGGATTTAAAACATTCAAATTAATTTTGTTTTAAAAACAAGACATTCTTTTTACAAAGTCAATCTTTTGTTTATTGATTAGCTTTGTATTTTCATTAAGTTCAAACATTTTTTGTCATAATGGATACTTTAAAAATTCGTGTAATTATAGAATATGAGTTCCGTCGTGGCATCAACGCGGCACAAACGGCACGTAACATCAACAACGTCTACGGAGAGAACTTTACAAAAGAACGCACAACCCGTTATCGGTTTGCCCGGTTCCGTTCTGGAAATTTTGATTTGAAAAAAGAACCTCATGGCCAACTTTGGTCGACAATGATGAATTAAAGGCGAAGCTGATTATACTCAATCTATAGCCGAGCTAGCAGCAGCTTTTAATGTTAACATCAAAACAGTATTAGTGCATTTGCAACAAATTGGCAAAGTAAAAAAGCTTGATAGGTGCCCCACGAACCTAACGATCGCCAGCGCAACGTACACGTTGAAACCTGCCTCGCGCTGCTCAACAGGCACAGAAATGCAAGAATTTTGAACCGAATTGTTACATGCGACGAAAAGTGGATTCTTTTCGACAATCGAAACTGTTCTGCAAGTTGGTTAGATCCTGGTTCATCACCAAAGTAATGCCCTAAACGACAAATGACTGTAGAAAGTTGGTGGTCTAGTGCTGGTGTGATTCATCACAGATTTTTACCATACGGCATGAGCATTACGACAGATGTGTACTGTGAAGAACTGAAGACAATGATGGAGAAGCTCGCACATCGGCAACCAGCCTTGGTCAATCAGTCGTCCCCGCTGCTCCTACACGTCAATGCGCGACCCTATACTGCACAACAGACAATCTTCAAGCTGAAAGAGTTGGGGTTGGAAGCTCTCCCTCATCCACCGTACTCACCAGACCTTGCACCCACCAACTATTACTTTTCCAAAATTTGGACATCTTTTTAGCGGGAAAATAATTCAATTCCCGAGAGGCAGTACAAAATGCCTGAATGAAGAGTTTGTTGCCTCCCGTCCAGCTGATTTTTACAAGAAGGCTATCAATAAACTACCACTGCGTTGGCAAAGATGCATCGATTACATGGGTGATTACTTTGAATAACAGAAATAAAAAAAATATTTCATACAAAACGGCAACTTCAAAGGTAAAGTCCTATATATATATATTATTAAAATACCTATATATATTAAACATTACTTGGTAAAATATAATTAGTTCAAATGTCAATAGATCTTACGCAATGGCAGCTAAATTTTCGCAGTTTATGTTTAAAATGCTCGATCTTACATTTTTAGTTGAAATAACAGTTAACCTGCTGTTTTACTTTTTTATTAATATTAATTTATACCTTATTTCTATGATATTGGGTTTGTCTAATGAACATACAGTACACGTAACGAAATGTGATTACTGCGGCACATGACACCCACATTTATCCCAGATAAATAATCATAATATAGATGACTGATGGAATACCTCATCACAGTAATAATTTCTTCGGTTCCATTTATTCACTAGACGAAACGCATGTGCTATAATAATATTACATCGGCATTCCAAAAGGCTTGGTCCCACCCAGGAGCGACCTTTTAGTGTAGTGCTGCTAGTTTATAACTGTGACCTGACCATCACTTCATAATACGATGACTTTTGCCTATAATTAGTTTCTCGTAGCGTGCAAAATATAGCAACGAGAGGTCATTTTATACTGATATTTTGCTACATCGTGCTCTTTTTTTAATCCCATCTCAGCGAACCCACCTGGAACGGCTTTGGAACCTAATTGATTTCATAACTTTAAGTTCATATAACATTAAGTAGTCCTATGACAGCTGTCATCGATATTACGCCTAACAAGTTCCATATTTTGTGACGGTATGAGGAAAACGAGCATTGGTCACCTGGCCAACAACGCTTTTTTTTATAGAATAGATGGCAAACGAGCGAGGGACTCTGACCAACCCCTACGAACACTCGCAACACCAGAAGAATATTTAAAAACGCTAAAATAAATATTCTGGCGGTCTTTAAGATGTGTTTTTTGAAAATATTTAATTTCTTGAAGGCGGAACATTGATTGCAATGCAAGTAAAAAATATTTATGTAGATATTACCTATAATATAAACCTTACAGGTGATCTAACAATGCGGCCACTACGTGTACAAACAGTATTTTCATTGAATTTGTACTACTTTTCTGGTCTAGTACCAGAAGAGTAGTACAAATTCAATTCATCATTAGGTAATTCAAATTGAACACCTGAGAATTGTAATTGATGCCTCACCATTGCTGATTAAATTTGGTTCCACTAAAGTATACGCTGGCCATCAGTCATATCAAACGGTCAAAGGAAACACTAATTTCCTATATTTTTGTTCCTTCTTTTCCCTTTAGAATAATTGGCAAACGAGCAAGCAGATAAGTGATCAACGCTGCTCATGAAAATCCTCAACACCAGACGAGTCGCAGATGTGCTACCGGCCTTTAAGAAAGGTGTAGGCTGTTTTCTTGAAGGTCCATAAGTCGTATAAGTTCGGAAATACCACTGGCGTCAGGATTCGGGCCGCTCTTCGTTGAATGGTGTCAAATGGAAGGAGTTGGTATTGGAGTGTCCCAGCACAGGGATGAGAACAGTAATCCATGTGAGGCCGAACTTGCGCCTTATAAAGTTGCACACAGTGGGCCGATATAAATACTTTCTTGCTTTATTAAGCACGCCAAGTTTTTAGAGCCCAATTTTGCATTGCCTTCCAAGTGACCACGGAACTGAACGTCGCTCGATATGTCAACACCAAGTTGAAGTAACAAAAGTGCTTTCAAAGTTAAGAGATGCATCAAAGGGGTTCCTTTTAGCGATAATTAACACAATAAATAAACAATTTAAATTGGATTAGATTTTGTAGGCCTCCATATGAGGAGACTTTGTTTAAAAAAATATCGACCTCAGGCTCAAGTTTGTTGCAGCACGCGTTGACGTGTTCCCTAGAAATATTGAGGCGGTCAGAGCATAATACATGCTCTCTGCCGTAGTCAGCATATCAATTAATTTTACTATTTTGCAATATATCATTGATATACAGAAAAAATAACGTAGGAGATGGCACACAGTCTTGAGAAACACCAGCATTCACTGTTTTAGAGTCGGAGCATGCACCGTCCACAATAACCTTGATTCTACGATTCGTGAGAAAACAGATGAGACATTTACCTAATTAATCGGAAAGCCCGGTCTTCCGCCACCCCTAGATATCGCCATCAGGTCCTGTTATAGACATGTGATGTAACTTGATCACATATATAACATAGTCTAAGACGGTAAAAATTTAGCAAATAGGTAACCTTTGACATATTTGTCAGTATCAGTGTCAATTAAAATTATAAACTGGCATGAACCATCATACGAACAAGACCTGGCTGTATAGACTAAAGTCCTTTGCCTTTCCCATCAAGGATAAATTAATATCATCAACATCATATAAACTGGCATGAAATTACACCGGAATATTATAAATATATATTTGTATTTAGTAAAGTCTGTTTATTAAAACCCCGGACGTTGCCATTTTAAATAAATTGAACAAATACTGATAGACAATAATGAATTTTACTCCAGAACTAACGACCCTACAAGGTGTCATACTATCTGCGGACAACGATAATTCATTTTCTAAATTAACAGCAAGAGGAGGTAGGCAATATTAGTTTCGTTTGATTTGATCGGTTTGAAGTGATCACCTTGTATATACAAATAGCTCTGGAAACTAGTAGATAATCAGAACGAAACCTAGGAATCTTATATTTTTATAGATTTTATATTTAATCGAATATTACACTTTGAAACATAACTAAATTATTATAAAATAATCCGTTTGTTATTATTACATTTCTTCCAAATATATTTTCTACAGTTCTCCAATTATTAGAATTTAAATAAATATTTGCTTCCTTAATGTTTTGTTGATAATATATAAATAATGAATTCTTATTATTTTGATTACAGGTAATGAGGAAGCAATTGAGGAAGTAATTCTAAGTATGAAAAAATTCTTAGTGAAGGAGAGGTATTCAAATGATAATTCACTACTGGAAAACACTATAACAACAACCCGTACATTTGCATTTTATATTATTCTTAATGCTGATTTACCAGTATTAGAAAGCATGGTGGAAAAGGAAGGAATTGATTTTCTTGTTTGGACAATACCTACAGTTCCAAAATGCTTAATGTGTGAAATGATGTGGAAACTACACATGGATAAGTTTGTGAGTGAAGTCATAGCATTCTGCTGTCCTCAATTGAGTTTAGAGGTTGCAGATGCTTTTACATATAATATGAAATATAGTAGTCCAGCGGAAAGCTTTGACAAAGTTAAGCTTGTTGCAGGAGCATGCTATAAACTTATATGCAGGCTTAACTTTTTTAATATTGATGAAAACTTATTAAGTACTGCTGTTATTATATTTCAAAGGTGCTTGAAATATTTTTGCAGCCCTCCAAATGTGGAAAAATTAGAAAGTCTAGGGCAAAACCACTTATACAAGTATATAGGGGAAAGCCTGCAAAAATGCCTTCTTTTGCTTAATGAATGTTTCGAAGAATTTAATGGTATACAAAAATTTGAGCTGAGTGAAGATATTAATATTTATATGTTAACATACAATGAAGACAGCATTGTTAGCAAGATTGATATTAAAACAACTGAAAGTAATAAGTTGGTCTTAGATTGCCTACACAAGTGTCATGAAGTTTTACTAAACATTTTAAAGGAACTTGTAATGGGTGTTAGTGTTGATATATTTTGCACATGGAGTGAATTTGAAGAAAAAGGCAAAAGTATGCAACAGACAATTGGAGAGTTGTGTTACAATTTGCGAACTAAGCTTATGAGCATTGAAAATCTTGTTGATCACCCTGTTGTAGAAATGTTACAACAGATCTCCTGTAAGCCTGTAGAGGTGGAGGACATTATTAATACTATTAACACTGCAGATATAGTTGAAAACATTGAAGGTAGCACTGATAAGATGATATGGGTTCAGGCACTATTGAAGAAAAAAAATCTATGTCAAGATTTAACTTTGGTGCAAATACTAACTTCAAATCTGAGTGTATTAAAACAGGATGATTATTTTAAGTTATATAATATATGCATTGAACACATAAAAATCTCTATAGAAAATAAAGATGCAGTTAAACTGTTAGCTATAAAAACATTTCAATATTGCAATGTCACCACAAAACATGACATAGTTAACAACACTTTTACTCAAAATTGTTTTACTGATGACATGGAATCCACAGATTTTAACAAAATGTTGACAGAAATATTTAATAAACTTATAGCTACACTGGATGCAGATTTATCTGATGTTTTGACAGTTTTCATTCAAAGTCCTAATAAAGTATACAAGAAAATATTTTCTTTGGCCACTGAAAATGCACAGCAGTGTATAATTATGGGCAGAATTATGAAATATTTGGTAAAATATTCTCATTTTTATTACAATGAAGATACAGAAGCATGTATTATACGAAAAGTGCACAATGTTATTGCTAATGAATTGGATTGTGAAACAAATCAAAATAATTTTATAAGTTTTATTAGCTATATGAAAAATGACAACATTATACCTGGTGCCAAGCTTCTTCTTTTAGTTATCATGCCAAATTTGCATGAGGCATTATTACAAAGGAAGATAATTAAAATTTATATTCAAATAAAAATGTTGTCAGAAATCTACACATTGAAGGAGCTGTTGGAATACAGAGCTCCAATGTTGGCAATGATAGCGCAAGTATTGGATGTGGTGCGCTGGAAAATACATACTTTCAATGCTCTTGGTCCATCTTGTATAGAAAAAGCCATCAAATTGCAGACATTGTTAATGGATACCTATGAAAATATTGTTCCTGGTAAGTGCCACTTTACTGAAAATTAATACAATGCACTGTTGAAATTATTGTAAATGATTTCTGTGGCCCATGACACGCACATTGATCTTCAGTAAGGTATAATAGATCCATTGTCATCCATAAAAACTTAAATCATCTGAAGTATTGGATGACAATAGTAATATAGTCTACAGCTTCATCTTCCACAAGCCAAATTACATAAAACACACAGAAATATATTTTTTCTTTCATTACTGAAATAGCAAAATTTGTTTATATAAAATCATTATCAATAGTATATATACATATTGTATAATATTTATATGTCAGTGATAGCATAGTTGACTGCTAAATATTAGCCCCCGTAATACAATTAACTCTTTCCACCCATTCAGTTCTGAGCAAGAACTTATCGCTTTATTTAGTGGGGAATGATGCTTCATTTTATTTGGCAGTATATATATTATATAGTATTTAAGTAGGATTAATTATTAATTTAAAGATTCAAGTGGTCAGTTATGTATCATAATCCATTGTAGCAGTATATGCTGTATGTAGATGTGATTGAGTTTTTGAGATAAAGTCAATATATTCCTACTTAATATAACATAATTTATTAGTTTTTAAGTTATTTAAAATCGCAAAAAGAAGCTAGGAAAATACCAGCTACCAAAACCTTCAGAACTAGTGTGGTCTACATCTGCTAATTGTTTATATTACTATAAAGATCACATACAACATACTAATTAAAAACATTTATGAACTTACTGTAAACTAGAGACAGCAATATATTCCAAAACGTAATTTATCTATTTTTACTGAGTGTGCATATAGTTAGATACCCAAACGAAACATGAACATTACAGCTTTATTATATGTTTATACTGTAGAAGCCTTGCATGCTTCCCAGGCACAGTATGTGAATCATAAATAAGTAAATAGTAACCCTTAATACCACCTCTAATAGCAAAAATAGCAGCAGTGCAGTCAAATATAGATAGTAGCACCAGACATATACATGTCAATCAAGTAATGTAGATTTATTGATCTCCAAAAGGTGTTTCAATCTGTGTGCTTAAAGCACATACCTATACCAGGTGACATAACCAGTTCAGACATATCTGTCACCAGAGTGCGAGTAACACTGAAAAAACGAAAGAACAAAATTATGAAACAAACAACCCAAATGACTGGTATCAAAGCATACATACTAAAAAGATTAACATCAAACTAACCTCAGTTTAAAAAATCATCTGATTGGCCACAATTGAATAGTTTAGAGTTAAGAGGATAACACATTCAACAGTAAAGTCAATCTAATCCTAGGTTTTCGCTTTTATTCAGAAGGAACTTGCTCACTAAGAAACGCAAAACGGCTTTTGGAAGTTGGCGGCTTGACTGAAAAGTAACCAATCTTTTACACAATATAACTGTAAAATGCTACTTAATTCTGTTTGTAAGCTTTTATTGCTTTCTCATATAACAAAAAAATTAAATATTTCACCTAACAATAACGTTTCACTTTGATTTGGGTGTTATTGCCCACAGAAATAACACACTAGCATGGGAACAGTTTGCTATTTCTACCCCCCAATTTATACAAAAAAAAGATTATGAAACTTAGAACAGATGTATTTTGATTTCAGAAAAGGAAAGCTCGTGGTTAAAGAGTAAACTAAATAAAAAGAATCCACTTAACATGTACTACTACAGGATGTTATGGAACCCTCCCGGTGAAACATACTTTGAAATATTGACTGGCACACATGTGCACGAAGGAATAGACATTGATAAATTAAAATTGTGCATATCGCAAGTAAGTATAAATTAAATTTTACAACCACATCTAGCAAATATATGGACAATATATTGCAAATAATACCAATTTTAACATTTCGATGGCCATACTTGGCATTTAACCAATGCTCAAACTAAAAAGTGTGTCCGAAAATTAATATATCTGGTATCAAACTAATATTTTACATGTAACTATGAAATTAAAACAGATCAAATAGATCAAGATGGATGGGGCTAATTATTTTATGGTGGCTCAGCCATGCTGCAGTATGAATGGGTCACCCTCAACGAGTAATAGTGTAAAGTAGCACCATAACAACTGCTGTATTTCGTTTGATGAGTGTAGGAGATTCAGACAGGGTGTCTGAATCTCCTACACTTTGCAGACTGCTGCAGATGTGTTCAATCTGAGTCCTTCAACACTATCCTGCATTCTGATACCTTATCAAGAATGAATATGGATGTTAAGGGCTGGCATCAGGTGAACTATGTATTCATTTGTCAGGCTCAATTTGATAAAAATAATGTGAGGCATATTGAACAAGCTAGTGATCATTTGTATTTAAAAGAAATTAATTAACAGTACCTTGTATGTGGTATATCAGCACTAGATTTCGATGTACAATTACATTGGAGCTCAACACCAGGAATCGAACCTGGTTTGCTTTTGAATTAAATGCGAGTGCTTGCACAATTAACTATCACGGCTCGTAATTTGTAAATACCATCACCAAAATTGACTTACCTCAGGCCTAACCAGAACTTGTTTTATTAAAGCATTGTGATTGACATTGTAATAATGGTGTCATTGTAAAGCTAATTAATTAAGCTTTTAAAAAAATATTCAGGAAAAGCTACTTAGTGTAGCACTGTAGAGATGAGTCGATTTAATCGCTCACATGTGCAGTTATAAGTAACTTATTTTTCTTTATCTCATATTATGTTTTTAAATAAATAGACTATTCTATAAAGTCCAATTTTTCTTTATCTGCCTATAATAGACGACATCTCTTGTCTCTTCCAGAGCAAGGATTTGCAGTTATGTGACAACTGATGATGAATTTGATTTATATTTTTTTAGATCCTATGTTCCACAGTCTTGCATGAATGGTATCAGTTGTGGGAAAGCTTGTCACCGTTAGATAATACAACCAAGTTAGATATTTTCCACAATGCAATATATTTAATATTGGCTGCCGAGAACGACAATCGCACAGAAATTACTTGGGCATGCTTATTGCATTGTTATACAAATTTCGTTCTTATAACACGAGTAAGTATTTGATTTTTTTTTATTTAATTAAAGTGCTAATCAAATTATATGTTACACCAGACTTAAATCTTCAAAGCAAAATTTAAGTCTGTCAGAATCCTTTATTACTGTCCTTATTAACTTTTGAAAAGCTATTAGAAGGAAGCCAAATTGAAACAAAGCGTATTGGCATTTTGTTAGAACAATTGCCTCGACATACCATGCACGCTAGGTGGGTTTGTGTTGAGTGTTGCTTAGTGCTTTAGCAATGGTTATATTACTGCTCCTATAGATGTCATAAACCATGATTGGGTTCAGTAAATTTAGCTGCTATGTTTTACTACTGCACTACTGCTCAAACTATTTTATAAAGATAATGTCCTGGTCAATTTAAACAACAGCTGTATCTTCTGTTAGCTACTTGTATAGTTGATATCAGCAGCACTTTAGTCTGATGTAATGTGCAATAATATCTTATGAAGGACCAGGGGTAGTTTCAGGGACATCCAACTAAATCAGAAATCCAAGAATTTGTGTTGTACACATACATATTGTTCTCTGTTTAGAAATAGAACTAAGAACCAGGAAAGTCTGATCTTGACACAATGCAGCCACCATAAAGTATTATTGGCATTTACTTGCCCATAATCTGCCATTATATCAGATAGGATAATGAAGAAAAATATGTTAGCCAACTCATGTTTAATAAAAATATGTGATTTATTGCAGTACAAATACATATGTGAACCAGTGACAGACAATCAAGTAGTTACAATTATTAATAAGATAGCAATGATAGCAAATTTGTTAGAAGAGACAGATATAGAAGAATTTCAATCAGTTTCATTACCTCTGCTGGCTTATATTGCAGAGAAAAAAAATGATTACACAGTTCATGTACCAGCTTTTGTAAGCGAAATTATTAATAATTCATTGTTTTTAGTTTTGATAAACAAACTATTTACTGTTGGAACTGTTTAAATTTTTTAAGATTTGTAGATTAGTAATTGATGAGTAAATTAGTTTTGGTTTAATTCAGTTTTTCATTCCAATGTTATTTGTTTACATTTATATATTAAATCACCCAAAATAGATAAGAATTAAATTCATGGTAAGGCACACACAGTGTTTACTAGTAGCAGTCTCAGGATTACTGTAATTATATCATAAGGGTAGACAAGGACAAAACAGTATTAATCCAATACTAAAACATTGCATAATAGCATAATTTGTGAGGGCCCCTAAATTAGGGCCATATATATTGCCAGTCTCATTCAGCTATGACTATTGACTTGGAAGAGGTTACAAGACTATATTTTCTAATATTTTTCCTTATCTAATAATTCAATAAGAATATTTTCTCTGCCCCAAATTTCTTTTACCAAAATTTCCACAGTAGTATCCCAGCTGTTGACACATCTGGCAAAGATCCTTTTTATGTTCTTGATTATTTTTGGTTCCTGCAGTGTCAGTAGAATGCAATTCTCTCTAAAAAAACATTGGCCAAATTAATTAGAAATATGTTTACGTCTCATATTAGTAACTTATAATAATTCACATATAATATATTTATATAAATGCTAATTTTTTCTTCAGACACTAAACCAAAAAAATTGTGTAGTATAATAATCTTGATTGTAATATAATAACAAGAGAACTCTCCAAAAACTTTTGCATGATGTACTTTACTGTCCTAATCTATATTGTGGAGGATCCAATTATAAATAAATTACTTGTGAAAAGTTATCAGGTATATACATACAGTACCTGAAAATATGGGTATACTGGCTTTTTGCAGCGGTTGCAAACTTGGTAACTATTAGGCCAACAAAGTCTACTATTCCAAGATCGACCACAAGCAGAACATTTATATTCTCCAAAAAAGGGATGAGGTTTAATATTTGTTGTTGAGCTAGTTCGATATTGAGGCTGAAAAGAAGATAAGATAGCTAGCATTTGTTTTTAAATAAATAGAAAATATAATCATTAATCATTATAACATACAATAATATAATAAATATTACATTTATAATAATTGTTTGTCTCAATGCCATTAGTAGGGGCACAATAATAAATCATGAATACTTCACTAAAGGCTAATACTTTTTTATATACAAGAAAATTATAAATGACATATTTCTTAATGACCTTACAATACCAGTTAATCATTTTAAAGATGAAATATATACTTTTTGTTACTGTTTGTGTTATCAAACACTAAAAAAATTAGAAAAAAATGTGGACACACAGTGGATTTTGTATAATTCTTCCTGCACGAGTATACAGGCATAGGATTTATAGTAACATGGGTGTGTAACGTAGTTCTATTGCGTATGTCATGCTTGCTGGTCTGTAAGAAAATTGTATATATATAAGAAGTAATAAAAGATTGTTATATGATGAAACGCATATCATTCACAAAAGTAAATGGATAATTAATATTACAATCATTATTTGCTCCAATCTCAAAGATAAAAGTTCTTTTTGACAATAAAAACTTACATCAGAATCGGATGATACGCATACCGCGTAGGTGATTTCCGTCCCAAGCTCGGGGACCTCCTTGGTCCTCTCAAAGGAGTCCCCGCTGGCGACCTCCAATGTGTCGTCCGCGCCACCGGGGAGCACGACTCGCAGGTCAGAGTCGTAGGCGAGATTCCATAGTAACGGGCCCAACACCGACCCCTGTGGAACCCCACACTGGATCTTCCTCCGGATCCTCCTACCGTCTTGAACCATGTACAAGATGTACCTGTCAGGCAAGTTATCCACAATCACGCCTTGCAGGTATGGGGGAACACCAAGGTGTACAAGTTGAAGGCGTTGACTATATCTAGGTTTATCGCCAACGCCATGCGACCCCAGTACACAGCCTGCTCATCGGACGCATATAACCGCGTCGATAGTGGAATGCTCCCGTCGGAAACAGAACTAGTTATCGGCGAGATCGACACGCGACAGATGCAATTGAGACGCGTGGCAAGAATTCTCTCGAATAAATTGCCACCCTCGTCCAACTGGCATATGGGACGGTACGCAGAGGGAGAATCTGGGACTCTGTCTGCCTTCTTACAGGCCAGCCTGGGAATTCCGTCAGATACCAGCCTCTCAATCGGCCCATGGCTCGGTCCAGCTACGGTCACCCCCATCTCGTCACTCCACTCCCATGACGGAGTTTGGGGGTTGACAGAGAGTCTTCACCGGCCCTCCGGAAAAAGCGACCACTCTTCCCAGAAGGGCTGGATCGAGAGACTCCATTGCCGGGGGCATCCAGGGACGGAGCTTGCCAAGCACCATCTGGTACGGATGCCGCCACGGATCCTCGCTGAGTTCCTCCAGGAGACTAGACTGGACCGAATGCAGGGAACCAAGTCCATGGTCGACTTATCTTCTATCTCCCGCTTTAGCTCTGCGGGTTTTGGAAGGCCAGCTTTAGCCCTCGTAGAGGACTAAGCCACAGTTGGGGCCCAGATTCCTTCCTCGTTCTCTATGTGAGCCTCCGTATCCGTGGCTACAGCGGCAACCGCCTGAAATTTGTCGGCGGCCATTGTAGCGGGCTTTGCTCTCCTCGTTCTTCCTGTCCTAACAGACACCTCAGATGTTGAGGATGCGAGCGACGCAACCGACCTATTGCTGTCGCTCTCACCGCCCAAACTAGCGGGTGTGCTCGGGCGCACAAACTGCCAGCGCATGTCTCGTGCCGGTACCACTAGTGCCCTCAACACGGCTCCTCCTTCGCTATTTTGGCCCCCAGATATTGATGGGCCGACCACTGTAATTACAGACACAACGGTCTGCGCTGAGTCTTCCTCCTTGAGTCCACAGTAAGTAAGGATGAAATAAAAGGTCGCTTCCCGGGTGACGCCTTTCCAACAAGACGACATACTGTGGGGGTCGTCTGGTACCTACAGCTTTTTGAGACGTTCCTGTGTGTGCCCGACGGATACAGAGACCGAGGAGAAATGCAACCTCCGAAAGAGAATTAAGCACTTATCGAACTATTCGGGAACGACTTATCGCCACCAGTACCCAATGCACTCCGCCTCTTTGTTGCCTTCCCCCCCGGATACAGGCTCAAGGAGAAATTCAACTTCTCACTAATCCGCTAATCAGAGGGACACGCAGAGCAGTTATCCCGCCCTGTCAGAACATCAGACACTGGCAACAATGTTTCATCACCAGTGCCCCGGGTGCACCGTCCCGGCGTTCCCTTTCCCCCGGATACAAGTATTAAAGAGAAATTCACACAACACAAATAGGCACACGAGGAGGTTTTCTGACGTAGCACCCCTTACTGCTACGGCCAGTGTAACCGACCAATACGACGTCCGAGGCGCACTGGCACGCCCTATGACCAGGCTCGCCGCAGACCTAGCACTACGCGCTACGGTCCTTCTCGTTGGGGGATCTGCTGATGTTATGTCCCGTCCCCATAGGACCTGCGTCAGCCGGAAAGTGAACGACACGTGCCCCGCACCCGCCTCGACAATACTGTTACCTGCCCTTTCCTTCAACCTTTCTAGCTGTGGAACCTCCACAATCCGGAACTCCAAGTGACATTGATACATGGACGCCTCAAACTCCGCTTCTAGATCCCACGGAAGGGAACCCGCCAAGCTGGTTCATAGGGGATGTGCGGTATCCTAGTATGGCCCCGACTGCCATCGCTTTCTTAGGTCATCTCAGAAATGCGATGGTTTTTTCCGTCAAGGCGTCGACGCACATTGGCGCCCCTTATAGCGCCTTAGACCGCACCACCCCTAGATAAAGACTGCGTCAATTCTATTCAGGCCCCTCGTTATTGGGTAGCATCCGCTTTAAAGCAGCTGCATTTCCTATTAACCAAGGTGCCATTCGAGAGGTATCATTCGGTTTTCTCTTTGTCTAAAAAGTTAAAATATTTGTGCGTCACGTCTGCAATAGAGGTGGACGTACGCGATTGTGATGGGGGCGCGGCCGCTTATGGCTAACTGACAGACCGAGGCTTATAGGAAGGTGTGGTGACGGGCAATCAGTGAAAGGACTTTTTATATGAGATAAGAGTTCGCAATGTTGGGATTGCGAGTGTGCGGTTTAAGGAATGTCTCTTGCACTATTAGCACGTCAACATGGTGATCGCGAATGATATTGAAGATTTCGGCAACTTGATTAGTTCGCGTTAAAAAAAAGCAAGGCGAAGTAAAGGGAATGCGGTTTTACTCTGCCGTTGTAGAGGCCGGCGACGATTGTCAATGAAGTCAACGATGGCAGACACTACGTGGTAGCGCATCGTGGCGGCAACCCTGACTTCCTGATGTAATTTAAATCAAGCTCACCATTAGAATCATTCAGGGCTTTAGTGATGGCTGTCGGTGCCGCTAAAGGCGGCGGCGAAGCGACACATTAGTTCGAGGTCGCTTTCGTTAACCGGCCGTTCGTCTGGTGAAGACGACTGCTCAACCGGTTGAACGACGGTCGCCACGCTGACCACGTGGGGCAAAGAGGTTGGACGGGGGTAGCGACCTTGTGTGTTGAAGATTTTATTGTGGCCACTGTATATCCTATTAACGGATAAGACAGGAATATTCTGGGCCTGAAGGCCTAAGGCCTCTTTAATGAGTTCCGCGTGGGCCCTGGTGCGCCTATTCATCTAAAGGTATGTACATTTATCCTTTCGTTTTATAGTGCACTTCGGAATAGTGAAAGCGTTCAACAGACAGACCGTGTTAGTGCAAATTATATGACTCCTATCCATAGTCCACCGTTGAACATAGGCCTATGAACTAATGTAATATAATAATAGAATCTCGCTACTAGAAATTTCATAGTGGTCGGTTAATACTATATTTAATATCTGTATTATATCCAATTAATAGAAAAGCTGTACATCGGTACTGCAGTTTAATTATCTATGGTAAGGTGTCGTTGCATTTTTCGTTTCCTATATATTAATTTGTAATGTTCCTGAGTGCAATATGTAAATGACAGTTTTTTGATTATTTAAGATTTCTCAAAAAACTGTAGGTAAGACGAATGGTTTTATTAACGTTAATCAATTCTTTATGTGGCTGTGATGAAATTAAACAAAAATCAACTGAAGATGATTTTCCCAGTTCCGAACAAATTTGGGGTATGTGCGGAGTTATATTAACGACCGTTGGATGTTGTATTATGTATTTAAAGGTAAATTAATGATAATTCTTTTAGACATCAGACTTTTACTGTTTTTTACTTTAAAAAAAATTAACGATAGAGAATCTTTCCCAATAACATATTTCCACAAATAATCTTGGGGAAAACTTTTTAATTTCCAGCTTTTTTTTCACAAAGTTATTCATTAGAAGATTCTTAAATCGCAATACGGAAATCCGAGACTGTGTAAAAATACCATCATGGATACGTAAAGTACAAATCATTCAGTAACCTAAACTGAATTTTTCTTGTGGCGACAAATCGATTATTTTATTCGTATGTTATTGAAATTTAACACGTTATCGACACACACGCGCAATTTGGAAATGGAAGGTGATTTAGCTTTGCCTTCCCCTCTGAGTTATTTTTTATGGGTTATCTCAAAGTGAAAAACTTGGTGATTGCGTCTTAATGAAATTTAGAACGAGTTTGGTCTACCCCAGAAACAGACTATTATAAAATTATTAAGTCAAAAGACTATATTAGTCTCAGTGCAGGACACGAAAATATTAAGAGGGTCGACATTAGGAGTTTCCCAATATTGATAAATGCCTTTTATGATGAATCAAACAAACCCGTGACATAAAATTCCCTTTTGGTGGGAAAAAAGTTAACAAGGATGATAAAGCACAAAAATATCCCGCTTTTCATTGACCAGCGCAGTTAGTACCAACATACCTAAAAGTCATGTTTTTTGCCTGCCACCAGTAAACTTCAACCTTCAGACCAAAGTATCATATATATATTCAAACGCTTTTACTGCAGAGAAATTATTACGTGCCTCGAAACAAACATTAGCCATGATATTACTGTACTTCTGGCCATAAAATTTGCAAGGAGAGCATGGTTAACAGTAAAGGTTACTGTCAAAAGCTGTTTCAAGAAAGCCGGGTTTTGTATCAGCACAGATAAACAAGAATTGCCACCAGAGAATAATGAAGTTGAAGTTGTACCTAGGAATGAAGAATATGTTTGAACGCCAACCTTTGAAGATTTCGTACAATTTGACGACGACCTGGTTACCACCAGAGAATTTACTGATGACGATATCGTGCAGAATTTTGTGACATCGTAAACTGACGGAAATGACAGTGAAGAAGTGGTAGAGAATATCCCAAAGAAACAATAAATTTTAAATGCACTACTAAAGAATAGTAAAGTTTTTGAATACTCGGCGGTTGTTGATAAGACAATATTCGATAAAATTTACGAATGATTTTTTAAAATAGATTTGTACGATTTATTGTTTCCTTTTTGCAGTAAAATTTATGACTTACATTTAGTCACTGCTTATTTGCTGTATAATTCATTTAATCTCTATGAGTGATAATGACCATTTCTGTACCTCTATAAGCTAGAAACTCAGGTTAGTGAGAAATCTCCAGCGAAAAAGAGGTTGCAGTCCCTTGAACTCTCCCTTATCCAGGTTCGACTGTAATAACAAAGTATTATTTAAAGGACATGGGCCACTCTCCATACATTGCACGGCCCACTAAACGAAGGTCAAGGACAGTAATGAAATTAAGTTTAAATAACAGACTATATATCCCTTTTATTATAAACAAATTAAAATCAATATTGTTCATGGGGATACAGAGATATTTAAAAAATAAGATAAGAATTTTCGGTTATATCATATGATACACTGACACCGACATCATCATATGCTTAAATATTATTTATATTATTATACTTTATGACACAGACCTGATTCAATGAACGCCAAGACTTTGATGACAAGTATGTAAAAATGAAATGTTTTTTTCTATAGATATTTCATTAATTTCTTGAGAGCATGAATAGCTCCTTTATGCATCCAGCATTTGATTACTGAACGACATGGAGGCTTGCGAGTAATATTAAACGCTAAACGAGTAGTTAATATTAAACGAGTGTTGGTGTGAATATTAATAAAGAAGCACGAATTGTTATCAACATTGTTTTGACTTTTTAGGTGAAATTAAACAAGATCCAGAAGAATTAAAAGAAGTTTATTATAATCAGACGCGAAATCTTGCATAAATCTGTGGCGAAAGTTTAAGAACATTATGATAATATAAAAGAGTGTCCAAATGTTGAGCCGAACTGTCCTCGTGAAGAAATCAATAAACCAAGCCCACTAACCGGACACGATGATTTTCACAGGAGCGTGGTAAAACAAATAGAAATCTATTAGAGATTGTATATAGAATATAATATATAGAAATAGATTAGAGAGCAGTGAAATCCACCAATGAAGACTTTATGACATTCTGAAATTAATTATGAAAAAATAATTACTGTGTAGTTTCAATGATGATGATATTAATTTATCCCTAATGGGAAAGGCAAAGGACTTTAGTCCATACAGCCAGATCTTGACGTATGATGGTTGGTCTGAAACTGTAGTTTCAATGATTACTTTTGACTTTAGAAGAGCAATCTGTAATTACATAATTTTACTTTTTAAACCAATAGGCAAATGTACACGATCATAAAGTTGCTCCTTTGCTACCTTGTTATTGCCAGTATAAACCCCTGAACTGAAGAACTGGTATGAGCGCAAATAAAGGCAGCAAAGAACAATTCATTTAAAATCGCAGGTGTTGAAAAATTACTTCTTGAGGCCATCGTTAATGTTTGCAAACAAATTTGTCGAGATTCTGTTGCTGTTGAGATGCCCTACAAGATGAAGACTTGAGAAATTCTCATATTCTGAATAACTTAATAATTAATTTCAACGATGATTCTGACAATGACAACTTTTATTATTATGTATTTAGACTTTATATAATGAATATTAATATAATTTGATAGACACATTTTATTGTTATTATGTATTAATTAGTTTTGAATGTAAAAATATCTGTAAAAACTCACAGCAGACTGTTCAATTCACGAAAAGAATAAGGGCATGTTTTTAATTCACTGTATTAAGTAAGGTGTAGTCGTAGATATTGAAATAACAGTAGCATTGAACCGTTTAAAGTTTATTTATGCTTTACAATAAGTTCGGTACAAATACAATGAGAAGAATATACAAGGAAGAATTATAGACGTGCACTCACTAATAAAAAGAACTGACTTCATCTGCTGTCAATAATATGAAGAGAAAAAGAAGAAGATTCAATAATAATAACGGCCACAAAGTACAAGTTTCGGATAAATATAAGTAGGCACACGCGCGATCAACTGGTAGCTTACAACTTACTTATTGTAACCTTTTGACAGATTGAGAAATGCCATTTTATAAAGGTTCTCACATGCTGGTGAGCATCTTTGTAAAAAAAGCACGTGAATATGAGAGGGTATAAGTTGTCCATTTTTAAGTGCGTTCAAACCACATGTTGTTACTAGTTAATAGTAATGCATGAGAAGGACTCATTATGGAAAAAAAAATATATATTTAGGTATTTGCAAAACAAACATCATGGGTCTATGTAATTACCTAGATATAATATATATTATTACTATATATTATTAATACTTATTATAGTAATAAGAATATATATATTTTTTTCAAAGATATGAAATTCGCCAATCTGCAATGGAGCCGCGTGATGGACTATGCTCTAACATCCTCTCTAAAGAGGCTTATGGACATAGGTTGAATTTATATATGGTGACAGGAAATACTACACGTTCCTTGCAAGGGGTTAAAATAGAGCACATTTGATACAAAATTAGTCATATAATATAATGTCCGCAACTTGGTTATTTCTGAATTATTCAAGACAAGAATTTTAAATAAAAACATCAGTTTTCATGTTAAAATATACCCTAGTAGTTAATATGGGATTTTGTTTATTAATTTGATATTTTCTGATAGGCAAACGAACAGAAACTCATTCAGAAATTAGCTAGAAAACGCTGCTATTATATTAAGACTACAAACTATATTTTTGTACGAAATATCACATGTTAGGTTTATAAACAAAGGCACCCAAAAAAAATATGTTGTGTACAAATTACTGAATTAATTTCCTTTTCAAAAAGGTAAAGTTGTGATCAAAACACGACCAGGCTGATTTACAACTTGGTCTAACCCCTTGCAAGGTATGTATCGTATTTCTTGTCATCCCCTATATAGGCTATTACTTGTCTTTTATTAACTTTTTAATAAAGAATATGGGTTACGATCACACGTCTCATGGTAAGTGATGATCTTATACACCTCGCACACAATCCTCCACAAATGAGGATGTCCAAAAATAACCATGTTTTTAACTCAAAAAGCTTTCTTTTAACTCGAAATCCTCTTAACCAGTATTTTGGTCTTCGATCCCTTTGACTCGCTTACAAAATAAAACAACATGGTAATTTCCACGATCCAGTCGACCATTCGTGCGACATCGAGTTTCTAAATGCAATAAATAACAGTCACGTATTTTCAATGCATCTTTTAGTGTTAGACCTATAATTAAATAGAAAAAAATAATGCTTATATAAGGTCAAAAATCACACATATATCACAGCATGAACTAGTTGTGGTAATAATTCCTGGATCGAACAAGGATAAACCACGCTTTCCAGAATACCAGCATAAATACTAAGTAATTAAGCGCTAGTGTTTCTTCTAGGCGAGATATGTTTTCGCCATTTATACTGGTGGCGCGATTTTTCCAGTCCAACGTCTTGAGTTTCGGTGATATTACATAACTCTGTCTCACTCCTCCGCCCAGGGGGAAATATTCCGTCTGCCAGTCCTAAACTTGGACGGTCAAAGTTTCAGCTAGCGGCATCATAGAGACATTTCAGCACCTCGATGTATCGCTAGTAGACTTGGCATCGTTGCAAGGAGTCCAGAACAGTCCAAGTTTCGATAGTGTCAGTGGTAGTCGTATAATTAGAAACTACCAACGGTCCTTGACATTATGTAAGACCGCAATCTTTTTTATTTTGAAATTAAACGATAAATAGGACAACAATATTTTGAACGATTTATCATTTATTAGAAAAACAATATAAAAACCATTACACAAGTGCAGTATCAATATTACATTACGGACAAACATTTAAATCAGTTTTAAGGTATGAACAATAATGGTCAACTAATTAGAAACAACAACAAAAAAGTATAAAAAACAATATTTTATTAAGTATTAGTAATTAGTATTGTTTTTTACGAAAAACTTACTAGTTATAATTAATATTTAGTGGCGTATCCCTTATTTTCAATAACAGCATTGCAACGACGTGTGAAGTTTCGATAGTGTCAAAAGTTTTCTCATAGTCCACAAAGGTAGACTAGGTAGACATAGGGGCCGATTATACTCCTGTTTTCTGTATAATTTGTCGCACGCTGTGGATGTGGACTATTGTGCTGTTATCCACTTCGAAACCCGGCCTGTTCCGGGTGCTGAAAGTCGTCAAGCATGCGCGCAAGACGGCTCGTAATGACCCTTGAAAACAGCTTGTATACATGGCTCAATAACGATACGGGCAGAGAGTTTTTCAAAATTCGATTTGCAGACGAGATTGTCAACATGGCAAAAACGTTGCTGGACCTACAACAGATGCTGGACAAACTGGCTAATTCATCTCAGGGAATCGGTCTCCGGATGAAGTTGGATAAAACCAAAGTTATATTCAACGAACCCGTTGACTCGGAACTCGTCACTGTAAACGGGATCCCCCTTCGGAGTCCGACTTCCGAAAGTGTTTCCTAATATATATACCTAGGACACATGCTCAAACTAGGTAGAAAGAATTTTGACAAGGAAGTTAGGATGGTTGACAGCGAGGCCGATCGGAGGAATAAGGAACCACCTCGCGATTCCGTTACTCAAGTTACATGCATCGAAGTTGAGTACATAATTAAAAACCTGCGACCACGCAAGGCTCCCGGCCCCGACAGCATCACTAACAAGGTGATAAAACTCCTACCCATGTCCATTTTACACCTACTGGTGATAATCTACAACGCGGCCATATCCAAAGGCACCTTCCCGAACACCTGGAAGGAAGCCGACTCGTACTTATCATACGAGATTTTCTCCGAAATCGAACCTTTCGTTACCGCGTCGAGGGAACGCGTTCTGAGGTTCACCACATTTGTGCCCGAGTACCACAAGGCTCCGTCCTAGGTCCTATTTTATACACACTCTACACCAACGACATACCGCGCACTCGCGGTGTAGAGCTAGCCCTTTTTGCCGATGACACCGGCCTCTACACGTCTGGATTCAAACCAGACGCTATTTGTAAACGCCTCCAATCTGCATCCAACACCTTAGGGAAATGGTTTCGGAAATAGAGGATCGAGGTTAACCCCAACAAAAGTGTAGCCATGTACTTCTCTCGGCGCAACAAAACGCCACATCTAACTTATTAGATCGTCCAATCCTCTGGCAAAAGCCAGTCAAAGACTTAGGCGTCACATTATATGAAAGACTCACCTTCGGTCCGTATATCAACCGCGTACTGAATCGAGCAGCGTTCGTCCTAAGTCGTTTGCACCCGTTACTCAAAAAAATAGCAAAATGTCCCTGCGTAATAAAATTACACTATACAAAGTGTGCATCCGACCCATAATGACATACGCAAGCCCCGTCATTGCGCATGCCTCCCCGCGTCACATTCGTCGACTTTAGGTAATACATCTTCTCACTCTACAATCTTCTCATGCGCAAGGCCACCGGTGCGCCGTGGTTCTTAAGTAACGAAAATCTACACATAGATCTTGAGCTGCCGGCCATAGCTCAGTACCTGAAGCAGGCTTCTCGCCGATATTTCGACTCTGCCGTCACATACCAAAACCCTATCATTGTAAGTGCTGCCATTTACAATCCCATCGCGAATCACAGATTTATCCGCGAGACCGAGGCACGCCCTCGACGACTCTGACGACGCAACTACGTAATAAAATCCTTCATAAAACACAACACACGTACATTGCACCCTCACATCGCCCCCGCCGACGGCGAGGGCGTCGCAGACAAAGTTATTCGCGATACCGCCATGTCACTGGCCGGTTCTCTCCAGTCCATACAGATAGAAGCGTTGCTAGAGTTTCTTGCACCACTTCTTCTCCAGCGCCCACGCATTCTGAAGTGGTGGTACAGGTAATTAATAATAATAGTGATATTAATTTAGATAATCCTGTCAGAAGCAACTGACCGAGCCGAGGTTCGGCCCTCGGGCATCCTTGAGCCAGACGCTCTCGCGAAACAGGGTAAAGGTCCAAGCCGAGGCTCCCTCGAAACCTTTCAATCAGTGCGTTCTACCTGTTATGAAGAATCTTCTTCCCCTTCGTTATCTGTTGTACAAGCTAGCTATATGGCCTGATCACTGCGACTTCATCTTGCGGATCTTGTTTTTATCTGTTATTACAGGGAAATTACAAAAAATACATTGAATTGCCTGCTGTTAAAACTACCATCGAGAAGAGGCATGGGTTTATAATGAAAAAAAAACAATAAAATAGTAAAAATATTTAATTAATATAATGAGTAATCCTTTAATATGGCAAATTTTATAATATATTCCATACATATTTTTCCCATCCATGCACCAATAGAATTAATATAAAAACAATAGATAAAATTGAATCATTAACTTAACATAAGAAAAGTAAGATATAAAATTTCAGTACAAAAATATATATTAGATTAAAAAGTATTATTTAAAAAACAAATTTTTTCCTCTGATAAAAATTTTGAGCTATCTTGAAGCATATATTTTTGTTCATCATCCACTCGACCTTTCTTCAAAAGGTAGACTAAAATAAACTGATAAGGATATACAGGTACATTGTGGTGGAAGAAAAAGCGAAGCTTAACTCTTTCTATTATTTTCATGTCCACAAAACAATAGTCAGCGGAACAACAGCTGCCTGGAGTTCTAAAAAAAAATAAAACTCATTTTTTCATATACCTTTAATTTACTATATTTAATAACAATTTATTTGCAATCAAAGTAAAAATGACAGCAAGAGCTTTAAAAGAGGATTTTTGAAAGAAGCAATGTAAAAAACGCAATCGATTTTTTTCCGTCCCATCATCAAAGATGTCATTAGTACTATCATCTGTCTTCGTTTCCGGAAGCGGTCTCCTAACACCCAGTATATAAAAATAAAAATCGTAACATGGAATGCAACATCTATTGAGCACAACAAAGATGTTTTCTCTAAAAATCAATTGCTACAGATTTTAAAATTTTGTGTTTTTGTCAAAATTTATATACAACAAGATATTATACAACTGATCTTCCGTTTTGTTTAATATGGTATTAACTATATCTAGAAATTAATAACAAAACATTTTACATTACCGTGGATCATATGTCAGTGGTTTTGCTTTCAAACACTTAAAAATCATTTGATAATATTGTCGGTATTTCTTTCTCATTATAAGAACAACTTGTTTTCCTTCAAATGGGAACTTAGCACCTAGAGCTTGTAGTTCTAAATGCCAATATACTGCCGCCTTCGCAATTTCAACATTTGTTGCATCTATCTCTACTATTTTAGGGTGTTTTAACCACTCGTACATATCTTCCTGAAATACACATGATTATAAATATTAAGGTTAGGATTGTTAAATAAAAAAGGCAAGTAAATACCCTGCCAGCCAAAAGTTTAAGACCGCACATAAACAATATAATTATCCATCAATTGTAATAAATCCCATAGGATAAATAAAAGAAATGCACATCTGCATATTCTATTGTTAGTATCGAATATTTGAAGAAGTCATTCTTTTGTTTACTTTCAAGTTATTGGACAATAAACATTTATCGTTTACAAACACCGACAAACGCTGCGCTGGAGCCAGGTGGTAGAGTCGTAATAATTCAAGATCGTCCACGCTCGGGAAGGCCGAGAGCTGCCACGTCTAGTGAAGATAATTTCATGGTTGTTACCAGCAAGCGAAATAGATGCTTAACAGCACCAGAAATCCGCGTTGAAGTAAACAAAACCCGAGTTAAACCTATATCATTGACTACAGTAAAACGGCGACTGAGAGATGCGAAGTTGTATGGTCGGGTTGCGTTCGTAAACCTCTGATAAGGCCGCAAAACAAGAAAAAACGGATGCAGTGGGCTCTTGCCCATCGACGCAGTGCCCAAGAAAAGATCATGTCAGTTGTGTAGTCCCAACAATCCAGCATGGTGATGGTGGTTGCCAGTTGAGATGCTTCTCTAGCCAAGGAGCTGGCGATTTGATTAAAATTTAAGGAATTTTGAAAAAGGAACAGTACAAAAACAGTTTAGAACAAAATGCCGTTTCATCCGGGTTGCGATTAATTGGAGATGGATTAATTTTCCAACCATATGTTGTATACCATATTATGTAGAGGATATTTAGACGAGAAAGAGGCACAATGGATGTTAAAAATCAATCCCATTGAACTTTTGTAGGAATGAGCTTGATAAACATCCGTAATCGTGGCCCGTCGTCGCGGGAAGAAATGTGGAATGCTTTATGCAGAATTTGGAACAATATATCACAAGACACCATTAACAAATTGATTGCCCGTATGCCTGGACTTGTGAAAAAAAAGTCATAAAATGAATTATTAAAAAGAATTTTTTGAAGAAAAACAGTTTAGCTAAACATAGCCCTTTTTTGCATGGACTGTTAATATTTCTTTACGCTTTTAAAGTATATTGTTTGTCAATCAATGTTATATTAGATGATTAAACAAGTTAATTATACATTGAATATTTTATTGCAGTTTTACTTTATTTTCCTACTTTAATTAAGGTGGTCTTAAACTTTTGTAAACCTGCAGTGTATATGAGTATCTCAAATTGTTGGTCTTGGATATCGTGCTAATAAAGTCTCTTGTTATATATCTAGATAATTTCTTTATACTTACACGTAAGAACTTCTTGCATCGAAAACTGTCATATATGAAGCTGACATGGAGTAACCATTTACCCGTGGCAAGGGAACACACTATCATCCCCGTAAATGTATCATTAGGAAGAACTGAAATGAAATGTGTTGCCATCATCTCCATTTTTGTATTTTCTGCAACCACACCACCTAATTCGTTGATCATTGCCACAATACGATCACGGTCCTGGAAATGTCGGCGCTGCGTTAGTTTCTCACAACATTCGTAATAATATAAAGCGAATAAAGTATTGCATTGGGCATTATCTATCCACAAAAGAAAGCATTAGTTTTAATGAACTAATATTGTAGCAATATAGATCTAGTCTATTGTGGATTAGAACAACACAATCAACTAATACTATATGGATATCTAATGCTTTCCTGAGTTATATCTGTTATACAAGTTATACTAAACTTGAGTGTATAAGTTGTATTTGCTGAGTAACATAAAAATTAAGTGTGGCTAGTGGTAGAAAAAAAACAAAGGGTCATTAATTTGCAATATAGACTAATAAAGTACTTACGTGAATAAACTCAGATAACATGAAAACTTTCTTGTCACATGCACAAATCAAATTTTGTTTCATTTTCCATGATTCCTCTGAAGCACCGCTTGGTGAGTTGTAGTCACTATCTGTAATTTTATAATATTTATTTTATAAATTAAGTCTTTAAAAAGATTGTGGCAATAACCGAATAAAATTCACCTGATGTAGCTTCTGGAAAGGTGGCCCTTATTGTACTAGTAACAGTTTTAGTGTTTATTGGGGCATAATTATTATTAGATTTTCTTTTGAGTCTATAATTTTCAATGTATTTACGAAATGGTAAATAATGCGATGTTTTAGCCTTACTGGTTTCAATCCAGTTTCGAAAACTAACTTTTTTTGGAGTGCTGTGCTTACTAGAAGTCCTGAAATATAAATGTTGTATTAGTTTACTTATTGAAACAATTTGCAAATTAGTAAGTAAAGAAAGTGAATAGCCCCATTATAAGCAGCAGATCAGTTTGCTTTTAATTAATAAAGCAATCATTTAGTACCTATGGTATAAGTTCCCATGTTAATATTTATCTTGTTAGTATAAGCTTCATTAGAAGACCTGATGTCACCAGTTGACGCCAGACATGCCAAAATTGTAGTTGAACTCACTCGCTTCCTAATTTCGAAAGAAACGTTTTAAATGGACTTGATTTGGGCGTTTCTTTATCTTCCACTTTTTTGCATTCAATCTCTTGATAAATATCTTCAATAGACCATCCAATTTGACGGCGTACAACTGTAGGCTTTCTCGTTTTCTCTAATGTTGGAGCAAAATCAACACAGTCCTCGCCTCTATCATACATTGCTCTTACTACTTTAAAATGGACATCTTTCAAATGTTCCAAGTATATAAATTTATCTATATAAATTTCATGGCAAATGGGACATACAAAATGCTGTAGTTTTACATTTGTAGTACATTTATTTATATGAATAACATAGTCATCATAATTGTCAAATTTTTCTTCACAAAGTACACACGGCACGTTAATGTGTGTTGGCTGATTATTAGAGTGTATAGTTAATTTAACAGGTGTTATTGGTGGAGTATATGGTGGATCTGTGGCAACAAGAGTCTCATCACTGCCTGACCCTATCCCAGAACCCGTACCGGAACTCTGCATCTCACTGTGTTCAATAGTACAAGTCACATTACAAGTGTGTGCCCCATAATTGTTGTATGATTGGCTACAATATACGCATTTAACAGAATCAACATCACTGTCAGTTTCATCACTTATTTCTTCAATTGTTCTTAAGTGTGTTTCATTGTGATAGTCTCTTATATTATTTTGATCATTCTCACCTTCAGCTGATTCATTTCCGGAATGTATATGAAATTCTTGATCGTAAAACTCACTGACGTGTGTGGTTGTGGGCTTGTCTAACTGTTCTGTATAAAATTTAAAAAAGGTTTACAATATAACACAACACGTTAAAAATGTAATAATATGTACTGAATATTTATACATACCAGAACATTTGTGGAGCAATGTGTTCGTCCTTTCACATTGCAGCTTGAATAAATAGGCTGTGCTTAAGTTTTCCACACAAGTTGTACACACACGGTCTGACAGACCATCACCTTCATGTATCTAAAGCAAATTTTGTTTAAAGTTTATGCCTCATGCCATTGTTTAATTTAAGATAGCAATATTACAACCTAACCTAACCACACTATAAGAACTTATGGTGGCTTTATTAGGGATAGGGTGTTAGATTATCTCCTTGAAATTATATGATTTTATCTTCAATAAAAATAGTCCATAAAATTATCATAAATAATTCAATTGATATGTAACTTATAACTTATAATTCCAAATCTAATAACTATGCAAACTGATGCCTTGTTCATCAGTAGACTAATTATGGACTGAGGCAATGATGATAAAATGATTAATATTTGTAAATATGTAAAATTTTTCCTTATTCCATGAAATTTTATCTATTCATAGTAATGGGAGTTCATTTGGTAATATAAATTTTTAGTCAACTTAATGTGTAAAGTAGAAATTTGTTACTTTACGTTTAGTATTTTTTGATTGACTAAAATAAAGTTCAGGTGTGTAAAGAATAATCAGATATTTCGTTTTTAATAATATAATGATTCAGTAACCCTTTTTTATTTGTAAGAAATCAAATGTTAAAGACAACATTCCTTGCCTTTTATTCCTTTTTACATTCTTCATTATAGTTTTTGTAAAAAAGGTCAAAAATGTAAGTTGACCATTAACCCAAAGATCTCTCGAAAAATGGCGTGTTATCTACACGCCATTTTTACTTCATAATTATGAAGACAAAATAAAGCAGTTTAAAGGAGTTTCCACTACAGTCAGTAGCCTAGTTATTCAATTAAGATTCATTTTAGTTAACATGCACAAAGTTCAGCAGATCTGTAGTAGAATCACTCTGTAGTAGTCTCAAAATATGGTAATATGCCAGTTTGCCATGAATAATCACAAAATACATTAGTTAAGAATATTCAATGTTTGTTACTGGTTATCTGTCTAATATTAATTAATTTAGCAAAATTATTCCCTTTGTTTCAAGGGCAGTTGAACTTCAAAAGTCCATAGCTTGTATGAATAAATTTATACTGATATACATATACTATACATAAACATATTTATGAAACAACCTTATTTATTTTATTGTCCTCCAATAGCAAATTTTTATAAAGATTTACGAGTATAGTGTCGATTAGCAATGCTCATTTTATCTTACAATTTTAATAACCATTAATAAAATTATTTAATGGCATACATATGGAGTGACAGGAAACCGCTGAAACCTATGAACTTTTTTTAAGGGACCCCCTAATCTGATAATATATTCATATTATCAGATTTTTAATGGATTTACTATAGGGGATTATACTAATATGGAAGATTATACTATTAGGGAAATACCATTGTAAAATATACGAGAGAGGTTACCAAAATCTATCTTAGGCAGCATCCCTGAACTACTTGCAATCTTGACTTTACATTTGATATTGATACTTTATAGATGAAATTAGCATATTATATGGAAAAAGTATAAAACACTTTTTTTATGAAATTAATCAAAGTGTATCTATGCACTTCCGCCATTTTATAGGTAGTTCATTGATTCCATTGTTGAAAAAATTGTGGGAGTGATAATCAGAAAATATACCAGATATCAATAAAATCTTTGAAAGCTTTTTGGAACGTGTCATCGAATTCGATTTTTTTTCGTTGCAAGAAATTGTCCAAATTCCGAAAAGTGGTAATCTGTTTGAGTAATGTCCAGGGAGCGTAGTGGGTGTCGGAGACATTTTAATTGCAGTTCTTCTAATTTAGTGACTATTTGTCGTGAAGTTCAGTGGTCTAGCATTCTCATGAAGCAACAGTGGGCTAGGGCAATTGACCAGTATCGGTTGTTTAAGGGCTAGCTTTTCCATCATGGTTTGCAATTGTAAACAATACAGATCTGCCATAATCATTTGGCCAGATTTTATTAGAAGAACTTATCTGATCAGAAGCTGACAAAGAAAAACAAATGGCGCGTAAACACACGGATCACAAAATTCGAAACACAAATACACAAGCCTAAATTTGAATACATTTGAATTTGGAATTTCTAACCAAACGCCAGATTATTTGAGATCAAAGTGGTCAGTTCGACAAAACGGCAATTTCATACGTAAGGACCTAATACCATATTTGTCAGACCAAATTGTGATTCTGTACCACTACTATGGAATGCGTAGGTGCTAGAAAAGAAGTGGCGCAAGAAACTCTATTGACGCTTTTATCGATGTTGACTGGTGGGCACCTGCCTGTAACATGGCGGTAACGCGAATAGTTCTGTTGTTTGCGACGCCCTCGCCGTCGGCAGGGGCGGTATGAGGGCTTGGGCCCTGGTGGTCGCGTCGTCAGTCTCCTTTGCACGCGGGGATTTTCAAGATGGGATTGTAAATGACGGCACTCACAATCAGAGGGTTTGGGAGTATGACGGCAGAGTGGAAATATCGGCGGGAAGCCAGCTTCAGGTACTGATTTATGGTCGGGACCTCAAGATCTATGTGTAGATATTCATTACGCAAGAAGCACGGCACACCGGTGGCCTTGCCCATTTGAATTACCTGAAGTCGATGAATGAGTCGCGGAGATGTATGCGCGAAGATGGGGCTTATGTCATTATGGGTCGGATGAGCAGTTTTTATAGTGTAATTTTATTACGTAGGGACATTTTGCAATTTTTATTAAGTAACGGGTTGCAAACGATGACGTGTTAACGCTGCTCGATTCTGTACGCGGTTGATATGCGGACCGAAGGTGAGTCTTTTGTAAAGTATGACACCTAAGTATTTGACTGCAGATGTGGGATTGGACTATCAAATAGCTCTATGCGACGTATTTCTGCACCGGGATAAGTAAATGGCTGCAAGTTTAGTAGGGTTAACCACGATCCTAATTTCCAAAACCATTTCCCATGTGTTCGCTGTGATTTGGAGGCTTTTAAATATAGCGTCTGGTTATAATCCAGACACGAAGAGGCCGGTGTCATCGGCGAATAGAGCTAACTCTACACCGTAAATGCGCGATATATCGTTGGTGTAGTGGGTATAGAGGATGGGACCTAGGACGAAGCCTTGTGGTGATTCAGCTCGAATGGGGTGAACTTCAGAAAGTGTTCCCACCACGACGGTTACGAAAGGTTCGATTTAGGAGAAAGTCTCGTATGATTACTACAAGTCGATCTGGCACACCGAGCTCATACAGTTTGTATACGAGACCGTTATGTCAGACCTTGCCGAACGCTTTCGCCACGTCGAGGAAAAGCGCCCCGGTTTGGTAGCCCCGGTAATAAATTTGCTGTGGATGTGCTCCGTTATGCGGTGCACTTGATGTGTACTTGAGTGTTGAGAATGGGTGAGAAACCCGAACTGTTCATTGATGGGTAGCCCTTGGGACAGCATGAAGTCCTTGAGGCAGGCGAGGATGAGCCTTTCGTATACCTCACTCAAGGCTTTGAGTAGACTTATGGGCCGATAAGCTGATGGGTCAGTTGGATACTTTAAGGGATTGATAATCCCTATGACGTCAGCTTTCTTCCAGGTGTTCGAGGTGCCTTTGGACATGGCCGCGTTGCAGATTATCACCGGTAGGTGTAGAATGGACATGGCCCAAATTCTCATAGCCTCAAGATTGTCATTGAGTTTTTTAATGTCAATAACATAAATATCGGATTTCGCGTAAAGCTGAAGTTCATCAGCATACAGGTGGAACGAATAATCATAATCAGTGGTGATAAGAGTTTATAAACAAAGAAAACATAATAAGAGAAAGTATACTGCCGCTAGGCATGATTGCTTCCTTATGATTTGTGATTATTTATTTTTATTCTTAATACAATATCTTGTGACAATATCTAAATAATTTGAGTAGGCATGGAGAGATAAATATTACAAATATTTTAATTTAATAATTAAGTTAAAACACTACATTTTTATTTGTTTGATCTATATTTTTAGCTGCACATCTTAAATAATAAAATGAAGTTTATTATAATTAATTGTAGAAATATTTTAAAGACATTATGTAAAGTTATCAATATTTTTTTGCAAATCCTTTACCAGCAATTATAGCCTGACATCACTTTAGCATTGAAGAGATTAATTTATTGCAATTTGTGTGTGTTTTGGATCGTTGTCTTTTTGGAAAGTTCAAACCACTGGCAAACTTTCCTCTCCATAGGATAACATTGTTGCATCTAAAATATTCTTCTACTGGAATTTATCTATATCGTCATTTGTCTAACAGGTCCAACACCATGTCAAGAAAAACAGCCCCAAACTTTGGTATTCCCTCCTCCATGTTTGACTGTTTTTATATATTTTGTTTTTAGATTGATTTTTTTATTTGGAGAGTGTCTCACATATTGTTTTCCATCAGAACTAACCATATTCATTTTAGACTTGTCTGTAAATAATACATTTTTCCACTCACATTCAAACCAATATTCATATTTTTTTATAAACTCAAATCTAGCTTTAATATTTGCTTTATTTAAAGGAGAAGAACATATGTAAAGTTATCAATATTTTTTGCAAATCCTTTACCAGCAATTATAGCCTGACATCACTTTAGCATTGAAGAGATTAATTTATTGCAATTTGTGTGTGTTTTGGATCGTTGTCTTTTTGGAAAGTTCAAACCACTGGCAAACTTTCCTCTCCATAGGATAACATTGTTGCATCTAAAATATTCTTCTACTGGAATTTATCTATATCGTCATTTGTCTAACAGGTCCAACACCATGTCAAGAAAAACAGCCCCAAACTTTGGTATTCCCTCCTCCATGTTTGACTGTTTTTATATATTTTGTTTTTAGATTGATTTTTTTATTTGGAGAGTGTCTCACATATTGTTTTCCATCAGAACTAACCATATTCATTTTAGACTTGTCTGTAAATAATACATTTTTCCACTCACATTCAAACCAATATTCATATTTTTTTATAAACTCAAACCTAGCTTTAATATTTGCTTTATTTAAAGGAGAAGAACATATGTAAGGTACCTATGTACCTTACATATGTTCTTTCAAATAAGTTTGCGTCACAAAAACACCTAATTATTCTTGCTGTCCTCCTTGACCTTTCAGCACCAAATACTTTGGAATGAATAAGCCCTGATCCCTTTTTGGCTAACAATATCATTCTTAAGTCCACGTGGGGATGTATTTCTAGGTCACAATTTCCTATGCACTTTTTCTAGGTAAGTTTACTCTTATGTTAAAATTCTCAAAATGCTTATGTATTTATAGCATGGCGTGGATGGATTTGAAGTTTCCTATATGCTAAATTCAGAATTATATTCCTTGTAGAGGAAACAAAACTTGAAATGAAATTGAAAACGAGTACTTAGACACTGAGCTACTATGCTTCATTTCATAACAATACTGTTGATAAATAACAAATTTACAAATGCTTTAAAGTTTGTGTCATTGGCATAGACTAAAATTACGAGGTACAAGCACATTGCGTAAATTCACAGATTTGTTTATATAGTAAATTAGTAACAATGTCTAAAAATTTGACCCCATTTGTTCTGAAAGTTTCTCCTTTAGTACACTCTAACCATAGGTTCTACTATTTATTTATTTTACATATTATTCAGAATCATCTTTAAATGAATTATTTTATATTCCATGAATTTTGAACTATACTTACGTCTGATTTGTTGCAATAGCACGCCATTACAAATCATAATACAACCTATTTATATAAAAATTATCATTTCGAAGTAATAAATAGGTATAATAAGGAATGTTTATAATTTGTAATTACTTTATGTAATGAAAATAAACATACCTGAACATTAGCAAAAGCCATAACCATATCCGATAATTTGATAGTACCATCATCATCATAAATCGAACAGAATTCTCCAAGTTTTAAGCACAGGCGACATTTCTGGAACGTTCTAGTCATTTTATTATTTCTGTATAGACAATTTTAAAAACTTTAAGGAACACGTATTGAATAAAAGACATAAAACAGATATCCTATCTCGTTTATTACATTTTTAAAACACAACGAACTATGTGACATTGACGTACGACAAGTCCTAAGACGCTACTATCTTTATATTTTTTTTTATTCGTGAATTGTAAGACGTAGTATCGAATCCATACGGCACTATAAGGACAGGAAAGTAAATTTGGAATCTTTGGCAGTACTATTAAGTGCATGTAATATAAAAATATTTCTCTAAAATAAATGGTCAAGTAACTAAATATTGGTTGCTTGGCTATAAAAATCAAAGTGTTGTAGTTATATAGTTATCAACTTTGTTTAGCAAAGTATGATAGATACCGGTATATAATGCCATCTTTTCCTCGTGGCAGTTATAAACTACATGTAGAATATGTCGAGATAAACAGGAAAGGATCATTCTTTTTCAGAATATTAATAATTTAAAATACTTATCACCATATTGTGATAAGACATTTCATAATAGTCTGCACCGTATCTGCATTATAATTTTTTACCAAATGAGAGAACAGAGCATCTACTAGCTATAAGGGAGCATTCACTCTAGGGCGACCCCCTGTCCCTCTGTCTATCGCTCGAGGACGACTAGAGCATATGTATAAGGGTGTATGCGTATACTTACATACTTACGAATGTACATATACTTCATTCCTTATGTAATGCCACTAGGCTGAAAAGCCATAAAAAGCGTTCGTTGGGCATTTTCCTTCTTACTGGAAGGGGATATTTGGTAGAAAATATTCATTGATGTTAACACTTACAACTTCAACATTTCACAAACAAACTTAAAAATAAGGATTAGTCTCCTCTGTTTATTGCTACCCGGATCGCGTTACTAAAATGATTTGAGGGTGCCCGAGGGCCGAACCACGGCTTTACTTCTAACGGAATAATCTTGATAGTATCAACATATGGTCTACCATCAGTTCGGAATGCGTTGGCGCCTCAGAAGTGGCGAAAGAAACTCCAGGGACTCGCTTTATGTGTTGGTATTGTATTGAGCTTTAAAGTTGATAATAGCTTAATCTACGTGTTGGTATTGGATAGTGCCACTCCGCTGGATCCGACCCCTGTGGACGAACAAACGACGACAACTTTTGCACGACACTTTTGTTCGAAAATGTTTAGGTACTTATTACACTGCAGCGCGAGGTAACAGCCTTCTAGCACCATCTATCCAACGCTTAAACATACCACGCATCGAGGGCAAATTCTCTTGGACCGTACCTTAGGCTGGTCACCGGTATGGGACGATTGATGTCAATAATAACAATTCTTTCGTAAGATCTGCTTTTTCGCAATTTATAACCAATCGGTATCGAGCTTAGTTAAGTAACAGCCACAGTAACTATATATAAAAATGTTCAATTGTAAAATGATTCACCTAAACCAGAGGTGTTTTATAAGTTACAGATGCCAAAATGTCATATTGTAATGAGGGTCATAATTTATACCATTGTAAGGAAAGATGTGGACATTCGGCTTCAATTCGTAGAACAGTGACATCTACAGTTTTACCGAAATAGACTCGCGAGCAGAAGGCCCCGAGTACTTGGGAGGCCCCTCGTGTTGGAGTACTTGGGTGTAATTATAACCCGATAAAAGTCTATTATCCATCTATCAAACGCTTGAACACCGATATGTTTGATTTGTTGTTTTAATATGTTGTCTTTGCTGTTTTTTATGGTCTGCAGATTGGTAATTTCATCGGTTGTTTTATCCATATTGTATATCTTAATTTTTACAAAAATTCTTTGTGTATAAAATCGATTTAGAGCACTACCCTTTCCCTAGAGTGATTTAAAAACCACGGCACAAGAACCAGAACTGGCTTTATCCAATAGAAGGAACTGATCGTGTCGTGTCTCGGGCACTCTCGAGTGAGTTGCTTCCATGCGCATGGTAACGTGCAAAGGTAGCCTTTCTGAGGCCTATCAGGAACCTTTGTGCTGGTTACCCATAAAGGTTTCGGCTATGCTGCCACCTTTTAACTCGGGAAGCCCATCAGCCCTAAAAAAAATCAGAACCAAGTAGAAAGAGATGGTGAAACAATGGTCGGTAGGTTAAAAGAAAAGAAAGGATAACTTCAGGTGGAACTAAACTTTTAGCCCTTTTATTTTAGAAATTCTTACTGTGCATTATTAACACCTATTTATAGTAAGCTAGGAGTGTAAGGTACGATTTTATAAGTAAAAGAATAAAAAGGATATTTGTGTTTAAAACAAAAAAATACCTAACGGCTGAGTGAGTCGTAAAAAAAGTAAAAAAATCAACTCCACGCTAAAACGGTGTGTTACCGGAAACTATTATTCACAGCCTATGAAGATCATTAATTTTGCAGGGAATCAAATCTTGTTAATTTTGTTAAATTGGTGCCCATACCCAAAATGTAGACTATCCCAGACTGTGGCGTGATATACGAATCAACATCGCCGTGATGCTCAATTCATTGGCTACCTAGCACGTTTTTGAAAACTTTCCAAATTGTGGTGAATATTTTCACCAGTTTGGGAAAACTTATATTTTTTCTAAAAATTAAAATATTTGCATCAATTTTCTGTGTTCAAATTTGCTTCTTAAAGTATCGTTTTTTTATTTCCTAAAAATATTATATTTATAATTATTATTAGGTTTTTTAAGCATCATAACACGCACCAAACCTACACAAAACCAACGAAATAAATCACGCAACTCCTCACAGCAATCGATGGAATACATTTAATGTTACTGTTGCCAGTAAAAGAAATTATTTCTATTGGTTTTCCGCAACAAGACAAGGTTTTGCTTGTTTTCTAAAATTGGCTACTGTTATACTAAAACATGAAAATTGATATTGATCCTGAAGAAAAGAAAATAATTTATTGAAATAATGACTCACGCCTTACATGTAAATGGATAAGAAAGATAAACAAATGTCAATATGTGCCTCTAGTCCTTTGCTTTCTTTAAGGACAACAATTTAAAAATCATTTAGTTTTGAGGTTATTTTATATATCTACTATATATTTGTATACATTCAACAACAAAGCGAGCGACAATGCAGCCTGACCTTTATACGGATGTAAGGCTGTATCAAAAGTCCTTTCCCAGTTTTGGAAAACCCAAAATAATAGGTTACATTGGTTACGAAAATCTTATGTTTGCAAGGACAATTAAAAACAAGAAAGTTAAAATAGATTTAAATCTCCATATAGAGAAAGCTATATGTAAAGCTAAGGAATTGGATGTAAAATTAACAAACCTATTGGAGTTTTTACTACAAAATGAAAAAAGGTTAAATTTTTCTCCAAATACGATGTTGGATAATGCACAATTTTTCTGCTATCGCGGTTTAATGACATGCATCGCTTGCACTCCACATGAAAGAAAAGAAGCATGGAGGTTAGTTGCTGTTCTTTTCAAAGGAAATATTTTTTTATGTGCAAGAGATACCGAAGAAATTAGGGAAAGGAAACTGAATATGACCAAAAATGAACAACAATTTACTTCATGGGGATTCAAATTTGAACAGTCAGTTCTATCGGGTAATATTCCTCTTTTATATCATTATTGTTTATGGAGCAAATTTAAACTTTTACTTGTTTCAGAAACACCTTATGTAGATCCTAACCCTAATGTACCTATGGATGAAACTAAAGAATTTTCTTTAGTCTTTAAAACACATTTAAATAAACATAGTATAGTGTACGCTGCTGAGATGGATGGAGTTCATTGTGACAAAAATGCAGTAGAACCACCACCAGATCTAAAAGTTGGACCTGAAGTTATTGTGCAGTACTTATCATGTAATGAGTTTGTAGAAGTTAAAACAAATAGACACATAGAATTTCCACAGCAAGAAAGAAACTTTAGGTATACACTTATATTCTTAATTTAGTAACAATGTCCATAAATTATAAAATGTATAATGTAATATATATATATATATATATATAAATATATATATATATAAATATATAAATATATATATATATATATATAAATATATATATATTAATGTTTCTGATAATAAATTTTAAAATAAATTTTATTTCAAATGTTTTAGCTGTTGAGACAGGAAATTAGAAGCCATGCATAATCGTTTATTGGCTCTCCAGATGTACTCTGCCCCGTGCTCAGAATTGACACCCCACTCATTCCTGGTTTACAATCGTTTTCTAAATTGTCTGTCATTGTAAATAAATTTTGCCACACTTTTTATTTTTCATGGAAAGTGGTACACTGTATTGTACATTCTGTACATTTATAGTAAATAAAAAAATATATATATACATAACTAAAATCCGCACGCAACTTCGTTCGCGTAAAAAAAAGTAGCCTTCCACACTATAATAATTACTATGCTAAATTTCATCCACACAAACAGCCAAACTTTCGCATTTATGATATTAGTGAGATGATGATGATTAATATATAACAAGCTTATACAAACTAGCTTAGACATAAAAAGTACAAACAAAAACACTTTATTCATAATCTATTTGTAGAAATGAACACCTGTGTTCGCGACAGTACCCATGTGCAGCTATCCCCTCCACATTTCGTTCACCGCTAGACTTGTGTGCCACAACCTATGTTTATAAGTTCAACAAGTACCACATAAAAGTAAAATAAGTAACAGCCTAATTAGTCATAGTCACATAATTAAAGACACAAAGAATGTATAATGTGATTTTTTATTATTTATTTTTATTTATAATACAATAGAAACATGCAAAAATATTTAAATCATTTGTATAGGCATTTTGAGATAAGCATAAGAAATATTTTCAATATATTTATGTTGAGATATCCTACATTTTTATTTGGTTTAACTATTTATCAAGCCATAACAAAGTTGTGGTCAACTAATTAAATACACTAATTAACTAAGAAAAATAAATGTCTAAAATAAATATTGAAATGAAGTGTAGTATTATTAACTGTAGGCATTTTTTAAAAACAATATGTAAAGTTATTAAAATTTTGTTGCCTGTCCTTTAGCAGCAATAATAGCCTGACATCGCTTTGACATTGAAGAAATTAATTTGTTGCAAGTTGATATTGGAATTGGCTGCCTTTTTTCTTTAATAGCCATATAATATTGATGAACGTTAGTGGTATGTTTTGTGGCAACCATATTATTCACATGGTACCACAAATTTTCAATAGGCATATCTAAGACTGTTTCTTATCTATTGGCCTCATAGAAAGTCTTTAAGCACTGTTGCTGTGTTTTGGATCATTGTCTTGTTGGAAAATCAAAACCACCGGTAAACTTTCCTCTGCATAGGGTAACATAGTTGCCTACAAATTTATTTTGTACTGGAATTTATTATACATATTGTCTACAATTTGCCTAACAGGTCCAACAGCCCCAAACTTTGATGTTCCCTTCTCCATGTTTGACTGTTTTCTTTGTATACTTTGGATCCATTTCTTTATTTGGAGGATGTCTCACATATTGTTTTCCATCAAAATTAATCATATTAATATTTTTTCATCCAAAAATAGTACTATTTTCCACTTACATTTAGCACAATGTTCATATTTTTATGCAAACTCTAATCAAGCTTTAATATTTGCTTTCTTTAAACCTTACGAAATATTCTTCCAAATAAGTTTGCCTTACATAATCGCCTTCTACCAAGGTCTTACTATTGCTAAATGCAAGTCTATATTGTCTTCATTTTAATAATAGAGATTGTTGGTGTAATGATTAAAAGTAATTACAGCAGAATTAATACATAATTATCTTCACTATTGATGATGGTATCAATAAAGTTATATAGTAACTAAATAGAAGGTGTCTTTAATTATGTGACCACCACAGTCTGGATAAATGGCACTGCGCTGGTATAAACCTCCCGTCTAGCCTCTAGAGGGTGTTACGAGTTTTGTTTGCTATGCGGCTGAGCTGAAGAGTGGCTGATTTCACATTTATTAAAAATATTTTTCTTACACTTGTAGATTACCTCATGATGTTTTTCTTTGTCAATAAGAATGTGTAAATCACAACTTCAAATCGCAATTAACAATTGTATTGGTGCCGGCATTGGGGAGTGAACTTGATTTGATCATGTCCCGTGAATTAAAAGCGAATACTTGGGCACCTAGCTACCACTGCTCTATCATAGCTATTATCACATACCTCATTTTATTTTCCAGGTTGTTTAAAACAAAAAAATGGTGGTGTCAGTCATTTCTTGCTGGTGTAAACACTATTTTATGTGGGTTTAGAAATGATAATGGCATTGTGGAGGAATTAAAATTATTTAAAACTAGTGATCTTCCAAAAATGTCAGAGGTAAGTTAAAGTTTTACTGTGGAAATAAAAATATCAGTAACCTAAAAAATATTACGTTCACTATTCTGTTAATATTGTGAAGTTTTCAAATATATATTAATTATATATTTTTTATTTTAACTATTCTTTGCTAAACAGCCTTCTTTGTTTGTTAACTCATAAAAGGAAGCTAGTTATGCTTCTCTTACCAAAAAAAATCCAATGGCTAGAATTCAGCTAGTGCAGTATTAGTCATAGTAGAGAAGTCTCTGTTACCAATTACTAGATACTGCATTTAACTGTTGCCTCGTTTTTGGTGAAAAAAATTGAAATTAGCATAATCGCTTCTCAAGCATCATGCAGAGGATAAATAAGTGATTGCATTTCAGGTCACCGATAAACGTTTAGCACAAAAATAAAATCTGTAAACTTAGTATTAACAGAGGTGTAATATTCATGTTTCAAATCATTATATCTATTTTCTATTGATTTCCCATTTCTTTTTATGAAAGCTCCCCAGATAAAAAGTGTAAAACATTGTATTGAGGATTGTTTAAAAGAGGAACATAATAATCTTCGTTTTAATTTCGTCAATGAATTAGTATAAATATAAATTTTACTGTATTAATGGTATAGCGCCCGGCAAACCTCTTGAACAAAACGCGGCGTAGTGGGGGAAAGTTAGCGCACGTACACTTTCGGACAAAATAATTGACATATTTTAAGTATTTGTTTTAATTGGGAATGTTAAAAAAATATAACACATGCATAAAACGTTTATTACTTTCGTATTTTACGGTAATACATATCAAGTTAATAATTTTTGATAAATACCCACGTAACATTTATTTCATACATATGTTGATCCTTCCATCAAACCAAAGCTAGTAGAAGCTGAACTGGTGCTCGGGGTTGGTTCATTATGAACGTCGTTATTGTCATCTTCGTCATCATCATTACTAATTGAGTCACTATCATTATCCGTATCATTACTTTCAACACCAGCCAAAATTATAAATTGATCAGTGACTGCATCTACTCACTTTTCATGTATTCCTTCTTCAATATCCTTGATCTTGTGACATATTTTGTGCCATTCGCTTACGCCCATTAATGCCCCTCCTTTTCTTTCACAAGTTCCATAACTTTGTCAATTTACGTTTTTACTGCTGACATGGCCTTGATCGCGGCCCATGCCATCTCTATTGGATTGAGGTACGGGTGATATGGGAGGTAGGCGGAGTACAGTATAATTATGATAGGACAATATTTTGTCAATACTACATTTTTTATGATTCTCCTTGTGCATTTTTATTAACTTATACAGCTGGGGTTTATACATATTTTAATCATATTGTATACCGCTTCCCCGTCCGCTTTTTTAGAGTTCGATGTTGGGACGGGATCGTACTGCTTATTATGATAGGATGCGTTGTCGACTAATACAACAGAAATCGGTGGCAGACATGGTACTTATTGACTAGACAAGCATTTTTTATAATTTTCATAGTTCATGTTGTCATGGTAGTCTCCCGATTTCACACCAGTTTTGAATAATAAAAGTGCATTGGGGACAAATCCAGCTTCTGATCCCGCATGGACGATGACCACTCGTTGACCTTTCGACAGTGGTGTTTTGAGCCCTTTTGTGGACCCATATGTCCAAGATTTTAAACTTGAGTGGGAAGTATCAACATATGATTCGTCCGTGTAAATAATCGGTCTTCCTTCTTGTAGATAATTTATTATTTTTTGAAGGTATTCGATCCTCATTAATCGAATATTTGATTTCTCAATTAATAATTTTTCATTATTTTCTGTCCTTTTCCACCGGAATCCCAACTCCTTTAAAATTTGACGAAGTCTGCGTTCGGATCCATTAAATTGTATATCTTCTTTTAATTTATTTTGGAGCTTAGCCAGAGTAGGCAGTTCTTTTTCAGTGATGTGAAAATTGTGCACACATCTTTTAAATACCAATTTGTGGAAACTGTCGATCCCTGTGATTTTATTTTTTCTAGACCTTTTTATTCCTGGAGTTCTAAACACAGTCTCAGACTCTTTACTTTGTTCAGTTATCCGCCTGACGGTACTTACAGAAGTTTTTGTAGCTTGTGCTGTTCTTTGTAATACTTCCATTTCTTTAGATGATTCTTGTTTCATGGCACAAAATACATCATATACCATTTTCCTGGCTTGTCTTTTTAGAACAATGTTACTTTTTCGTGGCATACTCAACACAAAAAGTCAAAACAATAACAATCAAATAAAACTTCAGAAAAAAACTACAAACAATTAAAACGTAACGAAAACGAGTAACAACGACATTGGGTCAACAAAACTGTACGCAAGTGTACTCGGGTGCAAACGGAACGTAAGCACGGCGCAGGAAGCAAAGGCCGACTAATTAACCAATAGCAAGCGAGCGCGCGTTCCATATCCCCCGCGCCCCCTTTGCCCCGCCAAAGAGACCGATAAATCGACTACTGCGCAATTAAATGTATTGTTCAAGATGTTTGCCGGGCGCTATCGCATATATTTTATCTTTACAGGGATTGTGGGACCCAAATGTCTGTTTTAATTTTTTAGAAACATTTTTGACATATGTAAAGAGATGCATCACTAGAGAAATAAAACATAAATATGGACAGAAGAGATTGAACAACTTGCAATCATTGCCTTTAATTACCTTGCATTTTGAATGGACACCAGGGTCGCCAGTGCAAGTAACAAACAATTACGTGTATGAAGATGACCCTATATTACCAGAATGGTTTGTTGAAAAATTTATGAAAAATACAATATTAGTCACATAGACATTTGTGTAGATAAATGTAAAGTGTTATTCGTCTTTTAAATTTATAACACCTTAATGTTTATCATGTACAGTTTAATATAAGTAAATAAAAAGTTATATTTTTGAAATTATTAATATTTAAAAAAAAAAACACAACTAAGTATTGCCACAAGGGATGATGTGAACCCTTATTAGGGGGGCGGTAATGAGACCAGAGGCAAATGGGAATCGTAAAGGGGACCATAGTGTATCCATAAGGAAATTAATATAATAAAATATTTTGAAAATACTTGTTTTTATGAATAAATATTTTATCTAACAACTTGTATACAATACAAGATGAATGAAATGAAATGCTGCAAGAAATAAAATCATTACACATATGTATACCTGTAAAATCTGCTTAGTTTTGTCCGTGACAAGTCTTTACAAGTTGGTAAGAAGACACAATTCACTCAAAGCATGTTGCAACAATATGGAGTCTTCTCTATGACTTGTTTATAGAACATGTGAGAGAGTTAGAGCAAATAATCCATATTTTTTATTGATACTAATAAGTGATAGAAGTTGTTAAATTAGTTTTTTTATAAATAGGTAATCTATAAATCTTTTGCAAAGTTAATTGATAGAAATGTGACAAGTTTTGTATTTCAAAATGCCTGAATTCAAGAAGAAATGCTGACAGAATAGTATTAAATATGTGAAAAATGCATTATGCACTCCTACAAATCAATAATATTCTGTGGGTTTTTTTTTCATGCCATGAAACCTACTATGCGGCTACAAGAGGATTAAATTACATTATGTTTAAAGGACAAAGGTTTTATCTTGTTTATATAGGACCGATTTTCTTTTGGGCAGGCATAGTAGTGAGTGTAAGAAAATTAATTAAATATAAATAATCAAACTGCTGTATTATTATTAGAGTTTAGGGTCATGGATAGACCAACTAAAAGTGGAGCTGGCATGAAGACAAATAGACTTTTCTCTACCCTGGTACTAATATTACACAATATACACTAGTAATAATATACACAATATTAAAAATATTGTCGTCGTCGTCGTTTTGGAATATATATATATTCCAAACCGACGACATACCATCTTTGTGTTTATAAAAAACCATAGTCCAAATCTTGATTCTTCGTCTAATGTGAAGTTTTTAACCATTATTTTCATATAAATGAGATAATTTAAACGTTAAATATAACACAGTACTTCAAATATTGATGAGTGATAGTAGAAAAACTGGCTACGTAAAATAAACTGGTAATGATACATTTCATCTCATTTTGTTTTCTTATCAATAACGAATGCAAGTGTCTCAAGCAATCAATTGCAATTAGATGAATTATGAGATCATTTGCAACCTTGATCACATAAAATAATTCTTTGATTTTCTATTTATATTCTTACGCCTGCATTTTAAACTGTACTATTGTTTAATACCTATATACTGTTACGTGAATTATATATATATATATATAATAATAACTTAGAGTAACAATTTTATCATTGTAAATTGTTTATGATAGAATGTTGCACGATAGCCATGGCTATCTCCTCTTTATAAGTTGATGTGAATCGAATCGAGTAGATGAACACAACTTTATCTCTAAATTATATATAATATTCGAGTCTTAAGATCACAATATAAAATGATAAGACAAATACTATGGTACCATTTATTATCACTGCATAGCAAATGGTGTAAATCAACATCCATAAGACTAATCAACAACATGGATATTTCGACTTAAATATATATGTATTAAATCTAGTTTTATTTTATTACATTTAGAAAAGAAATAAAAACAATAATATTAACGGAACAACATAATTGTAATAAAATGTACAGTGTCATGTATTTGTATAACTACCAAATTAAAAAGTATTTACATAACAATTAATTAATTTTAGTAACAAAATCTCCATCATATGACTGATAATTGTATTCAATTTATATTGGCGTTATAAAGCCTAACGCATATCTAATCTGTGCTCTATGATAATAGTCGATATCTAGTATGATTTTTTTGAGTATGAAATTATATCTTTAGACTGAAGTAATAAAATAGGACACTAAGCCCTACTCTCTGGGTTATTCAATAGTAAAATTTCTGACGTCCCTTTTATAAAATTTGTTTAATCTTAGTTTACATTCACTTTTGATACCTGACATCGTAACAATAAAATTCACTTAAATATAATACAATATGATAGTTTATATAATAAAAAGTAAATAAAGTAATGGTATATTTTTGAATGTCTGCGAAATGATGAAACCAAAACTTTAAATGTCTGCTGTAATGGGATGTCCATTACTGTTATAGCAGCAAGTATCATACTGGAATTTAGTTCTCTTTGAAAATAAGTTGGAGAAATTTTAAATTCATATTTCAATTAAAAATTGGTCAACTGCACAGTTAATGTACCGATATACTTTTTTTGGAAACAACCACCATATTAATTATGGGAGATATAATTATAGAGCTACATTCCAACCATCTTAATTATAAAACATCCATACGAATACATTCAAAACACGAAAAAAACATAGAATTTTTGAAATTAAACATTTAACTAATTTGTCGCAATAATCATTATTTACGTATATATGTGATTGTTTCGTAATTTGTATATTACTAAGATGCAGAATTATAATGAGTCAATGAGTGTTAGTACAAAATAACCTAAAGACAAATCAATTTATTACTAGCGATCTATATTTAAGGTTTGTGATGACCAATTTTATATCATACTGATTTTAATGATTGTACATTTTTGAGTTTAACCCGTAAATGTTTTGTCTTTAATTTAAGATGTTATCTTACGAGTACTATGTAACTTTATTGTCAATACGCTTCACCACAAAAAAATCTTGAAATATTTTTATCGTTGAATTGCAATAATGACTTACTTTAAGCCAATATTTGATATGAAAGAGGACAAGCATTTTCGGAAATAGTAATGTGGTGTTGAAATCGTACAAAATTAGACGTATGATGGATTTATCTGTCGTGATAATGCATTATATCAATATAATATGGAATACGAAAAGTAAATTTTTACACACGTAACTACAACAATGTACACTTACAATAATTAGGTACAAATATTTTGGTAAGTTGCACCAAATTGGAATAAACATACCACTGTTTTTGATTAATTGTGTAAACCTATGCCCCGAGACAATAACTTTTCAAAATTGTTTACTAGGTGAAAATATCTACAAATTTTAAAACAGTCTTCGGTTTCACTTAATGTATGTAATATCCCTGTCAAATCAGTGTCTCGTTTGTACTAATGCTTAAAACCTCTAATTAAGCATTCGAAGGTATGTTTAGCATAACCAATATTTCGGCACAATTCCATAAAATAAATTACGAATTGTTGTATCAACAATTTAGAACTAGAACGAAATAAACATTATTAATAATACATTTAATAAGCACTAACAAAATATTATATAACAATATTAATTATTATTTCGCGATTAACAAAATAACATACATTTGTATGTCCGTCTGGATCCGATCCAATTGACTACAAACTATAAAAGTACACTTAGTAGTGGTAGTCGTGCTGCAGGATAATTGGATCGGCTCGACCGGCGCAGGATCTCGAACAGGAGCAGAATATCAGTGTGAAATTGTAGTTAAACGTGTTTCTTTAGGGGTGATAACGCATGTGCATCTTGAATTTTTGTTGAGGATGCTGGTAGGTGTCATGGGCCGCAGTCATCACTTACTCACAGGTGAATTGTGTACTAGATTGTCATCCATATTATTTAAAAAAAAAATCTAATATCTTTTGGTGCGCATAAATTCCAGCATTCATTTACTTTTGTAATGACGTTCTTATTTTACGGTTGAAGGCACGCTGCCCTATGTGCTGTGTGATCAAATGCGGTACATTTTAGTACTACGATTTTATTGAAGTGAAACTTCTGGCATGGTAGAAACCAATCGGTTACATTTAAGCTTTACTTTTTCTATACATGAATGAAGAATGAATACTAAAACTAATATATATAAAATTTTGTACCTATATTACGGTAAGGTGTTAGACGTTATTATATATATACAAACGTACATGGATATGTGTATATCGATACATAATCAGAATAGTGTATTATTACAAGTCGTATGGTAGTGTGGTATTATCATGCAGTCATTATTTTATTAATTCTATTCCATTGATTTTAAATACCAAAATATATATATACAAAAGTGTGTATAATCCATAGAAGTTTCACTTCCTTCGTGTTACGTACGCAACATTTTTTTTATTCTGTTATGCGGACACGTGCGGAATAATTATACTTCATCACATCTAATTAAAAAATGATGGTCATGTCTAGGCCGTTTACATAACTACTGTAGACCGCTATATCGGTAATTTCTTTATCTATATTTAATATCTGATTTTTATGTCGACTGTAGGATTCTTAGTGTTATCTGATATTACCCATTAACATATTGATAAGTTGTGATGCTATGATCAGACATTTGTTAAAAATATTTCTTAATATGAAATATTGTTACAAAACAGAAATTGCTTTGCTATTCTTTCTTTTTCTATTCCATAGGTAATTAAACTTACGTATAATTTCACTTGTTATTATGTTTTTAATAAGTCAGAAAACAGCTGTCAATGTCTGTCTTGGTAAAATGTAATGTCACGTGACTGTTTCCAGACTGTTGTGTAACTCGTCTACAACCTATATCTGTCCCCTAAATTAACGACAATAATGTGCGATCAACAACTTATTTATTTTTTAGGCAAAAATTTAAAATAAAGTTAAGTATTACACTGAAATGTATACTAGACAATTTAGAATCGAATGCCATTTGTTTTAGTTCTCGAAATTTTTATTATAATGGCTTCAGTTTTAAAATTTATTCATTGTATATCGGTCGGCCTCATAGTGGAATTTGACATTTAATCTTTTAAGAAATGGATTTCTCCGTCATTCTGTAAGCTCACTGTAGCCATTATAACGGCATGTTTTAAAAATTCACACCACATTAAATGCAGTAATTGTAAATTTAATATATAAGAGTAAAACTCCTATGCGATAATAAAATATATTAAATCTTTGTGCTAACTTACAATAAATTCATTTATAATAAACTATATACTATCTATATCTTAAGAAAACCAATTACAGTTTACTAAACGCGCTTGGCACGCTAGGTTGGTCTGTATAAATACTAGATAGCTTCTGCTATATTTATGATCTTGATGGAATTTGTTAGTTAATATATTAATAGACAAATAAAATTGATTGCATCACCCTATATATAAAATATATATCAAAATTTCGATGTTACATTCAAATTTACGATGAGGGTACATATTGACATGAGGTACGTTAAACTGGAGTTTAACTCTTAGAGACTGTCGAAATTAGACAATATTACACAGTATAATTAAATAAAAACATTCTTGATTACTTTAAAATAAAATGAAAATCCTCATCGAAATTGATAAAAACGTCCCTTAGGACTATTAAAGGAAATAATTTTCAAATAGTTTTAGCTTAATATTTTGTAAAATGAATACATTAGTAATTCAATTGATTTCACAATTATCACAATAATATGGTGCATTATATTCACTCGGATATTAGGAAGTGCGCGGTACATATTTTACGTTTAAACTACGTTACACATGTACAAATAAACATTAACCTTCACTGAAGGCATAAAAGTGATATTGTACTCTGAAAAGATATCCAATATATTGGTACCTGTATGTACAACTTAAAACACTACGTGACATAAACTGGTTGACTAGAGGTCAACGTAAGGAGTTCCATCCATTTTATCGAGATCGGCCAATAAGTCGGAAGATGTTAAAGGTGCCAATATATCTTCACGTAGCATATCTAACGGGGATGAGAGCCCCTGATCATTGTCTACAATATTTTGAATTTGCGTCGAGCCACAGACTTCAACAGAATTACCATTGATAAGAAAATCTCGATTACTGTAACTAAAAACGCTTCTATCCTCAGCAAGCTGAGGAGTCGACGGTACAGATTTTGAGGAAATACCATTAGGGACATTAGTATAATTCTCTGTTGTAAATAATTCTCTAGAGCGTCGTGAATCAATCTGCAAATTTGGTGCTGTACGTTTAAATGGTAATGGTGTGCTTGGAACTGATCGCGACGTGTAGTATTTACTCTTATCTGGTACCAAGTCAGATAAATCTAGTTCAATACTATTGCTTCTTTTTAAAAACTCCTCGACATTATCATTGGTTTCATTTTCGTTTCCAAAAGATTGATTGAATTGGCTATTTCTGTCTAGTAGTTCACCACCGGTAGGAATAAAGGAATTCAACTGTTCATCTGTTAAGATTTGTTGTTCAGGCATTGTATCACAACCGTTGCTTAAATTATCATTGGAGCTTAAAAGATTCGTTGGTGCACCTGTATTAAGTACATCGTTACTACTATCTATCGCATCGTAAATTTTATCCAATGTTTCTGGATTAAGACCAGCTTTTGATATGTCGCACGTATCAGCTAGCGATCCAAAGTCACTAAATTCATTCGGTACGGGTGTCGGAGGAACTGAGCCTACAGGAGTGTTGTTGTAACTCATGACACCAATATTATTCATGCCAGGTTTGAGAGGTACAGACTGGGATCTATATGAATTGTCAATACCCAATCCATAACTCACGGGTTCTTGAAAAAATTGGCTTACTTCTCGCGATAAAGGATCGGCTGACAATGGCTGAGCTAAGTCCCCGTTTATATTTTCCCGAAACAGTGCGTTCGGAACAAAGTTTAAGCACACATTGCTGGTGCCGTTTGGTATAAAGGAAGTACTTTGCATCATTTGATTTTTATACTGAGTGATTATATTTGGTGAAGGCGGAGCTGACATTGGCTGACAGTATTTGATGTTCGAACTGCAAACAGTTGTTTTAGACATAAATTTTTGATCATTTGGTACTGCAAATTGCTTAGGACAAGAATCAGTCATACCGAGAGATAAAGGATTTCGCCGTTTTCTTCCGTTTAATTTTGGCGTTGGTCGAGAACACAATCGTGATCTAGGCACAGGAGTATTCCTAGGACTTACGAATGGACTTGCAGCTGTACTATGTGATATTGGAGATGTTTGAAGAGATCCACCCATTATAACCGATTTGTTTATCTTTGATGGACTGTGTCCTCTATCCGCAAATCCCAGAGGTGATTTGCAATGAAAATTTCCAGGCGAATGACATGCATCTGATATTGGTACAAACTCATATTGCTGAGTTCTAGTTGTAGGGCTCTGAGGTTCATGACAATTCCCATTATAGAGATGCGTTGCACCAATATTTGTCATTAATTGGTTTGGGGTATCTGTTCCTAAAGGTACAGGCGCACTATTTTCATTAAGGTTTGAATTGCAATGCTTGTTATTAGTATTTATTCCAGCTTCTGGCAAGGGTGCCCCGTTCATCAAATCTATAACATTCGTTCCGGTAATAGGTTTAAAACCTCCTTCAGTCACAGAAACATTACATTTATCAATTTCCTCCTGAGAGGGTTTGACTGGCAAGTGAATTTCTTGGTTTGTTGTAGCATTTTGTGACCCATTTTGACTTTTCAAATTCTTTGCTAGTAGTTCTCGCAACTGAGATATTTTTTCACTTTTTCCTTGGCTGTGTTCGTCTTGTGGGTCTTGGCCTGTTTCTAAAAATGGAGCTGTATTAGCAGTCGAATTTGTCTGCACTGGTGCCTCGTGATCCGTGTCGCGATGGTTAAAATACTGTAACAATTCTTCCTCGTGCTCTTGACTATTTCCTTCATTGAGGTAATCATCTAAATCATGTTTATCTATGTTACATATACTAATCACGCGTTCTCTATTTAATATTTCTGAATGTTTTTCTTCGCATATCATGCCAGTTTTAATGTTAATCTCAACTAAGCCGCAACACGAGTCGGGCGAGATTGATCGCTCAGGTAAATCTGTTTTATCGGGGGAAGGTGCCTTCGTTCGATAGTATAACTTGCGTAATTTGGGGCGTTCGCACTTAGGCGTCAGAGCTTTCACCGACTGTGTCGGACTCGCCGCCTCCTGTTCCTCCCGAGCCAGCGCCGCGGCGGTGCTTTTGGACCGGCTCGTTAAGTTTTTTGGATCCTCTAAAAAAGCAACCTCGGAACGAGCAGATGTATCACCAATAGCGGTGACTGATGATGAAGCTGTTTCGACAGTAGACAGAGATTGTCGGGCAGCAGCTAATTTTCCGCCCATTATTTCGGCAGCTCTCATCTTTTTTGGTAGATATTCTGTTCGCGGAAACTCTTCGGTGACATGATGCGTTGTACGGGTGTCGATTTGAGACGAACGAGGTGAGCTTGCCTGCGTTTCGCTCTGGTAAGTTTCGAGTATGAGCTTTTTACCAGGCAGTGGAAGGCGGGTCGGTGGCGGTTCTGGAGGCCTGCGTCTCTGAAGTTCAGTGCGTTCGGTGGATAGATCGAGGGAAGCGTCACTGCTGAGATTTATGGGTAAATTGTGAATCGTATCCGTAGGTAAAGTCAGATCGCGAGGAGCATACGGAGGTTCGAAGACATACGGATCCGGTCGGTATTCGTGGACTGACATAGAATGTGACGTTGGGGTCATATGTGGTGGATGAGCGCGTGGTGGGACACCGTAGGGGGGAAAAGATGGCCGTACATCGTACACTGGTATATATGGTGGTTGATACCCATAGCTTGCTTCCGAAATTATTTCGCTTTCGTGTTTTACTGGTGGATGTTGACTTACATATGAAGTAGATGGGGGAGACTCTCCTGCGACCTCTTGGCTCTTGTTCTTCTTCGGTCGGCCTGGTGTTCCCTGTGTCTGTAAAGAAAATGGCATTTCATTAATTTATATATGTTTACAGCGGTAAAGACACAAAGCAGTTAGTTTCCAACTGCAACATGAATGGATTAGCTCACAAAATACCAGCGCGAAATTACAGGTAACGAGATATTCGTGGCATCTCAGGTGACAACGCATGTGCATCTTGAATAAATCATTGTGATGAATGTAAATGTCAGTTATCACTCATCATCAGGTGAACTACAATATTATAAAATACAAATATGAAAACAATAGTTTTAGTCATAAACGATACGCACCTGTAATTTTCGCTTTAATTGCTTTATTAGTTGGCGTCCGGAGCCATCGTCTGAAGGTCCTTTATAAAAATAGAAGACACATTTTAGAAATGAACTTTACCCGTTAACTACAGTTATTGGTTTCATTCTCCTAGATAAGATTACCACGAATGCACCGGAGAACATATATCACCGTATTTATTGACTTCCGAAATATGTTAGTTAATGTACCTAGTCCGGCCATAAGTTCTTTTACAAATTAAAATGCATTTTTTTTAATGAAGTTATCTATACCTACATAATTATTAGTCTCAGCAAAAATTAAAAAAATTCTATTCGAAAGGTGGCCCCTTTGGCTTTTATAGAGGCCTTTAATCTGTTTGGCCACGAATGTAAATCCATACATTCGTGGCCAAACAGAATGCACGCACTGTTTCCAAGGGAAATTACGCCACTGCTTGCTCCAAAGATTTTTTAAGAGACTCAATGTCGCCGTGTCCTTTAGAGCAGGCCATGTACTCTAAAACTGACCATAATTTGAAGTCTAAAGGGTTGAGGTCTGGGCTAGATGAGGGCCAGTCTTCAGCTCTTATAAAGTCCGGAACGTTGGATTCAAGCCAGGCTTGGGTAGTTCGTGCCTTGTGACCAGGTGCAGAGTTCTGTTGGAATATCCACGGTATATTTTTAAATAAGTGTATTGCTGAGAGGTTTCACAACATGATCCAAGACTGTATCTTGATACACTTTGGCTGAAGTTTTCACTCCTTTTTCACAAAAATGTAGTTTTGGTACTCCTTAATCAGACACGCCCCACCAAACCATCACTGAAGCAGGATGATGACCACGTTGTACGTTTCCGACCACTTGAGCAGCTTCTTCGTTCGTGAGTTCGTCGTTTAGAACTGTGAGCGTACGCTTTATCATTTTGCTTATCGTAGTGTTCTTCAATCGTGGAAATTTTAGTCCAGCCCTTATAGTTCTAACAGCACGCGGCCGCCCCGATCTTTTCTGGTCTTCGACAGAGGAAGTGTTGTTGTATCTGTTGATCGTACGGTGTACGCACATACGGCTGATACCCAGCTTTTGAATTGTCTGGAATATGACCGACGGCTCCATACCCACTTTGTGCAAGGCGATCACTGCAATCTTATTTTCTTTAACACCCCATTCCATATTGTAATTTGATAATGAACACGAAAAAATATGTGAAATGGCACAAAATTGAAAGTTTTTTAAAATAAAATACGTGTTCCAAGTTCAAAATAAAAAAGTTGAAAAAAGATTTTTTTTTTATGCAACAGTATTTATGGCCAGATTAGTTAGCAATGGGCACATCAACGTGCATGTCCTTATGTTTTTCGGGGAATATTTTCAAAAGATACTCTGCCTCCTGAGGAAAGGCGCAGGGTTATGTGGGATTTTTATCCACTAAATCCCGTCGGTTGCCACCCCCAAATCATTGGGAGTGGATCCGGTATCTGCTACGGAACGCAACGGTGCCCCTCTGCACTGAGCCTTAGCCCGACCCAAGAGAGGCCTGGCCTCCCCTAGCACCTTTGCTATGCAACGGATTCGCTATCCTGGACGATCGGAGCCCAAAATATTTTACCATACATTTTTTCGCACGGAAGGAGCTCTTAGAGTACGATAGTATACAAAAATATTAAATACAGTTGTTCCATAATTTTACTGATATTACTTTATGAAGTATTAGAAAGATACAAATTTATGATCTATTTTATACTTTTAGGTATTGTTTAGTTACTGTTAAAATAATTCGATTCAGAGAGTTATAAGGCAGTTTCCTTTTTTCGTTTATGGAGATCTAATATCAAAATTAATATAAAACGAAAAATATAAAATAAATAATCAAAAAAAACTGACATATTCTATTATATCGATTTATAGATAGCAAAAATTAAAAACACTATAAAACAATTTGATCTTTAAAATCTTACCATGAGTTAGTAGTGGAGGAGAACCACTGGACGGACCAGGCGGTGCTCTTTGACTCACACTAACTGACATCAAATGGCGTGACAACTCTGCTATGCCTCCGAATTTAAGACCTAGTGTCAAAGTTATTGATTAGACACATACAAAACAAAAACATCTAAAAATACAATTATGAAAAGTGACATCTAAACTTCTATAAGGTGTAGCAGGCCGCTATGGTGGTCATTTTCTAGAGCTGATTAACATTATTATCTATGAACCACTATTACACATTTAATAAGGTCCTGTTAGCTGGCTGATCCAGCTTTTTTGGAATATCCATTACAGATTACCAAAGTTCTGTAGACACCAAGGAAGAACCACAGTTTCAAAGATGTCATGACGGTACTTTTCTCAGTTGAGTTTCACATCCTTTTCAAGAAACACTAGGAGACTTTTGATAGTTGAGCAAATTGTGTAGCTAGGTGATATTTTACATCAATAGTCGAATGGTGGATTCAAACCTACGATCTTCAATTTCGCAAACCGTACCCTAAACAAGGAGGCTATTGACGTTTAACTCCTTGCTCAATCGTAAATATTTATTCATCAGAGAATAAGATATTTTTCCAATTTGTTCAGTAAAGAATGTCGTTCTAGGTGAACTTTTTTTATCTTTGTTCGTAAAATAATGCTCTTTTCTGGGTGTTAATTGTAGATCATGCAAAATATTTTTTTAACATTTTTATCTAAAAAAATGATGAATTTATAAGAAAATGAAAATTAAAAAGAAAAGAGAACGCAAAGCGTTCCATTTCTGATAATTTAATTTTGTCAACGTATTTTGAGTCACGATGTACATACATACATTATATAATATTGGAAACACAAGCTTTATATACCTTGCCATGGCTTATGTTACGATCAGTATAAATATGATATTGGCAGTGATAAATCTCCCTTTTTGACATTAAAAGTGTTAACGAAAATTTCGGGTGAACGGTATGAATTATATTGCGCGATGGAGAGATCACTGCCACGTCCATGGCCGTTTCTAACAAAAGCATGGACACGACTGCATATCGGTTTCTTAAGTCCGCTTCTCGTTAAATTATATTTAATTCTGGATGGTTTTGGACTATATTGAGGAGTTGTTACAGATACCGGATTTCCATTCTCCAGTAACGAATATGCAGATTTTATGCAAAGTAATGGTATTAAAGTAACCTTAATATATAGTGATATAACACTCGTATTTCAGCGTAGCTGTAAGAGTGGGTTAACTGTAAACGAAGCATAGGGATACGCGATGGCAACAACGGCGTCGCGGCGCTATAATGTTTTAAACAGCGCAACATTTACAGTACCATTATAAAATCATTTTTATTTTAATCTAATATGACCTAATTTATTTATATCTTTACTAAATCGTAACAAGTACAAAAACTTTGTTGTTTAAAGACTGTCTGTAAGGCTATTACAAAAAGTTAAAGTAAATAAATTGTTTACAATCTACCATTAAATATTAAGCAATGTAAATCACACATATTTAAGTTTTCACCTACCAAGTTTGGTTTCAGCCCAATCACAAATAATTCTTTCAGTCTCTTTGGAATTACCAGTTGTTTCCTGTAAAATACAAACACATTACAGAAAAACACAACTCAGGAAGTTTAAATAAACAATAAAATTAAATAAATATAATACTTTTGACGATTCTCCCAAATCTGGCAACTGAGGTACTTCCAACTTGATCTTTTTACGAAGACCAGCATAACAGTACCTGAAGCATAAATTACATTATATAATTAACTTAACATTAAAATTTCAACATTCAACATCAAAAGAAATTAAAGAAATGAAATTGCCGTTCTTCAGTATTGGCCATTTCAAACCAAAAAAGATTTGATTGGCTGTGAATTTTAAATTCAAATTCATTTTGTTTTAAAAACATGACATTCTTTTTACAAAGTCAGTCTTTTGTTTATTTATAAGCTTTGTATTTTCATTACGTTTGAACATTTTGCGTCATAATGGATACTTTAAAAAATCGTGTAATTATGGAATTATGAGTTCCGTCGTGGCATCAACGCGGCACAAACGGCATGTTACATCAACAACGTTTACCGAGAGAACTTAAAAAAGAACGCACAACCCGTTATTGGTTTGCCCGGTTCCATTCTGGAAATTTTGATTTGAAAAATGAACCTCACGATCGTCGTCGTTTGGTCAACAATGATGAATTAAAGCCGAAGCTGATTATACTCAATCTACAGCCGAGCTAGCAGCAGCTTTTGATGTTAACATCAAAACAATACTGGTCTATATGCGACAAATTGGCAAGGTAAAAAAGCTTGATAGATGGGTGTCCCACGAACTTAACGATCGCCAGCGCCACGTACGTGTTGAGGCCGGCCTGGTGCTGCTCAACAGGCACAGAAATGGAAGAATTTTGAACCGAATTGTTACGTACGACGAAAAGTGGATTATGTTCGACGATCGAAAGCGATCAGCAAGTTGGTTAGATCCTGGTTCAGCACCAAAGCAATGCCCTAAACGAAAAATGACCGTCACGATCTAGAAAGTTGATGGTCACTGTTTGGTGATCCAGATCGATTGGAATCAGATCGATTCTTTTTCCGTCCCATCTTCAAAGGTGTCATTAGTACTATCGTCTGTCTTCGTTATCAGAAGCGGTCTCCTAATACCCTTAATATATTACTCTTAACTTAGTCATATGAACTGTCAACTATGTATTTATTTTATACAAAGTTTCAACCTCAGCATATTGAAGGAAATCACTTGTACAGTAAGCAATTGATTAATAAGTAAAAAAAGGATAATATTAAAATCACCATACCTAGAGTTTCCGCGGGTTCCTAGACGACGTGGCCGTACACTTGGATACACCTGCTTCATAACTTTGCCGAAATCAGCAGTTGATAAAGGCTTCATGTTACTACTCATGCAATGTGCGCTGGTAACAATAAATATTGGATGAACTATCATTTATATTTTTATTTGATGTATATTACTGAATAATTCCTCAACAGTGTAGCTCTAGACGCGATTCAGCCTACAAATTGTAACTTGAGCTTTGTAGTCTTTTGGGCAGTCATGGAGTAGAAGATATCTACAAAATATTATTAGTCCAGTGTTGGATGAATTGTATCTTAATTGGAACAAAAATTGGAAAAAAAACTGTTATTACATTAATTAAATAGGATTGTATATAAATATATAACCCTAACCATATTATTATTATAAAATAATTTAAAATTTGACTTTTCTTACTTACTTAGTAAGACTTACTAATAAAATATTATTTACAAAATATTATTAAATAATTGAACCAAAATAGATCAATTATTCCGTATAATATATGTCCCAAATTGATTCCTCAATTAGATATATTTTAAAATTTTAACTAATTATAAGTTTGTTTTATGCAACACATAAGCCTCATCTTCTTTTCATACCACCTCTTCACAAGACTGCAAAAGAATTGGTGGATTTAGGTGTGTAAGTAAAACAGTAACAAAGAGAATATTTGCCATATTTAAAATAACACATATTTGTGAATCTCAATCTGAATGTAGAGCTAGTAGTGTAGGAAATAGAATAGAGATATTCTACTTATTAAATATTATACTTCTAAAATGATTAAGTATTAGCATATTTGATAGCTAATTAATATAAATAATTTGAAGCACAGTACTCACATGTACTCATCATAAACATCTTGCTTTGGTAGGGAAACGTCTGGGTCAACTTCTAAATGTGTCTGTATCCATGTTACAGTTTGTTGAAGTTCAGCTCTAAAAACATAGATATTTATAATATTTTTAATAATCTTTTATTTAAGTATTTACCACAATAATTATATTTAATTGCACACCGTGATCCTAATGGATTAATTGGTTGCTTCAATGGATCATGAGGAGGTACACCCGTAGGCAAACGAAGATACAGTAAAAGTCTCTCAGTGCCGCTTAGAGCCTCTACTGCTTCCAACAATTGAGTTACTCTTTGCCGACTTTCTTGGCTGAAAAGATTCAGTTATTACACATTAACATCCAATGTTACCATAAATTGTAAGTGTAATTTGATAAGGAGTCAACACATTCAATATTAATTCACAATATTAGTAACATATATGCTACTAAAAATTTGTAATTTGGTACATTTTTTTTTTAAACTGTGAGCAAGTGCTTGACCTACCTAACAACAAACATTTTATTAACAAAGTCATGTTTCATTAACGTAGCTAATAGTTAATTGTTCATGTTGTTTCACAAAATTATAATATTCAAGTATTTGCAATAGTAAGCTAACAGTATGATGTACTAAGATTTTTTTCTAATGTTACACATAAGTTACACATTAAGTACACACAGTATTTAGAAAACAAAAGATCGGGAAATTGTGGTATTCTGCATGGACTGCTCTTATAACAGAGTCTGGTTTGGTATACTGCTAGTATATTGGGATGGCAATATATCAATAATTCAATTAATGTAGTAGGTCGCAATACCTATTGGGCGTCCCTATTTCTCATAGGAGTCACAGTCGAGAGCCAGGAAAAAGTAAAAAACAAGGATTGTAGGTCTTAAATTACAATAAAAATACAACATTTTCAGCAGAGGTAGGCTGTTTATTTTTTAATATAAATTGTGGAACCGTGGTTCTATATTTGAGAATAAATACTAAGAGAGATAGGGCCAAATAAGAAACAAAGATGTTTTTTATTTGGCCCTATCTCTCTTAGTATTTAAGTTAATTGAAGAGAATGTTAAATTTTCTTTCATCTCCATGTTCAAATCAACGAGTTGTACTAACATATCCAAAAAGGGATTTAGTATCCATCTATGACCATTGTAAGTTTCACAGATCAGTTTTGGAAAGTAACTTTATAGTTTCTCTTTCACAATTATGCAAGCTCTGTTTCATGCAAGAGAATGTGAGAACTCACTACCAATAATTGGTCATTGTAATTTCTTCGAGAATCTTCCGAATCCAAGGCGAAGACTCACACACAATTTTTTGTAAAGAGTAAACTAAGTTATTCTCCATAAATGTAGGAATCCTTTGATTTTATTTTTCAACATTAAAATTTTTTCTTCTTTTCCTTGAAGATACTTATTAAATGTAATCAAAAAGATGAAATGCTAATTTTAATACAAATTTGTAACCTGGCTAAAAATGATTTGTGTACTCAGATGTAGAATTTTGTAAGAACAAAACCAATTCAGCTTTTATTTTAAAGTCTTTAACTCTGTTCGAGACCTTGATGGAGCAAACCCATGATGTCTTCACGAAATTTTCTAAACAGCCATGATTGCAAGGCTTTACCTATAAGACTTCACAACTTAGATCACCTCTAAGCAAATCATATAAAGGTAAACCATTCTCACCAAATCTTGATGATGAAGAATAGTATATGTCTATAAAGCAATATAGATTTTAATTTTACAACAAGCCTACTTTTACTGGCAGTCAGCGCTTTATAGCCATTACTACAAACAGCGATCATTTGGCAAATTGATCTTAATCCATAAAAAAGTAATTTACAGCATTTGTGATCTGAATCATCATTAGATTCATTCATTTTACCAAACTGCAAAGCAAAATGTGGGCTCTTAAATTTTTCAAATGGTTGTTCTCAATCACTCCTCTCTCACTGGCCATTTGCATATTCTGCATACAGTATTATGCTTTTAGTTTTTAAGTTTATTTGACTACTGTTTACTCAACATAATTTTAACCATATAAAGGCCTGGAGGTAAAATAAGATTCTCGGTTAGTGTATTGGTGTTAGTGTGGCCCTTGCTTTAGCCAATTGATATGCTACTTGGTAACTAGGTAATAATGTTTTCTCATTGACACTGGATATCTAAAATGAAGATAAAAGAATATTGTTAAATCAGACATACAAATAAATAACATAATAAGAGAAGTAGCCTATGGCTGTGTGCATGCACTCAACATCATTTTCAAAGATAAACAAATTTATTTTTAATCATCAAATTATAATAGGTACTAATTAAATTACCTGAATCATAGTAGATTACTGCTGGTTAAGGATTTTTGTTTAATGAAATCCAATGATTTATCAGTTTCCTCAGATTCATACCTTCAGTTGATTATAGTATACCGACACAACCATATTTCAGTTAATTCCTATTTAAAAGCCAATTTGTTTTCGATTTTTGATATCTTCTGCCACTGCCACTAGTACTAGACATGGATAGATCTTTTGAAAAACTTGTCCATTTTATGCTTGTTTACCTTGAAGCATGCCCAGACTTGGCCTTAAAGCGACTGCTTACCCAGATTACCACTTCCCATACCACATTCCCATCACATTTGAAATCACTGATATAGTTTTGTATTGGACCTGCAGGGTTGCTAGAATTCTTTTACTTGTAAAGTGTGCATATTCAAGAAGGTTGAAAAACACTGCTATAGCAGACACTTTCTTTTATTATTTTATATTAAAACACATAAATATATATATATATATGTATATATATATATATATATATATATGTATATATATATATTTATATCATTATATCTCATTTTCATTTTTAAAACATCGGCATGCCTTTGGAAACAGAAAATAATAATAACTTGCACTGAAATATACAAATGTATATAATTTTTTATATTACTTGTTGTGTACATAGAAAAACATTTTATTTTGAACAAACACGATGATAAAACTTGATCAGATTGTGTATTGCAAAAAGGAATTATTTTTGGAATGATAATTTTTTACATTTTAGACCTATAACATTTTTCTGTACAGAGTTAAAAATGAAATAGTTGTAAGTATAATTTATTGACACACAGAGAAACATAAAGAAGTGAAACGGAACAGGAATTAAATATTTTAAGTTTGATAAATTTGAGATTGAGATACCTGAGAGTGTTCTCGACGATTTGTTGCATAGAAGTTATTTTGCTCGAGTCCATCTTGGACTCTTTACTAGCGCCGGGATTAGTATCAGTGCCTGGTGCTGCCGATGAGCTTGGGGTACCAATTGGAGCAACGACACTTTCTTTATCGTAAGACGCAGTTTGCCTATGTTTTGGATGATTGACATTTTCCCGATGAAGTTTCGCGTCATCCACTAATTCTTTTTCAGTTTTAACATTTTTTGTATTATCATCAGAGGCCCAAGGCTGAAATGGAGCTGTATTGTCCATTCTAACCCATGCAGGTTGCAAAAATTATGTCGTTTGACTTCATATTGGAACTTTTTATCATAATTTATTATGCGTAACAAAACTCCATTTTCTTGACAATTGACATTTGATCAGCTGTGAGGTGAGGGAGAGTGAAGGGAGGGAAGCTGAGACTTATAGACAAATAGACACCAGTCTTTTAGCTGAAAAATGAATAAACTATCAGAAGATAATAGTGGTCATATTACAATATCGGTATTAAAAAAATATCTTTTAGGCGATAATTAGTTCAATTTTGACGTTCAATTACACAAACTATTAAGGGTGGAAGTGGTATATATAATGGTATACCAAAAGATTTTTCATTGAGCAGCTTTTCTTTTCAAGGACGAGGCGGTGATACCAGTTTTGTTGATAGCAATACGCGATAGAGATCACAGTATAAATATCTAAGTAATAAATGTCATAATAAAAACTAAGAGTATATTGTTTAGAACAACATGTATACGGTCAGTACCAGTAGATAACATCGGAATCAAACACTACATGACCTACCCAAGCAACTAACCATCTAGAAAGTTGACAGTATAATCACGACATGTAAGCAAATTTACTGTTTTATGATTTACAAAGTAGCGGTAACAAACCGATAAATAATATTTATAAAGCTTGTATAGAGGTCAAAATTGTAGTCAAGCGTATTATAATAAAAAAAAATACACAATGTTGCCTATATTTGAACTGGAAGGATAGAACAAACGTAAATATGTAATTTTTAAATATACACTTCACGCGTAAGCCGTGTGCGAAATGTAGGTTTAATTAAGAATATTTTTTAATTTGGTTGTACAGAAATAATCGTGTTACTATGAAGTATAGTATATTTTTCGTCCTGTAGAAATTTTGAAAGTTATGTTTGTTGATATAAAATGAGGTCTTAGAGGTACATATTTTTTTTAAATAAAAGCTTATGATATAAAAAGCTTCAGCCAATGTACTTGATACAAGAATTATCAAAACATTTTTTGAGTTGGGACGAGGTTGTTAATAATAACAAGATTTGGACGCTATGGTCATACAACTCTCAAGTGCGAGCCTTTTTGTCTATAACTTTCGGATGTTTTTTGATAACTAATATATAATTAATTTATTGTAGTAGCTTAACAATTATTCTTTTGACTATAATTAAATTTTTCACATTGAGTGCATTAAAACTGGACAAGTATTATATAAATTTAATAAATTTATTAAATATATATTATATATATAATATATACATACGTAAAATTTTAAAAAGGTTTTTCTGAACTATTTTAGTTTAGCTTATAAAAAAATTATATAGAAGCATTACTGAAAGTGCGTTCATTTCAATAAAATAACAATATTGAATAAAGTAAAAAAAGAAAAAAAAATCTGGTAATCGCACGCAAGAAAGAAACGAATCACAATAAATCAAAAAATTTAAAACAAGCATTTTTCCTATTTTTAATTTATAAAAAAATTATTGATATTTTCGTAAATTTTGTTGAACATGCATTTTAATATGTCTTTGGTAAATTTTAACAAAAACTAATCGTAAATCAAGAAAATAGATAGCCATTTTACAATCTTGAAAACGATTTGAAAAATTAAGATACAATTAATACTACATAAAAATTACATAAGCATATTTATTTACATAATAATAATTACACAAGCAGTAAACAAAGCGATATTATTAGAAGAAACAAACTAATATTATAAAATAATTAGTAATTGTACTTGTGTGTGAATGTGTACTACACAAAAATGTAAAAAGTACGTTAACTTTTCACAGAATTTTAACTCAACTCAAGCCAATCCTATCAACACAGATAGCAACACTACTAATTATTTCTAACTTAATTTCCAAAATCCAAATGTTGTTCAAAGAAGATATATGACTTATTTATATTTTACATTGTTCTGATTTTTATTTTCATCCGATTTTCATTGGAAAAGTCCCGTAAAAAGTGAATAGTGAAATTGCCCAAGATTATTTGACGCTCTCATCAAAAGTTCCGGTGATCAGATCTTGAAATCGCTATATCTTTACATTTATAACAAATAAACTAACATTCAAGGTAAACGGAATTTACTTCTTGATATGTTTTGTCAAATTTTCAAATATTTTCTCAACTAACTTAGATTTTGAGATTTCAAGACATTCTTACAGAGGGTACGTTAACAATAAGATTTGCCTTAATTTCCAGATATAATGGCTGATGATATTGACATTGAAGAACACGATGTATTAGACAATCCTTTGATAAAAAGCATTTTTCCCGATTTAACTATATTAAAAAAAGAAGTTTTGGATGACTATGAGGAAGGTAAGTATATAGCATAACTTACCAGTAGAATTTTGATTCATAGTAAATATAGCCAGTCTAAGCATGATTTTTAATGTGCCAAAATAACAGCATCATCATGTGTGACATGATATGACATTTCAATCAAAATTCCACTGTATTTTTGGAGCTTTTATATAATTTTTTATTCTATAAAATATTTATTTCAGTATCTATGGTAGAAAGGATGGTAACAGATGATGACCACGGTTTGAGTTGTAAAATTTTTGAAAAAGATGTTGCCTCTTCTACTCCAACAAATACTATAATAACATCTTCAAACTGTGAGAAGATAAAGTATGAAAATTTAGAGTTTGATATTAGTAGAAAATCATTAGAATTAGATGAACTAAGAGATATGCCACATAAAAGAAACAAAATAATACTGGGATCAAAACCAAGTAGTACCACACAAGAAAAAAGAGAATGCAATACTATCGATAAAATATATACTGCAACAGTTAAGTTAGTAAATCTTAGACCTTATTTAGATGGGTGTGAGAAATACTGTGAAATCTGTTTCATTCTTTTTCCAAACAAAGAAGCCTTGGATATGCATATGAAATCCTTGCACTATATCTCAACTGATAACACTTCACAATGTGATCAATTAGAATCTACAAAGACATGTGGGAATAAAATTAAATGTAATATATGTCCCAAAACTTTTGCTTCATTTTCTGGCTTATACAAACATGGGAGAAACATTCACTTTAAATCATCCAGAAGGTATAAAACTAATAGGAAAAAAAATAATACAGTAAATATTCCACTGGGAAATAGTAATGAAAAATTGTCATTGATGTCTGACAATTCTTCTGACAATTCTTGTTTCCATTGTCATGTTTCATTTCCAAATATGCAATCTCTTATTGAGCACATTTATGATACATTGCAGACAAAGAGAAAGAAAGATAATACTCTAAGTGGCAAGTATAAACTTGGTCAGAAAGTTTTTTCAAAGATTTCTCAAAAACATAATCTAGAAGTTCAAAAAAATAAAAGTTCTAATTTTAGGGATTGCAAAAAGTATGTTTACAGATGTCCTATCTGTTCTTACTGTTTTAATAATGTGAAATTTAGTGCAGCACATTTACTTAAAAAGCATAAATACACAAAAAAAAGTCCACTAAAAAAAGTTTTATATGATCCAAAATGCAAATTTTGCACCTCTGAATTTAGGAATATAGAGGGTTATAATTCACACATACAAAAAGTGCATAAAAAACTCCTATTACGTGTTTTCACAACAAAACCTATTAAGAAATCAAAATTACCAATCCTTTTTAAAGAAACTAAGAAGGAAAAAAAAGATGAGGTATCTGTCGAAAATTCAATACTGCAAGAAGTTCATAATGAAGGTACATCTTTCAATTTAAGCACTGATGACAGTTTTTCTAACGGTATTTTAAAATCTGTCTTGTTCAGATGCAATAGATGTGATATTCATTTTCTACAGTCTCGAGTTGCTGTTGACCATTCAAGCCATATGGAGATTTTAATTAATTGGAAATGTTTGTTGTGTAGTCGAATTTTTAAGAAAGATGATGAATTATTACATAGACAGCAACATTTGGTTACAAATAATTTCACTGTACATGGTATTTGTGAGTCCACAATATCAGTAATTTTATACAATTGCACAAAATGTACTGTCCACTATGATGAGAGTATGTACTTGCAACATTTTCCAGTTTGTGGAACAGTTCCCCAAAATCATGTTACATGTAAATTTTGTGATATTTTAATAGACAGCAAGCTTAAAGGTATACATGATAGTCATCATAAAAAGAAAACTGTTAAATCAACAGATTTTATCTTTGTTCAAACAGAAGTCATACAGAATAATTGCATTCAAGAGAACTTGTTAAATAAGGAGCCAAAAGAAATATCTACAGATGTAATTGGTAATAATTCTGAAACTCAGTTCGAAAATTTAGAAATGGGTACAATGTTTAATGTACATTACTGCAACACTTGTAAATGTTTTGTCAATAATGGAAGAAAAATTATGGTCCATAAAAAGGCACAGTGCATTAATGTGGTCCCAGCAACTTGCAAATTGTGTGGTCTTATAATAACACAAACAAGTATTTCTTCACATAGAAGATTACATCTAAGGAAAGAGAATTTAACTTTACAAAATTTTAAATTTTATGACTTGAAAAATAATGAAATGATTGCCCCTCCAATTCCTGAATTCCCACATTGCAGTGTTTGTGGAGTATATTTTGCCAACTTAATTGCCAAAATCAGACATGAATGTGGTGTTGATGATTATATCACATGCTCCCTTTGTAAAAAGATGTTTTCTGAGTTGGGGTACAAATTACACATGAATTATCATAATTATAGGACAGAAAATTGTACAATTGAATTAAAGCATTCTAAAAGTTTGCTTATGTCTAATACAAAATCAATAATAGCTGGGGGATTAAAACCAAATAACGCATCAAAAGCTGTAGAGCGAAATTCCGAAGAAGGTGAAATGTATATTATTTACACTTGTAAAACTTGCAATATTTCTTTAGACACATATGATTTAGTAGTAGAACATTGCCAAGGGCACTACAATTCTGTCAAAATTCAATCATTCACAAATATTTGTGATGTTTGTGATCTAATATTTGATGGCTCATGTTATGAGAATCATAAACAACATCATAGAAAAAGTCATTTACGAGTGTACAAGAAAATAAGAATACATGGCATCAAATTTGATATATTCAACTTCACATCTGATTATGATACCTGGATTAAAAGTGTTTTTGATTCTTTGTCTCAGGAGCAAATGGAAATTATTATTAATAAGTCAATATATAAATATGAAAATAAAATAAAAATGAAGGTTATTCAAGAGGGTTCCCATAATTTAACATACTATAAGTGTGATAAGTGTTGCTGTTTTATTGACCCATACTCTTTGTTCAAACATCTTGGCAATGATTGTTTACGTCATCGAAAACACACTTGCAGAATATGTGAAATATCTTTTATTTCAGTGACATCTAAAATACAACATGAAGAAATTCATAAGCAACCTTTTAAAGGCTTGAAATCATACAGGATTGTACTCTTTAATAGAGACGAGGACAAAAATTTCAATCATGCACTTAATTCATTACAATGGTTTAATTTATACAAATGTAGGAACTGTGATGGGGTTGTAAGTAAATTTGAATATAATAGTCATTTATGTAATAAAAGTGATTTAAAAAAATGTTCTCATTGTGGACTATTATTATATAGTAAAGACTTTGATTTGCATGTTTCTAAACATAAGGAGTTTGGAAGTTTTAACACAAAGAATATAAAAGTTATGTTGATTGGGGAAAAAAAAGAAGGTGAAGACAATGAAAGGAAACTGGATGACAATTTAGCATCCTCTTCCAATGGAAAATTATCTAATTACATATTTTATAAGTGTAAAAAGTGTCAGATATGCTTTAGTGACACTCGAAGTACTCTTAAGCATGACTGTTCTTTAAATATTCCAAGATCAAAGTGTACATTCTGTGAACTCTACCTGGAAGCAAGAATGTTGAAAAACCATTATGTCCTCCATGAAACTGATTGTAATTTGATAACTGAGAATATTACAATAATAGATTTCAATAATACTAAATCTGGGAAAAGTAGCACTAATTTTGCAAATGAATGTAATAATACTATAGACAGCAGAGAAAATGCCATTGTTTCCCCTGCAGTTAAAACTGCAAATCATCTTGAAAAATATGTGAAGTTAAGTGGTGTCATGGAGAAAAAGGTTAAGTTATACAAGTGCTCATGTGGCCTACACTTTTTGGACAATCTCTCTATTTTTGCACATCATAATGTTTGTACAGCAAAAATTAGAATTGCACGACAACAGTGCTCAAAATGTGGTCTCACTTTTAGTCCCAATGTACTATTCACTCATTTATTAAGACATCATGGAAATAAAAATGTTGTTTATATATTTGATATAATTGATGTATTGAATGCAAAAGATTCAAGAAATGTAGAGAATGAATTACGATGATTTGAATTTTATAACAATTAAATAAAACGAAGATTGCTATCAACTTTATTCACAAATATGAAGATAATTTCTATAGTGACAAATTGTTTATGATAATATACTTAATAATTATGATAATGTTTTTATTGTACTCATTTATTTAATTTCAAACTCAATTATAAGATTGTTCAATTAATAAATGAATGCTTACTTTTTTTTAAATTTTTTAATCAAGAGCTTTCTAAAGAATGAACATTTGTGATGCAAGTCACAGACTTATTCTTGTGAAAATGCCTATTTTACCGATTGCACCATGAACATAGAATACAAAGAAAGGCACACTTGTTATTATATAAATATGATGCATTTGTAAATCTTTTTTATTATGGTAGTACATGAATGCCTTAAAATTTATGGACTCGCCCAAATATATATTAGATCTTTACCTATGAAATTGCCGTTCTTAAGTATTGGTCATTTCAAACCAAAAAAAAAGTTTTTATTGGCTGTGAATTCTAAATTCAAATTAATTTTGTTTTAAAAACATGACATTCTTTTTACAAAGTCAGTCTTTTGTTAATTGATTAGCTTTGTATTGACTTGACTGATTGAGAAGCTTGCACATCTGCAACCAGCTTTGGCCAATCGGTCGTCCCCGCTCCTCCTACACGACGCGCGACCCCATACTGCACAAAAGACAGTCTCCAAGCTGCAAGAGTTGGGGTTGGAAGTTCTCCCTCATATAACGTACTCACCAGAACTTGCACCAACCGACTGTTATTTTTTCCAAAATTTGGAGACGTAAAATAATTCATTTCCCGAAGGCAGTACAAAATGCCTTTGAAGAGTTTGTTGCTTCCCGTCCAGCTGATTTTTACAAGAAGGGCATCAATAAACTACCACTGCGTTGGCAAAGATGCATCGAATACATGGGTGATTACTTTGATAACAGAAATAAAAAAGTTTGAAAAAAAATACTTCAAAAAACTTATTTCATACAATACGGTAATTTCATATTCTTTTATATATATTCTATTATATATGTATATATATATATATATATATATATATATATATATATATATATATATATATATATTGTTATCTTCCCTATTTGGATGTATCTATCAATATTCAGGTAATATATATTTAATAATATATCACTATTTATGTTATTATTTTATTTTTATTTCATAAGATCATCAGTTATATATTTTTTATCATATGGGGATGACAAAAGAGCAAACAGGAAACTGCGGCCTATGATATCTACATCCATCCTCAGATTGCAGATACACATGCATTATTACCCCTAAGGACTGAAATGGAATGTAACGTTACATAATCCCGGCTTCCCGGTTCCCTACACACACTAGAAACAGCAATGTTTTATTACTATGACGTGCAGGTAGTAGAGTTTCTTTAGCTCACAAGATTTAAGGTTTCTTTCGATTTACTGAAGTGCTGAGCGAAACTAACGAGTGAGCCACTTGATTGAACGATGATAGGTGAGCGAACTCTGGACGCATTGGCGATAGGTAGCTGAGGGCTTGTTAAAATTTTCACCTCCACATGATCCTAGCCATCTGTTTCTATGTATCGCTTAGGGAACAAACAAATCATTCATTGTACGACGAAATGCAGAGGCCAATCAACGATCTTTATTAATATAGTTAGTCCTGTAACAGCTATTATAGAAAACACACCTTGCAATTTTCGTATCTTGCTACGATAAAATGAACGCTAAACAATGTGATATTTTATTAGTTGACGATTCTCCGTGCAAATAAAGGAAACGTAACTATTTGTAAAGTAAACGTATCCGACCTATACTACAAATGATAATGGATACGTCGGATCCAATTATGAATATACAAAAACTTTTGTGGGATGTGGGAAAGCACATACAAAAATGGCCAAATAGTATAATAAAACCCTTATAACAACTGAAATAAAGTTGTTTTTATAAACACAAAATTATTTAATTGATTAATTGCCGGAATCGCCTTTGTAAGTATATGTTTGTGCCTTTACGCGTGTGACATGAGGCTCTCCTATATCCTGTATTATATGTTTACAAATTAAGTAAAATGTATGTGACTGCGTGTATTAAGGAAAATGTTGCCATTTTAGTTAGTTAACCGTCGAATAGGCTACCCAAAACCAGGAATAATAAATATCAAATAATAATAACTCTCTCGATGGCCGTGTCGTGCTGTGTAGGGCTGTGATGACCTCATCGCCCACTGCTAAACAATTAATTTGACAAAACTGTTATTACTATGCAAGCAGTCGGCACCTTGCTGACAAAGATGATTCTGATCTCGGCAAATTTATTTTGAGTGCAAGGGTCCGTCTACTCACTTTTTATAAACTAAGCCGGGTTCGGCCGGCCCTCGTTACTTAGTCTCATTTATATTTCGCATAATCATCATCACTCATTTATCATCCAATTTATCGATTTAGAGGATAACTATACCGATTTTGTATTTTGACATTCGCGAATTTCGCGATCTCTACAGCCCTAAGATTTGACGTTGACGTGATATTAAAATTGAAATAATGAAAGAAATAAATATACTATTCGATTCCTAATTTAGGGAAAATTATTAGTTAGTTACAGAATTTATGTGTAGTGATTCATTAATATAAATATACCAAACAAAGATTTAAATATGTTTCTTTACGAACGTTTTTGCCTATGGTTAGGTCACTTAAAATTATCTCGTGTTATTGTATTGGTTTGTGCTATTCTATTCGTTGTGCCGCTATTCACGCATTATTATTTGTCTAAGGTAATATGTTATGCATTGAATATATATAGATATAAATTGATAACCGAGCGGCTGCTTGGCGGCGATGGAGGAGGGAGGTGGTCATCATTAAAAAAATATTAAAATAAGCATTGTGTAGGATGCAGGTGGACTGTGCCTTATTGTAATCTTTGAGAGAGGCGCAACGCTAACTATAGGCTGAGATGATCATGATTATAAAATGTTTTTTATTCCACACCATCTTATATATTTTTTTGTTTTATATGATGCATGAACCCAAATTTAGGTTTACATGCCATATTTATCTTCTGAGGTGACTGAAAATTTATCATAAATTGTGTGATTGTCTATCATACTTTTTTAAATGTATGATAAACAAGCAAAGTGTGTTAGACTTTTAATAGGTGGAATATTGTGCAAAATATTGGAGTGTTATATTTTTTTTTAGTATGAAACAGCATCTGGTAGCCTGGGAATTAATTCCATGAGACATACTTTGGAAGCCCTTGGAGATATATCATCAACAAATATAGTGGATCTTAAGCAAAGGATAGAAGAAATGCTCAGAATTAAGGTATGAAAAACTTTTGAAACTTAATGTAAAAATTGCAGTATAACAGATTTAAAGTATAAAAGTGGAGCAAAATAATGTCAAATACCATACTATATAATATAATAATGGAATAAGTTTTTTGTTACATGTATAAAATAACTTAGATATTGTTTCCTGGATTTTTATAATTATTCATTAGAAATGAATAAGTTCAGTGTATAAGCCCTTGCTTTTAACTTATGCTGTGTAAGCAAATCAATTTTGATCCAAGGTTCACTATGAAACAATGGTTTATTGTAATTTTACGTGTTGTTTACCATGTGCTCAAGGGTTTAAGAAAACATCATGACAAAACCGACATGTTAAAGTAAAAAAATATATAATTCAGACATGTGAAGTAAACTAATCTGCAGTGGAGTTGCAAGGTGGATTGTGTTGTAACAATTGCTTTACATATATGTTGGCCATAAACCACCTCAGGCTTTTATGGCCAACAGTTATTTATATATAAAGACTGTTACTTCATTTTTTATTATAACAGTAACATCCCTCTTGATACTCACAATTTTATGGCCAATAAATCTTTAGATTGGTTTACATCCCTTTTCAACAGGTTGCAAAGAATTACACATGTACACTGATTTAACCATAAAAGTATTAAAATCTGTAATACCAGAGAATATGAGGTGTATAGAATAATGGTATTTATTTTTAAAACATTAAATATTTAATTAACCTGTTTAATCATCTAATAGAACATTGATTGACAAGCAATATACTTTAAAAGCGTAAAGAAATATTAACAGTCCATGCTAAAAAAGGCTATAGTTAGCTTAACTGATTTTTCATCAAAAACTCTCCTTTACATTTTATGACTTTTTCACAAGTCTCGGCATATGGGCAATCAATTTATTAATGATGTCTTGTGACATATTGTTCCAAATTCCGCATAAAACATTCAACATTTCTTCTTGTGTGGATGGGCTATGATAACAGACATTCCTATCAAGCTCTTCCCACAAAAGTTCAATGGGATTGAGATCGGGGCTCTGAGGAGGCCAAACCATGTTTGTTAACCCCTTGTGCCTCTTACTCTTCTAAATATCCTCTACATATTATTGAGCTATGCTTTGGATCATTACCTTGTTGGAAAATGAATCCATCTCCAATTAATCGCAACCCGGCATTTTGTTCTAAAATGTTTTGGTTTTGTTCTTTTGTCAAAGTTCCTTCAATTTTAATCAAATCGCTAGTTCCTTGGCTAGAAGCTCAGACCATGATTGTTGGGACTACATAATCTGACATCATCTTTTCTTGGGCACTGCATCAAACGTAAATTTTACGTTTTGAACCGAATAGATCAAACTTGGATTAATCGGTCCAAAGCACTTTTTTAAAATCTTTTTAGTTCAATCTCGATGGGCAAGAGCCCACTGCATCCATTTTTTCTTGTTTTGCGGCCTTAGCAGAGGTTTCCGAACGGCAATCCGACCATACAACTTCGCATCTCTCAGTCGCGGTTTTACTGTAGTCAATGATAAAGGTTTAACTCGGGTTTTGTTTACTTCATCGCGGATTTCTGGTGCTGTTAAGCATCTATTTCGCTTGCTGGTAACAACAATGAAATTATCTTCACTAGACGTGGTAGCTCTCGGCTTTCCCGAGCGTGGACGATCTTGAAAACTGCCTGTCTCCCTGTATCGAGTTATTGTGCCACGAACACAAGTCTTCGATAACTTCAGTTGTGAAGTAATCTCACGTTCGGAATTGCCTTCATTATGTAAAACAACGTTGGCAGAACGCACTTCACTGCTAATTTCTCGAGCTTTTCCCATTTTATGACGTCTTCACTATAGAAACCACAAGTTTAGACCAATTGAGATTGTTTGTGAACAAACCCAAGTAAACTCGGGTAAATAATAAGTCAGAAATACGTGTTTTCAGGAGCTAAATAATCCTAATTATTGACCAATACGTAACAAAAGAAAAGTAATTAGTAATTTATATATTCATACATAATAGAATACAATACAATAGTGGTAACTACCGATAAATTCACAAACATCTTCTGGTTATATTAGATAGATAATAATTATCCATGGTAAATAGGATATGTATTAATGGTTTTGTATACTTAATAAGAATATCCTCTCATGCAAGAGCTTTTTTCCAGAAATGACTGGAATAAAAACTGTTTTAAAGTAAAAAAATTGGTACACAATATACAATTAATTCTCATCACAGGCTTCCGTGTCTACTGAACTTCGGGAATTAGAAGAGAAACGCGCTCGGCTTCAGCGAGAGGCAGCCGCTGCTAGTGCTAAAGCCGATAACGTCAAAGCCGAATATGCAAGAGCTACTGCAGAATTGCAGCGGCTGCGCGTCTCTGCCGATCAAGCCCGGCTAGCCCAACTTGAGGCAATACGTCGTGATACTCCCGAGCTCGCTCCACCTGCTCAAATGCTGCCTTCCCAACCTCCATCAATCTTGCCACCAATAAATTCATCCTCAGAAATACACTGTCGTATGCATTCCTGTTTTGATCACTCCCGCTGTTCACTAACTTCGGGCTTCCCTATTTATTTCTACGATCCTGATGTCTTCTCTCCTCTAGTCGGTGCTGAAGTTGATGGTTTTCTAAAGACTACATTACGCCAGACTCTTAGTTATAATGCCCATTTTACATCAAGTCCCAATGAAGCTTGCCTGTACATAGTTCTTGTTGGAGAGTCATTTCCTTTCGAAAAACCGGTTTCGTAAGTGTTTTAAAGTATGTTCATGTGTGTTTACTTTATGTGTTTGTTTTCGTATAGTTTGTATACTTAACTCGATTGGATTTGCAGACCGACATTAGAGCCCTATAAATTGATGTTGAACGAGACTGCAATGAAAAGTTTACCATACTGGGGAGGGGATGGTCGTAATCATTTGTTGCTAAATTTAGCAAGACGTGAGCTTACAGTCGGTTCGGGAAATATGTTTGACGGAGCTTCGACTGGAAGAGCTATGATTGCTCAGTCTACGTTCAGGTTGCATCAGTTTCGTTCAGAATTTGACTTGGTAACTCCCCCTGCGCTCGGCCCGCCAGGTGGAGATGTGTGGGGTGACTGCGCTCCCATGGCGCCGGCTAGACGAAAATATCTTCTGAGGTATGTTATCTTTGTTGGCTTTTATTAATTTTAGGAGAGTTTTTGTGTACATCAATGAGCGAAATTTAGTTTTCAGGGTTCACAGTCTTTGACCACCTCTACCTCGACCAACGTAGACAACGATACATTTTTAATAGACTGCCTCCAGAAAATGGCCAGTGCTGCTCCCGCTTCAGATTTATTCTTCTTACAATTCGAATGTGACCCACCTGTCGAGAGACAATCGGTCCTACCAATTGGTGATTGGGCATTATGCGGAACTGATACATCGAGGCGATCAGTATTGACAGATTCGACTTTTGTGTTAATACTAGCTCCAAGTGACAGTAGTTACACTACAACTGCCTTATTACAAGCTAGAGTGTATGAAGCGTTACGTTCTGGTGCTATACCGGTGATTCTTGGTGGTGACAGAACTCGACTGCCATATGACGAAGTGCTCGATTGGCGTCGTGCAGTAATATCTCTGCCTAAGGCGCGTGTTAATGAACTGCATTTTTTGTTGCGGGCATTGTCTGACTCGGACTTGTTGGTCTTTCGGAGACAGGGGAGGGTGCTATGGGAAAGATATTTGAGCTCTGTACAGGCAAGCGTGGACTCTTTGCTGGCGGTAATACGGATGCGTTTGAACATACCTGCTAGACCAATTTCACCGACAGTTGGCACGCCTGCTTTCAACGATTCATTTTCTCCACCGAAACTTGAACCACCGGCAGTAGAAACAGAGCCGGAGGAAACTCTAGGACCTTTAGAAGCTCCTTATCCAAGTCCGGCATACCGACGGAATTACTCATTGGCACTATTGCACGGTTACGAGATGTGGAATGAGTGGGGTGAGCCCTTTGCTCTTTACCCACAATTGCCATGGGATCCCCCGGTGACATCAGAAGCCAGATTTATAGGCTCTGCGGCGGGCTTTCGTCCTATAGGCGCTGGAGGTGGTGGTTCCGGCAAAGAGTTCAGTGAGGCTTTGGGAGGAGATAGGCCAAGGGAGCAATTTACTATCGTCATACTCACCTACGAGCGGGAAACAGTATTAGCGGCAGCTCTTGCCCGTCTTAGAGGATTGCCTTATTTAAATAAGGTTGGTACAAAAATAATTTACACTAATTTCATCTATTCCATGACTTTTATTATTGTATTATTATTTAATTAAATATTTAATTATATATATAGCATTATAAGTAAAATTATATTTTGACAAATATAGGATAAACTCGTAATTTCGAATGCCGAAATCATAATATTGTAATAATTCTTGATGACTTAATAAGTATCGCGTAACGCGTCATTATATCGGTAGAATTTATTTAAATGCTATGCAGAATTTCTCTTCATTAAAAATACGGCTAGTAAAAATGGAAGTTGAGAATACGAATTTTTCATTTCTCAGGAATATAATACATACATATGTACTTTATAGAGTTATATCCTGATTTATAATAAACGCATCATCGGGTTTCAGAAGTCACATAACTCTCGTGTTTTGCTGGTTCAAAGCTTAATATTATTCTAAAATTAAGCATGACAAACGAGCACGTGGGGGTAGAAGAGTGTCGAATCCGAAACCTCTCTTCATGTCCTACACGGTCGAACATGGAGTTGAAAAAAAAATTTTTTTGATAAGACAAAAAAAAAGGTTTTTGAATTGTGGCTGTGAGCCTGGAGACCAGAGATAAACTTTAACTTGATGCACTCTTAATATATTAAATGATGAGCTACGAAGAAACCAGAAAACATCATCACAATGACCATTCTTCTTGGTCGGTGTCGACCGCGGCGACATCTGGTTGTTACTGTTGATGATTGATGACGCAGTTTATATTATAGCAGAGTATAGTATAGTTTGTATTTATATTATCGGGAACCAAATCTTGTTACTCTTTTTCACCCTCCTGATCGGATGTCAGATTTGTGCGATAAAATGAGAAAGGTTATAACGCAGTGCTAGTGACACGAGACAGTACTTATTAGGACCTTTAGTGCAACACAGATTTTTTCGTCGTTTTTAAAGCTTACACATAGATTTTACTACTGGCATACTGAAGACTAAAGCTTTTAGATATAATTACTGGATTAATTACTTGAAATATCTAAAAATTGGTTAGTCTTTCCGTCCGAATATAATGTAGGCGTCTTCGTAGTTAGTACGTTAGTTGCGTAGCGTAGAGGGTATATTCGATATTAGTTGGGCACAAATTGTTGGTTACGTGTGTTGGATGTATATCTTATATTCTTGTCGCTTCATCATAACTTTTCTCCGATATTATTGTATGTGCATTATTGTATAAATATTACATCGGACTAGCAATGGCGACGACGAGTGATAAGCACTTTCTCAGTTTGCGCAATTTTTTAAAAGCATTGTGATATATACCGCGCAGTTGATGTCATATGATAAGAACCAGGAGATATCGCCATGGTAGAAATTGACCAGCATCGGCAAGAAAAAAATGAATATGACTCCATGGCCACTTAACAGCAGGTGGTATTGTATTCAAACATAGTTATTTGTTCTATAAAAAAGTATAACATGCACACAAAAAGTCAGAAAAGAGTAAATTTTCTTGACGTAACTTTATTTTCACAGGTAGTAGTGGTGTGGAACGGAGTGACTCCACCGACGTCTGCGCAGGCTTGGCCGGACTGCGGCGTGCCAGTGGCAGTTGTCAGGGCCGCACGGAACTCGCTCAACAATCGTTTCCTGCCGTACCACGTCATTGACACCGAGGCTGTGCTTTGTGTTGATGATGACGCTCATCTTAGACACGATGAGATCGTTTTCGCTTTTAGGTAAGATTTTTTAGCTTGTTCCTTTTATATAGATTCTTCGTCACCATCTTTTTAAAGACCGCATCCAGCAACAGAAATAGCAGTTAACAAAAAAGCTCCAGTAAAAACTGTCACTTTATTGGAATATGAAAATGAACAATGAATATGAATTGACCGATGAACTCCAACCCTTCAACATAGATTTAGGATGTCCATGCTTTGTTACTTCTAGGCATAACGATACGAAACACTTTGCAATTTATGAAGCATTTTTACTATGATATTCTGTGAGGGCGTTGTCCGTCACCGGCGAACTGACTCATTTATGCTTCATTCCATATCGATAATGAGCCGAGCCGAGGTCTCGTACCTCCTTAAAAGGGGCCCCTGGATCGCGATCGCCACTCGCCCCCAGACGTCGGAGTGCAGCGGAGTTGCAGCCATCATCATGCCAGCAGCGTTGTCGTACTCTTTGCTCGCGTGCCCCTGCTTGGCCCCTGTTCCGGTGAAGCTGTAGAGGCCTTTAGGGCCAACAGCAATACACATACATATATTAATTCATGCTTCAGCTATATTCCATACATGTAAACTCAGACACGCCACACCGAACTCTCCCGGGGTGCGCGACGTCGTCTTCCTCGCACAGCGTCTTACACGCGATTTACTCGTGTTCTTGGCCGCTTTAAAAATCGACCTGTCCTCCCTTTAGATAGCAATCCGAGTCGAAGTTTCGTATCTATATACCGTATAAGGGGCTCTCGGATTTATTATCGCTCCTCTGTTGTCGACGTTCTTCGTCCGCAGGGTTCGTAGTGCAGCGGTGGTGCAGCAGCAGTCTCCGCGCCAGCTTCGCAGCATCGTCGTTGTCTCCCTACTGAGCGGGCCTCCCGCTCTCGAGTCTAATTAGATAAAGCTGTAGAGGTCTCTGGAAAAAAAACAAAAGCGAAAAACGTACACAAAAAAAAAAGCTTCAGCTATAATGTAGCCGCTGCTTTACCACGGCAAAATTTACCACCATTACTGGGCCACCACGCTAGGCAGATGGTGGTTATGTTGATCACTATTAAAATCAAACTCACAGGGCGTAGGATTCGGTTTATTTAAATAAATGTGCTTTATTCGGTTCCTAGAGCCTTAGCCTTTTAGTCTCTGATATTAGGGTCCACCGCGTGTGATAAAATGAGTATTTACATTCTCCCTTATACCCCTTATTTTCATATAACATGACATCCCTACATCTCATAACGCCTGAGATTGCAGATAATACGAGTTTTTTATGATATTCGAGCTAACAAACAGTTCAACTAACAGTATAGTTAGTCTAGTTGAACTGTGGGCTTGTTCGTTTGTTGATGTAGTCATCTACATTCATACTTAGCAAAGAACCCAGAAGCCCATGCGTCGTCGCTCCTGATGAAGATGTGAAATGCCTCGCTACGACAAACCGGGTCTCCATGTCCCTAAACTCAAAAAAAAAACAAAATACAACAGCGTTATTTTGCTATTCCACAATATGCAGCTAGAGCTTGGTCCCTGGTCGTCCTGCATTCATTCGGACGGATTCATCCTGCAGCTAGAATCAAGCTGCATTGTGGTTATACCACTGTTACTATTGCTGTCTGCATTAGCACTTAGAAATATGTTTAAATATGTTTGAAACAAAACAGGAACCAGAATAAAAGGACCCAAGTTGACGGTGTTATCAGGAAATAAATACCTCAGTAAGCTCCAGACCGTGAGTGAATTCGAGACTTTCAAGTAAGTTAAAACTAAACCAAATAAATTCCGGTGACATTAGTTTTATTTAAAATTCTACAGGGTTTGGCGAGAGCAACGCGATCGTATCGTTGGGTTTCCGGGACGTTACCACGCGTGGGACGTCAATTTTAGCAATGGATTCCTATACAATTCAAATTACAGGTAAAGTTATAATAAATAGATTACTAAACATTTTCTCGTCTCTGTGGTGGAAATATATTATGTACTATTTATGTTATTTTGCCGTTTTAGTTGCGAGTTGAGTATGGTGCTGACTGGGGCAGCCTTTATTCACCGCTACTACATGTGGGCGTACTGGCGCGCCCTGCCCGCTGCCGTACGCGACTACGTCGATGAATACATGAATTGCGAGGACATCGCGATGAACTTCCTCGTCGCACACATCACTAGGAAGCCGCCCGTTAAGGTATAACTAACCTTAACTTACAGGCGTTCACAAAAATGTAACCACTAAATTTCGCAATTCGTGCATGTCGCGTAACTACGCGTGACGCATAAATTGTCGTATAGTTTTATTAGTTAATCGATTTAAATTAAACTAACACTAAATGTTACCCCAACCTCCGATTAGTGTGTTTGACAACCGCAGTCCCTTGCTATAGTTATTCTGGAGATTAACGTGCCAAAACGCGTAGACAAACAGGCAAATGATTCTAGGCAATGCAAATCCTCTGAGTTTGCATGAATGATAACGAGCATAAAGACATCATTAAAACAAATAAGTACATGCACTGGGAAATGCTAATTAAAGCGTAACTAGATTCGATTTTCTTCTTGCTTTGACCCAAAACCATCGAGGAAGTGTTACTAACACTCATGTCTGATTTGGGAGGTGAATTCTCAAATAGTAATTACTGTAACACTGTAATTAACAACACAAACTATACACACATATCCGAATGAAATATATCCGAGGAAACTTTACAATATACTTGTTGCTTTGCGACAAGTACCGAACTTTACCGAAGTTTTCGAACACAGGTTCGCGCTAATGTTTCATAAGCTATATAACGTATATCATCCGCAGTTATATCTTATAACAACCAGAAGAAATCGTACATCTAGAATTCGATCCGACTGTTTATCATTGTCGATTACCAGTTTATTTAATATGCATTAAAAAAATAATTGATTTGATGATTAATTTCAAGGTGACATCGCGGTGGACGTTCCGATGTCCCGGCTGCCCTATCACCCTTTCAGCAGACGAAACACACTTCCATGAACGACACAAATGCATTCAGTTTTTTTCCCAGGTATAAATCAATTTGACATATTATACTTTTTATATTTTCTCTTAAACGGTGTGTTATTGAGAAGTATTTAATTGTTTTTCAGGTTATGGGCTACACGCCTCTTTTGTCAACGCAATTTAGAGCAGACTCAGTTCTCTTCAAGACGCGGATACCACACGACAAACAAAAATGTTTTAAATTCATATAAGACTGTTCCTTGTTATGGGTCCCAAATTTTACCGTACAGTTCGTGTGCGCGGAACGTACGATTTTGCAGCGATGATCGATGACAAAGCTAGCAGTATTAATACAGCAAACCACTGTCTTACCGATTCCTTATACTAACTTATTATCGTAGTGTCGTGGTCATAGCATCTAGCCGTCTACGTCGCGGGTTTTATGGGTTCGATTCCCGGTGTAGGAAGTAAAGTCTTGTGTCTCTTACACTGCATCTAAAATATCTTACAAACTTGTTGCACATAAGGTACGTCGGATCAGAATCGGGAGAGGCAAGTTAGTGTAGATCTTTGTGTTTGCACGAATGCTCATAACACTTCAATATATTCTGTTCCCTGATAATAACAGGAAGATATCGCCATGGGCCAAATCGACCAAGATATTATTGCAGAGGCAAATGTCAAGTGTCAAGCTTCATTATGTTGCAAAATGTCGAAATGCTATATAAATAATAATTTTGTTTGTTTTTGTGGCTATATAGAATTTTGTAAATATTACCTTTGTTTATTAGTTCCTTAAGCAACGTATGTAGTAGAATTAGGAAGCCGTTTTAATTAAAAGATTGGAAGAGAGAACGTTTATTGGACAGTTATTGATAGGTAATTAGTATCCCAAATTTTCCTCCATCTGTTCCGTTTTCCTGAATGAATACAAAATTGTTCCACTATAGCAAATTTTAAAGATCCGCTCGTACTAGTATAAAAAAACTAAAAAATCTTAGCTTGAATTGGATTAATTTCAATCAAAACATTGTTTGTACTTTTTAAGTTCGATATCAATTTCATAACTACAGAATTACGAAAATTATTTGTAATTATGTAGTAATGATTAAATTTTCCGTTAGCACATGCGCGATAGGTACGGAAATTGGTCTTTCACCCCGATTGTTTTTTTTCTGTTCGGAAATTTGGACAGCTGTTAAAGAAAATCTAATACTTCAGCAGTTTAGGAAAACTGGTAAAATTGGAATACCAATTTTAAAAAGGTGCAATAAGGAGATTTAGAACAATCGAATTGACGAATAAAAAGCGAATCTGACGGTACATGTTTTTAATAATTATTTGCCTAATACGGAACAAATATATTTGTTTATTACCCAACATAATTTAATTAATTTTTATTTCAATTTAATTTGAACACGATTGTCACTAATAAAGTATTTTATGTAGCACATTCCTCATAATCGTCATGAACTCCCTAATAGTTTCATATGTTGTGGTCGTTAATTTGATCATAAGAAGACTTATTCCAATTATCATCAAGTCTAAAATCACAAAACATATTTGTATTTTGTTAGACCAAATGCAGTCATTGAAACCAAAGATTAGAGTAGCTTGATGACATTTTCATTTAAGGCATTATACCGTGCCAGAAACATGAACTCTAACGTATAATTAAAGTATTCTTTGTATGAAATCTATTTCAACTTCGAAAACCTATCAACAGTGTCCAAGTGTATTTTTCCAACCATAACTAATAAAACCAATAATATCCGACATTGTTTGCTTATACTTTTTGAGACAGTTTCGCCCGTACGTTCGTTGATCCGAGCATCAGCTGTTTTTGATTTTGTGTTTCATTGCTGGTTTTTTTAGTCAAGTTATGTATTTTTTATGAAACTATCGTTTCATTTAGCTGTACTAACACGATGGAGCGTAAATAATGGTAATAAAACGTTTTAAAAATATGTTTTTTTTTTAAATCAGGATCCATTTTTTTTCCGTCCCAACATCAAAGGTGTCATTAGTACTATCGTCTGTCTTCGTTTTCGGAAGCGGTCTCCTAATAACCTGTATAGGTTAATATTTCTTGAATGTCAATTGCAATAATTAATTTCAAACGTTCTTTAATAGTGTGAAACACATTTCATCGGGTAAAGGGCTGTAAATATGTATGTATAAGATTGATTGTCGTTGTGGGATTGGAAAATCTCACTTTTTACCAAAACTTATTTTTCATTCAAGAGTTAAGTCCACGAACGCAATGTAGATTTTTTGTATACCTGCGGTATTTCACGTTTGCAATCAAAAAGTACAAACTTTGAACCATATTCAGACTCTAATTTTTTTTTCTTTCTTATTTAATTGAAAAATACCAAATATAGGGTACAAAGTATGTTTTACACTTTACATCAAGTATAGGAGATATTTAGATTTTGCTGATCTTTACTAAAATACAAGCAAAATATTTTTATTGTATTTTAGTGTATTAAAAATATGTTACTAAAATGCTAAATAAAAGCATGTTGTTAAATTAGTTTCAAAAAATGATTGAGAATTGTAATAGAAAAGAAGAAACATTATGTTCGAAATATTTTATAAGACCTATAATTACTTATTACTACTATAAATAATGTATTATTACTCTAAACACGTTAATTTTTATTTTTTGCATCACTCATTCATTTTTTATTTACATTATGCTTCAATTGTCTGACCGACAGCTGTACTGTAGTTACACGGCTCGATTTCCCAAAACAGTGTAAGCATAGCATACTCAAAGTAAGGATTTTGGTTGTAAGATTCGGCAGGCATCCGTGTTCATATACTTGCTGCTGGATTATTTGATACGTTGATGTTCTCCAAGATAAATACTGATAATGATGAGACTTTATTTTTTTTGTACAACATACCTATTATGAAACCTGTTCAGTCTCTCTGGACCTGACCACAAGTTCAGAAATGAGGTTTCACACCCAGAAAATGCTTTTTTTTTTACTTTGTTTCATTTATTTTTGACAGGACACTTTGGCTAACCAGTTGTAAGGTTTATTGTTTTATGTTCTTACTTTGCTTTTCTATTTATTTTTGTACAACATACCTATAATAAAACCTGTTCAGTCTCTCTGGACCTGACCACAAGTTCAGAAATGAGGGATATTCACACCCAAATGCTTTTTTTTTTACTTTGTTTATTTATTTTTGACAGGACAATTTGGTTAAACAGTTGTGAGGTTTATTGTTTTAAAGTAAGAACTTTGCTTTGTAGAATTGTTAGTTAGAACAATAAATTTAAGACTGACTAATGATTTATTTTATTAAAAAAGAAAATTGAAAACAAGGAAATGATATTATGCATTGAAAATATTCTTTACTTATTTTAAATATTTTTTAATAAATATTGATATTGTTGTTTTCTTATGGTATGAAAAAGCAATACTAATGTTCTTTTAATTGATATCTATGTTTTAAGACAAATATATGTTTTTAATTTATATTTCCTTTTATTTATAATATATAAATTTTTTGATTAATTGCTTCTTAGAATTTTTTACAATTATTTACAAATTTATCAATGGTGCTGTTGGTACTACTTGACTTTTTGATCTTATCGCATAAGCCAAGGCATTTTATGAGATTAATTCAGTCAAGGAACTAGAAAAGTCAGTATCTGTGTACTTGTTAAAAAACTAAGTCATTTTAAGTAAATATATTTATTAAAAATTAAGAGTATATGACACTTTAATATAATTACGTACAACTTTCCTTCACACGTAGTGGATGGTTTCATGTTTTGACAGGTGTAAAGTCAAATCTGAGTGACAAAATAAAAGTGCACCTGTACAGACATTCGAAAGTTACAGATAAAATGTATCGTGTTTGTTGCCGGCAGTAGGTGTGAAAGCAGTCGATATATATTTTTTTAATTTCAAAAATATCTTAGGATTTACTTTTCATTCATTCTGAGATTATAAGAGACAAACATTGCTGATAGATAAAATACATCACATATAATTGTGGAAAAAATTCACACCAATGTCGTAACAGAATAAATAAGATTTGTATTATTATTATTAGCAATAACTAAAATTTATTTCGAGCAATGTAATGTATTTCTTATTTACATAACGATAATCGTATGAATTGTAAAGCTTAGTAGATAAAAAGTTCAAAAGTGTAAATAGATAAAAAATCTATAACTACAATTATTACATTAATATAATCTTAAATAGTTTATCAATAACTTTGATAAATAATACAAAATATATTATTACAATAATTTACGTTTAGTACGATATACAATACAAGAGCTTTCAATGAAGTTTACTTAATAGAAAAGTATATTCACACACAATATATTATGTTTATAATTGGGCAGTTGAATATTTAAATATATCACTAAATAAATGGTTAAATATCAGTTCAATATTTAGGTTAATGTTTGAACACACGAATTTAATTTAATGCTTTTTATATATTTTTTTAAAATGTTTAAATTCTATGAGGATTTTTATTTAAGCATGAGTGTATAGCAATAAATTGTTGTATTATATTTGTATTGAAATATTAAACTTGGAATTAGTATCGTATGCAAAGTAGACTCACAGGCATGAATACGTGCTTCAAATGCTAGAAATACAAATTATTAATTTATTAAATAGCGTGTAATTGTATTCTTATATAGTCTGTGGTAAATGATCGATGGTGTGATTGGTCGATAGGTACGGAAATGCCGTTGGGTGCTCCTGGTGTTTCTCGTTTTCAGGCCATGTCCTCCCCTTTGCCGTCCAACCTCTTGAGCTGGAATAAATATAAATAACGGGGGATTTACTTTGGTGATTTGAAATAACTATGAATCTTCAATTAACTAATTGTAAATGAAAAAATATACATATGCATGCGAACTACTCAGGTGTAAATTGTCAACTATTGTTTATATTGTTTAATATATTGATTAATATCATCCCATCGTTCCGCCCGTTTTTTTTGTTACTTACTTTTTTGTGCTACAAATATCAAGTGATCCCCACCGCTGTAAGCATTAAACTGCAGCTAGAACCTACGGATGACAATAGAGTGGTCACCCGCTATTTGGAAGACAAAGGTGTATTCTTCCACACCTACACACTGGTGGAAGAGTGCCAACTCAGATTGGTTATTAAAAACCTCCCGTGGGAAATCCCTGCGGAACTCATCAAAGAGGACCTTCTGGCCCAGAATCTCCCCGTCCTATCTGGGCATAGGATGTATAGTGGGTATAATAAAAGCCATTAAATATGGTAATTGTGGCCCTCGAAAAGTCCGAGGCAGGGAAGCGGGTATTAAACCTGAAAATCTGCTGTCACCTCTCTGGGCCACCATAGAGCGTACACATGAAAACGGCCCTCCGGGCCAGTGCCACGTGTGCTAGTTATATGGCCACTCTGGTCGCAATTGCTTTGGCAAACCCAGGTGCGTCAAGTGCCTGGGTGACCATGGCACCACCGACTGTCCGAGATCCAAGGACAAGACCATTCTGGCTGCTTTCGGGCCCCCTGCATGTGTCCTGTGCAACTCAGAGGGTCACTCAGTCAATTACCTTGGCTGCCCAAAGGCCCCCAAGCCGAAACGCCCACGCACAAAAAGTCGCACCCAAGGTCACTGCCACGACCGCCGCTCCCGCGCCTATTCTCGCTCCTGTCCGACCTCTACGCCCCGTATGGAAAACTCCTATCGGCGTAGTGACCGTCGCTCAACCGGTTGAGCAGCCACCTCCATCAGCCGGACGGCCGGTTAGCGAAAGCGACCTCGAGCTAGTGTGTCGCTTCGCCGCCGGCTTCAACGTTGCCGACGTCTCAGCCCTTGTAGAAGCCCTAAGGGATTCCAATGGCAAGCCCGAAGTCAGGATTGCCGCCACAATGCTCTACCAACATATAGTGTCAGCCATCGTCAACTTTCAAGCATAGAGGACCTTTACAACGGCGGAGCAAAACCGCGTTCCCTTAACGTCGCATTTTTTTAACAGGAACGGTATGAATAATCAACGCGACGAAATCTTCAATTTCGTTCGCGATTACCAAGTCGACGTGCTCCTAGTGCAAGTCATTCCTCAAACCACACACTCGCAATCCCAACATTGCGAATTAGAACATCATTAGGAATGATAGAACTTCCGCCGCTAATGGCGGAACTCTCATCTACTATAAAAAGTCCTTGCACTGCGTGCCCGTCGATACGCTAACCCTAACCTTCCTAGAAGCCTCGGTCTGTCAGCTAGCCATGACCGGCCACGCCCCATCACAATCGGGTCCGTCTACCTGCCTTGCAGACGTGACGCACAAGTATTACAAAGCGACTTCGTGCCGCTCCTTTCCCTTGGAAACTTTGGAAACAGTCATTTTGGCAGGAGATTTCAATAGGAAGCACAGTCGGTGGAATGCAGCTAAAATCACCCTCCGGGGTTTGGCTTTAGACTCGCTAAGCGACGCACTCGACTTCGACGTCGTAGCGCCTACTACGTCCACCCATTTTCCATGCATATTGGGTCACGCACCGGATGTGCTTGATAATGCCATCTGTAAGAACATCAACCTTGCCTTCCAAGGGATAGAGGTAATCCACGAGCTAGCTTCCGATCATCGCCCCGTTCTTCTACGGTTAGGGCCCTCCGCCCCAACCTCACCCTCCACCAAAACCATTGTAGACTGGCACCGCCTCAGGAACGACCGGAGGGAAGCCACATCACCGCACCTAGATGCTATTCCTAGGAACATATCTTCAGTCCACGACACGAACCTCGCAGTTCATGCCCTCACTAGGCACATCCAGACCGTCGTCGAGGATTGCTCGAGGCAGGTTACCTCGGTGGAAGACCACCGATGGACCCTGCCAAACGACATAAAAGACCTTCAGCGTGAAGTCACGCATAACCCAATTTCGACAAGGTGTAGCACAACGGGCTCATATACAAACTATATGAGCTCGGTGTGCCAGATCGATTCGTACTTATCGAGGTACACCCCATTTGTGCCCGTGTAGCACAAGGCTCCGTCCTAGGTCCTATTTTATACACACTCTACACCAACGACATACCTCGCACTCGCGGTGTAGAGGTAGCCCTTTTCGCCGATGACACCGGCCTCTACATGTCTGGATTCAAACCAGACGCTATTTGTAAACGCCTCCAATCTGCAACCAACACCTTAGGGAAATGGTTTCGGAAATGGAGGATCGAGGTTAACCCCACCATAAGTGCAGCTATGTATTTCTCTCGGCGCAACAAAACATCTCAAACCGCATCTCCCAACTAAAGAGTTATGTATTTGATCGTCCAATCCCCTGGGAAAATCAAACAGTCAAATACTCAGGCGACACATTAGATGAAAGACTCACTTTCGGTCCGCATATCAACCGCGTACGGAATCGAGCAGCGTTCTTCCTAGGTCGCTTGCACCCGTTACTCAAGCAAAATGTCCCTGCATAATAAAATTACACTATACAAAGCGTGCATCCGACCCATATTGACATACGCAAGCCCCGTCTTTGCGCATGCCTCCCCGCGTCATATTCATTGACTTCAGGTAATACAAAATCGTTTCATGCGCAAGGCCACCGGTGCGCCGCGGTTCTTACGTAACGAAAATCTACACATAGATCTTGAGCTGCCGACCATAGCTGAAGCAGGCTTCCCGCCGATATTTCAACTCTGCCGTCACACACTCTAACCCCCTTGTTTTCACTCACAGATTCACCCGAAGGAGACCGAGGCACGCCCTCGAAGACCCCGACGACGCGACCACCAGGGCCCAAGCACTTCATAAAACACAACACACGTACATTGCACCCTCATATCGCCCCTGCCGATGGCGAATGCGTCGCATACAAGGAACAATTATTCGCGATACCACCATGTCACTGGCCGGTTTTCTCCAGTCCATGAAGAAGCATTGCTGGAGTTTCTTGCGCCACTTCTTCTCTAGCGCCCACTCATTCCGAAGTGGGTGGTACAGGTAGTTAATAATAATAGCGATATTAATTTAGATAATCTTCTGTCAGAAGCAACTGACCGAGCCGAGGTTCCGCCCTCGGGCCCCCTCAAGTCAGACGCTCTCGCGAAACAGGGTAGCGGTCCAAGCCGAGGCTCCCTCTCGGGAGCCCTTGTGCTGGTTACCCATATGTAGATGTATCGACTGAGCGCCATAAGCGCTTGGTCACCTCTCAACCCGGTGAAACTGTAAAAGCCCTCGGGATAACAGCGGCCGTCAGCCCGAAAAAAAAAATCTTTTTTGTTAACACTTTAAAGTGTAGTGAGCTTCGAGCTCTATTAAATTGAAACTAATTAATAATAAGTTCAAATAATACATGCCTGAAGTATAAGAAAAAAATAATTTTTTTATCGCACAGATTTTTGTCTTACATGTTATCACTCGAATTCGAATATTTGTTTGTCACTTTCTAATAAATCTTGCAGTTAATGATATGAGAGATATTAATAATAACAAAATATGTAAGAATATTGAAAGTTCTACGAATTCATAAAACCTATATGTAATTTAATATATTTTTTTTAATTCCAACTTTTAACTTATTTTGGTAATAGTTTAAGTAAAGTCGTAAATTAAAATATCTATAAGAAATAATGCAATAATGTAAATAATTGTAAGTTTAAGTAGCAAATGTGCAGTAGAGAAACTTGTAAAAAATTTCAGAATGGATCATGCTTTCATAAAATATTAACGTATGTATAATACGGATGTTTCATATAGTGATGGCACCAAAACTGATAAGTCTATTGCTCTAGAGGCATTTTAGCTTAGTCCATGACAATGATGCATTTCTTCATTTAAAAAAAAATGTTTTCTATTATTATTTTTTTATGTATGTACACTGAATATTTCTTGAATATTCTCGTAGCGCTAGCAGTAATTCAACAAAACTAAATTACGTTTGACTGCAACTCAACCAACGTGTGGATACTAAAAAAAATCAAAATTATCACGCACACAGACATTAAAATGTGGTTTTTTTAGCTACATATCAATTTATTGTAGAGAATGGATTCACACATAGTGTAATATATACACTTACTACCGTATTAGATGTAATACTAACTAATTATTGTTAGGATCAATATGCTTTCAGTCGGTGTTCGTGGATAGTACCTTCATTGAGATGGGGTTTGTGTTATGAATGTTTCGTGATCATATCACTGTGTGTGAACTTTCTTATATTTTTATTGCACATGTATTACTTCGGACTAGTGAAAAGGTAACGGTGATTGCCTGTATTATTGCACGAATGCTGAAATATATCCTATGTACATACCTATGTGATACCGTCTGGTAACAGATAGATATTGGATTACAATCGTAAAAGTTAGATATTAGTTTTATGTTACTGATAGGACGGATACTTTTTATTTTTGAAATCTTATACAATACCAAATGTTTCTATTATGTGAAACTTAACACAAATAGTAAATAAATAAAGAACTTATATAAGCAATGAAGAAATTCTTACGCTTTGTTCAACTGTCCACGCAGTAGGTGCAAGACGTCCAGTACGCTTGTAAATTATACAAGTGAATCAAGTGACACAATTATCAGCACTGTTTCAAAGTAAACATAGGTATATAGTTTTTTTTAAAGAATTCCTCGGTAGAAGTGGCATCTTTTGCGATACTTATAAAATATTATGTGTTTGTTTATTGGTTGTATGTATTCAAGTAAATGTTGTATGTAGTTATTCTATAGTACACTACATACGGCAATGTTATACGCAGTGTTTAAGTACCAGCTCATGGATTTTGGGTTCAATTCTCAACAGGAGCTCATTTGCGATGCACTATTTGAATTTCGAGTTTGACTGTATTAATAATCGAACGCATATCTTGTGCACAAAACCGATTTACAACGGAGATATTTAAAATAAAGTTGTATACCATTTTATGCAAATTATATGATTTTTGAAAGATTTAGTTGTATAAATAATCCAGTAGATTAATCGTAATAATTGATAAAACTTTGCTTTTTATGAAATCTACGCTTGCGGTAATATTGTTGTCTGAAAGGATTATTTTTTTATAATTGTTAATTCTGTTGTAAATAGAAATATGTAGTTACCTCCTTCTCGTCTCCTGCGACGGGCCTGTATCGGGGTGAAGTAATATTGTCAGGGGGTGGTGCAGAGAAGCCGTGAACGTAGAGCAGCGCCCCAGCCACACCACCGGCGATTGGACCAGCCCAATAAACCTGGAGACGAAAGAAAGTTTATGATTTTAAGGGTAAACCGTCTTTTACAAAACATTTCACATTTTTTGGAGAAATCTAGATTAGTGATGCAGTTCAGGATACGATCATCCTAGATAAGGAATCCATCCAGATGCGTTGTCAACCCTGAGTTAGAGGCTGCATTATCACTATGTTTTTTTTTCATGCTGATAGCCGCTGTTAGCCCGAGGGCTTTTACAGTTCCATCGGGTTGAGAGGTGGTCGATTATGGCGCTCAGTCGATACCTAGTAGGTAACCAGCACAAGGGCTCCCGATAGGGAGCCTCGGCTTGGACCTTGCGTGAGAGCGACTGACTCGAGGGTGCCTGAAAGGCTATTATCACTATGATAACGATGTCCTACTAGTCGATTTCAACCATGATGATATCTTTTCGTTATTACCACGCCACACCAACTGCACTGCAATAACTGTTACGGAGACGGGTTAAAGGAGCAGTCGCAGAAACATTATTTTTAATTTTCCGTCACTTACAGGTCTTTTCAGCAACATGTTCTTAGGCCATTTAAGGCCACGCAATTACTTAGCACTATTTCCTGTGAATGATATATAATATACATCTTATCCCAACAAAGATGCATCTTCACCTCTTCAGAACTAAGATGGTATGCTTCGTTCCTGGTAAAGTAGTATCACTATTAAAACCTAAACTAGACTAACTAGAATGGTTACATTGATTTACTTTTATAAGATTTAATTTTTAATGAAGCAGATGGCGTATTGTAGTTTCCATACACATAAACATTACTTATCTCATATTTCTATGTAGGTTTGTACACGCTTCGACCTTGTTTTAATGCAGTTTAAATTATTTTAACCCGAGGGTCTTATTAAATATTTACAATATCAATGTTGTAGTTTTTAGAAATATATATTTTAACTCAAATATTGGTGCGAAAATTGTAATGACATTACTTTTCATTGTATTCATTAGTTTGAAATACTATGCTATCTTTAAATTTTGGATGGATTTGGGTAACAATGGTTAGTAACTTTATCGTCGTTCGCTAGATAAGATATTTTCGCAATATACGGCTTCACGTTACGATTATTTTTGATTTGCGTACTATGAATTATTTTTGAAAAGGTTTTTTTTCAATATCATGTGCTAGTAGGTTATTAACAAGAATTTCTTCTTTTTATTTTAAGAAATTCTATTCATCATAGCAAACTAGCTACCGATATAATTTGTGTCTATACATATATCCGTGGAATTTGTCTATCGTTGATTAAAGCTCTTTTAGTGGATTTTTAGAAATACGAATCAGCTTACAGAATAACTACTGAATGCCTTAAATGAACCATGAATTCGTTAAATTGTATATAAAATGACTATATTCGTAAATTCACGCAGCTCTGCATAATAAAGTGAAGGGAATAACTTTAAATGGGCGGTGTTACGCCATTACGTGTTACTAGAAAAAACTATGATCCAATCCTCGCAATTACGGATGACAGATCGCATTGAGTTGAAAACGGACGCGGTTAAGGCGTAATCACGATCTACACGAACCAAGACTGAACAACACTAATAAATTGTTGCGATAATACCTGTGCTGAGTGCTGAGATGTAACCACGTACCGTGATGGAAGTTAAATATGAATCTTGATATTGATTAATATATATATATATATATATATATATATATATATTATTGCATTTTGAGTAATAAACGAGCGCACAGTTCACGTGATGGTAAGCGATTCCTACGATACATGACATCTACAAGCTTCCTTCACAAGGAATGATGCAGGTGCGTTGTCAATCTTGAGGACTGAGATGGAATGCCTCGTCACCAGTAGAAAAAGATCTCCGGATACCTACACTCTCCAGACAAAACACAGCAGCATATTGGAGATCGTGGTTCTACTCCGGCCGAGCTGACCCATTCTTTCTGCAGCATAAACAAACCGCAGCTTTATAAATAGTTATTATAAAGAATTATAAAAACTATTATTACTAAAATAAAATATTGTTATAAATTACGAAATAATACATTGTGTAATGCACATCAATCACTATCGATGTATGTTTTTAATAAATTCCCTGCAAGAAGTATCTATCATTTCCTCGTCATTATAGCGTTAAATACGTGTAATACTGTCATTAGAAACAACATTTTACGGTAGCCAAATGCAAACTGAAGAGAAATATATTGTACGTAGTATGTTATATTGTAGTTACACGATGCTCCTTAACGATAACTTTTTTTATTTACTAAGAAAATCATGGCGAAACGACATGGCTAAACATTTGATTAATAATATTTATTACTTGAGTAAATTAACTTTTCCATAAGTTTATGGAAATGGTTCCTTCCTGTACGTCGTGTCATTGTGTAGAAAGAATCTTCCACAATTATTAAATATATGCATTAACCATTTATGATTGTATAAATATACTCCAACCCTTTTTGATATTTTTATTGACGCAGATAATAATTTTCGTATATTAAATTACATGTTCACTTTCTATTGATTTATATTATAGTTTGCGCTAGTACTGCTGTGAAATCTATCTGAAGTTCCAAATAATTCTTAAGTTGTAAGCAGAAATGATTATCCACTTAGCTAGGAATTCCTTCATCCTATTCCTCTATGATTATATTATAAACATAGCGGAAACTTGTCGATGCCAATCCTGACTTATGTTACTTATAATCCACTGTGCCTTTATGGTCCCTAATTAACCAAATTACCCATCACATAGGGCTCCTTAATCATTTTAATATTACCTGCATGTTGAGTGGAAGAAAGAAAATAGACTCACCCAATGGTCGTTCCAAATGTTGGCAACAAGTGCGGAACCGAAGGAGCGAGCCGGATTCATGGCGGAGCCTGTGTAGTCCACAGCCAGCAGATGGCCCAAGGTCACTGTTAGACCAATTGCCAGTGGCGCTGTCGCCTTACTGTCTGGTTTGTTAGAATCACACACCTGAAAATTAAATGAACTTTTAATATTTAATAGTTTTTTTTTATTATTATATAACTGGTGGTTGGCGGGACCGGTGATTTTTGAACACTTGACTTTAAGTGAAGAACATTCCTTATCGGTGTTAAATGTGAGTCTCATGGGTTGCGGAATACGGTTTCTGTCAGAACTGTGTGTTTGTTTGTCACTCTTTAAATTCAATAGAAAAACCCAGTTTTAAATTACTACTATCTAAAAAATGGTTACTCAAGCACGTTTCTCTTACCTTACCATACATTTTTTTTCGAACTAAAATACGAAATAAAATAATCTTAAAGTCACCTTCGATTCTCAGATAATTCTGAACTAATCTTTATTTTGTTATATAATATCAACAATCTTGATTTATCCTCCATTCCGAGAGTTGGTTGTGACGTAATGTTGGTGTTTTTTGTTTAGTATCGGTAAAGTTGTGACTACAAAATGATTTCGATTTGAATTCGATTTGAAGTCTTGAATATAACATAAACCATGATACCAGGTTAAGATGAATACGTCACTATTAGCTGTGGAATGGAGTATAGATGTTTAACGGCATTGATCTTGATGGTCTAGAAATGTAAGGTTATTGACTCTAACAACTCAATTACTTATCTTGATACGATCGTATCGCCTTAAACATTGGATGTAGAGTGAGATTACATTTTTACTATTCTAAACGTACCACTGTAACCGATTACGCTTGTCGCTTCCAATCTAAAACACGATATGTATTGACGCCTACCATACTTCGGAGATAAGACATTAAAAATATGTGCACGTAGGCTAATTCAGTAGTGGTTGTGTTATTTTATCGTTTTTTAAAAGCTATATTTAACTTTGCATATTAGATATGATATTTTTACAACAACAACAATATTATATTTATGTTTAACACGCGGGTGATATTTTTTAATTTTCTTAGATCTATGAAACATGTATTCAACGATATAACCAGGTTATATTATATTAATTACCAACCAATTAAGTTTATTTTGGTGGCAAATGAGCATACAAATGACTCGATGATAAGTGATTACGGCCCAAGATATCCACATTACTCCAAATTAGTTCAGTCATTCCTTGTTCGTGGGCCTGACCTATTTATGCCGAAACTACGAAAAACTGCAGCATGGCTCGACTATTGTCCTAGTGTTTTATACAACCTTTTTAAATGTTCCTCTACATATAAATATACATATATGCTTCAATCGAAATCAACCAGAATGATACCATAGTTATGTTACTAACAAGTTGTGTCTGCTATTCCAAAAGCCTAAACATTTATCAACTACGAGTACTAGTACTGTATTTTAAAAATTACATATTTTATTATTTGTCAACCCATTTGAATAAATCAAACACTAAATGATAGCCCAGATTTTATTATCATCAATGAAACCCACGTCCAACTGGTTTAGCCATTGTGAAGATTGTGCACAATTATTTTTTATATATAGATATAAAAGACCCGTATATAAATAATATAGTAATATTTAAAAATCATAACCAAGTAATCTAGGTTCCGGGACACGAGCGCGATAAAAACGCTACAGTGTAAATCTTTGATATCGACACAGATGATTTTTATTTACTTGACTTATTCCAATTTTTGTTAACTATGCGAATAAATAACCGCTTATTTGCCTCTGAGCCGGTCGTTTTGTAAAAACTTTGATTACTGTAAACAATGAGTTAAAAAAAGATTTCCTATGATGAAGTAAGGAAGCTGATAGTGTAGCAATTAATTAGTAGTGACATTATTTAACCAATCTATTCGATGTTCACGTGACGTATATAGGTCAGAGCACTGGCTAATACATGAAGGGTCCGGGGTTCGATTTCCAATAGAGGAATAATATTCGATCGTTACGATTTAAGTTTATTTTCCGGTATCACCGTAATGTCCCTCATTCATAACATACCATCTGAACCTTTCTCCGCTCTTATTTCATATGGATTAGGGAAAAGGATTACGAATGAATGCGTCTGTGCTTACGTAAATGGCTACGGCACTATAATATATTTTGCGGTAGTTGATCTCATCAATCAACTGAGAGGATATGCTATCATTAATATTTAGCGATATAGTATATTACAAACTATTAATATATTACAGGTGTTAAAACTGATGTCGGCGCGTCGTTAGAACATTATCTGGATAATTTATAAACATACTGTTTATTAGAGATTAAACGGCAAGCTATTCCATGACAGTTAATTACGTTTACTATGTATTCTATCATTTTTTTATGTATTGTAGTAAATAAGACATGTCAGATGGTTGTTTGTTACCCTTAATTCCATTAGAAAATATAACAGCATAATCCATAATTTACAGTTTCATTCATACAAATTAATAAGCTATTAAAATGTTTACTCACACCACAGACAACAAATACAAGCACGAAGCCGAGGAAAAACTCGATGCCGAAGCCCTGTAGCTGTGTAACATCTTTGCCGAGTCCCGTGACACCCAGAGAACCGGCGGCGCGGTCCGGTGTGAAGGCTTTGAGCAAGCCCGAGCCGGCAGCGGCGCCCGCGCATTGGGCGATGATGTACAAAACGGTGCGTGCGGGCTTTACACGCCCGGCTGATGCCAAGCCAACTGTCACTGCTGGGTTGACGTGTCCTCCTGATATGTGGCCTATTGCCTGTGTATTTTTTTTTAAAATAATTTTAGAAAATCACAAATATAAGTATCCTATATATCCTGTCAATAATTTATCTTCTCTATCGTAGCTGTCGTTAAAGACGAAATGATGTCAAATTTGGCAGTATATAATAATTTGATATTTACTTTTAAGTATTTAATTATAACATATATAGCATAAAGTAATGTCTATACTTCTTATTTTAAGAAGTGCTCAGTATTAAGTGTATAAACAGCCCGCAGACTCCGCAGAATTATGTGTGTGCGTGTAGTAACTTATCAATTAAATATATAAAATCATCAGTTTTTTTTTATTCCCTTCAATAATTTAAAATTCTCAATTTACTTTTCTGCCTCAAGTAGCATATTATTTGTTATTATAATATATAATTTATTTCATTACAGTGAGGTTAGCAGGAAATCAAATAATAATAAGCTATTATTTCTCATTCAACTTCTGTTAGTCATCAAATAAGCATAATATAATTTTCTACGAAAAGTAGGCGAAAGACTAGACGGTTCTGCATGAACTCAGTATTTTAAATATTAATCATAACAACACGTGTCCTTCATTAACAACAGAAAAACACGTAGAAATGAAATATTTGCATATTGCATATTTGTTAATGAAGGAAATACCGTGATGGTAAATCAACATATAAAAACATTTATCTAGTACTAAAGTATCCGATTTACATTAGAGCCACGCGGCGAACTACAACTAATATCCATTGTTGGGAAGTGGCCTCTAGCCAAAAGTGGGATGTTTGTGTACAGACTGTAAGTGTGTTAATATACTTACAGATACAATAGCGAATACAGAGAGTCCAAAAGCGAGGGCAATAAGGACAATATCAGGGGCTGCACTAGTTCCTTGCGCTATGTTTACGCACGCCCCACATCCGAATAGATTCAGTAGCAGATTTCCTGAAAACATTTAGTCGTTTTATTATTTGAAAAATTAACATGAATGCTTCACTTGCCAAATAATCGATGGATACTGTATTGCTGATGTATCTTTTATCTAAGGTCATATTGACAGTATAAGATGGAATATATCTTTATTTTTGTTACAATTTTTACATTTTAAGGGAGTTATTAGCAAATGAATGAAAATGATTAGGTCAAATTCAGTCAAAAACCACACAACTGGAATCATTATTTTCCTCAGCCAAACTTATCTAATTCTAAACTATTAGTCTCTTCCATTTTAATTTTATTATAGTTTTTTTTATATTTTGCCATAAAAAAAAACTAACACCTAAATTTTAATTTAAAAGAAGTTGCTTTTGTGGCAATTGGAATGCAACTGATTAATAATTTTATCATAGTACAATCGAAAGAACTGTATGATACAGTCTAGACGAGTACCGATATGCGGTATGATTTGTAATACAATTTACTGTGTAAATAGAAATGTATTATTTCAGCACGTATTTAAAATCAATAGTACATTTAAAGAAAAAACGTTTTTTTCATGCGTAACTGGAATCTCCGCAATCAAGTTTTTCTTTCTTTGTGAACAATAAACAATGTACCGTTATTATCTCATATAACATCATTACTTCAAAAATATTTTATATAGTTATATAGTATATAAAGTAGTCAATTGCGTTATATAAAGTAATTTTACTAATATTTTTATTAAGATTTAAGAAATAAATGTATATGTTGCCAAAAAAATTGTTCATTCAGTAGAGTGCGAGAGCTCGCCGATCTCTCTATTATCCAAGTTCACTGTTTTGTATGAAAATATAGTGTGCGATCTAAAATACATTCAGACATTCATGATCGATAAGAGATCATAACTGAGATGCGTACGTCGTCACCATAGGTTTGATTTCTTTCACTCACCAGACGAAAAACGGCAGCTTTAAGCGACTATTTTACATTGATCCTGCAGCTTATATTACAGGTCCCAGTTACAGAGAGCGGGCTATACTGGTCAAATATATTGGCGTGTAATTTCTTCGACATGTTTCCGGAAAACTAAAACTTATTGGTAAATGCTGCTACATTGTGAGTCCGACTTCCAAGCGAATAGGTAATCATCTGATTAGAAATAATTTATTAATAACCACTTTATCTCTTTGATAAGTTGCTTAGTAACTTAAAAATAGTAGTAGTACTTAGTAGATCTCCTAGGTGAAGACATTGCCATAATTGCTATGCATGGTAGGCGAATACAATCACCGTTATTATTACTTTTAGAGGACGCATCTATTAGACGTGTTTTTAAAAAATTAAAAGGAACTAAGTACAATTTTTGTAGCTGTAAAGAAATAACGCCTAAATATGTTGAAAATAAACTATTTTTTTCGATTGAAAATTGAAAATTCCTTTACCTATGAACTCTGCTAACAAAGCTTTGCTGATAGTAGTAGCTCCTCCAGTCAACTCGTCGAGTCCCAGCTTTCTGCCCAGTTCACCCATCGTTCTGTGAAGAGGATTTATTTTTAGTCAAATTATACGACCAAGAAATTAGATCCAATAGCCTCATAATTTAATTTAAAGAAACGTTCGTGAATAAGATCTAATTCTATGTAAAAACTTAGGTGTAATTTATAAGATAAACCTCGTTATTCAGTGTTTCCACGCTAATGATAATCGGTCGTATATATAGAGTATATTATTAACTCTGTTTAATGAACGCATAATGCAATAAAGGCAAGTAAACTTTAGATACGCTAAATTTTTTTTGTCCTATTGTACAGTAACGTCATATACAATTGCTTAACTAACAATAAAGATAGTAAAAAGTAAAAAAAAAAAATACAATTACATTCTCGGATTTCTTACGATTATACTCAATTGTGGGGTAATTATCATCAAGTACCTTAGAGGACTACTTACTATCTTTGTATGTATTCTTATGTGTATTCATTATCGTGGAATTTCTACATAATAAGGTATATAGTGTAGGTACATTAGGTATATATTTATAGTATAGATATATATTTATTAATATACTGTATATTAGGTTGAAGAGCACCATACCACAATTATTTTTATGTAATGCAACAAAACGCCATGAACTCTTTTATACGACTAGTACCTTTCCAACGGTAACAACTATTTATATGTTTATAGGACATCAACAGATTAAATCAAGTTTGTCTTGTTTTAATTCATGCGAACCAAAACTGCATATTTTAACCGGTTCATAATCGTATCATTTCGGAGTATATATTTCGTGATGCTCGCCGCAGATACGTTGTAGGTTACACATGACGTAGAGATGGGAATACCGTGGTATAGAATATGACTAAATGTATCATTTATATAATTAAGGAAAATTATATTTCATTATATTAAATGACAAAACAAATAAAACAGAATTATTAAAATAAAATGCAACATGCATTCGTAGAACGACGATAGCTCCAGTTTTCTGGACATTACTTATGTCACTGTTGCATTATTAATGTTTTATCTTGTATAATATTGTTCTTATTAATACATATATTTTTTAAATGTAGTTTTAATGTGTAGGTTGGCCAATTGCAAAAGGTAAGTGATCACATCCGGTTATGACATCTGTACACCATCGCCGATTTCTAAATTTAGCATTATTATGCTTCGTCTTGTGAAGGACAGATACCGGACGGGACTTTAAATGGTGATGAGGCATTCCATCTAAGTCCTTAGTAGTGACAACGCATATGCACTATGATTCATTATCGAAGAGGACGAATATGGGTAGGTCAACTGTGTGCTCTTTTATCACCCTATATGACAATAAAAAAAGATAGGTATAATTTTTTTTCTTGAAGACCCTACTGTTGCCGGTATTTGGAAGTTCTACTGTTAGTTCATCCTATAGTGTTAACTTGCACGACACGTGTGTACACATTTAAGCTCGGTGAATTTGGTTGATAGCAGATGCGAAAGATCAAATGTATCTTAAACATCACTTACATTTAGACTTAACTTAGAGATGGTCATTCGAATTGCGCTCTGTAGGATGCGATTATGAAGAAGAAGCTGCTGTCGAGCCGCTCCGACTGGCTTAAAACTAATGAATTACTTAAAAACAATACTCAACGTGGGGTATTACTGTGCCTTGCATGTACTCGTAATTAAGTATATCTTAGCACGTTATTAGCTGATTTAGTACACAATACTATGACAGCTTTTATATATAATTTATATATAAAACCTTGCATTTTGCAAATTCTACAATTTTAGACTTCTTTTCTGTAATAAAATTGTGTTTTGCATAAACGATTGGGAATCGTATTTACTACTCAATAAGCACTCAGCACGCGACCATTAACAATGCAATTATTCCATCAATATTATCTAATATGATTAGTAACTGATTAGCTCTAAATGAAATTTGGATAATGCTTTGTTATCTTTGTCTACTCTTTCTTGTACAAATTGTAACGATGTCCTAATCCTAATCTAATACGGCCACGGCGATCTTTTCTAACTATTAAGAGACAAACATGACAAGGTGTAAGTGTAGGGCTACACTGCAATTTGTTTCTAGTTGCAGAATGAATGGGCCAGCTCGCCCGGGGTAGCACCACGCCCTCATAGAATACCAGCGTAAAATAGCACCATAATGCTGCGTGTTTCGTCTAGTGAGTGCGGGGATCCGGAGAACTTTATTACTGGTGACAAGGCATTCCATCTCAATCCTCATGGGTGACAACGCATCTGCATTGTGATTCCTTGTCAAGGATGAGTGAAGATTCCATGGGCCGCAGGAATCACTTGCCATCAGGTGAAATGTCTGCTCGTTTGTTACTCACAAAGTAATAAAAATAAAATTGTATGGAACAGTTAAAGTTATATCTTAAATTTATTTGACACTATTTTTTTTCGGTACTATCCTTGACTTTATTACGTTGAACTTTTGACCATATGCGGCCATAATCTCATTGTTATAGTGGCGTCCGCATGTTGTTAGAATACGGCTAAGAGCGTCGTGGGTCTACGGTTCGAATTTAGCAATATTTGTGCAATATATTTGGCACAGTTGATGTCATGTGGTAAAACAAAAAATATTGCCGTGGTCGAAATAGACCAGAAGCCGTTGTTGTGTTTCGTATTTTGCGTTAATTCTAAATATATGCAAAGGTAATAAATATATGTGAATATATTAAATGAAAATGCGTGTTGTGAATTTGAACTTGTATTGTATACCGGACACGTATTACGTAAATTACACTAATTAAATGGAAAGTGTACGCTCTGTTTGTCACCTTCTCTGGATGCGACAATTCACGGAAAATTACGGTTGTCCATTTCCGGTTAATTAAGTTCCAATATGTATTAAAATACATTTTGAATTGTTGTGGCCTCTGTTATTGGAGACGTGACTTTTGTTTCTTTTTTATAATATAAAACTATATTTCTGATATTTTGTATTATCTCAACCATACCGTAACCAAATTTATTATAACATTTATTATATAATGTTATACATTACTAATTTGTGTAAATATTATTCCTATTTAATCAAATTTTGTTGTAAAAACGTCTCGTTGTGTGCATGAATCGTATATGAAAGAGATATATGATGGTTATTAAGAACAGTTAACATTTCTTAATAACCATGTTTATATATTTTTTTACTTTAGAATCGAAGCTTTTATTTTTTGTGCTCCTTTTTATAAATTTAAAAAGTACTATAATCTGGGTAAATGTAAACAACGCTTAAAACATTAAAAAGTTAAAAATATTTAAACACCGTGCAACTCAGTTGCATAAATGACCTAAGTGTTGGCATTATTCCATGGACCTTGGCAAAGTGTAAGGAGGCACGAGGTTCATGCAGTTAACCGTGACCGATACTAAAACGAATAAAAATATGCATCACGACACATTATACCTTGGGTTGCTTATTCATTTTCGCGCTCTTTAAACCGTATCCGGAGTCGCTTAATTACACTTTCGAGGAAAAAAAGTAAATTAAAGTCCTCGTGGAAATATTACGACCTTTCACGTTCGGAAAGTTTTGCGAAGTATAACACTGACACAGTTATATAAGTAAATTAAATTCGAGGTGTATATTAGCCTAAAAATAGGAGGAAACAAGACAAAATGCTTTGCTCATACTAAAATTAAACATGTGTATTTTAAAAAGACTTTTTTATATTGGATATTGAAAATTTGAATCTGCATTTGATGAATATTATGCAAGGAAATTTATGTAGTCTTATGTAAACAATAAATTTACATAAGAGTAAAAATTTGTCATGTGTTATTCCCAATGGTCTCGTTATTATGCTATATGCTATATGCTACTAAAATTAGTACGTTTTATATAAGATATTTAATATTTTATGTCAATCTGTTCCTTTGCTTTATTTGACATTGTTGTACATTTAACGTGTGTGCTAATAAACGAAGGCAACATAGGAAGGTATGTGTGTGTGTGAATTACTCCTTCCCATTTAAAAGTTCGTAGCTCTATGACGTGACGAATATGTAATAGTTACGCCCGTTATTTACAATAATAGTTATATCAATATATTTTATGCGTCATTGTTGGTAACAGCAGGAAACTACACAAGTTAATAAGGCAATTTACAATACAATGAAGGCAGCTTTGTAATATTGGACGACTCGTACCTAAAATGATGCTTTGTCCGTATTTTATTTCGATTATACTAGTATAATTACTACGAGAGTGTTAATAATTAAATATATAAATATATAATATATATATATATATAGTAAAATGTACCAAACGGACTGTTTGTCAGTTTTTTTGTGTGTACACGTTAATCTCCACATTAGTTAAACCAAATATGATGTGGTTTTCAGGGATTTATTGAGTTAAGCTTTGCGTAGCTTGATATTTTAAAAAGATATGTTAATTCAAAAGTAAGTATTATCCGCTCAGAGTAATGTGCACAAGTCGCAAGACAAGGCGCTGCTAGTAAGCCACTATGATTATAATGTGTGGCTCGAGGTAAAGAATATGCCAATTAACTTCGTCCGTTTTAGTTTTTTTCTTTATTACATTGTGAGTAACAAACGAGCACACGGTTCACCTTATGGTTAATGATTCCTGCTGCCCATGACATCACAATACAGATGCGTTGTCACCCTTAAGGACTAAGATGGAGTTGCCTCGTCACCATTAATAAAGGTTTCCGGATCCCTTCAGTCACCAGACAAAACACAGCAGCATTATGCTGCTATTTCTCGCTGGTATTCTGTGAGGGCGTTGTCCTACCCCGGTCGAGCTGATCCATTTATTCTGCAGCTAGAAACACACTTCAAAAATTTATTCGCAGAAGTGTAATTTTGTTATATTGATATTCTGGGATAGATTTTGTTGATACCAGCGTAAAATAGTAATATAACGCATTTCATATGTTTCGTCTAGTGAGTGCAGGGATCTGGAGACCTTTATTACTGACGAGGCATTCCATCGCAGTCCTCAAGGATGGCAACGCATCTGCATGATTCCTAGTCAAGGATGAATGTAGACGTCGTGTGCCGCAGGAATCACTTGCCATCAGGTGAACTGTGTGCTCGTTTGTTACTCTCAATGTAATAATAATAAAAAAAAACGTAGACAAAAAAACTTCTTAAAGCTGCGTTATATCTAAACCTGTATTTATAACGAAAACTCAGCGCATCTAGAAAAACATATAAACAGTTTCGTTTTTACTGAAGTTTTCTAATTTTCAGTTTCCATTAGGTATAATAAGTTCAAGTATTAGTCATAAACAAAATATAATAGGAAATTTTTCTTTCGATGACGATACCAGACCGTTTTATCAGTTACATGTTTTTTTTTAAAGCATTTAGCTACAAAAAAATAATAGAATCAGTACATTATGTTGAACGGGAATTTTAATCTTCAATAAAGTTTATGTTAAATATAATATATCCCGATTCGCAAGTACAGAATACGATGATCTCAGACATAACTAAACTATTATATGATAGAAGTAAATTCCGAGTTCATAACGTTATTGCATTATAGGGTATTGTGACGCTAAATATGTTTAATTCCAGTACTAGGATAACTGTTCCAACTTTATTACCAATAATTAGGTACATTTTGCCACCTCATAAACAAAATGTACTATATACACTTTCCCTAAATTAAGCCAATTAGACAAAAACAAAACTGTAAAATGTAATTGTTTGTCGGTTCTTTAAAAAATGTTAATCAATGATATATTTTGTCTATATGTACGTCTTAAGCAACTATATAATAGTTATATAACTATAGAAAAGTAATAGAAAACAGATTAACTAGCAATTATAATGAAAGAGACCTGTTTAATATTTTAAACAAGCGTGCATTAGCACACGGCTCGCTGACAATAATAGTAAGTAGGTATATCCCCTGCGTATTCTTTCGCGTGGTCAGAATTTAATTAGCTTATAAGAATTACAATGTATCCTTCAACAATACGCTGTAGTTTGGATGTGATTATTGATCGGCATTGCTGTATGTGTGAATGTGTGTGTGTGAAGCAGACTTAAACTTTTATAATATAATAATAAAGGAATATTTAAAATGCGCCCTTAATTGCTGGAACTACAAGTTGGGAACTCTATTTTGCAAATGCGAATGTGCAAAGGTAAATATAACATATGACGTCAAGTATATATTACAATGACTCTGTTTGCATTCTACGTGCTGGTATGGGTAAACATAATCTGATGTTAAAATATACTGCGTCGGAAGTATGCATCTTCAAAGATATACAGGAGAGTTTATTTTCGAATGAGTATTTTAACGTGAAGGACGTATTTAATACTCGTATTCTAAATTCACCTTCGGATAATATTAGTATTATCTGAATTACCTTATAAATTGTCGATGGAACTTAAAATAACTAACGTTACATTAAACATTTGAGAAACAGTTCACTTATAATTTAAATAAATACACGACATATTACGTTTTGAAACGCTAAATACTCGGTCGAGGCCTACTGCACAAGTATAATACTACACTTAAGTCAGTCGCCTTCAACCACAGTTTATGTTATGTAAACCATTTATGTTGTGAAAAATAAAAGTTATATAATTATTTGATAATTTTAATAACAAGATATGGGCATGTGAAAAATCAAGAAGGAGACACTTCCTATCATCTGTATTGTGTAAAAATTGTATTGTAATAGTTTAGAAATTAAATACTTTTGACAAATTCCATATGTATATAATAACGATAATAAATGTAATATAATATCAATATCTAAGAAAAGTAGCTTTTAAATAAATTAAAAACAAAATTGCGGCGGGAACACTTTCTTGAAAATATCAGCAAAACCTCCGCGTTAAGATCATGAGAGAGATAAAATTCTTCGCCAAATCAGTTGTAATGTCACTACCAAACTGGCGTTAATAAGGTTTTATTTTTATCCTCCAAGGGGACAAAGACCTTCGTTTAGTGGATAATGGAAGTCATGGCGCGTGATCCGCTTCACAACAAAATGGTGGCATTGCCGTTGGGTGTATTTTTGTAAATACACAAAAAGGCCATAATTAAAAAAAGGATTAATTAAATCAAAGAGTTGTAGAAATCTTCTTGAGAAGAAAAAATAAGATTTAGTAAGAATATAATTAAACAAGACGGTAAAAATTATAAATATTATAGGTATATATTCAAATTTATTTTCAAATCTGTAAAAAACATTTGTTGATAAGCTTATAATGTATGAATGTAAATAATTCAAAATATTACAATATTTGAGCATTAAATCATAGATATATAAAATAATCAAATCATATTATAATTAAATCCTTTATTTCTATAATTAATTGTATTTATTACTAAAATATTTATATATAGTGTACAATTTAACGATGAAGTTAATTGACCAATATAAAATATTTAATATTTAGTAAATATTTCAGTAATAAATACAATTAATTAAAGAAATAAAAGATTAAAGCCAAGAAAATGTAAAGTTACATTTATAAAGAGCATTTTTTATTTATAAGTTATCACTAAAATTTTAATAGGAAAATATAGCTTTTTAAATATGAGATTATGAACAGAACAGAAATTAATATTATATGCATGGGTCAAACAATAAATTGGAAATCAATTCTCGGGTTTTCAATGTACATTATTACATTCTAAAAAGTGATAATGGACGAAGGAAACGAAGTATCTACAATAGTGTTTCGTTATTTCAACTAAATATCACTCTTTCTTGCTTTTAGAAGCCGAAAAAGATCATTATGTGTTAAACACTGTGATTATAATTGTATTTTGTCATGTTATCGTCGATAGCGTCTAGTGATGGATTTGTATATTCTATGTATGTATATGATTTTTATAGTCCGTGGATATTTGTGTGGTTAAAGATAAAGATTTTTAATAAGAAAAAGTTTAGTACGCTTTAGAATATAAATATATTATTAAATGTGCCATATTAGCAAAGTAGTACACCGCTTGCAGGTACGTGATCAAATCGAGTTCGATCCTCGGTACCGGCAGCAATAAAATTGTTAATTGGAATAAATAATGCCGATTTAGCACATGCTCTACGGTAAAGGAAACCAGTATTAGAAAAGGTATATATATAAAAGAAATAAATAAAAAAAGTATTTCAAAGATGTGATTTTGCCAATCCACATTGGAGCCTTGTTTCGCTTTACTTTATTTTTTATCTTTGTAATCTAATCAAAGATCATAACTTAAAAACAACCATTGGATCATATGAGCGATTATTAAGGCATATTAAACCATTTGTAGTATTTATCTACCATTACTGTTTTGGTCAAATCATTTCCAATTCTAAATCATGAAGCTGAATAGATTTCGTTAAATCCCATCATTATATACGAATATTTATTTATTAATTATTAATTATTAAATATATAATAATAATAAAAATATATAATTTAATAATTATTTAATATTATTAATAAACGAGAAATAATTTCGCCTCGTGGAATCCTTGCAGATATCGTGCACCAAAATTTGACTAACCCTAACGAATTGCCTGTTGACGGCGACGAAGATAAGTATATACTCAGTTCCGCGCTGATAAGGAGGAGCCCAAGTTGTCAAGTAAAGCAAGAAGATGATGATATGATCAAAACAGTTAAATGCGTTAGAGAAATCTAATAAAACTAAGACAAGCGAGTAGTGATATATCCATACCGGTTCGAACGTCCTGACCACCTTAAGGAGAGCCGTAGTGGTTTTATGCCCTGGTCTCAAGTAGATTCATACATAATTATAAAGTTATGTTAAAAATATAACTAGAAATTCGTAGTAATGTTAAAGGAAAGAAAGATTTTATGATAGATAATAATGGGCGAAAGACGGAATTATTTATTTTTGAAAGTAGGAGAAGAAAGATTTGTAATGAGTGATATGACAAACAAATAAAATGCCTCTGTAAGAAGCGAATAAATGATGATGAAAGTAAGAATAGGAGTTATGTTCAAGAATTAGAGGTAACGTAATCCTGTTCACATCATCGAAGGTTACCTTACGGGAGACAAGCTAAAGTAGTAAGTATTACGAGAATCCAATAATGAAAGTATACGTGTTAGATTTAAAAGAATCTTGCAGTTGAGACAAAACAATCTACATTTAACTGACATAAGAGCGAATGAGAGAAAGAGATCGTGGCAGTATCAATGTTAGTAGAAGTATTATATAATACTTCTACTAGCATAAATATATATAGACCTATCGGTTTGAGGAACTTCCAAGACTCTTTTATCAAAGAATTAAATATGTTCTTATGAATATCGCAGAGTTAAGCTGCTCGAACCATATAATTACACAGTTTCTAGTAGCCTTAAATTTAGCCCATTTTTATTTAAATTGTTCGCTTAGCCAAACATATATGCAGTCAGTGAGTTAAACAAATCTAAAATTAGTGTTGGGTATAAGATATTCTTCTATATAGTCCTAAAAGGTTACAAAACATTAGTGTTATGGTTCTTCAACGAGGCTGAATGTGGGTGTCATGTGCCACACGAATTATATCGCTGGTTTAGTGAACTATGTCTTCGTTAGTCATCCTCTCATATCATACAAAAATATCCTAAAATAACCCCTTAATGCTACCATCTTTCGTATGGCGAGTAAAAGAAGCGTTGGCTCTCTCGTTTCTTATTGGTAACGAGGCATTATAAAGTTCAGGAGTAGAAACGTTTGCTCGTACTACTTATCGAGGATGGATGCATGTGTTAAGAACTGCACCGACGATTGAAACAGAATCAGGTGAACTGTGTGCTAATTTACCACCAGCTTTCCTATAAAAGATCGAAGAACTTTTCATTTATCACTCTTTTTCTTCAACCCGGTGAAACTGTAAAAGTCCTCGGCCTAACAGCGGTCATCAGATTGAAAAAGAAAAAGAAAAAAGAAACACTCTTTTTGTGTCGGGGGTTAAAATAAGCTATCAAGGAACTTTATTACTAATCAGATAAAAAAGAACCAATGCGTCATGTAATGTAAATATTTTTCTCTCTCGTAAATCGTGTTATAGTAAATGAGTAATAATATGGTAATAGTAGTATGTAACGTAAAATGCTTAATCAACTTGCTATAAAACAGGAAATGTCATTTTTAATACAGATAATTTTCCATAATTCTAATAAAATGTGTGCATAATAAAAATATATCGTTAAATGTGTTACAATATCAGAAAAACTATATGCATTTTTAATCTATAATGTGAATTTAGTGTGTAGGTATTTACTATCAAACTGTGATACCTATGTTTATTTGTCGAATTTTGACCAATTATTTTATTTTAATGTGTTATGATGTATATAACTGTGTGTATACTTTTACACACACACACACACATGCAGGCATATAGACCACAACAATTATGCACTAACAAGTATTTCAAATCAGTATTACAGATTTCGTGTTACTATTTCTTTTTTAGTTTACTTTGATTTTAATATTTTCTTATTATTGTTATTTTGTAATGTACAATTAACAACTGGGAGGTGATTCGATGACCTGATATTCAGGTTTGTCACCTAGCTTGGGTATCAGTTTCCCACATTTTTGAGCATCATTTTTGTATTTTGTATTTAGCCTAATTTTTAAACTTATTGTGGTGAGAAAATAAATTACTAAAATATATTATCATTATAATATATTATTATTAGGGGATCCGGAGATCTTTATTAATGGCTACGAGGCATTTCATCTCAGTCCTCAAGGGTAACAACGCATCTGAATTATGATTCCTAGTCAAGGATGAATGTAGATGTCATGGGCCTCATGAATTGCTTACCATCAGGTGAACTCGTTTGTTACTCTCAAAGTAATAAAAAAAATAATGTCGTATGCCACAGAAATCACTTGACATCATGTGAATTGTGTGTTCGTCAAATAGCACAAAAAGATATCAAGAGCACTGAGGACAATCAGATACCTCCGTACCAGTCTTTTGTTTGTTTCACTGACCATAAGATCCAGAACAATATATTTTCCTAAGATATCTTGCACGACTGCTCTGCCACGTAATACACTATTGTGACCGCCATTTGCATATAATGCTCACTAATAATTAAGCAACAATGAAACAACCGCTACCCAGGGGACGATTGGTTGGCCTACCGATATCAGCGCAGCCTTCATGACATTATTACGTGCAGCCGCTATTGCGACTTCCTGCGTTAGCCGTGTGTGCTCGTAATAAGGATTTTTACAGTGATAGGACCAAGGACAAATGCCTCACTGAATAATAGCATTATGGTGCTGTGTTACGTACGTAGGAGTCCCGGGACCAAGTTACTAGTGAGGCATTGCATTGCTAGTCGTAATGGTGACGGATGTATGCACATCTTGCATCTTTGTCGAGGATATGTAGGTGTTTATGGGCTCGTGTACCATCTCCCTTGCCATTGTCATGTTGAGCCAGGATATGGTTAGAGTCGCCAATTCTGACATCGATTGTGATACAATATCAATATATTGGTAAATATTTTTGACTATTAGATATTTTTGCACTATTGTCAAATATGGGTCAAATGGCTTCATTGGCCTCTGATCCTCTGTCCACCCCAGAAGATAAAGTAGACATGAATATTTGTTACTAGAATAGTTACAAGTTTCCTCTGACTGAGGTTTTTCTTTAGTTTTTTAATTCATAGTTTAGTTTACTTAATTCACGTGAAGATTTTGTGTATTGTTGTGAGGAATTCGTATATGGTATAGTCCAAAGCACTAACAGAAGATATTATAGGCTTTAGGTTGTGTAGAACCAATAACTATAGAGAAAAGGTCCTCAAGAGACAAACGCATTGTAGAACTACAAGTACACACAAAGGCATGATGAATACAATTTTTTTTTTCATATTTTATATAATATTTCTTGAATAAAAAAAAATACTAAGTTTCTTAATGCATAACAGTGGAAACAATCTATGATTCTTTCTAGAACTAATTATTCATTACCGCAATTATGTTCGATAGTAAATTAAAAAATAATTTTTTTCTTAAATGGTTTATAACGTTGTTATGGGCATAAAACAAGAGAGAATAAAGTAAGGTGGAGGGAGGACGAGACACTTAGGCACGCAATAATTACTAATGAATGAAAAACAGATGCCTGCTTATAGGTATTTTGCCTACATCGCATGCAAATAACACGATTAATTATGCTACGTATAGGAATTGTAGAATCGAAGAATAAACACAAACAACACTGCAGGTACATACGTTACATACGTTCCCTTAAAAGTTTAATGAGAGAATGAATAATGATTGATTCATTTGTTTCCTCTTCTCTTGTTTGTAACTTGCGCTGTTCTGATAATGGATTTTAAGTCACTAAATTTAAAGTTTTTATCATAGAAAATCTCATGCCATCATGTAAAGGAAAATGGTCAACACTTACGTGGGAATATTATAAGAAAAGGCCTCTGATTTGTTTTACATGTGTAATACCAATTCTACTAATCAATGCCTTAACGTATTCCGTGACCAAAAGAAAGAGATCAATAGATAACTATAAAGTAGAAGTGAAAAGATGCTGGGATGGCAGAAAGAAGCAAGTAAAAAGTGGAACAGGCTATAGAGGTTATGATTAAGGGCAAGTTACGTAAGTAGAATTTAACATTAAAGAAGAATTACCGATAGGCTAATTATGAAAAAGAAAACTAATTGATGAACTACGTAGAACTTATTAATGTTATTTTAAATAAAATATGTGCTTAGCCTAATCGAAGCTGAGAAAAAGTTTTCTTATTTTTGTTCAAACAAAAATTGAATAAGAATTTGTTTTAAACTTTCATGTTTGTACTCCCCTGAGAGATTCTATATTGTGCTCAGGTTTGATTTCGAATATCGATTATTCGACGGATATCTTCAGATTATTGCGAGATGACCTTAAAACTGCACAGCATATATTTATAGTGCAGTAATGCATTCACGCAAGCAAAGAGCCACTCCTCGTCTCTTTTCTCCCATTTGCTACAAGATCAGAGGACCGTTGAAACACAGATGCATATGCAATAGACAATACACCCACACCCAAAAGTCAACAATCTGTGATGCATTAATTTTGTTTCTCGAATAACCTTTTAGGTTCGATACAACTGCAATGCTGCAGTCAGATATGTTCGCCACTATGCCACTCGGTCGTCGATACGAATATAATGCTACATATGCATTATATTATATTTTTATAGAGCAATATGTAAATCAGTTTGTGATAGAATTCCTAAGTTACTAGCGACGTAATTTTTAGAAATTGCTGTTAAATGATTTGAATTCTTATCAGATAAAACAGGCCATCTGGACGTCCGTTTAGAAGATTGTTGTAATTTTCAAGTTTAGCAGTCCAGTAATAGAGACAATTGGTAATAAGGTAATAGACGGCTTCCCTCGAGGGAGGCGCGCCCGTTACAATACCCGTGAGCAGACACCGTACTAACCCATATTTTAATATACTTTGAAATATTACTGCCGTTAACGCCCATTTGAAATATCGTTATTACCTACTCCAGTTAATTAAAAGTCAGGTGCATCAATTATATTTATTATTTGAATCTATTGAAAAATATTTTTTTCGAAGTAAACTTGTAACGACAGGAATGGGTACCAACGAAGACGTAGTAACTTACTTACTCAGCTAATACAAATATAAAATATCCATGCTGTGTTCTACCTGGTGATTAAAAAATCCGGTGGTCCGTATTTTTGCTTAAGCGGCGTTTCATATTTGCCCTCCAGAGATATTAAACCCTAATAGTCTTCACTCGAATTGAGTATGGATTTAGATGTCTACCACTAATTTACCATCTTATGTATGTTTTATAAAAATAAAAATAAAAATTCAGTTTTAAATTATTTTAAATCTATTTGCAAATAGATAAATTATTTAGTTTCTCATACGGATGCGAATTTGCTAAAAGTTTAAATTGCGAAACTATTATATATTATGGGTATTTGGCATTATCTGGTGGCAGAAAATAGCTTGAGTGTACCGTCATAAGATTTCTTAGTATATATTATTCAAATGTGGTATTAAGCTCAGACGAGATTTATAGGTAGCTGAGTAACTACGTCGAATTGAAACTAACCTTGTTGTCGGAAGGTAACCTGTTTCCACTGAGTCTAAAGGTAAAAAATTGTGGCAATAATTACTTAGTCATGACTCATTCTGCCCCGCCATGTCTAATGTCTTTTAAATCTTATACATTGTTTTATTTATCATTAAACATGGTCAAATTTGGTGCGATAATATACGAGTAGAATTAAATTCATATCGATTAATTAAAGGTCATTAAAAGATTATTTTTAGATTAGATTATTATTAGAAATATTTTATATTAAAAAAATAATATTACCGGCTATAAAATGGCGGCAGCGCAGCGAACCTTTGTTTTCAAAATTTACTTTGAAACTACCTTGAAGTATACTACTCTTATAATTGATTTTGAAAGTAACGAATATAAATATTGTCGAATTTTAATGCATGTTTAAACATAATGATTTTATGGCAAATTTAACGTAACATTAGAACATTAGAGACTAGCAAAAAAATTTCTGTATACAATAAATGCCGGAATTAAATGTGAAACCAACTCGCTCCACCAAGTTTTTGTCGCTTGTAGTAGACCGTCGTTTGACTTTGTAATAATAAAAAACATACGCATTCGAACTTTGTTAAGTTTTTTTTGTGGTGGCTTTAAATACATTGGAGTGGGTATTTCCACATTTAATCTTACCACAGTTTCATTCAAGTCAAATAGGCAAAGAAAGAAATGGGCAGCGACTTTCTTTTAAACTATCAACGTTATATCTTGTATAACGTGGCCGTAAAGTAATAGTATGAGTTACATCCCGTCAGCTTTTGTTGATGAAGAACAAAGCAGAATGTCTAGCTGACAGGCTCGAGCTTCAACGCTCTCCGAGCAACTTGCCTGTCGACACCGAACACGTTCAGATAGTCGGTGAGCAGGTTGATTGGAGAGCCACATAATTGCTTCGCGATTCTATCACACCAGTCACGTAAACTCCTGCCAGTAAGCGTGTATACGATATAGGCCAGTCCCTTCTTTGGGCATGCCTCACCGCATCTCTTACACACGCCTCAGGTAGTCCAGAATCGGTAAAAGGAGACCGAGACACGTCCTCGGCGACCCAGATGACGCGATCACTAGGGCCCAAATTGTTGTTCGTTGTTGCCCGCGCCAAAGCGCATAACATTTATGCGCGGGCGTATTTGACACAATTACTCGCGAAACCGTCATATCCATGGTAGGTTTTCTCCAACTAATACGAGTAGATACGTCGCTTGAGTTTCTTGCCTCACTTCTTCTTCAGCGTCTACGCATTACGATGTGGTGAATATGATCCGTCGGATCCTGACCGAGCCGAGGATCGGCCCTCTCGGACGCTTTCGAGTCAGGAACTCGTGGACAGGGTAACGGCCTAATGCGAGGTTCCCTCTCGGGGGCCCTTGTGCTGGTCACCCACAATAAAGATTTAGGCTGGATATCTTAAGCACTCGGCCACCTTTCAATTCGGTGAAGCTGACAAAGCCTTCGGGCAAACAGTGGCCATCTGCCAAAAAAACAGTACTAGTTTATACCGGTGTTGTCACGAGGTCAGTCCCTCAGTAATTACAACTATAATTAATAATGCAGAGGAGCTGACTTGGTCTAGTCTGCAGCCCACGTAAGTGAATTCTCTTGCGCCGAAAAGAGTGTCGTAAGCATGTCAAACACTTTGACATATTGCAATTTGCCGCGATTGATGTTGCCGTAGTTTACAGTTCTGTTAGGAATATCCGAAGGTGTGATTGGTGGAATAATATTTTAATTGGGCTTCGCAGGGAATACTCTTCGCCCCCGTTGCCAGCGTCGCATGTACATATAATAAAGTACGAAATAATAATTTCGAAATCTGGGACTTAGGCTCCCGATGACCTAAGTCTTACCGACTTATTCCTATGCTTCCGTCATTAGGCAAACTCCTTGAGCGTATCGCGTCGTTGAACCGCGTTTGATGGCGGTTAGGCCTAAATTTCATGATAACCGGTATTGTTTTACAATAGTATGGTCGACGATAGATGCGGCTATATACGTTCGATTCATAGTTGCTAATTCTAACTTTAAACATACTTGGATTATTTTAAATATCTCGGGTGCTTTTGGTACGCCTGGCCCGGCAAATTTGCTTTTAAATTAAAATTAAGGGTTGTATGCTATTGTAATGTTTAATTGTCTTTGTGCCTTGTCAAGTCATATAACTCCCATTAGCAGATCGATAAATGTACGGCTCTCAGTCAGTCAGCGGACCCGAAAATTTTTGCTATGAATTTAAGAAATCATTAATACAGGATTGCCCTCACGGCTTGGTCCTAGGGCCACCTATGAAATTTGGGTTTAAATGATTTTCTTTCAATTCAAACGACGATTTCCTTCTAATTCAATCAGAACTGTGTATATGCAACTTATGTTAGACTACGTAATCGTTGTTTTAAGAGGCATTGCGAATTGCGTACTGCGCAATTTTCGAGTGAGTTTTAGGAGCTAATGGAAGGATTACGTTAAATGCCTTGCAAGTGGCTTTGAGTGTAGTATATATTATTAGATCTTGTGCGCAAAGTCTTTATTAAGAAGTCAAGAGTCTTCCGAGTGCTGAAAAAACTTTATAAGGTTTTTTGTCGGTGTTGATATAAAATACTGGCGTTGTGCGACCTAATCAAACATTTGTGTCACGATAAGCGTCGGCGTGATAATGAAAGTAATTATTTACCTACCACATAAATTTGCCATGGGTTTTTGAAATGTCACATGGACTTTATGATAACGTTTGGTAAGGGCACGCAATTTTAATGCCTTGACAGAGATAAAATCACAAAATATATTAAAGGCTCGTTTCACAATCAGTAAAAAGAAAAAGTTTGAAATATATCTATCAAATTACGCTTAGTGGTGGTGGCCAATGGTCCAACCATTACCATATTCCGGCGGCCGTAGATTTCAATCGTACGTAACTCGTATCTTGTCACTTGTAAGGCCCTCTCTGTTACGTCTCATACAATAATATTAAAGTGAAATATGAATAGCTCTTATTTTAATTTAAAATTAAATATTTAATAAACTTTTTGAAAGTCAGAGAATCCATATGATTTCAAATACTCGTAAGTATTAATCCTACTAAAATATCTTGAGATAAATTTACACTCGCATTACCGTCACAAAGTATTACGCGATAAATAGCTACATTGTTTACTTTATATCGGCGATTGGGAAATTTATCAATTAAAGTAGACTGTAAACAACTCATTGAATATCTCTCACCGTAGATAATAGTAGATAAATTTATTGAAAATATATATTTAATATAAATAAAGATTTACGTATCCGATATCGCATCATACCGAGTAGAGAGATCCACTAAGACGTAACTAAGACAGGTGATTATTCACAAACTACTTTTAAGTGCGGTCGTTTCAGTTTAACATACAGTTAAAACATAGTTCTAAGACTACGCTAATATAGGATTAAAGCTAGTCCTTTGGAATAAAGTCTGGGTTTACCTGTTAGACTTTTTTTTGTGTGTGAGTATTGCTGTTGGTCCAGAGACCTTTACAGCTTTATCTAATTAGACTCTAGAGCGGGACGCCCGCTGAGTAGGGAGACAAAGACGATGGTGCGAAGCTGGCGCGGAGACTGCTGCTGCATAACCACTGCACTCCGACCCCTGTGGACGAAGAACGTCGACAACAACAGAGGGGGGCGATAATACGATCCGAGGGACCCTCATAAGGAGGTACGGAACACCGACTCGGATCCACAAAGCAACCAGCTCACGGACCCCTCAGTTCTGTGAGCCCTGTGTCCGATGAAACTGTAAGAGCCGCATAGGCTAACAGCATGAACATCAACAGAATCTAGAGACTCGGATCGCTATCTAAAGGGAGGTCCTATTAGAAAATAAGTCCTCATAACGTAGTATGTATAAAACGCATGTACTCGTATACAAGATACGTTTAAAAAGACGCCTGAAAGAATATTTATTATTAAATTATTCGTTTGATGACGACGATATTGATTTTTAAGTAATTTGCTGTCCATAAATAAAAAAGGTCAGTTGATATTTCGTTTATAAAGTGGGTGCATTGTTCGGCTTGAGTAAAGCAAGTCGGCCCTATCTTTATACATCACGCCTACGAAGTACAAGCAAAAAAACACTTTGTAAAAACTAATTTATAACAATCCGTTTCGTTCGCTCAGCCATAGCTAGAACGAGATGTGGGTTCAACATTTTTTTTGCTTCTCACAAAATTACGAAGGTAATGGAAGCCACGGAGCGTAACCCTATCGTTTTCCGGGCCAATTCTCGGTATACAATTATAGTCGATTACCAACGCGCGTGACGTAAGTTCTGGAACTTCTATTACTGACGGAGAGGTTCAAAAAGTACATCATTACTCTACATTCGGAGAAACGATCTCAAATTGTTAAATGTAACAAATTTACGTTGTAATCGAATGTAATCATCAAAGTGTAAAAAATAAAATTGATTATAGGGTAATTTGTTTTGTTGTAAGTTTTTATCTTCAAAATGATTTCTCGTCTCATTATGTATTTCATCATACGGTGCGTAGAGTTTTTTTAAAAAAAACTTCAATATGAGTAACAAAATAATCCTCATCTTCTTCCACCAGCTTTCCACCCACATAACAGGCTAAGGCACGGTTTAGAATAGCTATCGCCAATTTAACTGCCATGTTGTGCTTGTTGCATTTTGTTAAAGGGTGTTTACTAGGGATGATACGGAGGTTCGATTCCTGTTCCGAAAGGTCGGAACTTCTGATTGATATTACACTTCCGATTTCGACTTCGGATCCGGTAATATTGAACCGGAGGTTTTAATCGGAAGTCGAAGCATACATAATGGGCGGCGAAAGCAGACCGTCTGCGCGTTCAAACAAGTTTATAGTATAAACCGCGATTCCCCGTACGACATGTATAAACTTTATACATGTAGTACGGGGAATCCCGGTTGCGGGAAAAATAGTGGTATTATTTTATTTTGAACTGCTCCTAATACATTTCCTTTTTACCTCCGTCTTCGTTTCCGATTTTGGTTCTGGTTCTGGTTCCGATTCCAAATCCGATAAAATAAATTTAAAAACTCCGATTCCGAATTCGATTCCGGTAAAATCACCTCCGTACCATCCCTATGTTTACAAGCATTGTTCAATCAGATATCAAAATAAAACAAATATACTCTTTTATAAATGACGGGGCCAGATAATAATTAATACAGAATAATAAAGGGCTATATTATTATTTCATGGCTGGCACATAGGTTCTAAATAAAGTTGGCGTAAAGCGACAAGTTTCAAAAAATTAGAATAGTTGAATTTGTTTTCTGTTTAAATATGGTTATTACAAAACATTTAAATAACAAATAACATAAGGTTAAAATTTATTTTTTAAGAATTATTTAAATTAAAGAAGTGCGGCTTCCTATTGTACGTATTATATATTACGTTTATGGTATACAGTTTTCTAGCCGTTGCGTTCAGAACGCATTTAGTATCGTTAAGTAGTTTTAATTAGAACGCACCAAAAATTGACATAGGCCTTGATATTAAATTGAACTCATAGGTCGGAAGTATTATTTTGGTTTAATTGGTGTTTTAAAATTTTATAGATATGTTTGTATTATTTATATAGAAATTACACTAGTTTCAACTGAATAAGGAACAATTGCACTAGTGCTACGTTGACGTGACAAGTTAGACATCAAAACCAATAAAAACTTTTTTTATAACTAAATAATTTTATTCGTTTTCGTTTTCCAAATAACAATCTGGACAAAACTACGCTCAACAACAATAAATTATAATAGACAATATTTTGTATATAAACAGTTTTTGGGTTAGCATTTTCTGTAATTCCTTCGTTTCTATACGATTATAAAAGTATAAGGAAGTCAGCTGTGCGTGTTATGGAGACTTGTCGTACCATCAGGTACCAGAGCTCCTGCCTTTCTTCGATTCACGCAACGATATTTTGATGGAGTTGGCTCATCTTTAACGCACCATATCGTCGACTGTCGCATTGTTTTCGGATCATATCTATATAACCATATTTCTCATCATATATCAAAAGCGTTTTTTTTCTCACCGGCGCCGAGTTTATATCATAATCCCTCTACAAGCTACGTTTTTCTCCTCATCGTAATGCTTATGCGGCGCCCATCTAATATCGCTTACGGAGTGACAGTTATTCAGAAATAATAGTTTGCAATCTACTACTGACCCAATACCCAGTTTTCACTTAAGCTCGAAATATGTTATTCGTTAGTTTATTTTTGGACAGCATTTTTGAAAAACTGTGGTTGGTCTAATCTACAAGGATTCTCTGTTTAAAGATAAATTCCGCTTTTTCATAGTCATAATAAAAAACGAGTGAACTCTGCACCATCTCCAGCCAGATTCTCTTGAAAACATACATTTACAGAAAAAAATATTCGTTTTAATAAGTGTTCGATTTTCAAATTTATCACCAAACGCAGCCCCTATGATGACCAGAAACCAATAAGTGAAGAGTATTTAATTTCTTTTGGCATAACCCTCGTATTTAATAAATCGAAATTATTCCTGTCTTTTTAATAATTATTATTTTACTGTAAAACTATTTGTTACGGATTAAGGATAAATATTAAATGGTATTGTCTATTTTTTTCATAGACTTGTTTGTGTGTAGGTGTTAATAATAATTGTTAATCGTCATTTCCGCACATAGTTGGACAGCTGCAATAAATGGCATTACGTAAACATATTCAATAAGCCGTAGTCCTTATTATACATTTTATATTATGGGAACTAGTAATAATTATTATATTTTATTAGAAATAAAAAAAAGATATTGCGTTGTCATTTTAACAAATTTAATAATCTATGTATATCTTATCATGTACTTTTATTAAATTTAAATAAAAATATTAATAATGGCTTGACTAGGTAGTCTAGACTAGTATATACTATAGATCTTTATTACTTGTAAGTACTGAGGTATTCGATATTAGTCTTCAGGGGTAACAACGCATCTGCATTATGATTCCTTAATGAGGATGAATGTGGGTGTCGTGGGCCGCAGGAATCACTTACGAGTAACAACAGACGGATATATATATATATATATATATATATATACGTCCCACTATTGGGACCATTACTATTGATATATAAGGGTATCGTCAGCGGTTCATAGCTCTTTGAAAATGCTTTGAAATGGTTTTTTAGCTTCGTTAGTATGTATTTACTTTTGTAAAGAAATATATAGAACGTCTATTTCAGCTGCTTCCCATAACTTTACAAAAATATGTTACTCGTACCATTAGGTTTATCAGATGCAGCCGGAAGGTGGCTAATGAACGCCTAAGATAGAAAAGTAAGTAAAAACGTGGAAATAAAGATTTAATTTTTCCATATATTATACTTTTGTTTTGAGATATATTATCAAATATATCTATAATATAATATATTATTAGTTTTATAATATAATCATTATAAAGCCTATACAAAAAAAGTATCATAACACGTTTATGTTGTAGTTGTTTAGTTAACATGAAAATTAGTTGAACCTACAAAACTTTGATAACAATTAACTTATAGCAATAATAACGTAACTTGGTTAACTTTTATGACTTATTCTTATCAATTAATAAGAACGACTTCTTATCTAATTTTGAGCGATGATAAAAAAATGGAATCATTACAATGTTGTCAGTCTATATTTAACTGAATACATTTATAAATTAATATTCCATTAAAAATGTATTAAAGCTAAATAAGCCATTATAATTAAGTACTAAATAATCAATCTTGTTTTGATTTATTTAGTATTCGATTTAGTTTTATTAGTAAAATTAACATTTTACATATCTGGTGAAAATGGTCGAAAAAAGATATAACTTTGTATAACGGAAGTTCTGCGGAATGGTGACCTGATGGATGTCCTGTGATTTACAGGTTTTTAATACCTACTGCAGGCATCAGTTAGCCACGACTATGAACTAATGTTTTTTTTTTATTAAGGAGAACGTGTTTCTATTATGTCAAATTTTTATTCTATGTATTTAGTTGTGACGAAAAAAAAATATTACTTAAACTTTTCTTTACTCATAACATTCGATTCATGATGGTCACACTGACCGATCTCACCTGCGAACGATCGCCATGGATAATGTATTTGCGCAGTACAGATGCAGTCCTTACTGTATCTTTGATGTCTACGGGATAAATCACATATCCCTTAACTTTCAAAATATATAATTTACTGATAACATAAGTTCTTGTTTCGGTGATAAGTTTTTTTGAGGTTATTTACAACAAGTGACTAGTAACAACGTGCAACTGCACCTCGTTTATTTTGCTCAATAGGATGACAAATGAGCATACGGTTCACCTGATGGTATATGACTCTCAGGTGTTGCTCACAGCCTACCTTGAGGTGGAATAAAGATGTCGTGATGTTTACACCTGTGTGGATTAAGGTGCGGTTCTTCGGTACTAATAATAATTAGATGTTTGGTTTCCTTTACCCTTCATAAGAAAACGAATTTAAAATTCGGTCTTAAATGAATGAACATTTCTGTATTAAATAAATAATTATAAGTTTTCATTACTTTTATTACAATAAGGTTACAAAGAGGTCGCTAATCCTATCACATTAACATTAAGTTTAATTTACTCTAAAGAAGACAGGGGTTAAGTCTGTCTCTATATACGGTCAAATAAGCTAATAATGTTTCTGAAGTATTAAAAAAAATGTTCCATACGAATAGAAACTCATAGAAACAAGCCCGCTGGGTTTTGATCCAACAATAGTTAAATCGTCACTCCAACGTCCTATCCTATTTTTAATACGTGATCCTAAAAGCAAAATGAGATCATATAACTATAGTTACAATATAATATGCAAATAGATATGGCAGTAATGCTAAATAATTTAAAATTCAAATTTCATGATAATTCACGAACCAGCGAGTTGCACAAGGCCGTACAGTTCAAAAATGAAAAGCTTACTGTACAAAGCCGGATATCTGTTCCGTATTTTCAAAGCTTTTTTTTACGGCTGGATGGCATGCCCCAGAACGCTATGTTTTAACTTTAATTAATGTCTGACAGTCTTAATCTACTAACCGCGCCTTTTACTTAATTAGCTATAATTTATTTTCTTTCTATTTTTAATTAATTGTGAATTCATTATGCGAATATTTTTTTTTTTATACGTGATGTTTTTCCGATAAATGACACATATTTCTTTAATTTCTAAAGTTCAAATTTCACTACAATAATTTTTTTTTTACATTTGGAGGGACACACAAGTCACTTGATGATAACTGTGGTCCATGACATCTACTTCCATCCTCAGTAAAGGTTCAGAATATACATGTGTAGTCATCCGTGAGAATTGGGATGGAATGCCTCGTTCCTGTAATCGGCTCTCTCTGCACTCACCATATAAGACACGGCAGCGTTATGAGGGTAGGGTCTTTCCCCAATCGTGCCGACCCGTTCACGTTGCAGCTAGGTGCTAGCTGCTGCCTGGCTTTACATAAAATTAGACTAAAATAGATAAATTTATTCTCTTTATAAAAACACTCCTAATACTACTATTGTCATCACTAGTCTTAGCCAACAAGAAAACTGTGGTTAGATACCAATCTCGGACATTTTAGTTATTATTATTTAATTATTTAATAGCGCGGGGTCTTATTCCCATACTACTTATCGTCATGGGGTGGCCATAATTCATGTTTACATACCTTGTTCAAATACCAGCACAATTAATGTGCATGTATTTAAACAAGGTCGTACGTTTATATTGTCCCATTTCTTTACTTACTGAGGCCAGTAGCATTACAGTAGTTATCACTGCTTACTTACCGCTCTGATAACAGATTAAATATTTGTTCGCTTACGCTAACAATTTAGCTACATTTGCAAAGAAAAATGTCAACATTATGCTGAAATCTTGTCCGTCTTTCCTTCCGATGTGGATAAAGGTAAGATTGCTCTTAAATAGAATACCAATCATATCATACCCTGAGTGTAAGAGATAACGGGAAATGTCAGAATAACATTTAATAATTTTAACAACTGCTTAATTTTTTAATAATTAATACATTGATAATTTTTTTTTTATTTCTTTTAATTTTGTGTTCTTGTTATGGGCATTCAAATTAAAATATATTACTACATCGATGATTTAAATTTTGGCCAACGCGTGGCATACCTGACTTGGACCTGCGATGCACCCTGATTTGGTTCTCAGCCGAGGAACAAAATTTGTGCATATAGTTGATTGCATTATATTTGTTCAATAGGGAACTAATGATAGAGAGGATAACAAGTGAGTGATTCTGTGCATGCGCAAATGCTTACGGAATTATATATATTCTTTACAAATAATATTATTTGCGAATAATCAGAATGATATCGCTGTGGTCGAAATTTGCCCAGAAAGAAATAACGCTCGTAGATCCCACAGGGTTTTTCAGAATGATATTGAAATCTGAGTCTTCACAACATGCCTATAAAAATTGTAATACAGGTTTCATAAATACAAAGATATTTTGATTGCTTAATCAGTTTTTGAAGAATTTCAAATTATCTAGATTAAGGCAAAGTATTACTATAGTTACTTTACATTAGATGAAAAGATCTTTTCACAGATGAATGATGATAGTGTTAAAATATTTTTTTGGAATATTATTATTATTGTTTATACTTGAACTGGCTCAAGAAAACGCCTGAGTTACAAATACGACAAACGTTACAGTTAGGTAGGTAATAATTTTACTTAGCGGCACGTACTGTAAATGTAAATATATTGAAGTCAAAATATTTTAACGAAAAGCGTACGTACAGTGGTAAAAAAGTAATACATTCAAAAACTGCACCTAATTATTACTTCACTATAAACGGACCGGCTGGAGATGGTTACTTTCGTGTATGTTTTTTTTTTTTTTTTTTCGGGCTGATGGCCGCTGTTAGCCCCAGGGCTTTTACAGTTTCACCGGGTTGAGTTTCGTGTATGTGTGCGTATTTATTCATATTGGGGTTTTTTGGGCACAAAACAAAACAAGTATACATTAATATATTAAGGGTGACATACGAACACAGTTCGCGTGATATTAAATTATTCCTGAAACCCATAATATTTACATTTATCCTAATAAGGAATCATAATTCAGATGCTTTCAGACTACAGAGACTTAAGATGGAATGCCTCGTCACCAGTGATAAGGCATCTAGTGTCTGTCAATCATGAGGTGATGCAGAGCTAATCTTCTAATTTATCCTGGTACTCTTTGCTTTAAACCTGATCATTCCGCGGTCTAATCACTTTTTTTGTGCTAACGCGTGTAAATGCCTTGCTCCGTAGAAAGACATGTCCGTAATTTGTGTATTATAGGTACAGTTTTGCGACATCTGCATTTTGTTTGACTGACCATGGCTGTGCTATTACTTAAGAGAAGGATGTAGTGCGGCACGAGTTGTGATAATGGGGTTGATTCGCCACGGTTCTGCTGGCGGCAACTAATTCAATTCCCATTGTACTGTCGAAGCGACTGTCACGGTGTGGATACGTTAGTTGTAGGGTTGTCTTTATCTAGAATATTTAATATTGGTGTAAGAAGAAAACATAAATTGTATTTTCCCATTTTCTTCTTCTACGTAGTTCTTAGTGTTAGTGGTTTAAATAATAAGCGAACAAAAACTCACACACAGTTTAATAAATTTTCGTATAATAATTTTTTTATGATATTTGAAAAAAAGTTAATCTCAAAATAGTAGATTCCAGTTGATTTTAAAAAATTAAACTATTATATATACATTGGCAGAAAATTATACACAACATGTTTTACTAATATTTTAATATCTAGAAAAAAGGTTTGGCAAAATAAAATATGTACGGTTATCAATTGATGTTTGTTCCCAATATTGAAAATACGACGGGCCCCGCGCAATAAAACTGTATCTATCGATTCATATCACATGGCTATGTTTAGGACACCAACATGCTAAACTACAGGTGTTTGTCATATCCGAGCGATAAAAACGCAATTTCGTATGATAATAATCACTGACAGTAACAAAATTACATTGAATATATGGTTAACTACGCAAAAAGTAAAGTAATACGCTTTAATATGAAAAACATAGGACCAGATCTAAGAACAACTAATTAGGGAGGTCGCCCCTTTCATAATTTTCGTACGTTAACGGCAACATACAGATGATTTTTTTGCACATTATGGTACAATCATCATCTTTCAAATTATATGTTTTGTTCCCCTTCTTTTATATGAAATATTATAAAGGCGACACTTTCCATGTTCACGTATAAAGAATATATTTACACACATTTATACACTTATATAATTAGAAACACTTATGAATAAAGAAAGTATAACTTCAACGTACAAATGTTCGTTTAAAAAAAATACACATTCAATAATTACAAATCATGCAATAATATAGCTATATATAACTCAAATAAAAACTCATTAAATGCACAAAATATAAAACATGTAACCTGGATCTTTGACAATGACCCTTAAGCACGGCCAATAGCGTAAAATTTTTCCTTAGCGCACAGCGTATATTCGTTTTAGACTGGCCAGCAAATAGTCCGGATTTAAGCCCGATAGAAAATCTCTGGTATATTGTTAAAAAAGAAAGTCTCAAACAAACGTAACACAGTCAAAACGAACTATATGAAGCATTTGTTGAAGCATGGAATTAAATACCCCTAGAAAAATGTATGAAATTGGTTGAATCAATGCCACGTCGTTGCAGTGCTGTTTTTGAAAATAAGGGATACCCCGCTAAATATTAATTAAAACTATTGGTAGGCTGTGGATAGTAGCTATTTCGTAAATAACAATACTGATTACTAATACTTAAAAAATATTGTTTTTTATACTTTTTTGTTGTTGTTTCTAATTAGTTGACCATTATTGTGCATATTTTAAAACTGATTTAAATGTTTGTCCGTAATGTAATATTGAAACTGCACTTGTGTAATATGGGTGTAAATAATGGGATTTATATTGTTTTTCTAATAAATGATAAATCGTTGAACATATTATTGTCCTATTTGTTGTTTTTTCAAAATAGAAAAGATTGCGGTGAAGTATCTTACATAATGTCAAGGACCGTTAGTAGTGTTTCTAATTATACGACCACCAATGTATATATTTATATATATATATATATATTTATAGTATATTTATATATATATATATATATATATATATTTATAGTATATTTATATATATATATATATATAACATCTATGTAGAAATTTTCCAATTATATTTTTCTGACAGCCCTAGAGTGAGATCGCCTTCTTATCCGAAATTTCCGTCAATCTATTATTTAGCATATTTTGAGACAAGTTTTTAACACAACTATGTGAAAATGGAGCGACAAACAGGCTGAGAAACACTGTTTATTTAAACAATAAATGACAGTGACAATGGTAATTTTTAGTTTTCAATGTCAAAGAATACCTTATTGATTGCCTCCTTGCACTGAAATTCATTCATTGAAAAGTGATTTACGGTACATATAAATATATCAAATGATAATGATATAAACTCATGATCATGTATTAAATGATGAGCGATGCTTTTTATTTAAATTTTTGTATTTATTTCTTAATATATATATATTATAATAAATATCCATTGAGTTATCTCAAAAATATTGTTCTACTTTTAAAGCAAACAAATAATTTTTATGGGCCAAAAATATTACCTTATTGTAATTAAAGTAAACAGTAAACTAAAAACCTTCCTATCAAACCAAAGCAAACACTTAATTTCTAATGATTTCTATCTTATCTAATCAGATTTATCAATTACAATATCTTTATAACCACTTTTTGTGATATTTGAGTAAAAAATAAAAATTGTAAAAGAAAAACATTTTTTAAAATATTTATTTCATTGTATTTAATTTTATAATTTAAATTGAAGGCATTATTAAAATAACATAAACAGGTAAAGAATTTATATTTTATTATTTACTAAACATATATTTAAAATAGTAATAATAAGTATAAAAAATAATTAAATAAATATTACTTACATTCGATGAAAACTTGTTAAATAAACACTTCAAGATTATAGTTTAACTTGGAGCGGTTCGTTATAATAGCACAATATTAACACTACTACTGTAATATTATAGTAGTAAAATATAATAAAATAAAACTTTTTTCGTACTTATGGTAATTCCTCTAAAGTGCGACCACGCCGTGTCTGTTGTCGCGCGTTTTTGTCAGTGATATCGTTTGAATTGCATGTAGATTTTGAAATGTCCGCCTAGCTTAGTGGATTGATTTCGTTGTTCTGAAATAACAAAGCGACATCTGTTGAACTAATATAAGAACATAAAGTTTATTTAATCGCGAGACATCTGTTGTTGAATAGTATACCGTATATTTATAGTATATATAATTGCATGCATAAAAAATTGTAATATTTATGTTAAATTTAATAGTTTAACAAATTTGATTACATTACTTGATGAAATGATAGAACCTGTACGTGGTTAGAGAAAATAAGAACTATTTAAAAAAAAACACGTGGAAGCAGAAGTTCGAGGTTGTGCTACGGCTGTGGTTACATTTATAATAATTTTAATTACTACATTAATTGTATTTTAAATAAGTAAATCAGAAAAATTTATTAAAGCTTGTATATTCAAGTTCGGCGGTAGTATTGGTTCACAATAACTACACAAATATTCTAGATTCATGTTAAAGCTACGAGTTACGTAGCTTTAACACGAATCTTCTTGGCACAAACTCAGGAATAAACTGAATGAGAGACCCAAATTATCGCACCTAGATGCAATTTCAAACCGTACCATTTCAGGCAATGACACGAAACTCGCAGTCCTTCCTTTCACTAGACATATCCAGACTCTCGTCAAGGACTGCTCGAGACAGCTTCCAACGGTGGACAAGAACGTAGTCACCCGTGCTCCCGATATCCCACCGAAAGTAACCAGTTGGTGCTACGTAGCTAGCAGTGTTATAATTCGTGTTTGGCAGACCGTACCCTAAACCATTAGGCTATTGACGCTATAAACCTCGAGCTCCAATGCTTACCGAGTATCCTACCGATTGATGCCGCTCACCTCGCAACGGTGGACAACGACGTGGATTGGAAGACTACAGAACTACCCCGCGATTCCGTTACTAAAATCACATATACCAAAGTTGATTACATAATTAAAAATCTGGTTCTGCGCTAAGCCCCTGCCCCGATCGACCATTAAAGGTAATTAAACTTTTACCGGACTCCAATATACACCTTCTGGTGTTAATCTAAAACGTGGTCATGTCCAAAGGCACCTTCCCGAACACCTGGAAGGAAGCCGATATAATAAGGATTCTCAAGCCCTCTAAACACCCAACCCACCTAACAGCCTATCGGCCCATAAGTCTTATCAAAGTCTTGGGTAAGGTCTAAGCGCTCAGCCACCTTTCAACCCGTTGAAACTGTAAAAGCCCTCGGGATAACAGTGGCCGTCAGCCATAAAAAAATGAAGAAAACACGAATCTTTAGAGAAGCCTGATAATCCCCGGATTTTTGAGATTGGACCGAACTGAATCGTTACATTTATCGTTATCACATTCGGTAAACGTTAAAGTACATATACATTTTATGAAATTGCACAATTAGATAGGGACGTAGATATCTGTGGCTCTTTTGTGTAAATAATTATAGTTAACCGATAATAAACAACAAAAATAGACCACCAAAAGTCCGACCACCAGAATATGCACTAGGCTTATGTGCAATAATTACTATCGGTGACAATGGCAACAATCGGTTGATTTGCATAGTGTACGGGTTGAAAGATAAAACTAGTGAACAAAAATGTTCATAATTAAAAATAAGTTGTGTCAGTGATATGGAACATATGCAAAGCGTACAACACTCTTTATATGGTATATCGAAGAATTTTAAGAATTTTAGCTACAAAACATATCTGATGGAATAAATACACGAGAATGATTGATGATGATGATTTGTTTGATTACATTATGAGCCTCCCAAAACCATTAAGCGCTCAGGAACATGAGACGCCTGATTCAATTTAACAAGGTATAGGTATTAAAACATGCTGGTTGGTGTTGGTGGAGCAACCAAGCTGGAACCAGTTAAGGGAGAAGCTATAGAAATGTATGGCGTTTACCTTGGCCCTGATAAACATTTGTACCTATTTTTCATTATCGCCTAGATTGGAAATCTTCCACAGGACCAGATTACCTTACCTGCCGCGACTTTTATCCAATTATGATAATCTAAATAGCAGTAGGGCTCTGATATGATTCGCTAGAACAATCTCCTTACGTATGGTTTGTAAAAGGAGTACTTGGGCATTCTTACAGTGATTTATGTTCACATGTACGACGGCACACTTTCGTTTTTGTTACTAAACTTGCCTCCTTTGTTTTTTTTTATTAAACTGGCGAGCGTCTAGCCTCACTGGCGAAATGAATAACAAGTAGAGGATTATTTTTTTTAGTTAACCGATTAACATTCTTATTTCCTGTGATTGGATAGGAAAATGAAGCACATAGGCTGTTTCCTGGATAATCTGATATAAGGCATCTTCTTTTTATCGCCTTGTTTTTTGGGGATTATTTTTATAGTCGTAGTCGAACGCACTTGACGTTCCAGGTTTTCCACAATATTAACAAGGCGTTTTATAAGAGTATGGTCCCCTAGACGCTCCGAATCCATCGCCATGTTAACAACAATATCGTGGTATTGTTTCTAGATAAATGTAATGTTCTGTTTTATCTCGAAGTTTTGAGCGATGATTTCCGAATTAGACCCATTCACTATGGTATAAATTGTATACACTACTATTTTAAATTACCAGCAAAAGGGGCAATGTAAGAATAGGTAAAAGATTGTAAATATTCAGAATTTTTGGGTTATCATCAATAAGTCATAAAAATTAGTTTCAATAAATTCTACTTAAAATTATGGTTACCATACTTATTAAAAACAGAAATACTAAGCATTGTTTAATTTAATAAAAGCGTATCCGGTTGGAGTATTGATGGCAGTGCAGGAAAAGGGGGGTGGGGGTGGCGAACCTCGTTGCCACTTATTAATGAAATGTCGGAAGTAATATTGATTGCGCCTGGTATTGTCATTGCGATCACCAATCTAAATATTAGCTTTTTTTGGGTAATTTTTCGACATCGATTTTTATCACTCTTTTTAATGTAGCATAGTTCAGGTAGCACTTATGGCGCTTGAACACAATACTTCGCTAGCCAAACTAGTTTTTACCAATTTATATTCAATGTTTTTTTTTTAAATTGAACATTTCAAATAATTTCTATATGTAATAAATTTATGTGTAATTTTTAAATCCCATATTCCACGATAATATTGGATTAACACTAATAAACGGAGAAAATTATTTTATTAATATGGGATCGGGCGTCTTTACGCTTTAGTACGCATAGTTTAACGGGACACGCAAATTCGCATGGTGTGCTAAGACATTATCCTTTACAATTTCCAAGCTAATGAGTGATAAACAATAGAATATGAAACAATACAATCAGAAATGACAAATATTCATGACAAGTGTTGTGATCTTGATTTATCCTATTCATTCACATTTGTGAAACAGACACGCGTCCCACTCTGAGCGAGTGAAATAGAATATTCTGCAATGACAGTGACGTAGACAATGAAGTCGTTCTCCCATTTATAACACGGTTCGTTTCAAGTCGCGTTTTGGTAGTCACACGTAGTGTCACTATTTTATTTTTAAGACGATGCGATATTGTTTCTTATTATACTATATTGAAAATTAGTACTGAAAAAAAAACATGAGTCATTTGACTTTACGTGGTTATTCGAGTATTGTTAACGCTTCTCTACTCAGGGATATGATTTTTATTGCGCCTTTTTCCTCCAATAGTCAAGAAATTCATGGTTAATGTAGACATAAGTAAAACACTTCCTTTATCACTACCATTTAATATTTTAATTTCATGTTGAATTCACAATATCTTCTTATAATGTATTATTTATAATGTAAACTTAAATGTGTATATTTTGGGAACATATTTGCTACACATAGATTTTGAAGAAATAAATCATGTACTGTTTGCTTAATTTCATAGTCCTAAAGTAGTCCATAACTGTAAAATATTACGACAGATTTTAAAAAATTGTATACAACTTTATAATGAAAAAAATTCTACAATTAATAATGAGATATCTTAAAATACAAGGATAACTTCCTTCTGTAGATATGAAATACATAAAAGTATGTGCCTATTAGAAATATTTTGCTACAATTTATATTAGTAGTAGTTTAAGAATGTTTAATATGCATCGTCATCAAGATTGCATCTGCTGGGTGTCGCCTTTTCCTTTTTTTGTGGAGATTCTTTTCGTCCATCTGAAATACATAATTGGTAATAATAATTAAAACTAAAAAGATAATAACATGGCATAATACGGCAACAAGAAAATTAATTTCATACTGTTAACACTTCATATCTTTTCATTATATAAATCTCAAATGAATATCATAATTGGTGGGTATTGTACCCCATACCTAACCGGCTAGACTTAATGTATTTTTCAAATTCTTTTTCATTGCTTATAAAAATATATATATTTTTAAAAAAGTTTTAGACAGATGACGGAATAACTGTGTCATACACCAAACACCGATAATGGGCCGTTCTGCGTTCGCGTATCCATCCCCCTGAACACCGTGGCGTTGATGATTAATGCTGCGTCACCTAGCACATAATAAATATCTGTGGTGCGGACAGTGGGAAGCGTTATGGGAAAATCTATAGAAATTTCGCGTGTAGGCTCTGTACCCCTCCGAGTTGTCTTTTACACTGTGCATGCGGCGTCCACGAAGCATGACGAAACGTGCGTAGATGCCTCGCTATCCACCCGTCCAAATCCCCCCCCGATTACACCGCGAGTCCTTGGTCAGTATTAAGTTGGGAACGCCGACAACTGGCATTCAAGTAACACTTTGTTCGGTTGGGTAAAACAGGGAACGTAGCTGCGAGAAGTACTCGAACAGAATGGTGAAAATATATTAGACGTAAGCGTAACAACCACGACGCCGCGGGAACGATGCGCGGAACCATCGCTATTCTAGTTGACGAAATTGTCTAATTGGGAATAGAAGTCATCATCATATGGGGTTATGGATAGCTAAAGGTGATGCGCTCAACATTTCCAATGTGCTGTGTAGACGTGATACCCTTTTTTTAAGCGTGGGGAAATGGCTACGGATCGCTCCCGCGAAGGCGTGTTATGTCGGGACTTGCGGGATCTACGTTAGGAACGCAACCGCAACCACATTGCGTTTAACTGGGATAGTCCCTCCCGGGGGCATGTGTGATCGCACCCTCAGAACCCTCGCGGAACTATCACGACGACACGGTACCACTTCGTTCTGTCGTCCTCCCCGGGGTCGCTAGTACTGGACGTTCGGAGCCCCCACTACGATCGTTAGCGGCCCGTAAGGCCCCGCTTACGGTAGGGGAACACCAATAGGAGGCCCGTGAGCACCACGACGGCTCCGTCTCCGTGCAGGATCGGACCTCTCTCTATCCCGCTCGGCAGCCTACTTACTGCAAGACGGGACACATTGCCTTGCCACTTTGGTGCTAGAGGATCAAACATGGAAGAGCATAACGTTGCTGTTCTTTGATTGGTGAGTATGGGATTCCGGAGACCCTTATTGGTGACGAGGCATTCCAACTTAGCTCTCATCTCACCTCGGGAATGACAAAGTATCTGCATTACGATTCCTTATCGGGGATTAATGTCATGAGGCCGCAAGAATCAAAAACGCTTGCGCACATCCCGTCCTTCTCGACGATGTGCAGAGGCGCTCACACTTCATCACCTCCTACCCGGCCCGGAGTAGTGCTACTAATCGCCTCACCGTACATTCCAGCGGATCATTGCCGGCACAAACGCCGAAAATCAGGGCGCTGCACGCCCACCCCGCAGAGAAAAGATATCAGATATCAGGAAAAAAATTAAAGAAGATAATACAAAGTAGTATGCCAGTGTATTCGGACGACTGTTTTTATTTTGTGTGTGAGTATTGCTGTTGCTCCAGAGACCTTTACAGCTTTATCTAATTAGACTCGCGAGCGGGAGGCCCGCTGAGTAGGGAGACATGACGACGACGATGCGAAGCTGGTGCGGTCGGACTGCTGCGGCACCACCGCTGCACTCCGACCCCTGTGGACGAAGAACGTCGACGACAACAGAAGGGGGGCGATAATACGATTCGAGGGCCCCTCATAACGAGGTACGAAACCTCGACTCGGATCGCTTTCGTATTTCTCGTGTCCTTGGTATTGCATTTGAACCTTTCTCCGCTCTTATTGCATATGCATTACATCTAAGAGACTAAGGAAAAATGTCGACAAGTGTCTCCGTGTTTGCCCGAATACTAAGGTACTATTATCGGAATCGGTCAGGAGGATAACATAACTTACGTTATTTTTTTAAATCAATGAATAAACGAAGTTTATCGTTGCATATTATTTTCAAATGCATCCTAAGTTGAACTATTTTCTTTCCGCCGCGATAGGATGAGTATAGTGAGTGACCCACACATACTCATAAATACAATCGAAACAATATGTAATGATAGTTTTTAGTACAAATAATATATCACCTGCTTCGCCGATTAGTGTGGATTTAAGTGTTGCAGGGTCGCATGTAGGTAATTTTATGCCTTGCTTTAGAACCATGGTGCCATCCTAAAAAATATTAAATAAATTAATATTATAAACATAATATTTGAAAATAATAAATAGTTACCCAAAATAGAGCCATTTAAAAAAATAGAATAGAATTTTTTATCAGCAAGCAATCAAAAAAATATCACTCACAAATATATCAATATAAAGAAACACCTTGGAAGCTATTTTTTGTTGTTACTAATATATATTTCTTAATATCAAAATATTTTCTTTACTTATCAAAAAAATATTAATAATAAAATTTTTACACTACTGCATTTTGTTGTATTTTTTTATATTACATTGAGAGTAAAAACAAGCACACAGATCACCATGCGTTGTTACCCTTGAGGACTGAGATGGAATGCCACCTCACCAGTAATAAAGGTCTCCGGATCCCTATACTCACCGGTCAAAAAACAGCAAAATCAAAGTTAAAAAAAAAAACAAAAGGTCAAAAAATATACTGATATTTTAATCTGGTATTTTGTGAGGGCGTGGTCCTACCCTCCGATCAAGCTGACCCATTCATTCTGCAGCTAGAAACAAACTTCACAATAACAACTTTCTAAGTTGTTTTTTAAACATTTGAAACACAGCTTATTGATGTGAACTTGGTATAATACCTTCATTTCCACAAGTCCTTTCTTCGCCATAGCCTCCACTTCAGCTTTGGTCATTACGATTTTCTGTACTTTAACCATTCTCTTGCCAATTTTCATTTCACTCAACTCGCCTGTTGTTATTGCTGAAAGGAATGTGTTTATTAGACTGGCTTATATATCAAAGGATATATATATATATATATATATATATATATAAATAAAGGAATTTGTAATTAATTAAAGAAAATAAAAGTAATTACGCCGTGCAGTTGATGGTAAAAGTAATGGTTTTACACCGGGTGGTAGCGCTTGAGCTGGAACCTGAAAAAAAAATGTTTAAAATTATTACTTATAATCAGCAATTATTATATTACTTGAAACCATTTATAGTGCATACTGAGTTGAAATGGTTTTTTTCGGACTGATGGGCGCTGTTAGCCCGAGGGCTTTTACAGTTTCACCGGGTTGAGAGGTGATCGAGCGCTTACGGCACTCAGTCGAGACGTCTATATATGGATAACCAGCACAAGGGCTTCCGAGAGGGAACATTGGCTTGGACCGTTACCCTGTTTCACGAGAGCGTCCGACTTGAAAGGGCCCGAGGGCGGAACCTCGATTCGGTCAGTTGCTTCTGACAGAGGATTATCTAAATTAACATCGCTATTATTATTAACTACCTGTACCACCACTTCGGAATGCGTGGGCGCTAGAGAAGAAGTGGCGCAAGAAACTCCAGCGACGCTTCTATCTGTATGGACTGGAGAGAACCGGCCAATGACATGGCGGTATCGTGAATACCCCGGCGGGGGCGGTATTTGGGTGCGATGTACGTGTGTTGTGTTTTATGAATGGCTTGGGCCCTGGTGGTTGCGTCGCCAGGGTCGTTGAGGGCGTGCCTCAGTCTCCTTCAGACGTGGGTGAATCTGTGATTGGCGATGGGATTGTAAATGGCGGCACTTATAATCAAGGGGTTAGAGTGTGTGACGGCAGAGTCGAAATATCGGCGGGAAGCCTGCTTCAGGTACTGAGCTATGGTCGGCTGCTCAAGATCTCTGTGTAGATTTTCGTTACGCAAGAACCATGGCGCACCGATGACCTTGCGCATGAAACGATTTTGTATTACCTAAAGTCGGTAAATGTGACGCGGGGAGGCATGCGCAAAGACGGGGCGGGGCTTGCGTATGTCATTATGGGTCGGATGCACGCTTTGTATAGTGTAATTTTATTGCGCAGGGACATTTTGCTATTTTTACTGAGTAACGGGTGCAAACGATGTAGGACGAACGCTGCTCTATTCCGTACGCGGTTGATATGCGGATCGAAGGTGAGTCTTTCATCTAATGTGATGCCTAAGTATTTGACTGTCTTTTCCCCGGGGTTTGGAGCATCAAATAACTCTATAGTTGGGAGATGCGGCGTTTTGTTGCGCCGAGATAAGTACATGGCTGTACTTTTGGTGGGATTAACCTCGATCCTCCATTTCTAAAACCATTTCCCTACGGTGTTGGCTGCAGATTGGAGGCGTTTACAAATACCGTCTGGTTTGAATACAGACACGTAGAGGTCGGTGTCATCGGCGAAAAGGGCCTAGTTGTACACCGCGAGTGCGCGGTATGTAGTTGGTGTAGAGTGTGTATAAAATAGGACCTAGGACGGAGCCTTGTGGTACTACTTGTGGCGGAAATGGGGTGAACCTCGGAACGCGTTCCCTCGACGCGGTAACGAAAGGTTCGATTTCGGAGGAAATCTCGTATGATAAGTACGAGTCGATCTGGCATACCGAGCTTCATATAGTTTGTATATGAGCCCGTTGTGCCAGACCTTGTCAAAAGCTTTCGCTACGTCGAGGAAAAGTTCTCCAGTTTGGTAGACCTGAAGAAATTTACTGAGGATGTGCTCCGTGATGCGGTGCACTTAATGCGTGCATGAGTGTTGGGTGCGAAACCCGAACTGCTCATTGATTGGTAGCCCTCGGGACAGCATGAAGTCCTTTAGGCGGGCGAGGATGAGCCTTTACCCAAGACTTTGAGTAGGATTAAATGTGTGTACCATTAAATATATATGGACATTTTCCCAGTTATTCTGTAATATAATAGTTAAAATATTTAACATTTATTAAATAGACTAAAATGGTAAGAAATTTGTATCCATTAATATTATGAAGCTATTAAAATATTTTTAGCGCACCTTTTTTAGAGTACGACCTGTAGGAGAAACCAGTATCCCAGTAGTATTTGGTACTCGTTCAGTATTGCTTGCCTTCGCTTCATCCTGAAAAAGATTATTTATCTAAATTATATAAGGTTATATAATATAAATAAAGTAAATTAAAAAAAACACTATTATATTATGCATTTTCTAAGCTGGCAATTGATGTGTATTCTTTTTTCAAAAGCATGGGTTGGGAAGTAGTTAAATATAAAAATCATATTTCTACTATGTTATTTTGTTCTGTCTACATTATTTCCATTATTTATTATGTAATATGATATATATTAAAAAATATATATAATGTGCTATTTTATTTCTTTTAAAATATGTTATAAATAAAAAAACCTTCTCCTTAGTCGAATCTACACTATTTTAAAATGTATGTTTTGAAATAATCAATTACACTTATTTCTGAAGAGGTTATAAACAGTGGCAACACTGTAGTTCAATGACACAATGTTGTAACAACATTCTGGACAATGTATTAACAGAGAATTATTAGTTAGTATAAGGAAGTAACTTTTTAAAGTAAAATACAACTTGCAATTAATGATTCTCTATTGCGTGAACAATTAAAGTAATAATAATTAAGCATTATGAAATTAATTTTCATATTTCTTGTGTAGGCCGTTGCTAAGGTTATCGTGCACTACTATATGAGAAACGTTAAACCTCCTCTACTGTAAATTGTACGGGTATAGACGTCTTTATTTTAAAAAGAATTCATGTAATCTGTTTACCCTAAATATAATATTAAAAAATGTTGAAAGAAGTTTAGATAACTTTACATAAAGTGGGCAAGAAATAACCTTTTATATATAACTCAGGGTATATATCTTTGCTTAACTACATCCAAATAACAATAATTACGTACAGAGGAATATTCGGAATAATTACTGCTCTTTCCCGCCACATCATTTTTATCATCAAGAACTTGTAAATCTTTAGTTGAACCAGACTCTTCTGATTCTATCTTGTTTGAAATATTTTCTTCATTTGTTTCATTACCATCCTTTTTTACTTTTAACGGCCTGTAAGTTTAAAAGTATTAATTTTATAAATAGTTATATAGTCTTTCGAATATTGGCAAACCTTGTCTAAATCCCACAGGCAGTACATCCTACAGACATACACCATCAATAGTGAAGGATATAAAGCGGAATATTCTATACATGGTACTCTGTAAGTCATGGATAACCTTTACACTTTTACTTTTCTTTTAGATTTTCTTAAATTCAACTTGTAACGATAAATAAAATAAAATGACTAAAATAAAAAAATTAGGCCTCTCATATTCTCTTGATCAAAACTATTATTTTATATTATATAGTTTGATATATATTATAAAATAATAATCGTAAATCATAGATTAAAAATTTAAAGCGTCGTTTGTTATCAACCATATTTTGACGTTGCAATGAATGAATTGATGCAAAATTATAATTATATGTGGGGCGTACTTAAAGTTTCTGGAACTGGCCACTTAAAATTAAAAAGTAATTGTACGGAATTTAAAAATGAAACTCTGTGGGAATACTTTTAATTAGCGAGACTGTCATTTGTTTTTTCATTTGTGCTTTTAATACAATGAATTTAAATCGTGAAAATTTACAATTTTCGCTGTGTTAACAAGAGACTGTTAACAACTTAATTCAACAAGAGAGTTATCAGAGATTTCAATCGGCATTTGGTGATGGAGGCCCTGCGACATGGGTTTTTCAGAATTAAAACGTGGACGTGATCATCTCCATGACAAAATATGTGAAAGTGGGACATCGACTGCGGTTACAGAATATAATATTGCTTGAAAGACATTTGATTGGTATAGACAAAGGAATGAGTCAAGTGCGAAACATTTTGCGCGTGAATTTGAAGGTTCGGAAACTTTGCATTTGATGGATATTTTAACCGCATGATTTAACGGAAGACCAGAAACGATTGCGTGTTGAGTGTTGTAGTAAAACGATAAAAACATAAATGGAAGACGATCAGTGGCCGTCTATAATATCGTGACAGGTGACGACCTGGGTAGTGCCACCCTTGAATTATTTTTGCCCAGAATTTTTAAAAAAGTTCGCGAAAATCGTCCTCGCAGCAATATCCTCTTTCACCACTATAACGCGCCCGCACATTCCGCTAAAATAACGAATGCGTATTTGAAGACCTCAATTTGGAATTGATGACGCATCCGACATACAGCCGAACCTCGTACACTGTGACTTCTTTTTATTTCCTTAAATTGAAGACATAAGAGGTTTACAATTTACAGGCCGGAAGCGGCAATGAATGCGTTCCACGAATCCATTGAAGAGGTCCCTACTGAAGACTTAATCCACGTCTTTACACAATGGTTCCAAAGAATGCAAAAATGTGTAAATAGTGAAGATATATACTTCGGAAAACAATAAATGTATAATAAATATGGTCATAATATGGCTGTGGTATTATTTATCAAAATCCAAAAACTTTCAGTATAGCCTAAGTACATTTTGTGCCTCAGTTTAGGATGATTGGATACCCTTATTAGTTACCGTTACCTTCATAAATATAATTATTGTATACATCCATTTAAATTTCACGAAATTTCTTTAAATTATATGAACACTATATGTTTCTATATGTGTAAAAGAATAAATTAATATATCTAGGTTAACTAACACTTCTTTTGTTGCTTCTTTACGCGGTCGGCCTCGTTTTCTTGTAGTAGGCGCTGGCGGTGTGTGTATAACTTTAGATGTACTTGCTACAGCGGGTTGGATCATTTTAGGATTAGTCTTCGTAATTTTACGGCTTCTTGTCCTCTAAAAAATAAAATAATATTCGTTATGTACAAAATACAACGTATTCATATGTACATCACATAGTTTATATGGGAAGGTGGTAAATGTGATTCAGCTGTTAATTTGAATAAATATTTATTGTAGAATATCACTGTAAATTATCAAACTGGGAACTGACCATACCAGACATATTATATCATATTGAAGATTCTAACTCAAGCTTCATCTTATTTGTGCTTATAAATTGTGATTCAATACGAGGTGGTTACTTTATAGTGCAGTGTTTATAAATTAGCAATTTTAAAAGCTATCTTCGTCCATTCACACATAAATTCTATGGCGCTTAGTTACTACACTCTTTTCCAAGCTTTTTTTCGAGTTTGAAGTTCCGCTTGAACTAAAATATGTATTGTGCCACGAAACAAGAATTTAAGCCGTCACCTGATGTGATCATCATCCAACGAATGCTACTAGCGAATGTGTCCTTCCTGTGAGGAGCAGTGTTAACAGTAGTAGAGCTACACTGCAGTTTGTTTCAAGCTGCACAACAAATTATCTGCACTATGATTCCTAGGTGTAGATGTCAAGGACCGCAGCACCCACTTGCAATCTGGTGAACTGTGTGCTCGTACTTCTTACTCTCAATGTAATATAAATAAAAAATATATAACAGGCTTTGGCAAATTGAAGGTAAAAACTTTATTTATGCAATATGTTCCTAGGCTAGTAGTCTGTATGTATGTTGCAGTACCAAGTTAACATTATAATTATCTTACCTCTGGTGTCTTTTCAGCCTTATACTCTTCGTCGTCACCATCATCAGTATCTTCCTCCTCCGGGTGAGATCTGTAATATACACACCAAACACATATTTTCAAAAACTTGTCATTGTGCTGACAAAAGCCATAATAATAAAAAAAAATATATACAAAAATTGAAACATTGAAAACCTTTAAAATAAATCTTAAAATAAACCTTTTAAATAAAAAATAATAATATACCTGTCCCGAATCATTTTCGCATAATCTTTAATTTTGGACGGTCGTGTTGAACGACGTATGCCTTCGTCTGTTAAATTTTTCTCATTTCCATTTTTTATAACACTCTGAAATATTAAAACATATAACATTTATTTATTATAACGTTTGTGTCATATTTTATACAGAAATACATAATTGAATTTGTTAACTTAAGCTTTTGAGTTTACGGAAAACCATACCTTTGGTGTGGGTGTAGTGGCCCTTTCTTTAATGTCTTTATCTTCTTTAATGCTGCTATTAGAAGCTTTTATTTCTTTCGGTTCTTTGTTTTCTTTGGTTATTGTACGACGCTCTTGAATTTTCTTTTCGGTTACAGGCGATTTTGTACCTATGACTGTTCTCTTTTCATCCGCAGATCTGCAAGTTTAGTTTATAATATATAGTAAATAATAATTAGTAAACACATATAGAGTCTGCAATCGTGAATCGACTTCTCGTAATATATTGTGTATGTACACTTGATTCTATTAATTAAGTTAAGGAAACTACGATTAGTAAGAGTAGATAAGTAGATACTTCGTGCAAGAATTACAGGAATTCAGCAGATGCTGATCTTTTTGGACTATTATAATAATTAACTGCATATGCATATGAATAACCTTTACTCTAAATGATTATTACAAGGATGATAAGAACGAAAGGATAAGTACCTTTTTGTTTTGGTAATTTCTTTATATCTATATAACCAAGGTTGTGTGAGGTTTTGACCAAATTCTTATTAACATCATTAAATATCATATATATGTAATGTGCCATCAATATTAATGAAACTACCAAATTCTAGAGCAACCTACTTAAGCTTAAGAAACAAACAATAACAATAAACAATAGTATTTTATGTGTATAAAAGATGGTTCAATACCTTATATGTAATGTATGTAATTGAATGATTTCACCCAAAGCATACTAAACATTTAATTATTATATATTATCTGGCATTTGTGTGCGCGCTAATCACACATAAAACACATACATGTTTTTAATTCCAAATTTATAGACTGTTGTCTGATAGATATCAAGTAATCAAAATCTTACTTTATTTTAGGAGTTGACGTATGAAGTAGTGGCCGTCTACCTCTGTTTGGTTCTGTTGATTTTGCTGGAGCTTTATTTATATCAATTCTTGTATTGTTTGTCTGTAACATGAAATAAACCATAAACAATGTTAATATAATTGCATTTAAAAATAAAACATTAATTCATTAATAAGTTACCCGTTTCAATTCCTGCAGTTCCTTTTCTAACAATTGCAGAGATTTATTGCTTGCACCAACACTAACATTACTGTCAGCTTTTGTTTTTTTTTTCTTTTCTGTAAATAAAATGCATTAATAGCATAAATTGGAGCAAGTATTAAATCAATTCAGAACTTATTCTCATCCATGTAAACAGTCAAGCTTGCAGTTTTAGATGACCGGCACAGCTTAGTTTGCCTTTGCTCCAAGTTTCCATTTCTTGTTATATTTCTGTCCTCAAGCATTCAATTTGACTTTCTTGACAAATATCGTAATCATTTTGAACACCATTGTCGAGACAGTTATGAATAGCGGCATATAAAAACGTCCTTCCTTGTTAATTTAATTTTTCAAACAAAATCTATTTAGTAGTAACCAATACTGTACATTAGGTCATCAGCAATAGATAGATAGCCTTTATTAACAATTATTATTGGTAATAATAAGCTGTTTTCTCACCTGTATCTGCAGACTGTTGTTCAATTTGTTTTCCTTCAATTTCCTCAACTTTTTTTGTGATCTCAGTTGTCTATGAAATGAATTTTCAATAAAAATTAAGTAATTGTAACAATTTAAACGAAAAAATAAATGTTTTATATATTCAATACATTTTTTTAAATATTACGTGGTTTATATACACTTTTCGTATATTCATCTCATCTCATCATAAAAAGACATTAGGTACAACAGTAAGCAATGCAGTAACATTAGCTTCAACAACTACCATGAGCTTATTTTCTTAATTTCATTAATGGTAGTCATTTTGTATGGTATGGTTTTATATTGTGGTGTTGGTTCGTGATAAGAGCCACACACAGCTGCAACTAGTTCCTTGCTGCTACATGAGGAAAGGATCACGCCCTCGCAGTGCCATGGTTATTTCACGCAGCATAACACTGCTCTGTTTCTTATTGTGAGTTCCATAAGAATCTTATGTGAATCCACGGATCATATTATCTTAATGTGTTCGGGGATAATAATGTATATAATAATGATATATTGTATGTTTCCTGAGGATGGATGGGCTGGGACATAGCCATCAAATACAGGAGAACTGTGTCCTTGTTAGTCACTACTATTATCAAAGAAAATGTCGCTATACAGTTTTTTTTAAATGCAGAAAACTAAAGTCAAATAAATAGGGTTCAATAGATGGACAGACTGACAAAATAGAACATTTACAGTGACTTATTTTGTCATTTTCTTGCAGCAACAACAATCCTTACTACACTTGTTCTATTTTGTTTTAAAAAATCTGTCAGTTTTATAGGTAAACTAGATTATTTCATATTAGACAATTTGACTCTGATATCCGTCAAATATGAACAGTTTGAAATGCATATAGCTTAGTTACAGTAGACCATCATCATCCCAATATAAAAATACAGAATACTGCCTACTTGTGTATCATTGGTCTGATCATTTTTAGCTATAGCTGGCATCACACTAGACACTGAAGTAAATGTGAAATTTGATGGATTTTCCTCTGATGTATTTAGTGATTCCTTTTTGATTATCGCTAATGTATCCACTGTTGATAATTCTGTGTATGTTACCTCCGCTTCACTATCTGTAAAAAAACAATAATGATTACCCAATATAGTAGAAACTTAAAATATCCATTGAATATTTTAACAAAAGTTAGAAACACACCATCTGAATTAGTGTTGTCGCATTTTTCCTCTGAATCTCCTGGAGTATTATTCAGCTGCAATGATTAAAACATATATCAATGTGTTAAGGTATTAATTTTAGTAAACATTTAATAACATAATTCATACCATATAATCATCAGCTTTTTTAATTTCTATTACCATATGATCTCCTTCATCTTTGACTGGAAAAAAAAAACTTTTTAAATTTAAACAAGTAATAATAAATAGCAAATGACATTATAAGCTCAAACTTTTTAATAGAGTTTATAACAAACAAGACATATGAGGAATTTTTATATGAAGGGGAGACAATTTTTTTTTTATAGAATTGGTGGTAAACCGTTCACAGAGTTGTGCGTGGCAGAAATTTTCGCGGAAAGCGCAGTGGTGGATTGCCAACCATCGATATGATGCGGATGAAATTTTAAATTCTGTGGTGATGTACCACGTTTAAACTCAGCTTAAAAACCCATGGTAAAAAAACGCATAGAGATGCAACATCTATTCGCAATACCTGTTAATCAAGCCGATCGGAAAGTACCTGGTCGTCAACGATTCGAGCCGCTCTCTGTTGAATGCGGTCAAATGGAAAGAGCTGGTACTAGGATGCTCCGGCCCAGAGATGAGAACAGTATTCCATGTGAGGCCGAACTTGCGCTTTGTAAAGTTGCACACCGTGAGCTGACATGACATACTGTCTCGCTCTCTTAAGCACGCCCAGTTTTTTTGAGGCCATTTGGCCTTACCCTCCAAGTGACCACGGAACTGAACGTCGCTCGATATGTCAACTAGCTACGTTCAGACTAACCGCCAAGTCCTCTCCCTTGGTCTCGATTGCCTGCACCCATCGATGAGTCAAGTAGAAAAGGTCACCAGATGAGCGACCCCAACGGAAGTAAATATAGAATACTGGCGGTTGCTAATCAGCTCGAGTTCCTCTAGTTACCTCATGAGATGGCAGTTTATAATGGATTCCATTATTTTCGAGAACAAGGGCGTAATGGCAATATTTTTATATTATATATTTGGTCTGATTTGAGCGATCTCACCTTTTTAGGGTCGGATCGGGTGCACCAAAGCTCTCTTGCAGCAATTTGGGACGACGCCTCAAGCGTAGGAGTACCGAAAAAGACGCGGAAGAACCGGTGCCAACACTGGCGTACACTTCCTCAGAACAAATGGGTGGATTCCATCAGGCCCACTCGACTTAAGGATATTCGGGGAAGGAGGTGTTTTGCGCACTGACGTCTGCATAAATCGGACATCTGGCATAGAGCTCTCACACCGCAAGATGGTCGGCGGTGAATTCCCCCTGTCGTCAAGAGTAGAGTGGGACGCAAAACGAGACCCTAAGAAATCAAATTTCACCTATGCGTCTAAAACACGCCTAAAAGTACATAATGAGCAAGGGCTCGCCCAGATAAGTCATTCCCATCGATGAAATGTGCTTACCGTTAATACTATTGTCATCTTCATCATCTTCTGCATCCATATCTATAGAAGATTCATCTTGTTCTAGTTCCTAAGTAATACAAAATATTTATTAATTTGAAAGTTTAATATAAATAGATACATATTCTATGTATTTAAGAGCACTTACATTATTAAATTCATCTTCATGAGCCATTTCTATATGACTATCCAATTTTGCTTTTGTGGTAAATACTAATTCGCAGAAGTCGCACATAAATTCTATACCTGAAATAACATTAACCAAATGATTTTAATCTATAAGAATTTATCTTGTTTCTAAACATAAACAAATATTTAAAAATCATAGGATTAATTAGCAATATTTGAAAAATGAAGTCGTGAGGTATATCTAAATCGAACGGCCCACTAGAAACGGACAGGGTCCGGTGGTATCATGCTGGAGACCAGCGGTCGAATAGCACACGATAGATAGACAGGTTTTGAACCTACAACATTAAGTTTTGCTGATGTTTTTTTATCTATCTGTACCACCACTTCGGAATACGTAATACTGGAGAGAAATGGCCTGTGACATGGCGGTATCGCGAATAACCTTGTTTGCGACGCCCTCGCCGTCGGCGGTATGAGGGTGCAATGTGTTTCGCAGACCGTACGCTAATTCAACGGAGGACAATCTTGTTCTTTGACAAGTAGAAGATGTGTTAACACTTTTTAGTGTTGCATGACAAAATTTGTGACGGTGGATCGTGCATGTTCTGGGTGAAATTTCTCTTAAGACGAAAATCTACCTTGTCTTCATCACCGGTACGAGTGCTAGGCGCCAATCAACGGGATTTAAGGAGCCATCTTACTGCTGCAATAGTAAGACAGTATTCACAACAGCTGTGTTAGGCCAGTTCGAAGCGCAAGCCTCAATACGATCGAGCATTTATCGGATAAGATAAAAAGGAAATTTCGTGTAATAAATCCTGTACCTATGCCAGGATACCAGGTGCCGAAGGTCGCACTAATCAACGAATGCCAGGCGATGCCACAAGACACTGCTAAATAACCTAATAGAATCCATACGTTGTCAAGCCGTTATTCGAATAAGAGGATCGGATAAACTTCATATTAAATTAAATGTTTAAAAATGAAAAACGTATACTGCTATAAAATTACACATGTGCAATTTTCTTTGCCCTCCGCTGTGGTAGCTGCGTAGCTTACAAACAATAAACGTGACATACAAATATATTATACTATTGCTTAGAACGAAATATACATACCATTGACATGAGATTTGATATGTGTAGTGACAGCGTCAACATTGTCAAACTTCTCCTGGCAGAGGGGACAGGTGAGATTCTGCGTGGCGTGTATCGCCGAGTGGTAGATGAGCTCGTCCTGGGTGGTAAAACTATCGTCGCACTGCTCGCAGCGGTATTGGTCCGGGTGACCGAAAGTTCCGCGACTCAAGCGAATGTTGTCGCGGTGTTTTAAGCGAAGATGTCTGTGAACGGTTGAAGAGATTAGAAGAGAAGGCCACAAGGTCTTCACTGGGTCATTCCCGTCCAATTAACATTATTAGTGCACCACAAATTGAACTGGGCGTGTTTTATGTATTTTTAGTATCTACTGACACTGAATGTGAAACTACCACCGTGCATTGTTGTACATACCCTGCCGGCCAAAAGTTTAAGATCGCACATAAATATCATATAATTATCCATCAATTGTAATAAAATCCCATAGGATAAATAAAAGAAATGCACAACTGCATATTCTATTGTTAGTATCGAATATTTAAAGGAGTCATTCTTTTGTTTACTTTCAAGTTATTGGACAATAAACATCTATTGATTTCAAACACCGACAAACGCTGCGCTAGAGGCAGGTGATAGAGTTACTAATTTCTTTGGTTTTGTTACGTAATGGTCAATAATTAGGATTATTTAGCTGCTGAAAACACGTGTTTCCGACTTATTAGTACCCGAGTTTACTTGGGTTTTTACACAAAAACTATCTCAATTAGTCTAAACTTGCGGTTTCTACAATGTAGACGACATAAAATGGGAAAAGCTCGAGAAATTAGCAGTAAAGTGCGTTCTGCCAACGTTGTTTTACATAATGAAGGCAAATCACACCGTGAAATTGCTTCACAACTGAAGTTATCGAAGACTTGTGTTCATTGCACAATAACTCGATATAGGGAGACAAGCAGTTTTCAAGATGACGCTCGGGAAGGCCGAGAGCTACCACGTCTAGTGAAGATAATTTCATTGTTGTTACCAGCAAGCGAAATAGGCGTTTAACAGCACCACAAATCCGCGTTGAGGTAAACAAAACCCGAGTTAACAACACACATTTCACCTGATGGCAAATTATTCCTGCGGCCCATGACGTCTACATTCATCCTTGACAAGGAATCATAATACAGATGCGTTGTCACCCTTGAGGACTGAGATGGAATGTCTCGTCATCAATAATAAAGTCTCCGGATCCCTGAACTCACCAGACGAAACATTTTACGCTGGTATTCTGTGAAGGCTTGGTTCTACCCCAGTCAAGATGATGGAGCGACAGTGCAGTGCAATGACGTTTTTTTTTCAAATAAATTTCAAGAACGGTAATTAAATTAAGTTTTTTATATTTGAATAAATGCTATATTTTTATTTGTGATTGTGTTATGGGATATTCTATAGAATAGTTATTTGTTTTAGATTATATTAGATTAAGTATTTCAAAATATTTATCGTACGCACTATAATGATGCCGTATTTGCCGTCCGTCCGTATACGATGAATGTTCTAGATTTCATTACAATTTTATCATTGATGCCGTGCGACCAAACTTAACTTTTTTTTATGATATTGGACGGTGACAAAGGATCACAGTTAATCTGATACACAATCACTTTCCTGCCACAGGTAGGAGATTCCTACAGCTCTGGTTATATAGATGCATTGTCGATAAAGATTCATAATGCGTGCCATGCCATGCCATGCATAGATGGAATGCCTCGTCACCTGTTACGTTCATCAGATGAAACACAGGATCGTGGCAAATATGCTTTATTAGAAAGAAAGGAGAATGTCGTGGAGTGTTATTTATCAAAATTATATTTGTATGTATTATAGTTTATTATATTGGAAATATTGAAGTAGAACGGTAAGATATAGGTGCAAGATGGGCCACAATGATAAACAAGTCGTAACACAAATTGACCAGGAAATTACCATGCTTTACCAGCGCACAGCAAAACAGCAATACCGCACAGAACACCACACGTAGAATGGCACGTTAATGCTAATATGTCTGATTAGTGTAAGAGACTTCAAAATTGACAACGCATCTGAATTACGATCACTTAGTCAACTTAGGGAGGATTTCTATAGCAGTTGAGAGAGCTTTTAAGACGGAAAATGCTCACTCACCTTGTGTAATGGTGTGACTTCACGAAGCTCTTATCACAATGTTTACACGGATATTGCCTATCGCCGGCGTGTGTGCGTACGTGACTTACAAGTTTCGCACGGGACGTGAATCCTGGAGGAATTAAATGTTAACAATTAAATATTTATTTTTATTTTATTTTTAAAATTATACTTATTTTTTTACTTTGCGCATGTTCATAGCTTTATAATATTAATAAATAATAAGACTGAAAATTTTTCCCGTTGACTCACGCTGAGGACAGTATTCACAGGAATAGTGATCTTTGCTGACCATTAATTTCTTGTGTCTATCAAGAGACGCTTTATTACTATACCTGAAGAGAGAAAAGTATATATAAAAATATAATTAAAATGCCTGAAATTTAAAAATGAAAATTTAATATTGCAATGAAAATATTTTATATCATAATTCGCATTCGCGGCAAGCCAGATCACATTCGTTAAGACAGTGATGTCGTTACTAAATCTCACCGGTGACTAAGACAATGCAAAGAATAATATACTTCATTGTACAAATTTCGTTCATCACTGAATATATCAGCGTTGTAGTTTTACCGCAACATTATGACCTTTTTGACATGGACATATTATAGCGAAACGTTAAATAGTACAACTATTTAGAGGTATAATGTTGTATACATATATTTTATTTAATCTTAGTTGTGTTTTCATTTTATTTTTCGAACGTCAGTATGGCGCTGTGTTAAATAAAGAATTTTTCTTTTTATTGTTCAGAATCTGCATTGCAATCTATATCTGCACAATATTTGATTGGTAGGCGAACAATCACCGTCATAATCTATCATTCATTCTGCAGCTAGAAACAAACTGCAGCATAGCTCCACCTCTGATATGATAGACGTGGCACTTGTCCGTATCTGATGGAGTGGTCAGTTTCGAGTGAGCCTTCGTGCTATCGCCCGGCGGTGGATAGCGGTAGGTCAATTGTACATAAGTGCTACACATGCGTCTCTACTCAGCGGGCCCCCGCTCGCGAGCCTGTTTCGCTGAAGCTGTAGAGGTCAAAAGACCAAAAGCATCACACAATACACACAAAAAAACAAACAGTGCCTAGTCGAAGGACTGGTGGTGGGAGTGCGTGTTAGTAAACCACCAGTGCTCGGAAAGTGTTTGTGTTGTTGTATCTGCAGTAAAATTGTGCTCGACGGTCGTTCCGGTTGGACAGAGGGGAGGCGGCTATTTATATATTTAGTAGTGGGGAGAAATTCTAGAGGTCATCAAAGCCCAAAGAATCACAGGAGCGAATGACAAATGAATGCGGCGCCAATTAGCGCGAAAAATACTCACAGCGCGATAAAGGAAACACCTACAGATTCGCGTTTCCAGCATAATAACACGCTTCCCGAATCATACAGACATAAGGCAACACAAGTTGATGCGAAAGCTTATATAGATTTATGCAGTCCTCAGAAAAGTGGTTCTCAGCGAAATTTATACAACTGGGTGTTGTGTAATTTTCAGGGAATTGACCATAATTCTAGCATTATAAATTATTTAAAGATCAGTTTGGTTTTAGGCTCAAACATATTGTTATGGTTATGGATGGTGGGTGCCAATAACATGCCTGCCAACTTTCTGCCAATTCTCGTATTTTTAATAAAATTCTGCTCAGACGCCGGAAATTCGTCTTTGATGTTATGCAGGTAGAAGATGACAAGGAATGCTGAATGCTTTAAATCAGGCACGGCTTTAATTAACGCAAAGTCGAGCGCTGTCGATTAAATCGTTTCCGCCGACGAGCTTTTTTATTTCTTTTCATTATTAATACGCAAAACTAAACCTTATTAGCTTTATCACCTACAATTTGGAAACCATCGGAGCCATGTATTGTACTCATTAAACTCTCTTTAGTAGCCGATGTGATGACATTAGCTGCTCGCTCCCCGATAGGTTAAGGGGCGTGCAGGTAACCGCTGGTTAAAGGTACTTACGCCAAACGTAATTTAAAACAATCGACGTACGTGGTTCTCGTCGGCGCACGCACGGGAATTTCGGTCTTAGGCTCAACGATTGCTCAATAAAAACAAATATTTCTCTACTCTTGCTGGTTCGGTTTCAGTGTGTAACTTTGAACTGCCAAGTAGGACAATCAATTTTTAAGTCATTACCGTAATGACTAATTTGTTCGCAACATCTGCGTGAAACGTTTTATATCCATTGGGGCAGAACACCGAACAAGCGAACCCGGAACTTTCAACGAACATTTCATTGAACATTTCGTCAACGTTTCTCCTATTACCTCTTACAAACAACAAGAGATCTATGGATATCTAGGATTTTCTTAATAATCGTTTCCCTAACAGTTCGATTGGAAATGGAGGACCAATTTTTTGGCTAGTCAGAAGTTCCGATTTGATTTTTATGTATGAGTTCACATGAAAAGTGTTTACAAAACTCCAGTAGTATCAGTGAAGCAAATTCGGGAAACAATTGTACATGCGGTTGCTATAAAGCAAAGGAAGCCGAAATGCGGAAAAAGTTTCGCAAATGTTCAATACGTACAACGTATAAAACCACGTTCGCATTTTGAACATTTGTTTAATAATTATAAAATTCTTGTAAATACAACTTTTGGTATTTTGCTGTATTTAATTTAGCCAACAATAATTTGCATGTAAAAGTTATGTTGCAAGTTATTTGCCATTTTTGTGAAAAATTTTCGTTTTGTCCGAATATAGAGGAAATATTGGTCTGAATATAGGGAATATTTTTTGGCAGATTTAGTACAGTAATAAAAAACTTGTAGTTAACTAAGATTTAAATGAAGTCTCAGTGGAAACACTAGGGTATCTTTTATGCAATAACAATCCAGTATTTAGTAACTGTATTTTAAGGATTTGTATTCAGCGAAATGTTTCTTACATTGGGGAGTTTTTCACTATACTTGAATTTTTTTTTCCTTTTATGGCATCAATGATAGCAATATCAAACCTTAATGTAATGCTGTCTATCAGTGATGACTAGTGAATATGTCAACTATATTGAAGCACATATAGACCCCACAGTATATTGGATTAAAAATGTTTAAACATTAAGATACTTTGTTGAATGGTCATTAAAAAAATCACACACAAATACTAACAACTAAAACAAAAACTCTACGATTGATGAAGACAAGTTTATCTTATCCACATAGTTTACAATAAAAAATTGCTAAGTTGAATTATAGCAATGTTTTAGTAAATATATTTAGCATTCTTACTTTCTGCCACACCCATATCCATAAAGTATTCTTGGATAAAGATGATGTTTTCTTTTGTGCACTTCCAGTTCCTTATCATTTAAAAAAGTGGCAGGGCATTTGGGGCAGACTTTCTTTAGTAATTCTGAATGTACTACCTAACTACTCTAAAAGTGTAATTATTGCACAATAATTGAATTGAATAAAATATATTTAGGTATGTTTTATTCAGTAATAAATTTGGATTAATACCTTTTGATGATGTTTAAGTGAATATAAAAGTTTAAAAGTTTTATCACAAGCTACACATTTTAATGGTTGGTCTTCTGAATGGCGCACTTGATGAGTTGCCAGATCATATTTATTAAAGAATTTACTGAAAAACCTTTTGATTATTTCACTTATTGAGTGTTTAATAAATTTTCAACTGGTATAAGGGAACACTTACGCATCACAGTGGTCACACCTAACCATTCTTTCTCTGTGCTTTCGCTTTTTATGCAATTCTAATTGTTGCTGAAGAGGATAAGTGCAGTCGCATTGCAAACATGGCCAGCAGCCATTATTAAGACTTCCTGAGATTTCTTCAACAACTTTTTCTTTAATTTCCACAATATTGCCATCTAAGTATGATGTTAATAACTGATATTTATTTTCACTTGTAAGAATAACATTTACAAAATTTTAACATTCGAAATAAGGAACTTGTGACCAATGGTCTATTTTTTTTATAATATTAGCGGTATCAAAACAAGCACTCAGTTTACCTGATCTGATCAATTGACATGATGACAACGGCCCATACCATTGCATCCATCCTCAACAAAAATTCAAGATACACTTGCATTGTTTCTTCTGAGGACTGAGATAGAATCCCCCTCATTAAGCATAATTGTATCTCTGGATTATGTCATACATCAAATATACAAAATATAGTATTTTTATGGTACTATGGTATTTTGAGAGAGCATGCTCATTTCCCAGTTAAGCAGATGTAATAATGTTGCAACTAGAAACTAACTTCATTGCGGTTCAACCGCTGTTATGTTAAATTTTGAAAACTTTTCTATTTTAATTAGAAAGTAGACATATTTAAACGGTTATAAGATAATGATCACATTATGAAAATATACAAAAAAAATTATTCATGAAAGAAAACATGCATTTTAATTTCATAATGACACTCGAGAATATAACAAGTAATAAGAGAAAGCATTAATCAACCAATACTATACTACCTATATTAGAATTTAACATATTTTATAACACATTAAATACTTAAATAACCACGAAAAAGCTATGAACACACGCACATTATAATTTTATTATATATTACAAAATGTTGTTGCACAAATATAATGGTGCAAGTTATAAATGATAAATAAACAAATCAGTAAATATGACAACAACTTACCTTTGCTATCTTGTTTGTTGGAACTATCTTTATTATCTTTGCTGGTAACAACTTTAATGCAGGTACCTTTAGACCCATCATCAGAGCCATCTGCAATCTGTTAATAATTACACATTTTTTAAATTAATAATATACAATATACTACATATTTAAATTTAAATTATTCAATACTAGGTAATGGCATGCATTGCCATGCCTAAACTATGTTACAAACACTATCATTTACATCTCATCAATAACTGTACAAAGTTTCTACTCAATTAGTTAAATGATGTGTGAATGCCTTTCTAGGTAAATGGTGAAAAGACAAACATAAGTGTCTTAAATAATATAAGACTACACATTTTATATTGAAAACAATAGTTATTCCTATTAAAAAACTTTTTTTGAACTACAATCTTTTAAACAAAAAAAATCTATGACATGAATTTATGTGTATGTTAACTCATCTACATCCAGTGAATAAACCCAGAAAACTGCATACACATTGCTTCACAATAAGTGCTGAGACTTAAACTTACAACTAACAATTTCATTAGTGCTGTCACCGGTAACCATACTTGGAACGCTTTAATATCATGCAATTAAAAACCGGTGCTGGGACATTGAGCTACCTAGGGCTTTGTATTATATCTGTGACATGTTTAGATGGAATGGCTCATTTTCAGTAATGAATACCATAACTAATTTCATCATTGTCTCAAATCAGACTGGATTGAATCTATATTATAGTATAGTAGTCCTTAACTATTTTAGATAAAATAAATAATAATAAATATATATGTATGAACTGGATATAGTTGTTCTTGAAACGAAGTATCACAAACAAGCACGTAACTGAAACGGAATGGCTTGCTACCAGCAACTGAATCTCTAGATTCCTATATGTACCAAACTATTCACAGCAGTATTATTTTTCCATTATTACATTGGTATTCAGTGATTTGTAATCCCACCCCGATTAAGTCTGAGTTGGCTCATGCTCAAGCTAGCAATAAGCTGAACGGTGGCTCTATGGATGTGAAGTTTTGAATAATAAAGGGGAAATTTATTTTATGAAATGTTTATTCCTTATTTAGATGAATAACTGTGCATTACTTACTTGGGGTGTTACATATATTGAAATAAAAAAAAAACAAATAAGATTAAATTATACCGTTACATTGAAAACATTTTCATCCTCTTCGTCATCACTGTCCGATCCATCATGAGTGCTAACATGGACTGTAGCACCGCCTTCTACAATCGTTTTCACTACCCCATGCTGTATTGATTCCTGATATACCTAAAATATGTTTAAAATACATACCTTTAACATAAATTTAACTTGGTGAATGTTGTGGATGAAAATAAAAATATTTATTATTACTGTAATGAGTGAAGAAGGCCAAGGGACAGATTCCAGTTCCGTGCCGTTTCGGATATAATTTAAAATGTTCTCATCAGCTCGGCGAACCATCTGTTTGTATTGGTAAAAGAGATCCATAAAAAATTGACAGTGGTCGCACATAAAAGATGGCATCTTGTCTGAAGGGAATACCTGAAAAATTATATGTATTAATAAAAGAAATTATATTCATATATGAAATTTACTCTACATATACATTGACTTGGAATTACATACAAACAAAATTGTAAAAACAAATCAAGTAGCCAAAAAAAATCCTTCACTAGGTGGCGTTCAGTATGAGAAACAAAAACACTTTTTAGCTCAGATTATTCGTTTATTCATTAAAATAATAAGTGGAAAATTAAATGCATATTAGGTACTTCAATTGACTGCGTTATTATTATAAAAGATAAAATAATAATAACAGTAAAATAAAAACTTAAATCTTTCTTTGTATTATCAATAATATTATTCGGCGCCATTATGCCAATTTGACAAGAACTGCTCAGTATAGGTGGCGTCCATTCAGTTATAACGAAATTAAATAGTAATTTATGTTACGATTTTCGTAATTCAATTTTGAAAATAATTACCTCAATGGAGACACAAGATAAGATTTTTAAAGGAAAGTCAACAGAGTTTCTATCAGACCGATGCTTGTTATACAGGCAGCCGAGCGATTCATTTTCAGTCAAACAAAATCTACACAATTTTAATGCACTTAAAGATTCTTTTCTTTTCTCCATTTTAATTAAGTTTTTGTTGTTATACACTTATCCAACTAGATTTTTCTTATACAACATAACCTCACTTTATAAAAGACCATAAAGCGAGCGAAACGAACTAGGAATAAAATCACACTAGCGACCTCATATTTAACGGATGCGGTACGAAAACTTTACAGCGCGCCCTGTGGGCAAAAGCAGTATCATTAGCGAGGACATTATCAATTATAATTTGGCAACAAATTGTTACATATTTTCTTCAAATCTCTATTACTAAATAAATATTTGATTTAATCAGAATAATTCGAATATCTGATTTTGAAATTTGTAGAACTCAATGTTTTTTTCTTATTACCAGTATTATTAAAATATTATTTTTAACAACAAGTTGTTGTGTTTATTTCAAAATAGCTAGCTTATCGTAACAGTACTTTGAACACTAGAATGAATGAGTCAAAAGAAAAACTTCTTCGGCACTTACAAAAACCTTAACCCTAAATATAGCACAATTGTGTAATAAATATAAATTATAGTACCTACCTATACAATCTCAACAATATAGTAAAAAAATTAGCCCTCCAAGAATGAGATTTTTGTACCTTCGATTCAATTCATAATTAAGTGAACTGATGAATCATTTTGATTATCAGAAAATAATAAATACCTAAATTTAGACAAAAACTAACCATTCCAAAGTATAGTTCTATTAATTGTAGTACAAGGCAGTATTTGGAGAGCTCAAAACTTCAAGCCAAACGGCTTGAAGTTTTAAGCTGTTGGTTCGTTTCGTGGAAGAAACATTATCGGGTTTCGTGGAAAGTTCGCGCGGTCGTCCCTAGTGTAGTCAGTAGATTTTCATTGTATCATATATCATATATTTATCTATTATTTCATGTTATATTTTTTATAATATTAGGAGTGACAAACGAGTACACACGTTTCACCTGATAACAAATAATGACTGCGCCTATGTAATTTAAATCCATCCTCGATGAGTATTCTAGATAGAAATGCAACGTTGTCCTATCTGTACTTCGGTCCTCAACCAACTCAATAATGCTACAACACAGCTGAGTTATGCTACTATTTCACGCTGTTATCCTGTGAGGATCTGGTAAATGTAGCAGCTAGAAAATAGCTGCAGCGTGTTGCAGTATGAAAGTAACTACGGTGTCACAAAGGCCAGGAAAGTTCAACGACATACTTTTTCGCGGAAGCTCTCCACAAATTATCAAACACGGTTACTACTATTCTAGAACCTATCTATTCTTGAATGGTGAACAGTGTTGCAAATTTTTTTGAGTTGATACGGGTTATATGTTATTATTATTATTTAATTTATATTTTTTAATAATTACAAACATATTTTTAAGTTAAGTTTATTTAAGTTAACGGTACTGTATTAAGAGATAACTTGAGTGATATTGTTTATATTTAGAATACGAAAATAAAAGCGATATTGCTATTGCTATTTGGCATATGTTACAATTTGTGATACATAAAAAATAACAAAAATTATAGGTATATATAACTCTTTACAATTGTAATATTAGCAGCCATTTTACAATTAAACATTTTTAGGAAAAAAAAGCATAACCCTCATTTTACTACTGACACTACAAGGCCAAATGTTACCCAGGGGTCATAAACTAGCTAGACACAAAATTTTATTTCATTGAGTAGACAATGACTACATAATTTATATAGCTCTTAACAATTGTAATATTAAAATTTTTATGAAAAAAAGCATAACCTCATTTATTTATCTTTTTGCTAATCATTTTTAATTGTAAAATTGCCGCTAATATTATTGTAGTCATTGTCTACAATTTATATAGCCTTATACCCTGACGTTGTTTGGATCCTAAACCAGCGCCATCTATTAAAAATATAATAGTTTTTTTATTCTTAAATTAATTTATTGAATACGAATTATGTAAGTAAAAGTTGCGCCGTACATTTAGAGTTTAGTTAATTAAACTGATGAAAATAGCGCCGGATAGCTATAATTAATGAAAAATTTGAGATGTTTTTCATTTGATTACTTATCTATAAATAAACCGATTTAAATCGGCCTGCTTGTGAGTTTTGAAAAACTTCCATTATCGTTTCAATTTAAAATATGCTGTGTGCTTTAATTGCGTCGATAAACTTTTTAAATCATTCTGTTCTACAGAATGTTTTTTTTGTTTAATTATTAATAAAAATTAATCACTCTGCGATTATTATGTAATCCTCCGTATTGAAAATATCCTTTTTTAGTTATACTTTGAACTTTTGGATTTTTACTTTCCATTAGTACTGTCATATTTTTTTATAATTATAACAAAAATATATAATTAAATTGTGATGAAATAAAACCTGTGTTGTGTAACAATTATCTAATTACTTATTTTTATCACTATATTTAATATATATTTAACTAGTATGAAGCTAAGTACGATTTTTAAATTATATAACATGGAACCCTTTTTTATAATTAGTGGGCCCATATACTAATTTAGTTGCAATATTATATAATTCGAATAAAATTAAATACGAAGTCGTGAGTATAGCTAGTAATATCAGTTATAATAATTAATTAAACAATATAAAAACTCTTCATATGTTTACTCCATTTATATTAGAAATATATTAATTAAATAAACTACTTTCACATTTCAAAAAGTATTTTATTGTTTAGTCAAACTTACGTTCAGTAAATTGAAGAAATTATGGATGAAGAATTATTAATTATCAGCTTTATTAAATTGAGTACGAAGTTTTGCTATTTGACAATCGATGTCACTGCACGATATCAAAAGTATGGAGGAGGTGACATGAAAACTATAAATTTTGGTAAAATAACAATGGGGAAGATATATTTGAAATATAATAATGTTGATTATAATAGTGTGTGCTCGTCTACCCCATCATGTACATAAAGAAAATATTTCTGTGTTTTTATATAATAATCAAGAATGCCAAACAAGAATACGGAGCACTGAGTAGTATTCTTTTGAACAGACTTTTTTATAGATCCGTTGCATTTTTTTTATAGTATGTACATCAATTTCTTTTCTGGGTCGATGTCTCTTTTTAATGCTGGCCATCAATTGTGTTTCAGTAGTTCTCCTTCAAATGACGCACTGATACTAAAGTATGATAAATAATATCATTTAAGTAAAATAGAAAATCGACTTTATTACAGTAAACACAAAGTTTATTATTTATTTCGTGTGTTCAATTTAAATGAAGGCCTTTTTGTTTTATGTAAAGAAAAAAACTACTGAACGGAATAGGGATCGGTTCGGAAATACCGCTGGCGACAGTCGATTCCATAGAGTAGTTGTGCGTGGGAAGAAATTGCCATCGAGATGATGAGGATGAAATTTTGAATTCTGTCGTGATGTATGTTGTGATGCAATATCTCTTTGCAACGCCAGTGAACCAAGCCGATCGGAAAGTACCTGGTCATCAAAAAAGAAAAGGAAAGAAATTCCCTTCGACAGCAAAAACGAGAGACCAAAATGCACGGGTTCCCGAAGGGGGACGAACTAGTCTCTCGCATATTTTGTCTATGTGCACAGACTTTGCTTCTGCAATAACTCTTTTGAAGATCCTGGAGAGGAGAGTTGTACTTTTTTTTAAACAAGACGGAGTATGCATCCCGTGACGCCGATGCATGGGCTCAGGGCTGGTAACACTCCTGCCTATAGTGTGACGCTATTTTACAGGAGCGACCAAACCAAGGCTGGGATCTGTCCCTGATTGAGGATGGAATGAAGAGTTCCATCTCCTGATGTATCCACATCAGAGACAGAATCGGCATCGAAATCGTTGGGATCATCCAGTTAGAAGCAAATCCGGCTCCATGGTTAGGACGCAAAGATAGAGCGCATTCCGTTCCAATGCACTAACCTGTAGTGCAACACACGGAGATTAGTAGTGCCTCTGTGTTATTTTCGGCTAGTTTTAAGCCGACTGATTCCATCCATTGCTGTATAAGATGGTAGGTTTCTTCCAATATTCTGCGTATTTCTTCAATGTGCTTTGCAACTATCTTAACCACTGCATCGTTGGCGAAAGCATTTAGTTCGTGTCCGACCGACAGTTTCATCCTCAGCAGTCCGTCATAGATGATGTTCCAGGGTCCTTATTGCCCTTTGGTATGAGTACACTAATCTCTGCCTTTTACATACCCTTGAGAAGGTTACTTCCTGAAGGTATTTTCGATCTTCTTACAAGCTGCAATGAGTTTGCTGCTCGTGACGGGTGTAGTTTCAATAATTGCACCGTCCATGTCCACCTTATAGTTCAGTTGTTCTTTTTGCGGGAACAATGTTGAAATTATGTTTTTTATTTGATCCGGGTCAATTGGCTGTATCGTGTATGTGCGTTAGTGTCTCTGTGTGTGTTATTCAGACTGTAGTTAGAATTGATTAACTAAATAAGAGTACACAGTAACTGTTCTGTCTCGTCGTAGACTTAATTTAACAATAAATCCGTGGTAACTTTTTACATTTCGTCGTTAGATATTAAAAGCGCTGTAATTTACGCTTATGCTTTTATTAATAAATTTCCATTTCATTTTGAACCGTCATACTTATCGTTAAACGTCATACGAATCAAATACACAGTTCACCTGATGGTATTCGAACCCTGATAATGTAGGAGACGAAGCATCGTCCGTCTCCTGGCCTGAGATTGTTGCCTATGCTTGTAATTCACGGTGTCTATCAAATAACTCAATATACCCACGGTCGACAGGGATACTCACCCTGATAATGTCTACTTCAGTTACGTAGAATATATTACCGCAGGTACGTCGCTATCATATATCCTGCGTAGTTGACATCACCTTTTAACATTTTTTGTATGTCTCTTTAGCCAAAATGAACGACATATCATTAACAAGAATGATCATCATCGTTTGTAATATATTTTTAATACAAAAAAATCTATTATAAACTTGCTAAATTTAATTTTCACTTCAATATTAAAATTAAGTAATACAAGTACTTGGCAATTTTTATTACAATAATATAGATATATTATATACAGATATAAGATATATTTATCGTTTAAAATATGATAAGATATAATTCAAGCAGATTACACAGATTATAATGAACTAGCTAAAATTAAAAATGTTTATGTAGCATCTACTGTGTAGTAATTTAAATATATATACTTATCTGTAATGCGTTGTTCCTATGAGTTCTCTTACATCTGACCCTCAATAGGCAGTATTATTTTTTATTAAGATGAAGCCACAAAACAGACGTAAACTCAATCTGTAAGTATTTTATAAGATTTTGAATTATGGTGTGGCGGCGATGAGCATTGACTTCTATTATTATGCTGCTATTTAATTACATATTATTTGATTTAATGTACGTGTACGTCTGTGAAAGTGTGGTCTTTTCCGGTCAAGTCGTAATTGTACAATAGTTAGTTAGTAAGTGAGGCACAGCTCTACCGCATTTGGGTTCTAGCAGTGGCATGAATGGGTCGGCTTGACCGGGGAAATGCCACGCCATAACAGAATACCAGCGTAAAATAGCAGCATGTATCGATTGGTGAATGTAGGGGTCCAGAGATCCTTATTACTGCTTCCGTGGCATTTCATCTCAGTCCTCAGGTCGTCTGTTCCTCAGGTCTCCTGCATTATGATTCCTTATCGAGAATGAATGTAGGCTCATTGACCGTAGTCATTACCTATCATCAGGTGAACTGTGTGCTCGTTTGTCACCGTCTATTTCATAAAAAATACCATTAGATTAGGATAAAAGATGTATTATTTCGTATATTTTATTCAATGTTTAAAATATTAATTCCTACTCTAAAGCGGCGCCTCTGCTTTATTATTTTAACAATTACAATTCTATTTGTACTATACGATAGCGTATGATATCAACTGTCGCAGGTGGCGATCTACTTCATTGATTAACCTGGTTGGCAATTCCAATAGAAATAGGAGTACTGTCTACGAAACGACTCCATTGACCGACAGTTGCAGTAATTATGTCAGTACCGAGAGTTTGAACAGTTTGAAGGTAAAATAAATACGAGTACGGTGTCTTAGTGGTAATATAATTTTAATCATGGATCTTAGATCAGAGTAGTTTCGGCAAAATTATGAATAAAACTGCTTTATTGTATACTTTTGCTAACGGGGAGATTAATTATTAATTTATTGTGTTGGTAACAAATAAAAACATATAACAATTAAAATAAGATTTAAACTATATCAGGTCTATAAATATACAATCAATAAAATCATTCACACATTATTAACTTAACTTTTCTACGATTTTCCTGAGGCACATGCACTTGTATTATCCTTCCTATAGTGCGTTTACTATCTCGCTGCAGGATGGGTTGCAAATCATGTTGTGATGTGCACGACAAGCGCGTGTTATCAATAAAAATCTCGGAGTGCAAAATGCTACGATAGTAAATAACTCATGTAAAGGATTAAATAGGTTGAAGTTGCGGTTTCTTATGATGCTATAAAAACAAAGTATTTTTGCTACATATTTAGTTTCATGCTTTTCTTGCTAGAAATATTAAATCCGTTGTAATATTAATAAACTAGCGCGAATTGTTATCATTTCGATTGTGTTCGATATGTAGAAGCTCTACAAGATGGAGACTTGAGGAAGTCTCACATACTGGATAACATGAGTCGCTAATATATCTTCAATTTATCATTTCCCCGTCAAACCTCCAAATCTGCCGCTAGTTACGACGAAAACCAACTCAGTGTTTGCCTCCATTGAAACGCCCGCCCACACCATCTAGAAATCTGCTCCAAATGCCATTTTCTCACCTGTGCATCGTTGGGCGAATCGCTCTCGAGCTTGAAGCTTTTATAAATTATTTTATAGAATTTAACTCCTTTATTTCATTCCATATCAACGCATTATACAATATTTTTATACATTATTAAACACTTTCTTTCAAACATAAAATAAAAAATAAAAAATCTTTTAATTCTAAAATCTAGGGCGTTCATAAATATTAAAATTATCATCATATTAAGATTACTTTAGTATCAAAACATTCTCCACTCAGCATTATGGCGTTACCATTACTTCTTAGCGTACTTATCGATAAGCAATTTGTAAACCATTGTATATGTCAATAAAGAATATTTTTATTATTGTATTGTTATAAAGTAACTTTTTTTTCTAAGCCTAAAAATCAATTTTGGGGGCGTAGGGAGTTAGACAGTTTTGGAATAGCTGGAACACAATTGTCACCGTAGTACTAATAGCTGCAAAAGGTCTGCCTCCATCGCCAAATGACGGTGCAGTACATGAACTGTATTGCAAATTAAGGTAAAACATTTTGTTCCCTAGCAAAATAATTGTAATAAACTAAATTTACTCCCTTTAGATAACGATCCGAATCGAGGTTTCGTACCTCTTTATCAGGGGCTTTCGGATCGTATTATCACTCCCTCCAATGTCGTCGACGTGCTTCGTCCACAGGGGTCGGAGTGCAGCGGTGGTGCAGCAGCAGTCTTTGCGTCCGCTTTGCAGCATCGTTGTTGTCTTCCTACTCCCGCTCGCGAGTCTAATTAGTGTATTATAGTACAATTTTTACACGACAAAGTCACACCAGTTATAAACTAGCTAGCTAACACTCGATTTCGAATATCAGCGAAAAATAGTAGTTTAACGTAATAGTGTTTTTTTATTATTATTATTACATTGAAATTAACAAACGAGCTGACAGTTTACCTGATTGTAAGTGATTCCTGCGGCCCATGACAACTACTTTCATCCATGCCGAGGAATCATAATGCAGATAAGTCGGTACCCTTGTGGACCGAGATGGAAGTCTTGTCCCCAGTAATAAGTGTCTCCGGAACACTCAGCAGATGAAACACAGCAGCATTATGCTGTTATTTTGCCCTGGTATTCTGTGAGGACGTGATCCTACACCGTCGAGCTGACTCATTCATTCTGCAGCTAGAAGCAAACTGCAGTGTAGCTCTACTATATATTAACGCTATATATTAACAGCTCCTTACTTTGATAGATTGGGGTCAGAAACATTGAAATCAAAGTCCGTACCACATTCTCGGCAGATAGAATGGCGTGAACGTTTTAAACTACATCTGTTTAAGGACAATTTGTTGAAGTTGTCACTGTGGGATAAAAGCCGACAGAAAATTTTATGGGCAGGTACATATATACTTTAGAATTATTATTTTTCAAAAGTAAACGTATCATAACTGAGTGCCATATAGACATACATACGAGAATCGCACTGAAAGTCTTTAGAACCAGCCAGTTAGAAGCATTGTTATACAGTTGTATGCCTGTTGTCTTGGAAAATGTTCGACAGCAGCGCTCTTGTAGCGGAATCCTCTTTCACCACGGCAACGGTTCAGCGCATTCCGCAAAACTAACAATTTAATATTTAACTATCATCATCATCCGCCTTATAGTCCTGACCGTGCGACTTACGACTTTCATTTATTCCCAAGAACCAAAGGTAAACTTTGAGGTATTCGCTTTACGAGCCCTGAAGATTTAGTGAGTGTGTTCGAAAATGCCATAGAAGAGACCCCTTAGGAAGAATGGGTCCACTGCTTATCTCAGTGGTTCCACCGAATGCGAAGATGTATAGAGAGGAACGGAAACTACTTCGAAAACAATAAAAGTATCTATCAAAATATTTTATAATAATCCCTGTAATCTACCACATTACAGCTACCGATTTTCATCAAGTAAAAAGGAACAATTTAAACTACTCAAACCACTGAGCCACGCCGTCACATGGCGGCGGAAACAAAACCATCTTGCTATTAAATTATAAAAAAATCTTTTGGATAATTCTAACGTCATTTCATTCAAGTTCAAAATGAAGGTAACAAATACCTTTATTATGAACACGGTATCTCATAACCCTCGAGGTTTATTGAGAAATATTCCATTATTGCCATTAGAATATCTCTCAATCAATACTTGGATATTCAGATATTATATATGTTACTATACTGGGGGGTCAAGAAGGTGTTTTCTATAAATTTTGTTTATTTACAGTTGCGTTTTAGATTTATCTGCTTTTGAAAAGGAGCGTACACACGACATTTGGCAAGAGCTGGACGATGGTTATGGGTCTATACATTATTCACTGACCATGTGCGTTATACGCTATGGGCCGACCACAAACGAAAACCTAAACACGGTTCAACATAAACATGTACGTAACTAATTCACGGTTCAACATAAAAACGTTCATTTCAAACGCATTCATTCTATAATATCTTGGTAAAGCCGTTGTAGAGAAATCCGATAATGTGAAGCTCTGAGTATAGTAGTCATTTGAGGAAATTCTACTCTTAGTGAGTAATTTTGTTTTAGAATAAATAATATCGAAGAGCAATATCTCTTAAACCACTTACTTTTATTATTAGAGTTTAAATGAAAAAACCTTTTTTTTTTCGCTTTAATTTAAAAGAAAGCTAATGGCTAACCTTTAAATTTCATCATTCATCAACCAATAATTACAATCATTTTAGCATTTAGTAAAACATGATGTCATAGTGCCTACATTTTTTTCAGTCTATTTTAGATTTAAGCAGGGACTCGAGACTAGTGGGGTCTTTGTATGTAAAAGTTATAGGAGCGAGAGGTTTGAGTAGCAAACTGAGTGCCTATTGTACTTTGGAACTCGACAATGAAAGATTACAAACACACACGGCGAGATCTAGCTCTGAGCCGATGTGGAACAAAAGTTATGTTCTGTAAGTATTATGGTAATTGAGCTCGCTGATGGAGCCGTGAGCTATATAGTTTTACTTAATTGGTATATATATTTTAACACATTAATTAGTACATATAATTTAACACATTAATTAACAAAATGTATTGTTTTACGTTATGTAAATATAAACGTTTCCAAACATTTTTATTACTCTACTTGTATCGAAGTGTTACAGTTGGTTTAACAGAATTATTTTAACAATATTATTTTACTTTTATATTTCCTTTATTGTTATATAAAAAAAAACTGGCATACTTTATCTTTTGCAGTAATGTGTATGACGTCACCTCCGTACTAGAATTGAAAGTACACGGTAATCTATTGACGGATGCAATCTTAAGTGAATTCCTAGGACAGATTTCGATTCCTTTGTTGAAGATCAACAATATGGAGACTCGGTGGTATGCTTTAAAGAGTCGAAATAATCGAAGCATTGCTAGAGGGAATTGTCCCAGAATATTGTTAAAGATGTCTGTTAAATGGAATCCAGTAAGATTTATTTTTTGACAATGACACACTTAAGAAAATTTTTTTTTGCGACTAATTTTTTATATGCTTTTAAGATGAAAGCAACCCTCCGGTTGTTCCGTCCTAAGGAAGTTAAACATATAGATAAACCTCAACGGTGGGATATAGCCCTTGTTTTTAGGAATCTTGTGATTTTCGCAGATACTTATAACACTTTGGTATATGTGAACCAAAATTATAAGTAAGTAGAAATTAATCTTAGTCAAAAAATATAACTAATTCATACTCTTATAGTTTTCTAAAGAGAATTATTAACACTTATTAAAAATACTTAATACATTGAGCGATAACTTCGTTTATGTCTAACTACTTACTACTCGTAAGTCATTAATTTTTTAAAAATTCTTATTCATACAAAAAACAGCCAACAAAACAGAACAAGCGTAGGTAAGTTTTGTCAAATATTTTATTTTTATTTTACTAGGTGTTTATTTGAATGGGACAATAGATCGATGTCAGCTATTGCGTTGCTGGTGTGGTTAATTTTCTGCTACCATCTCACACCGTGGTCAGTTCCGTTTATAATATTGTCGATTTTCATCTGCTTTAGGGTTTATACATGGATTGAAGGTAATTTCAGAAAATATTCGACTATATTGAAGATGAAATTAATTAGATGAAAGTAATTTTGAAAAACGTAAATTTTTACAGGTGATGATCTTTGTCATGACGCTGGCGGATACACGCAAAGTGAGAGTGGATCAAATAGTAATCAAAAGGTTTTTAATATTCATACTTTTTTTGAAGTTATCCAAATCGAATTCCAAGTGTAATGGACCATTTACTTGATGGAGGCAAATTTAGTTATTGACTGAATAACGCATCAATCGATCGGCTAAATCGGGAAAGACCACACTTTATTAGAAAAGCCACGTAAAACAACAGCACAACTGTGTTCCGCATAAGAAGAATGAAGACTTAATTAAGTAACAAATTATCACCTAACATCAAAATGGTGCCTTCTTACATCGGTTCCTATATGGTCCCTAGATTACTTATTACGTTTGCAAGATTTTTCAAAAACTCGTCAATAAATGATAAATATTGTGAATACGAAGGAAATCATCGGCATGAAAATCGAAATCGACGAGAACGACATTTCATATTTATGTGATATGTTTTAGGACAAGGGTTTGTCGTATATCACTGATATGCAAGAAGTTATTACAACTACTACATATGTTTTGGAACTTGTCGTGTCATTAATTGAAAGGCTAAAAAAGTAAGTGAAATTTTGAATAAACTATATTTGAGACGTATGACGTTAACGTAAATTTTGACATGTACTAAGCATTTGGCCGTTGAGCATAGTACAGTTTTTATTTACCGCTTGACACAATGGTTCCAACGAATTCCAAAATGTGTAAATAGTAGGGGCATATACTTCGAAAACCAATAAATGTATCATAAATATAATATCTGAACTTATTTATTTAGATCCAGTAGTTTCAGTATTTAATTATAATTATTTTGGGAATATTCATGTCTTTCTATTATCTTCCGTAACTTTTAAATTTCTTTTATATTGTTATTAAACTAGAAGTGGTATTGTTTACATCAAGTAATTAATTTTCATAGATTTTTTTTCATTTTCATTTCAGCCTACTTACCTTTAAAGTACCATTTTTAAGTTACGTGGTAATGGTATTACTGTGCGTCCTGTCAATCGTATTATATTTAATACCGTTCAATTATTTACTGATGGCATTGGGTGAGTATTCATTTATTATAATACAGCTCGGAGCTTCATTTGAAATAATTTCTATTTACATTATCTTCATCTCCATCTCATCATTTTACCTAGACCTACAACAGCCTCTTAATCTCGGACTTATTGAATAGTGATATAAGGTGAAAAAACGAGAGTTTCGTGTTAGCAGAGGGTGGCGAGGGACGGCAACAAGAAGTAGTCTCGGGATGCTGTAGCAATGCGTGTGTGCTACGGCACAGGCCTCGCCTCCCTTAGAACGTTTCGTTGTAGATCCCAATGCACAGAGGATAGTCAGGATGCCACCGAGGAAGTTTAAGGCGCTTTGAAGATGGAGCAACTTTAGTTAAGGCAACCATCAACTTTTTAAGCTTAAAATTAGGCAATCTATGAGCAACTTTGAGTTGATCAAACTACGTACAACGTACAGTGTGATGACGGATATCGAAGCAGCAGCACTTGTTCTCATCACGTCGCCGCCGTCGACGGCATCAACAACGAAAAATTAATCGCAAGCAATCATGGGAAAATTCGACAGTTGCTAGTTGCGACTATTATAAACTAACTTAGTAATCGATTGCAGCAACTGAAAAGTGTTCTCGATCACCGTAACTCGCAACTCGAGTTGCTACGTGTGCGCAGTTCGATTGATATACATGTAAATAGCTAGTTGCCAGTTGCTGCAATAGTCGCTCCATCTACAAAGTGCCTTAGTGGGCATAAATCTCACATTACCCTGTTTTCCCCCCTAAGGCTATCTTTTGAAGATTATCCTTCCCCCCCACTCCAAAAGAATGAATGAAAATGTCCTCTCTACAGACTGCCCTGAAAAACGATACTAAGTCGGCTACATCCAGCGACTAGCAAAATTGTATAATTCAACACTCCATTTAGTTGATGAACTGGACGTCTTACACTGCAATAGCGAATACGACGTTGCTACCTAATAATATTTCTCTTTATATCCCATATATGTTTGTACATGTTTATAAATTGTACTTACAAACAGGTATTCAGGTATATTATATACATATTTCTGTCCAGAAAAGATTAACAGACGGAGGATGAGAAGTTTGATGTTGTTTTTGTGCAGTGTTTTGTATCTTATGCACCTATATGTAAAATAAGTAATAATAATAATAATTTTTATTGGTAACAGGACATAAGTACAAGTTTGTAGTAACTCCGAAGCTTCAGCTAGTGTAAACTGTGTTACAAGCTTTAGTGTATCCCCAAATAATTATTAATATTTTTTATAAGTAACAGGACATACGTACAAGTTTGTAGTAAACTGTGTTACAACCTTTAGTGTATTCCCAATTAGTATTATTAGTTACTATGTATACTAGTAATTATGTTACTAATATATATGTATATGTCTAGTAACTTAAACTAATTAAAAAAAAGAAAAGCAAAGAGTATGCTAATATTGTTTCATTCTATCGCGTCTCTGAGTTCTGGAGGGTTTCTTTTTGCATTGTAATTTACCTATGAATTTTAACATTCCCGTTTACCACACCAACTAAAATAAAAATCCTTGTGTTAGGAGATCGTTTATGACAGATACACTCAAATGACTGATTCCAACTTGGGACGTTAAGTATTGCTATCCGCACTCTATTTGTTTATTGACGCTCTTAAAGCAATAAAAAAAAAACTATATATTTGTTAACTGTATCTGTATTTTGTAAACTATTGCATTCTTCATAAATAATATAATTATTAATATATGTAGGTTATAAATAGCAATTATGTCCTAATACCGCTGATAGTTAATCAAAATCTATATTTAGATTTTAAATATTCCTCACCAACTTTGAATTAAAGCGAAAATGGAGAATGAGTACTACATACTTAACAAAATCAAATACTTAGCAGGCATCACCGCCTAAGTGCGTGGATTAAGACTTACAAATTATTGAATGGTCTGAATTAAATAATGAATTCCTAACAATATAAATGAAATGACAATGTAAAGATAAATAATTGTAATAATAATATCGACATACTAATTAACTAACAATTTTTTATGAGAATAATATTGCTTAGTTGTTTTTAAGATACGTCTTAAGAATATCTTAAACTAAGGTTTATAAGGACCGACTTGCCTAGTGGCAATCTATTCCAGTTCACCCCCATGGTAGGTGAGAAATTGACCCATCATTCTTAAATTATATTACATTAAAATGAGACGCTAAAATAGGAAATCAAATTGTTTTAGCTGTATGTGCTGTTTATTTGTCGACGCATTATTATTTAATTAATAATAATAATTCTTCTTCAAGTATTGAACGTAACTTACTCATTAAGTTTATTAAAACTTGCATTTATATTGAATTTGTTTTATGTTATTTATATTTAGTATTGCATCATTATTATTTTATTAATAATAATAATTCTTCTTCAAGTATTGAACGTAAATTACTCATTAAGTTTATTAACAACTGCATCTATATTGAATTTGTTTTATGTTATTTGTATTTAGTATTGCATCATTATTAATATACCATGTTGAAATCAGGATAATAAAATACAAAAATATTTTGTTTTAGGTATTTATAAATTCATAAGGAAATACTTGAACCCAGACAGAACATTAAACAACGATTTATTAGACTTCATCTCGAGGATACCAGACAATAGAGTATTGGTGATTAGATTTTTTTAGTCTTCATTATCACACATCTGCCCATCAAATTTGTTTACTGCTGAATCATCCTCCCCTACAGATTGGAAGGCACAATCCTTAGCCGCCTGGTTCCATCGACTTCAATCAAACATGCATAACACGAGTATATCGGAGCTTCACTAGTATGGGGTCACCTTAGTTTAACAGCACCAGGCTACAACTCGAGAACCTTTTTCTCTTCACTATACAAATCCACCGAGCTTACGTCAGCACGAAACCATAACTTACTATTGTTCCACAGAAAGATTGGAAGGAATTCAATGTTCCCGAGCCGATGCAATATGAGCAATCGTCAGAGAAGGCAAGATCCGGCGACATTTGAGGCATTCTGCGGTAGCTACACTTTAATAAATTATATAAAAATATATAAAGCACTTGCGTCGTACGCACGTTCGAAGTTATACTTCTTTCGTGTGTTCGTCATGAGTGAAGTTAGTTTTCATAAAATATTTACCAACTTCACTCTGTTCGCTTAGCTTACTTTTCATTTCATGTTCATTTATAATAGCTCCACGTTTGTCCCGCCTAAAGTGTTACCTCAAAAATCTCTCACATCCAACTATCATACAAATATACATGGAACATAAATAAATTATTATGTACTAGAATGACTACTGAATTTTCATTGACTCTACGCAATGTACGTAGAGTAACAAAATTCAACCCGCGTTATGGCACTACTGTCTACAGAGAGATTCATAAAATTGGACACGGCATGTTATTACCGTTGTCTTATAGAATTAGACCTGCTAATGTTTGGTTCTGTCACTTTGAGCTCTCTCCATTGTTTCTGAAAAAATAAACAATATTATTAAATTAGTATTTTTTTTTATGGCTGACGACCACTGTAGGTCGAGGACTTTTACAGCTTCACCAGCTTTAAAGGTGGCCGAGCACTTAGGGTATTCATCCGAGACCTTTATTAATGGATAACCAGCACGAGGGTTCCCGAGAGGGAGCCTCGGCTTGGACCGTTACTCTGGGCACGAAAGAAACTGACTCAAGGGTGTCCGACAAGGCCGAACTTCAGCTCGCTCAGTTACATCTGACGAATTAACTAAACGTAAAATTAAGTTAGCTGAATAAGTAATCGTCAAATGTCGGTGATAACATCCAGTATATACTGCATTATAAAGTAATTTTGATGAAAGCGTTGACAACGATTGGCATATCTTGGAAGACTTCCCGTCAGACACTAATCATGGGCTAGCTCGGCGTATTGTTAAGTGTGGTGATAACATCCAGTATTTACTGCATTGTAACGTAATTTTGATGAAAGCGTTGACAACGATTGGCATATCTTGGAAGAAATCCCGTCAGATACTAATCATGGGCTAGCTCAGCGTATTGTTAAGTGTGGTGATAACATCCAGTTTTTATTGCATTATAAAGTAATTTTGATGAAAGCGTTGACAACGATTGGCATATCTTGGAAGACTTCCCGTCAGACACTCATCATGGGCTAGCTCGGAGTATTGTTAAGTGTGGTTATAACATCCAGTTTTTATTGCATTATAAAGTAATTTTGATGAAAGCGTTGACAACGATGGGAAAATCTTGGAAGACATCCCGTCAGACACTAATCATGGGCTAGCTCAGCGTATTGTTAAGTGTGGTGATAACATCCAGTTTTTATTGCATTATAAAGTAATTTTTATGAAAGCGTTGACAACGATGGGCATATCTTGGAAGAAATCCCGTCAGATACTAATCATGGGCTAGCTCAGCGTATTGTTAAGTGTGGTGATAACATCCAGTTTTTATTGCATTATAAAGTAATTTTTATGAAAGCGTTGACAACGATTGGCATATCTTGGAAGACATCCCGTCAGACAATAATCATGGGCTAGCTCATGGTATTGTTCAGTGTGGTGATAACATCAGTATATACTGCATTATAAAGTAATTTTGATGAAGCGTTGACAACGGTGGCATATCTTGGAAGACTTCCGTCAGACACTAATCATGGGCTAGCTCAGCGTATTGTTAAGTGTGGTGATAACATCCAGTATTTACTGCATTGTAACGTAATTTTGATGAAGCGTTGACAACGATGGGCATATCTTGGAAGAAATCCGTCAGATACTAATCATGGGCTAGCTCGGAGTATTGTTAAGTGTGGTGATAACATCAGTTTTATTGCATTATAAAGTAATTTTTATGAAAGCGTTGACAACGGTGGCATATCTTGGAAGACTTCCGTCAGACACTAATCATGGGCTAGCTCGGAGTATTGTTAAGTGTGGTGATAACATCCAGTATTTACTGCATTGTAACGTAATTTTGATGAAAGCGTTGACAACGGTGGCATATCTTGGAAAACTTCCCGTAAGTCACTAATCATGGGCTAGCTCGGAATATTGTTAAGTGTGGTGATAACATCCAGTATATACTGCATTATAAAGTAATTTTGATGAAAGCGTTGACAACGATTGGCATATCTTGGAAAACTTCCCGTAAGTCACTAATCATGGGCTAGCACGGAGTATTGTTAAGTGTGGTGATAACATCCAGTATATACTGCATTATAAAGTAATTTTGATGAAAGCGTTGACAACGATAGGCATATCTTGGAAGACATCCCGTCAGACACTAGTCATGAGCTAGCTGATAGTATTGTTCAGTGTGATGCCAATATATTCTTTATAGTGAAGCAGTTCTATATTAATAGCCAGTTATGTTTGGTTCTTATCAATCACACGTTAGCAGTCAGAGTGCCAAACACAAATTCATTAACGTAATATGAATAACGTAATGTTAAGCACTACCGACACTTTAATCGTACCGTACAGTATAGCAATTTCATACATTCTACCGCCCAGCTACTCCGAGCTGGGCGGTAGGATGTGTGAAATTGATATCTGCTGAGAAGAGCGATCGAATAAGTTAAAAGTTGACAGTGGTAGAAGCGCCACTGCAGTTTGTTTCTAGCTGCAGAATGAATGGGTCAGCCCGACCGGGGTCGGACCGCGCCCTCACAGAATACCAGCGTAAAATAGCAGCATAATGTTGATGCGTTTTGTCTGCTGAGTGCAGGGATCCGGAGACCTGTAGTGACTAGGTATTCCATATCAGTCCTCAAGGGTGACAACGTTGCCGCATTATGATTCGTTGTCAAGGATGAATGTAGATGTCATGGGACGCAGGAATCACTTACCATCAGGTGAACTGTGTGCTCGTTTGTAACTGTAAATAAAATAAAAGTAACAATCAATACTTATTTCAAATGGTTTTATTTTCACATAAAGATTTTGTTATCCTTAACGTGAATAAACCTTGGCGGCAGCGTTTACCACCGGTGACTAAGGCATCTGGAAGAAGTTTATATAGTGTTTCCGAAATTTTCAGCAGTGTGTGGGAGTGGACACATTTTATCCTTAAGATGTCTTATGAGACCAACATAACCCTAGTAAATAACATGTTTGACTTTTAAAATATAAAATATTCTCACCAATATTTCGTTATCTGGAACACGAGATATGAAGTCCAGTACGTCATTATTAGGAACTCGGTTAGGATTCAAAGCTTTCCGTGTAAACTTGTAAATACCTTAAAAAAAACATATATATTTTAAACATTTCTATTGTAAACAATATTTATATATAAATATAAATTTTATGTATCTTAGTTCGAACTTTTGGAACACCTGTGTTGAAATATTAGTAAATAAAACGGTACAATGCAGAACGTGTTTTCAACACTTGCATTTTGTGACGGTCTTTCCTCGATTGGATCGATCCATTCATGATACAGCTAATAACTAGTTGCAAGGTAGATCTACCATACATAAATAGATTTCTTTATGGACAGTACTGTGTGTATGAATGACTGTGTGTATTTATTTATATTTTTTTAATGCATTGTAGGTGACAAATGAGCACACAGTTCACTTATTGGTAATTCCTGCGGTCCATGACACTCAAACTCATCCTCAATAAGCAATCATAATGCAGTTCCGTTGCCATCCCCGAGGATTAGGATGGAATACCACGTCACCAGTAATAAGGTTCTCCGGATCCCTTCACTCAACATACGAAACACAGTAGCGTTATTCTGCTGCTTTACGCTTGTATTCTGTGAGGGGTAGTCCTTCCCCAGTCAAGGCAACCCATTCATGCTGCAGATTGAAACTAACTGTGGCCTGGGTTTATGTGTGTTTAACAAATGACATTTTCATATTTTCTGACCCTACAGACCTTGACAAACAATATTAGGAAGTGATTTCCTTGATAGAATTCATCTGTCTGGTTTAGCTGTAACATTAATTAATAACGGTGTTATACCGTTTGTGTTGCGAGTCAACAAACAAACGTGTATGTGGGTTGGTACGTACAAAGTTCAAAATTTGAATACCAAAAAGATTGAACCGTATTGATGGTTTTGTTTATGCTTCGCAAGTTGACAGGGACTTGATAAATGGGTTGAATGTATTCGTTTTATACATTTTATTGAGATTATGAGAGATTTTATTGATTCTACACTAGCTATGACTATAATATTTGTTTAAGCTCAAAGATATTTTGCTTAGATATCATATATTTTGTTAAGTGGTAGAGCTACGTTACAGTGTGTGTGTACAGTCTAGGTGCAGAATGAATGGATAAGAAAGGACCACGCCCTTACAGAATAACAGCGTAAAATAGCAATATAATGCTGCTGTGTTTTGTCCGGTGAGTGTAGGGATCCGGAGACCTTGATAACTGGTGACGAGGCATTCCATCTCGTGACAACGTATCTGCATTATTATTCCTTGGCAACGATGAATGTAGATGTCATGGGGCGCAGGAATCAATTACCATCAGGTGAACTGTGTGCTCATCTGTACTTTGAATATAATATATATATATATATAAATATAAATTTTATGTATCTTAGTTCGAACTTTTGGAACACCTGTGTTGAAATATTAGTAAATAAAACGGTACAATGCAGAACGTGTTTTCAACACTTGCATTTTGTGACGGTCTTTCCTCGATTGGATCGATCCATTCATGATACAGCTAATAACTAGTTGCAAGGTAGATCTACCATACATAAATAGATTTCTTTATGGACAGTACTGTGTGTATGAATGACTGTGTGTATTTATTTATATTTTTTTTAATGCATTGTAGGTGACAAATGAGCACACAGTTCACTTATTGGTAATTCCTGCGGCCCATGACACCCAAACTCATCCTCAATAAGCAATCATAATGCAGTTCCGTTGCCATCCCCGAGGATTAGGATGGAATACCACGTCACCAGTAATAAGGTTCTCCGGATCCCTTCACTCAACATACGAAACACAGTAGCGTTATTCTGCTGCTTTACGCTTGTATTCTGTGAGGGGTAGTCCTTCCCCAGTCAAGGCAACCCATTCATGCTGCAGATTGAAACTAACTGTGGCCTGGGTTTATGTGTGTTTAACAAATGACATTTTCATATTTTCTGACCCTACAGACCTTGACAAACAATATTAGGAAGTGATTTCCTTGATAGAATTCATCTGTCTGGTTTAGCTGTAACATTAATTAATAACGGTGTTATACCGTTTGTGTTGCGAGTCAACAAACAAACGTGTATGTGGGTTGGTACGTACAAAGTTCAAAATTTGAATACCAAAAAGATTGAACCGTATTGATGGTTTTGTTTATGCTTTGCAAGTTGACAGGGACTTGATAAATGGGTTGAATGTATTCGTTTTATACATTTTATTGAGATTATGAGAGATTTTATTGATTCTACACTAGCTATGACTATAATATTTGTTTAAGCTCAAAGATATTTTGCTTAGATATCATATATTTTGTTAAGTGTTAGAGCTACGTTACAGTGTGTGTGTACAGTCTAGGTGCAGAATGAATGGATAAGAAAGGACCACGCCCTTACAGAATAACAGCGTAAAATAGCAATATAATGCTGCTGTGTTTTGTCCGGTGAGTGTAGGGATCCGGAGACCTTGATAACTGGTGACGAGGCATTCCATCTCGTGACAACGTATCTGCATTATTATTCCTTGGCAACGATGAATGTAGATGTCATGGGGCGCAGGAATCAATTACCATCAGGTGAACTGTGTGCTCATCTGTACTTTGAATATAATATATATATTCTGCGGCTTTGAATCTAAGCCACTTTATACCTAAAAGCTAAATACAACATTATTCTAGTCGATTTCGGCCTCAGTGTAATCTTCATATTATTACCAGATAATGTCAACTGCGTAATATGATACTATGGTGCCGAAGTGTTAGCAATAACACAAACCAGTCATTTGTTTTTAGCCTTAGCCTTTGCCTAGTTTTATGTATTGCTTATACAATAAGACAGAATAAGGGTACAAATGCAATGTCGCAGTCACATGACACGCGCACTACACGCTCAACCTCAAAATCTAATATTTTGTAACGCACAAGTATTGTTCTTCGGCTTCGGATCGGTGATGAAACCGGATGCCACACACCCAGCCGTCAAAGCAAAACGAATTACTAAAAGCTGCTTATAACTGCACTATTAAATAATTATAAAAAAATAACTTACCTAATGCCATAAATATGAAGTTAACAGGTATCACATAAAACGCTATCGCAGCTGTTATTAGCGCTATAATTGCTAAATAGCTTAAATAAGGCACGCTAAAATTAACCAGGCTGAAACAAAGATAATTTCTATATTATAATAGTGTTCCTTCTCCACAACCATAAAATTATACTAAATTACTAATGACAAATCATAATACGGTATACGTTATATACGGATTTCATTCAAGGTCAGTAGAAATAAATTTATTAATATATATCATGGTAATTCTTCATTCATTTCAAAGTTACGCAATTGGCGAAAAAGTAATGTAGTGCTATTAATACCATCTCATAATTGGTGCGTAACGCTGCTGTTTTTGTATGATGAGTGTGGGAGACCAGATACCCAGCTGGTAAACAAACTTTCCGAGCTCTGAGTCAATGGAAAGGCATTAGCATCTTAAATCTTTGCAAGGATGGATGTGAAAATAATAACGATATTTCTGTCTTCTCTATTTTATTATATGTATTCTATTTTTCATATTTATTGACGAACGTGTCTCATGAGCATTTTATATATTTTTTTTATTACATTTAGCACACAGTTCACCTGGTGGTAAGTGATTCCTCCGGCCCATGATATCTACATTCATCCTTGACAAGAAACAATAATGCAGATGCATTGTCAAACTTGAGGACTGAGATTGAATGCTTCGTCACCAGTAGCTTGATGCTGCTATTTTACGAAGGATCACGCCCACACAGTATACCTGAACTGTGAGGGCGTGATCCTAACCCGGTCCAGCTGACTGACTTATTCATTCTGTCATTGATGATCCCATAAACAACCTACATTCTTAGTCAGCAAAGGTTCAAGATGAACACACGTCATAACCCTGAGGATTCAAATGGAATTCTTCATTACCAGTTATTCCATTTACGGTTCCCTACATCCCGTCCACCTCGGTGGTCTGCAAGGGTATGCTGTTGGTTATCTGAATGGGTAGCACAAGCATGACCTCGCGGAATTTAATGGCTTTGACATAAATAAAAACTCTATATGTGAGAAAATATATTAAAATAAAAATATCACTTACTTTTTTAACCTCTCAAACACCGAAACGATATAGTCAATACCATTTTTGATAGTAAACGTTAGATCCTGAAGCTCATTAAGCCGTGTCATAATTGTTTTGTCGTCCTGTCAAAATATTAATATACATGATAAAATATAACCATGACGCTCTATTTATTTCATATATGTAATAAAAATATATAAAACAGCCGTTAATCTGAAATAATAGGTAAATAATATACATGCTTTTAATTTTTTTTTCGGGCTGATGGCCGCTGTTAGCCCGAGGGCTTTTACAGTTTCGCCGGGTTGAGAGGTGACCGAGCGCTTATGGCACTCAGTCGAGACGTCTATTAGTGGGTTACCAGCACAAGGGCTACCGAGAAGGAGCCTCGGCATGGACCGTTACCCTGTTCCGCGAGAGCGTCTGACTCGAGGGTGCCTGAGAGGGCCGAATCTCGGCTCGGTCAGTTGCTTATGAGGCCGAACCTCGGCTATGCTTTCAAGTTTATAATGTAATTGTTGAAGTTTGTTTTTACTTTTAAATAAATAACTGTCACTCATATTAGAAGTTGATTTTTAGGTATTTATTGATTAAAATAAGCAATATTCGGTCTAATCTTTGAATGCGCGAACGCTAGAAGCATTTACAGCTCGACGACATAACGCCAGGTTTAACGGTCTAAAAAAAACCCTACCACGAGGTTACTTCATTCCTTAAATATTGCTTAAAAATGAAAATAAAAACTTAAGATTAATGAAACTATTTTTTAATAGTTATTATTAAGTTATATTTCAAAAATTTTTGAACGACAACGAAAGATGAACAATGAGATGGAAAAAAGGTTGCACGGCAAAGTAATTTTCTAAATAAAAAACCCAATGAATTATCATTCAATGACGTTCATTGTAACGTTTCAATACATAAATGCGCACGTACAAAGGCAATTAGTACGTCATCACGAGCGTTTAATCAGCGAAATACTCGAACTAAGGCGTTTCATCTTCCTCATACACTGCTGATGTCAACTCAACGCACCTTTATTTCTCAATGTGGATTAATCATTTATGCCGCAGTAATCCGTAATTGCTCACTATTAAGTTTAACTGAAAGCTCCTCTCTGAATTTAAAATGAAAAATATATACTCTCGCGTTTTTTTTTTGGGCTGATAGCCGCTTTTAGGCCGAGGGCTTTTACAGTTTCACCGGGTTGAGAGGTGACCGAGCGCTTCTATTAGTGGATAACCGCGACAGCGTCTGACTCGAGGGTGCCCACGAGGGCCGAACCTCGGCTCGTTCAGTTGCTTCTGGCTAAGAATTGTCTCAATTAATATCACTATTATTATTATTGAGTATCTGTACCATCACTTCGGAATGCGTGGGCGCTGGAGAAGAAGTGGCGCAAGAAACTCCAGCGACGCTTCTATATGTATTGATTGAAGAAAACCGGCCTGTGACATTACGGTATCGCGAATAACCTTGTTTGCGACGCCCTCACCGTGGGCGGGGGCGGTATTAGGTTGCAATGTACGTGTGTACACTCCCGCGTTCACGCATACAGTTCCGCACCAACACAAAAAAGCTTACAACATTACCTTTTGTATTTCTATATCTTCTTCTGATACTTCTTCATCGGCTAGAGTCGGGAATAGTGGTGTACAATTATTTCCTAAAACAGACAGAGAGAGAGAGACAGAGAGCATAATGTTTTTTTTGAAATACTTTACCATGTAATATATATAAATTAAATCGTATATAAAAATTACCTCGATACATCGCCCAGTAGGGGAGGAATGGTGCTACTAAGAGAAGCGGTGTCATCCACATTCTAAAGAAGTACCAGAATATTAACCATGCTCCTAAAGCTAATGCCGATGTTTCACGATTTTCCCACTCGAATGTATGCCTTTGGAAAGGAAAAAATAACGTTTATATATTATATGTGAGAGCGAGAGATCCGATGAAAATGATTAATGATCACTTTTATGACTGATGTTATCGGCGTCGATGCAGCGTTTTGGTAATGGGTCTAGTAAAGCTTAAAAACTTGTACTACTGTAATACGTGATAATATATGGATAGTAAAATTACGGTTTGCTTTATCATATTAGGTAATACGCGTTAAAATATATATATATATATAATAATCAAATTATAAAAATATTAATGAAATTTTATAGTCTTTTTTATAAAATATTGTGAGGTGTTTATAAATCTTATAAAAAATACGAATTCACTTTGGTGACTACAAAACTTGCCAGATACTGCTATTTCGAATGATCTTGACTAATTTTAAATTCATACTTAATTTTTTCTTCTAACTCGCAAAAAATATCTTTGAAACAATTGTACCGTATATTATATTATATAGGATAGGATATCTAGTAATATCCTTGTACGGTACAATTGTTTAAAAGATATTTTGCATGATTTGTTTTTAAAGTACATTATATATTTGCATGAAAAAACCGGATATTTAGAACTATGTAGCTTTAATTTTTTAAAGTACATTATATATTTGCATGAAAAAACCGGATATTTAGAACAATGTAGCTTTAATTTTTAAATAATTTTTTAGATATTATTTTTTAGATTTCATTATTTACCAGATACCAGAATGTTAAATCTTTACAATGAAAGTTGTTAACATTTTCCCAATATATGTGTTTACACATATCTACAATCATAAAAGCTACCAAGGATACATACACCACACGATGTAATTCCATTTTTATATACGCGGAAATAAAAAGATAAATATGTCACTGAGTTTAAATGCAGTAATTGTGCGATAAAAATGATAATGTTCATAAGAAGTTAAATACGTAGTATGTATTCTTAAATTTTTAATCAAAACAGTAGATAGTTTTCAATTTGGCGCGTATTTTTGGGAAAAGGAAAGCTCTTAATTTGGTCTCATAATTTTTTTTTAACCTTGGTTCAGTACTTTTTCTCGCCCCCAAACACGTATCGATACCAACAAGTAATAGATAAAGTTGTTAATATAAAACAAAATTACCGACTACATTGAAGTCGACGCATGTTTTTGCATTATTAAATTTAATAATATACATAGCATAGTAAAGGATAATTGATCTTGAGGTTCTTGTAAGGAGCTTATGCTATGAATGTAAATTAGATATCTCTAACATGAGCCCCGTAAGACTCACAAAATCAACACAGGTTTTTATGTTATCAATAATATTTTATTTGTATTAAATATAATAAACCTTTTAATATATTAAATAGACATGTTCACAAAAGGTTGTCTGTGAACTATAATTATAATTTGTTTGTGCTTCGACTTGAATATTTTTGTGTTATATTAATTTCTATAGATTTTATTTCGTTGGTTTGTCTTACTGAAGTCGTAAAAGTTAGACTAATTAAGTATTGCTTTTTTAAATTCCATCCTTAATCTACTTCTGAGGAACAAAATACACACGAAGTAACAACTGTAAACTCAACTTGTTGTAATATTCGTGATCAACGTGTAAGAAATATTTAGCATTTTTTGGTGTACCTTATCCATGCCATTTATTTGTTCGCGTAGTTTGGGTGGCAGCATTTATTTATGAGAATCGTTTAGGATAGCCGAATATTTACTCATTTATTCCTCCCTGCGTCCCCGCCAATGTCAAGTTGTCAAACGTTATTTGTGTAAATTAAATTATATTAAAATATTTTTTACTTTGGTAACTTTATAAGTCTTATAACAACATACTTATATAATGTTTGTATTATTGAAAATATTAGTATCTATAGATGCCAAAAAAAATAAAGGATTCCATTATGAGATAATTTTGTATCAAATATTTATGTACATACAGAAGTATACCAAAAAAAAACATCAATTTTATAGAAACCTAAGTTACTAGAATATAACCAGATATTTATTTCCTAAATTTCTTTCCGTGATGTAATATATATAATGTAATAAAATTCCGTAAATAGTTTTTATTATCTTGATTTTAGTATTTGGATTATTAGTACATAATATTTTAGATGTTTAAAAAAATCAAGATAGAAAAAAATATATATTAAAACTATAGAATAAGAATTGTTTCATATTGTAATATCATTCCTATTATCTTGGGTCCATTTAGTAAGGTAAACAACCTCTCTGTAAATGATATAAATATGTATGTATGTGTGAATAAATTTATGTACATGAGTATTGATAAATTGTAAGTCCATGGCATAAATTAGCATAAACTGCACAATCACCTTTTCAATATGCAAAATTTTGATTATGTGTCATTATGAATCAATAAAATATTCAATTACTCACTTGAAGTATTCATTTCCTATATACATGTAGTCGAAAATAATTTTAATGAACTTTAAATTATTGTAGATTAGAGGGATGCTAAACTTTGGCGGTTTCTGGACGTACTTGGTCGGTTTCGGACTCAAAACTCGTAGAGATGCTTTAATCTAAAACGGTAAATTAAAATGAATCTCCATTTAGAACGAACATTACCAAAAACTATGGACTTGTTTCAAAAGTAATAGGTATCTGAAAGATATTCGTCGACTATTAAATTACTATTCAAGAGAATCACTCTTTTACTCGAGGATTATAATAAACGCGCTATAAATACGGGATATTTTATCACTTGAAAAAATGTAAAAAAACAACTCGAATTTTCATTTATCTAGCATAAGCACTAATAGATTGATTAGATCGAGATGAGACTACGCTTCCCACAATACCAGCGTTGAACAGTAGTTGAGTATTTAGTCTCATGAAAGTAAGAAACCGGTGACCTTATGTCAAACGAGCGCATGCGCATAATAATTGCAAATCATAAACACCACATCATTAACAAAGATTCAAGATACCCATGCGTTGTTGACATCCCTGTGGACTGAGATGGAATGCCCCGTTACTAGTGTTTGTGTCTACCATTTCCTACACTCACCATACGAAACGTAATACTGTTCTGTGAGGGTCCTTTCCATATGAAGCCGACCTATTGACGTTGCAATTGGAAATTAAATGTAGTGTAGTACAACAACAGTTGAATAAATGAATCAAAACACAAAAAAATAGTCATCAAAAATATAAAGTTACGTAGCGTGTGACATCAAAATTATTTAAAATACAAAAGAAAACAATTACCGGATTCCAATCGAAAGACATTTCTAACTGAATCCTTGGGCAATTTCCTTTAGCACTGTTCTTTTTCGAACGATCTTTTAAAGCGTACCATTTTTTCTCGTTGTTCTTTATTCTCAGGAGAGGTATCGATATTTTACCCAGCGTTTCTCCTTTCATTGACTGAATGATTGATTCATCGTATATAGTTATGTCCAATGTTGATGTCACATCATTTATGTTGCTAGAACAATGTATGCATTTTTAAAACATGTATTAATGGGAGAGACCCTAAACAAATTTTCCTAAACCACACATGTTTCTGATAAGTTCTTTGCCCGGTAGTAGATTTATAAGGCTGAAAAGAGAATTGAAATAGATACAAGAACATAGTAACTAACTAACACCTCATACGTAGGTATTATTTGTTAGTCTGTGTGGCCACCTAAACTAAATCAAACCGCAACATTTTAATGTTCATTTGCATGTATATATGTATACCTACATATATGTTTATCGATGTACACCTTAGGATAAATTTAGACATCAACCATTTATGTTGACAAAAGATGTCATCATTGTTTCACTTAACGTATTCAATTAACATACAGAAGTGTAAAGTAAATACTTACAATATGAAGTTTTTGTTCCAATTTGGTTCACATGAGTTGCGAACTGCGTGGGTCTGGACCCTCGAGTTATCCACTTCCAACACGCAGTAGGCGTCTATATTTCCGTTGAGACCTAGCGAGCTCAGTCCTCTAGCGCCGTGTACGGTGACCGAAAGTTGTCCCACTTCATTCCAGTCGTTCTCTAGACGATACCACGTCTGTGTCAAAACGTGTTAAAGTCAATATTTCTATATTACTGTGTAATTGCGTTACTGATTAAAAAATAATTGGCTAAAAGTAAGTAAGAGCGCATATATATATATATATATATATATATATATATATATATATATATATATATATATATATATATATATATATATATATATCTATATCTATATATAACTACAGATTGGAGGACTTTATACGTCTTTCAATTTTTTTTTTATTTCATAGATTTTATCGCGATTTTCCTTCACCGACAAGTGGTAAGGAGGTTATTCGAGTGCCAGCACCGGAGCACCGGCACCGGTCTACATCCATCCTCATTAAACATTCAATATGTACACACGTCGTCACCCCTAAAGAGTGAGATAAAGTGTCCAATTACCAGTTATAGTCTCGTGTTTCTTTCTATCACAGTAACATTATGCCTATTTCACTCCGTTATTCCGGAAAGTGTGCAACTGACCTGTTCGAGGCGATCTATTCGTGTTACGGCTAATTTTAAAGTGCTGAGTGACCCCTCGTCATCGATTATATTTAAATAAGTAATAAAAATAATAAATATCTATTCAATATAAGTATGTTATTGATTTTTTCCCTTTTCCATTGAGATATTATGCCAGATAAATCTTTTATACCTTTGAATAACTATATACATATATAAGAAATATGTTTATAGTTATTGAATCGTATATGTAATGCTAATGAGATAACTTATTATCTTTGATGGGTATAAGGTTGACTGGGCATTAAGTCCGCCATTGTAAACCTTATTTAATGAACAAAAAGTATAACCAAAAAGTAAAAGCAAATTTGAATAGTGGACCTTAGAATTTTAGTCTTAAAAACTATACATTTTTTTTTTCGGGCTGATGGCCGCTGTTAGCCCCAGGGCTTTTACAGTTTCACCGGGTTGAGAGGTGGCCAAGCGCTTATGGCACTCAGTTGAGACCTCTATATATGGGTAACCAGTACAAGGGCTCCCGAGAGGGAGCCTCGGCTTGGACCGTTACCCTGTAAAAAAATACACTATACATTCACTCCTTTTTTGTAGACAGTTCAGAAATAAACCTTTTAAAAGATAACAAAAAATATAAAAGTTTTATGTTTATTATTTCCCTTACGAGTTCTGCGCTTTGTAACATATTCGCATTTGAGCGAATGTTATATGCAAAAAATCGGGTTTTCCCCGTGAATATTGACGTCATGAAACGCGTGCTTAAGAAAACAGGTTTAAGATGCTGACGACCTTTGTTGAATTATTATTGAAGGAAGCTTATACATGCTCCGAATGTATTTCATATTAATTAAGATAATTTTTAGTATAAGTTGATGTGTGCAGCTCAAGGCTATAATTTGTGTCAATCTAGGGATAGGCATAAGATAAGCTATGGACTTATGATGCTCAGAAATTATAATTAAGATGTTTTGAAAATAGTTGCCTTTTGCATTAAGTCCGCCCTTTGTGAACTTCGATAAGTTAGAGTGTCTCAGTTGTAGAGCTATACTGCAGTTTGTTACTAGCTGCAGAATGAATGGGTCAGTTCAACCCGGGTAGGACCACGCCCTCACAGAATACCAACGTAAAATAGCTGCATAATGCTGTTTTGTCTGGTGAGTGTAGGGATTTGCGAGCTCGTTTGTTACTCTCAATATAATAATAATAATGCAATAAAGTAAATAAATAAATATACAGATATGGAATATATATATTGTGTTACATATTTGTAAAAGAATATTGTAAGTTTTATTGAAAAGATTACCCTAAAACACTTATTAGAATAAACGGTGCAAATACACTAGAGAGATGCGAGTAAGGTGACAAGTAAACAGTTCACCTGACGATAACTGCTGACTGCGTCCCATAGACATCTACATCTGTCCTCAACGCAGATTCAAGATACACTTATACATTATTTTTTCTTAATAATCATTAACACAATAACATTTTTCGCATTAAATATGAAATAAATTTTGCTACTAGAAAATTATTTGCATACGAAAAATTTATATTCTCGTAAGAAGAAAATATGTGGAATCAAGCAAATTATGTATAATACAAAATATATTATATAAGTAATATTATGTATAATATATAAATAAATATGTATAATATATAGTATATTATATAAGTAATATTATGTCTAATATATAAGTAATTATGTATAATAATAAGACTTGGATAGAGATCATTTGTATTATTGTATCTTCAGATTATTTGCGGTACTATAATAATGGTGTGACGTTATTTTTATTTTAAGTTTTGGAATCGATTACGTCATAATTCGTAGCTAGATGTAACCTGCGGCTTTGTCTATGTAACATGTACTGACGTGCTATATATTTCTTCTTTTTATGGCTAATGGCCACTTTCTGGCCGAGGGCTTTTACAGCTTCACCGGGTTGAAAGGTGGCCGAGCGCTTAGGGCACTTAGCGGAGACTTTTATTTATATATTTAGTAACCAGCGCAAGGGTTCGGCTCGATTAGTTGCTTCTAACGGATTAAGTAAATCAATATCATTATTATTACGACACGACACGACATTTACCACTGGACTGGAGAAGAAGCGTCACAAAAAACTCCATATATTTGCAAGAATCTCCAGTGTGCTAATCTGTATATTACACGTACCATGCAGTTGGCAAGTGAGGTGAGTATATTTATTTCAATTGATTATATTTTAGTCCAAAGTTGTAAAATATGATGGTCGACTTTATGCACTTCGATATCTGGTTATTACAAAAGAAATTAACTTATAGGATATATTATGTATATATTGCGAGATATTAATATGAAAATGTTGGTGGTTTCAGGGAAACGTTTATGATTGAAATAATATGAACGATACTAATTTAACTTATAATTGTCAAAAGTTCATTTTAGTATTGACGTGTTATCGTATATGCTATGAACACAAATGCAGAGAAAAATGTCTTAAATTAAAGATGGTGGTTTCAGTGAAACGTTTATGATTGAAACTAGATACGCATCATACTAATTTAACTTATTATTCTTGAAAGTTTATTATAGTATTGCCGTGTTATCGTATATCGTAGGCAGAGAAAAAAAATGTCTTGTCAACGGAGTAAGAGACTAAACGTCGCAAATTGTGGTATCGTCAATAAGTTAAGGCTATGAATTGTGAAACTTACATATGTTTCTAGGTTCGATATCTGGTTGTTGTGACCCATCGCGTAGCACAGGCATTATAAATTTTGTTTTGGAGTGGTCCGACCAAAATTTTTCTTTATAATGAACAAAAAATTCGGCCTTGATCTCTGCCGTGAGTAGTTGGCTCAATATTATAAGATTGCCGACTATAAAAATTTAATTAACCTTATTTAATTCTGGTAATATGTGTACAATGAGCAAAAGAGGAAAGCCGTTCATATATCATTTCATTACTTTATTCAAACGTGTTATTACGTTTGAATATAATTATGAAAAGCTTAATGCTACACAAAACATCTAGTAAGACGCACACAGAGATAATTTACAGTACATATAAGTTAGACATTGAATTTCATAAAATCTAAATAAGGACGTGCCACCTACATCGATACTTGTTTGTTGTACTAGTGTTTTTAAGAACTTACGTATTTCTCCTCCGTTTTTGGAGGATATTGTACACCGTAAGTGGTGGGCAAGTTGTCCACAGGCGCACAAGTCTCTGAGCCGCTTAAAGTTATGAGCAAATGTAGAGTTCCGTGCCCATACTCCGACTCTTGCCACAGTTCGTGAGTCCTCTCCCTCTCAAGCTTAGAGAGATCGATGATACATCTGTTTATAATGTTTATAACTATATTCAAGGTACACATTAAATATAGAAGTAAATCAATTAATTTGTATCTAAAACTTAGACATTATAATGTATGTCGGTGATAATAATATTTAAATGCGGATAAGGGAATACGGTAATTAGTTATTAAATATTAAAGAGTTAACTTGATCGAATATTATTGTAGCCCAATTAGATTATTGCACGAGGCCACAGATAAGTAAATTGTTATTGGAATTGGAATGGAACGTCATTTTTAATATTTAGCAGTAATTATGTATGTAAGTTTTTTTTTTAATTATACAGTTATTTTTAACGGATATATATATATATTGCAATCATTCTTTATTTCATCAATTAGTTGTTTACTACTTTGAGTCCGTGTTGAACGCTACTCCATTCTTATTTAAAATAACGAAATCTTACCTGCCTACAAATGTCTTTTGTTTTCCTTTGTGCCACAGTTGTATTTCCAAGTTGCTGTCCTCATACATATAAAGATTGAATCTTTCCCGCCATGTTGGTTTCGATTTTGTAACTTGTTTTGACTTATGAGATTCATTACCTAGCCTAGAAAGAAATGATAAATAAATTTTAATATAAAATAGACCACGGATGTATTACGTTAAATGACGTGAAAAAATCCGTGGCCTATTTTATTATTAAAATTATTTAATTAAAAAAAGTTACAGTGAGAAAAAAAATTTTATATTATACAATGTATCAATGAGGCCATGCATTTTCATCTTAGAAACATGTTCATCTTGCATCTCTGTTGAGAATGGATTTAAGTGTTTATCACATGGAACCGTGTAGCTCATTGGTTACCTTTAGTTTCATATTTTTTTTTAAGTCGATACTCATTTTTATGATTAATTCAATTTAATGTCTTGTCAAATTAACTATTGCATAACAAAGTCGAGTGTAAATTTAAAGAGCACTTTCAAATAACACAGAATTATAGTACAATTAAAAAAGAAACAAACAATATAGAGGAAACACAATTTTTTCACTTATGAGTTTATGTGAATATACCATATTGCGGAACGTGGGAAAAGTGACCTGGATGGTGACGGGAGCCTCTATATTTGAAGGAATAACGCAATTGAAAATCCTGAGCAGTGTTGTTATTCGATAGCAACGATATTGATACACTGTATTTTATAAGGCCAGAATGTTTCTACCAAAGTAGTTTTTTTTTAATGACATGCACAAGACTGTGTTATGAATATTTCATGTATTCTTAATTAAATATTTAATTTTTTCTCCATTCGTTTCCTTACAAAGTTTTATTAAATTTGAATTACAAAGCAGGCCTTTTTATCGTTTAATTTTTTATGATAACAGCCATTAAAGAAGTAAAGTAATTAGAAATATTAATAAAGAGACATAGATATATTCTATAGGCGACTTATTAAACTGATTTAGGTTATAATATATAAAGAATGCATCGGTCGCTTAAACAATTGTCGAGCTTAATTAAGGAAACTTCACAATACTTTGTGGCATGTAGTGATCTCATTTGATTTTCCCATTTTAATAAATTAAATGTGTAAAAAATGTGATAAAAAATTATTATTACTTTGTGTTTGTTTTGATTTTTTTGTATGTTTTTTTTTTGCCTGAACGTAGTGATTTCCGCGGACACTGATATTCATCCTTGACAAGCAATCGTTAAAAAAAGCTCTCGCTCCTCGAGGGTGCTATGATGGAATGTTATCTATTTATTTATATAACAAATAATATTTTAAAGATTTTGTTAATCAAAGCCGGTTTTGGGCGAAAAAAAAGAAAGTAAAGTCGAAACCAACTTGAAAGTTTTAAAATAACACAAACTGGATTAAAAGCACAAAAACGAAAATGATTTTCTTTAAGTTAGAAAACTTCAATATAAACGAGTTAATACTCTAATGTCAACAAAAGCGAGATAAAATAAAAAAATATTAGATACTAACCTAAATTTACAATAAAGACCATTTGTACTAGATGAGATGTCATCTGGCAAGTCTTCGGCGTCCACGAGAACAATATTTACTTGTGATTTCCTTAATTTCTTCAGAACATCAAATTTTCTGTTTTTCCATAAGTACTGCGTACCAAACAAAAAGTGTTTAAATATAAATTGGCAAAATATTCAAAATAACAGCAACTATGAGTATTACAAGGTTTAAATGAATTTTTAGGAAAAGAATTTGAATATCTTAAGACAGTTTAGATTAATTACAGGGTTAACAACTTGCACACTCATTTTGTGGCATTGATAAATCTTAGCTAGTGAAATATTAGAGAATTGAGATATATATTAGACAACTAGACAAGCAAACAATTATATTATACTGAAAGATATAATATAATGAGTTTACTGTGCTTGCTTAGTGAGCCTTTATTTATAGATTCCACACCTGGGCATAGGCCTCCCCTCTATAGGATATTGGAGCATAGTTTTCGTAAAACTTTTTTTCTTTGTTAATTAGCAAAATAGAAATGCAAGTGTCTTGTTGGTGTTCTATTGGTCATCAGAATTAATGGGTGAGATCGACCGGGGTAGGACCACGCCCTCACGAAATAACAGGGTAAAATGTTTTGTCTGGTAACTGTAGGGTTCCGGAGACTTTTATTACCGGTGATGATGCATTCCATCTCAGTCCTCAAGGGAGACAATGCATTTGCACTATGATTCCATGTCAAGGATGAATGTAGATGTCATGGGCCGCAGGAATCACTTACTATCAGGTGAACTGTGTGCTCGTTTGTTACTTCCAAGATAATAAAAAACAATTTATACCTTCTGAACTTTTTTCCCGTGATCTCTAAGTAAGGTCAGTCCACTACCGATACGATCCATGAAGTCGGAGGAAACCGCAAGCGCAGTGGGCGCCAACGGGTCCATCGCCAAGCTGTCCGGAATTGGAATCGACCTGAAGATATACAAAATATATAAATAATGTAAAAAATAACATGTATCATGTTTTTGGGCTGGGCTACAGGTAAAATTCGCGTGTTCACTCTCTTCACCCACATCCGAATTGCTGATAAAATTATTTCAATTGGCGCGTTAGCACAGTCACTCGTTCACTTCTTTATTTATAATAGTACTTATGTTAGGTGACTGATAAAAATCACCATTTCTGTTCACAACCAAAAATAAAAATATATAAATGTATTGTGTTGAATTTTTTTTAATAATCAATTAATGAATTTCAACATGATACATGATTTTTATTTTTGGTTGTGAAAAGAACTTGTGATTTTTTACCTTTTTTTTATGCTTACATAAAAATAAATGTCAAAATATTCCGTTTGTCAGTTTTTGAGAATACTGAAGAGTGTATTTTCAATAATTACTATAGCAGTGGCACTTATAATCGTGTTCAGCGTTCAGTGTCTAGGGGCTCGCTTTAAACTTCAAAAATTTCACGGTGTGTTACAACAAAAAAACAAAACAAAAGCAAAGCGTGAAATTTTTGATGTTCGATTTCAGCAACAATTATATTATTAGCAATTTTAAATACTGATATGTCACGTGCTCTCCGGCCCTCCTTGTCCAGAGTAGAATTAATTTTGTATTAATTCATAAATATCGCTAAAGCTAAACTCAATTGTTTAGCTCTAAGGATATTCGATACAGACAAATAGAATAAACGTAAAATAACCTGCCTGGTGATATAAAATCAAACAGTGAAAACTGTAAAATTCGATCCTGTATCTCGATTTGCCAATCAAATCGGATCAGGTGATGAATATATAATTGTCTTATTCATATAGTTTCGCGGAATCTGTCGAATTTTTTTGTGTAGTGGTAGTTTTTTAACGCCGAGATTCCCTTATTTTATAAACAGTATAAAAATTTGTAATAGTGAACCGGTTCCAATAACTACTAATTGTTGAAGTAAAATGCTTCAGAATAATTTAGACTATTTAAAAATAATTTACGTATTTAAGATCACAGCGGTATATACCAAATATACTTTATATTAATCCGGTAAAGTAGGAGTACACAGTCCACCTTAACAAAGAGTAATATTTATTCTAATACCACTTATATAAATAATAATTTAGACTATTTAAAAATAATTTACGTATTTAAGATCACAACGGTATATACCAAATATACTTTATATTAATCCGGTAAAGTAGGAGTACACAGTCCACTTTACCAAGGAGTAATATTTATTCTAAAACCACTTATATAAATAATATTTATTGGCCTCAAAATTTTATACAATTAGTTTACAAAATACCACGTTTGATATATATATATAATCTCAGGCAGTTTTTTTAATATGTTGTAATATTGAAATGAGTACTTTATGAGTCACATTCAATCACGGTACGCTAGTAGACCGCGTTCGTTCCCTAATGCTTCCACTAATCATATGGCAAAAATTTTAAGTGTATTTTAAGTTTGCAACGCGTTTGATGGTGATGGAACATTGCGAAGGGAAAACTCACATATCTAAAAAGTCAAAAATATTTCGACGAAGGCTTTGGAAGTTCGCTTATGTGTTGTGGACTCAATTCGCACACTGCCCCTAGAAACTCGTCTTTAGATCTCCACTTATGCCTAGCAATGAGTTTGAAATATACAGCACTCATAAAATGTATAGTAACAACTATACATATTTATGAGTTCTGTCTGGAGTGGCGGTACTGTATGGAATGATTAGGAATATCAGCTTATTTTTTACCTACCACCGGGAAAGTACGAAGAATCTTTGTGTAATAAACCGTTCGGAACCTGTAGTCGTAATTTATAGACAAGTTCGATTAATCGAACTGAGATTATGCCCCAACCACCATCGGTATAACTATTATTTTCGTTTCAATTTTTTCATAATTCTTTCTCTGAAGGGTCGCTATACTTATAACAAATGACTGAGAATTTTCTGTTACCTCTCTCCTGGTATAATAAGGCTGCATTGCTTTGTTTGAGTCAATTTTTTATTTATTTATTTTTATAGGTACACTTCTAGTTTCTTTAGTTTGGTAGATCTGGTTTGCCAATTCTGAGGTGGTAAATTGTATGGATACAAAGCACGTATTTGTAAATTAAATATTTTTCTTCCTCTTCAACAGCGAAATATATTACTTTAAATAATGACTTGCAAATTAGTTCTAAAACTTAATATTTTACTCATTTTATTTTTTGTATTATATTAAGTACCTGTTGTATGATGAGGTCCAATAATCATATATGCACCAACGAAGGTCAATGACCTAAACTTATTCAGGCAATTAAAGAAGTAGCTATTTAAATTAATGTTACCTTATAAAGACTTTTATTGTCTTATACGTTATAAAAAAGGATAACATAAACAAATTTTGATACAGGATTTGTTGGTATTATTTGGATGACCGAGATGCGATATTCATTGCTTGGATTTTGTCTAATATAAGAGCAATAAATTATTAAAGAGTTTCTTTATACAAGCTGCTATAAATTTTATCCAATTCTTTGTATGGAGCGATTTATTAAATCGTATGATAATTTATATTAGACGAATAATTTTATTACTTGAAGGACACGAATGACACGTTTTCTATACATTATACGACGAAATCAATCAAACGATCGTGTGACGTATGGTCAGCGTACTTAGCTAAGCAGCCACGGCTTCCGAGATCGGGAATTGGTGGAGGCATATTTAGAACAATTAATATAAAATATTTTATTTTTATTTATTTCATTTTTTATATTAATATCTCGCATTAGCGGTTCAATGGTTTAACTAAAAAGAAATGTAAAATAATTAAATAATGAATAAAAAATAATTAATAATAATAATTAATATTATAGTTTATTAATTATTAATTAATATTATATTTTATTTTATTATTAATTAATATTATAAATAATAATAATATAATAAATTAATTATTAATTAATATTATAAATAATAATAATATAATAAATTAATTATTAATTAATATTATATTTTATTTTATTATTAATTAATCATTAATAATTAATATTATAAATAATTAATTAATTTTGTAATGTAATTCTTTCTAAATGTAATCATTAATTAAATTTACTAGAGACAGCAATATAAGCAAATGACACGTGGAATTTGTCACCGTGTTGGTTTGTTTATATATAACCTTTAAGTTTATGACGAGTTCCGTATGAACATAAAAGTAAGTCGTACTTACACGTGTTTGGTCAGTTTAGAACATTATAGAAATTAACTCTAGTGTCAGGTAATATTAGGACGTTATTTTTTTTTATGTTTTACTTATACCAAGTGATTTACGATCATGGCAATTTAACCAGATCAAATGGCCAGGATATGTTGTTCTATTTATTTATATCTTATTTTATTATTAATTAATCATTAATAATTAATAATAATAATTAATATTATAAATAATAATAATATAATTAGTTTATTAATTATTAATTAATATTATATTTTATTTTATTATTAATTAATCATTAATAATTAATAATAATAATTAATATTATAAATAATAATAATATAATTAATTCATTATTAATTAATATTATAAATAATAATAATATAATTAATTCATTATTAATTAATATTATATCTTATTTTATTATTAATTAATTATAAATAATTAATTAATTTTGTAATGTAATTCTTTCTAAATGTAATCATTAATTAAATTTACTAGAGACAGCAATATAAGCAAATGACACGTGGAATTTGTCACCGTGTTGGTTTGTTTATATATAACCTTTAAGTTTATGACGAGTTCCGTATGAACATAAAAGTAAGTCGTACTTACACGTGTTTGGTCAGTTTAGAACATTATAGAAATTAACTCTAGTGTCAGGTAATATTAGGACGTTATTTTTTTTTATGTTTTTACTTATACCAAGTGATTTACGATCATGGCAATTTAACCAGATCCAATGGCCAGGATATGTTGTTCTATTTATTTATATCTTATTTTATAGAAATACTGTTGAGTACCTGAGACAATTAGTTTTCTACATTAAGTTAATTATTTAGTATCGACGTTTGACCAGTTTCACCTTTTTGTCGTAGTAACCTAGTTTCAAAACAGTGAATATAATTAGCTTCTAATTTCCCACAATTGTTTAAACCAGTGATCGTCACGGATAATTGGTGTTTTTTTTTTTTTTTTTTTTTTTTTTTTTTTTTTTTTTTTTTTTTTTTTTTTTTTTTTTTTTTTTTTTTTTTTTTTTTTCTTTTTTCGGGCTGATGGCCGCTGTTAGCCCCAGGGCTTTTACAGTTTCACCGGGTTGAGAGGTGACCGAGCGCTTATGGCTCTCAGTCGAGACCTCTATATATGGGTAACCAGCGCAAGGGCTCCCGAGGAGGAGCCTCGGCAGACCGTTACCCTGTTTCGCGAGAGCGTCTGACTCGAGGGTGCCTGAGAGGGCTGAACCTCGGCTCGGTCAGTTGCTTCTGACAGAGGATTATCTTAATTAATATCACTATTATTATTAACTACCTGTACCACCACTTCAGAATGCGTGGGCGCTGGAGAAGAAGTGGCGCAAGAAACTCCAGCAACGCTTCTATCTGTATGGACTGGAGAGAACCGGCCAGTGACATGGCGGTATCGCGAATAACTTTGTTTGCGACGCCCTCGCCGTCGGCAGGGGCGATATGAGGGTGCAATGTTTGTGTGTTGTGTTTTATGAAGGGCTTGGGCCCTGGTGGTTGCGTCGTCAGGGTCGTCGAGGGCGTGCCTCGGTCTCCTACGGACGCGGGTAAATCTGTGATTCGCGATGGGATTATAAGTGGCGGCACTTACAATCAAAGGGTTTCGGTGTGTGACGGCAGAGTCGAAATATCGGCGAGAAGCCTGCTTCAGGTACTGAGCTATGGTCGGCAGCTCAAGATCTATGTGTAGATTTTCGTTACGCAAGAACCACGGCGCACCGGTGGCCTTGCGCATGAAACGATTTTGTATTACCTGAAGTCGGTGAATGTGACGCGGGAGGCATGCGCAAAGACGGGGCTTATAATTGGTGTTATCTGTAATAATTGGTATTGGTGTTATGCAACGGGTGTTAAATGAGTCCACCAGTTCACCAGATGGTATTTTTTTAATTTTTTATAGAATAGGTGGCAATCGAGCAAGCAGCCTATTTCTTGCGGTCCATGATATCCTCGATAAGGAATTATAATGCAGACACGTCATCTCTTGGTTAAGATGGAATGGTGTAGAAGGTCACCAGCAATTCTGTGAGAGTTTGACCTTTCCCCGTTCGAGCTGAACATACCATACTGCAACTAGACAAACTGCAGTGTGGCTCTTAATCTGTTTATTCTAAACGATCATTTTTTTTGGTACTAAATATTTAGCTTGATGTGTCTTACATACAGTTCTTTAGTTGGTTTTCTTCGCTACAAATATTACTTGTTGTAATATAATTAAGCATTATTACATATTTATCAATTGCACGAAACGCAGCCAAGTACTCTAACGTCAACGCCGCAGCCCCACCAGACAAACGATCACTTTAGTTGGTTATCATTTTTACATTTTTCCAAGTATTAAGCTAATATTTAAGGTGCATTACACACGATACGTATAAATAAGGTTCTATGTATTATTAATTAATATTATATTTTATTTATTATTAATTAATATTATATTTTATTTATTTATTATTGTTACTAGCGCCCCGGTCCTAATCGCCAGGGCTGAATTAAGTTTTAAATTAATTACCGAATATCTAAGCTTAATTGCTAAGCATTAGTGATATTTGATAGAGCAAAAGTACACCTAAACCTTACCGGGAAATAAAAACCATAACATTGAAAACTGCACTGAAATCTGTTCAGTAGTTCTCGAGATTAGCGCCGTCATCTAACAGATATCACATGTCGGGGATTCCTTGTATAATATGTATTGATTTACAATCTTGCTAAGAGAGTCATTTACTCATCTTTATTATTCTTCTTCTCATGTTTAATGAATACAGGTAATTAAATAAATTAAGAATACATAATTGGGTAATTTAAATTTAAACAGTTTGGCAAAGTCGTCAAAAATTTCAGAAATCTAAAAGATTTATAGCGTCCAGTTTGCATTATTTTAAAAAGCCTTCTAAAATAAAAACAGCAATGATGAGTCAGTTACAATAAATACTAACTAGTTGTTAATAAAAATAAATACTAACTAGTTGTTAATGATAATAAATACCAACTAGTTGTTAATAAAATAAATACTAACTGGTTGTTAATAAAATAAATACCAACTGGTTGTTAATAAAATAAATACCAACTGGTTGTTAATAAAATAAATACTAACTAGTTGTTAATAATAATAAATACCAACTAGTTGTTAATAAAAATAAATACTAACTAGTTGTTAATAATAATAAATACCAACTAGTTGTTAATAATAATAAATACCAACTAGTTGTTAATAAAATAAATACTAACTAGTTGTTAATAAAATAAATACCAACTGGTTGTTAATAAAATAAATACTAACTGGTTGTTAATAAAAATAAATACTAACTAGTTGTTAATGATAATAAATACCAACTAGTTGTTAATAATAATAAATACCAACTAGTTGTTAATAAAAATAAATACTAACTAGTTGTTAATAATAATAAATACCAACTAGTTGTTAATAATAATAAATACCAACTAGTTGTTAATAAAAATAAATACCAACTAGTTGTTAATAATAATAAATACCAACTGGTTGTTAATAAAATAAATAATTAAATAAATTAAGAATACATAATTGGGTAATTTAAATTTAAACAGTTTGGCAAAAGTCGTCAAAAATTTCAGAAATCTAAAAGATTTATAGCGTCCAGTTTGCATTATTTTAAAAAGCCTTCTAAAATAAAAACAGCAATGATGAGTCAGTTACAATAAATACTAACTAGTTGTTAATAAAAATAAATACTAACTAGTTGTTAATAAAAATAAATACTAACTAGTTGTTAATAATAATAAATACTAACTAGTTGTTAATAATAATAAATACCAACTAGTCGTTAATAATAATAAATACTAACTGCTACTGTTAGTATACTTGGAATATATTTAAGAGTCAGTTATTTATCACATCGAAATGTGCAGAAAAGAGTGAGCTCAGTCCGCCTAATATTAGATAATTCTAATGAAAAATATATACATAAAATAAATAATAAAATAAGAAATGTTTTCCTCAAATGGATACATTTTATACACTTGAGAGCACAAACGTCTAGGACTCAGTAGCCGGTAAAACCCATAACCTCTGGTATTCTGTCCTAGCCTATCAAGGTTTTGTTAACAGTTTCTTATAAATCGATTTATGTTTAATCATTAATACAGTTTTCACAATTAAAAGTTATATCAAGAACAGTAAAACTTATTAAACATTATCTTTTTGCGAAAATTACAGACATTATTTTGCAAACACAACAGGCGAATTTCAATAAGTTTATTTATGATTGTTTTGTGCTTTTGTGAAAATTATTCATCAAGACGAATTGTAATTTAATTAATAATTAATTTAATTAAATTTTTCACGCAAAATAGGAACTTTCAGTTTTTCCCTAAATTCCCAATTATCCTTTTCCAATTTTTCTTTCAATAAAAGCCTAAATCGAAGAAAATCGGTCTAAACGTTCTCAAGTGATGAGCTTGCCAACGAACAGCATTAAATTTTTAGGAATATATAATACTGTTGCACAAATAACTAAGTCAAGTTCAAAAAATGCCGTGACTTCTATCCTGCCGTACCTATAAGGAAAGAATATGAAGGAATTTATTAAAATTTCATATTTATATGTTAAGAAGATTAATTGTATGTGCTAGAGGGCGGATGACGGGTACGGGAATTACTTTGTGGTAAACCGTAAAGTGGTAAGACTACTCCACTTCCACCCCATGAACAAGCAAGAGTAGTAAGGTCAACGTAAAAGTAACAAAGGAACACATAGTTCACCAGATGGCGAGTAATTCTTACGGCCCATGACATAGACACGGCTGTTTTGTCCTGTAATTTTGTGAGGGCGTGGTCCTACTCCGTACGAGCTGACCCATTTAGATAGAAACAAACTGTAGTGTACCTCTATCACTTTTAATCTGATTGTGATGACTTCAATGAAAACCTGCAAAGATTCAAATGCACATGAATTGTCACCCCTGAGATCTGAGATGGAATGTCTAGTTACCATTAATTGGTTCGCCGGATTCCTGCACTCACCATGTGAAACATAGCTGATATGCTGCTAATTCGCCCTGGAACTCAGTGAGATGGTGGTCCTTCTCTGGTTGAGCCGTCCCATTAAATAAGTTCCTTTATTAATAGTACAGAACAGTCTATAAGTAAACATAACTTCTAGTAAGGAAATACATTGACAAGCCATGACATTTAAAGAAGTATAAATAGATTTAAATTTTTAAAAACAAAAGTTACCACTCGTAACATTTAATCGTGAAATACGCAATTAAGGTATAAGGAATGTTCTTTTATTATTTTCCTGTTAAACATATAAAATTGATTTTAAATGTAATTCCAAGCAATTAAATACCATTTGTAATACAAATACAAAAGCAAGTCCTATTCTCTTTAGAGGGAAGGCCTATTAACGGTCTGTCGTCATTTGATAATTTTGGAAAAGTTATTAAATTATAAGAATGTGATTTATTTTTTACATTGAAAGTAATAACGAGGACACTGTTCACTTGATGGTAAGTATTTTCTGCGGCCCATCGCATCTACTTTCATCCTTCACAAGTAATCTTAATACAAATGCGTTGTCACCCTTGAGGACTGAGATGGAATACCTCGACACGAGTAATATATATTTTATTACCAGACATTCCATCTTAGTCCTCAAGGTTGACAACGCATCTGCATTATAATTCCTTGTCAAGGATGAATGTAGATGTCATGGGCCGCAGGAATCATTTACCATCAGGTGAACTGTGTGCTCGTTTGTTACTCTCAATGCAATAAAAAAAAGGCTCTCCGGATTCCTACACTCAGCAGACGAAACACAGCAAAGCGTTAGGCTGCTATTTCACGCCGGTGTTCTGTGAGGGCGTGGTCCTCTCCAATCGAGCTGACCCATTCATTATGCAGCTAGAAACAAACTGCATCGTAGCTCTACCACCGTGAAACATGTGGTTCATGTATCTGGCTGTAATGACAAGTTGTCAGCGTATCGCATAATACACTCGTATACGCTATTAAACGCCATTGGCTTTTACAAGCACTATACATCGGGTAAGAGCTGGGACACACTATTTATTTTATGAAATAAATAGGTTACAAACGAGCACACGGTTCACCTGACGCTAAATATTTCCTGCGCCTCAAACAATACGTTCATTCTTTATGAGAAATCATAATTTAGATGCGTTGACACTTCTGATACATATAGTATATAGATAGTCTCGATTCTTACGCTCATCAGATAAAGATGAACTATTAATTAACTCTGATATTGTGTGAAAGAGTGGACCAAATAAAAAAGTTAATTCCAGTTCAGCATTGAAGTACTCTATTTGAAGTAACTCGCATATCGTAATTCGGGTTTAACGTAGAAATGAACGTTTCATATAATTTTTATCAAATTAATCGCTTTCTAATCTATCTTAAAGGGTTACTTCGGATTCTGAAAGTTTATTAGAAGTGAGTGCCTTTATAGTTAACTCTTTAGGTAGTACAGTTATGTATAGGGTAGATTATAATTCTTTTACTTACTAGAAATCACCGTATTTAGAATCGACAAGAAGACGTCAACTATAATATCAAAAATAGCGATATCTATAGATTCAATATATCATGTATAAAAAGTAAATCAAGTAATAAATATAGTAAATATAACATAATATAAATACAAGAATTAAAAATAAATGAAGAGGACGTATTGACATAAAACGATCGTAAGGCATAATCCTGTTTCCACTGACGAAGTTGATTAATGTCTATGCACAAAGTAAAACAGATAATTCTTTTAATGGAGTGGATGTAAATGTTTATTAAGATTTCAATCTGTGATGTGACATGTTATTACTTAGTGACCAGGATATCTAGGATATGATCTAACGTACAAGGGTTCGAACTCCAGCTGGTTCATTTGTGCTTGAAGTCTACGTGGAGTAGTGCTTAGAGTACCTAAGTACTGCGTCTTGCGTACTGGGTTCGATCCCAGCTAAGAAAAGCCAGAAACAATATATGTATATCATAAACTTTTTTTTAAAATTATATTGAGAGTAAGAAACGAGCACACAGTTCAACTGTTGGCGAGTGACTCCTACGGTCCATGACATCTACATTCATCCTTGACAAGGAGTCATAGTGCTGATGCGTCGAACACCCTTGAGGACTGAGATGGAATACCTCGACACGAGTAATATATATTTTATTACCAGACATTCCATCTTAGTCCTCAAGGTTGACAACGCATCTGCATTATAATTCCTTGTCAAGGATGAATGTAGATGTCATGGGCCGCAGGAATCATTTACCATCAGGTGAACTGTGTGCTCGTTTGTTACTCTCAATGCAATAAAAAAAAGGCTCTCCGGATCCCTGCACTAACCAGACGAAACACAGCAAAGCGTTAGGCTGCTATTTCACGCCGGTGTTCTGTGAGGGCGTGGTCCTCTCCAATCGAGCTGACCCATTCATTATGCAGCTAGAAACAAACTGCATCGTAGCTCTACCACCGTGAAACATGTGGTTCATGTATCTGGCTGTAATGACAAGTTGTCAGCGTATCGCATAATACACTCGTATACGCTATTAAACGCCATTGGCTTTTACAAGCACTATACATCGGGTAAGAGCTGGGACACACTATTTATTTTATGAAATAAATAGGTTACAAACGAGCACACAGTTCACCTGACGCTAAATATTTCCTGCGCCTCAAACAATACGTTCATTCTTTATGAGAAATCATAATTTAGATGCGTTGACACTTCTGATACATATAGTATATAGATAGTCTCGATTCTTACGCTCATCAGATAAAGATGAACTATTAATTAACTCTGATATTGTGTGAAAGAGTGGACCAAATAAAAAAGTTAATTCCAGTTCAGCATTGAAGTACTCTATTTGAAGTAACTCGCATATCGTAATTCGGGTTTAACGTAGAAATGAACGTTTCATATAATTTTTATCAAATTAATCGCTTTCTAATCTATCTTAAAGGGTTACTTCGGATTCTGAAAGTTTATTAGAAGTGAGTGCCTTTATAGTTAACTCTTTAGGTAGTACAGTTATGTATAGGGTAGATTATAATTCTTTTACTTACTAGAAATCACCGTATTTAGAATCGACAAGAAGACGTCAACTATAATATCAAAAATAGCGATATCTATAGATTCAATATATCATGTATAAAAAGTAAATCAAGTAATAAATATAGTAAATATAACATAATATAAATACAAAATTAAAATAAATGAAGAGGACGTATTGACATAAAACGATCGTAAGGCATAATCCTGTTTCCACTGACGAAGTTGATTAATGTCTATGCACAAAGTAAAACAGATAATTCTTTTAATGGAGTGGATGTAAATGTTTATTAAGATTTCAATCTGTGATGTGACATGTTATTACTTAGTGACCAGGATATCTAGGATATGATCTAACGTACAAGGGTTCGAACTCCAGCTGGTTCATTTGTGCTTGAAGTCTACGTGGAGTAGTGCTTAGAGTACCTAAGTACTGCGTCTTGCGTACTGGGTTCGATCCCAGCTAAGAAAAGCCAGAAACAATATATGTATATCATAAACTTTTTTTTAAAATTATATTGAGAGTAACAAACGAGCACACAGTTCACCTGATGGCAAGTGATTCCTGCGGCCCATGACATCTACATGCATCCTTGACAAGGAATCATAATGCAGATGCGTTGACACCCTTGAGGACTGAGATGGAATGAAGAAATAGAAGAAAAAATGAGAAAACTCGTCCACTAATAAAGCTCTCCGGATCCCTGCACTAACCAGACGAAACACAGTAGGATTATGCTGCTATTTTACAATGGTATTCTATGAGGTCCTACCCCGGTCATTCTGCAGCTAGAAACTAACTGTAGTGTAGCTCCATCACTGTTACAACTGTTGGTGGTCTGGTCTGGGGAGTTGTAAGTATACTCCTTGACACTCCATGAACGCCATCGTAATAAAGTAGTTTGCCGTTAACTAAAAATTTTCTTTTAATCAAATGTAAATTTAAGACTATTAGATAATATTAATTTAAAACCGAAGTATTTTAAATTCTATGCACTAGGGACGGTGCATATGGACAACTCAGTGCAATTACCGGCTTTTACGAAGCAGGCCTGGTTCATATATTTAGCGATTCATTAATGTTTTTTTATTTATTTATTAACTCTTTATTGCGTTAATCTTAACAAAGTTCAAAGTTCACAAAGGGCGGACTTAATGCCAAAGGCATTCTCTACCAGTCAACCCAAGATGTGTTAAGATATGTGTATTATAGGTGTAGCAATAAACTAATTAAAGAAGGAAAAAAAAATAAAAACAATAACATGAATTAATACACAATATATATATATAACATTAGCTAAATATTATGTTCCATAACCTTGACGCTGCGTCCGAACCTACTTTTATTTTTTATATCTTTTAGTATATATTTTTATTTATTAATTCGCATCGGCCTATGGGAGGCAAAGACTACCAAGTATCTCTGAGTAATTGGGACAAAAGATTTCATTTGCTATTAATTTAAAATATTTAGCGCGAAGTTTTACAGTAAAAGTACACTAACTTAATGTTATGTCATTGTTGTACAAGTAATAATAACCTTGGATATGACAATAATTTTAAAAATATAAGTGAAAATGTTGAATGCGGAACACCTCACTGCGCGTTACTAAATAAAGACACACCGGTAACCTTAGTTCATTGAACTTGTATAAGATCAAAAATGGAAGACAAAACCGATGATATTACTTTGACAAGTAAAAAATATAACTCACGTTAAGTAAGTGAGTAAGTAATAATATTTTTATATTTTTACTGACGAACTGATTATTTATCTTTTGCTATAAGGAACCATAAACTAGCAATAAAAAGAAATATCTTTTAATTATCCTTGCTTAATGCACCTGATGGGCAAAACGTAGGACAGATGTCAAATCAACACCCTTTTGGGTATTTTTGATATTTCTTTCGGTTGTAATAATTAATGCATATTTATATTTTTATGTAATCAAATTTCATTGGCATGTTATTGTCAAGATAACGTCCAGTAAACCTTACAAAAATCTTGTGTTCACTTATCGATACGAAAGCATAAGGGATTTGTTCCAAACGGTGAACAAATTATGGAGAGTGGATCACTACGTTTTTATATGAACCACGAGAAGCTACTATAAACAACGTAACGATTAAATCACGTAATGAACCTGCCAGCTCGCACCTCAACCTTCCAAACAAAGCAAAAAGTTAACTCCAAACAAGCAAATGACAGTACTCAAGTTCAGTGCCAATTGGTGTATATAGTTGACGTATATAAGCAAGCGTTATCTTGTAAAATAGGTTTTTAGTCGTTTAGAATAAGTTAACTTTGTTGAATAACAAATCGTATAACGCTAGTATGAAGATTTAATTTGTTTAACATTTATTATGATCGGGAAAAAAAGCAGAATGTCAAATGAATGATATCGATGAATGTAAAAAATTCATGATAAATCAGTAGAAATCTTAAATGTATGCGGTTAAGGTAATCTCAAACAGTGATAGGTATACGAATATTGTTTTCTTCGTAAAGAAAACACATTTGCAACAAACAAATTAAGTTTATTGAAACTCTTATTTTCGTATAGAAAAAGATGAAATGAGAATGAAAGAAAATATCTAAAATAGATAAACGTAATTAAAACGTAATTTTGAAAGGTTTTAGTTTATATTTTTAGAATTAGTTTTTTTTATATCCGTAAGTGAAATATGAAATACATTATAAACAAAAAAAAATGGTTTTTGGTATATAATTTATTCCATATTAAATACGACGGCCACGTCGTTTATAGTATGATTATGAAACCTAATGACAATTACGTTGCTTTGGAAAATGCAAAAAAAAAACCTTTATTACTGTTATATAGCCTTTATTGTGTACCTAACGATTCTATTCTACAACTTTAATAACAAACGGTCATGAATGTGATTAAATACAAGATTTATTAGATATTGATACAATATAACCTAACCTAGATGTTTGTGTAAACGTTTATTTTATTGGTAATATATAATTTTATGGTCTTTGTTCTGCTCGTCGACATCTTTTGGTGGTGTCATGACGTCAACTGCGCAGTATTTATTATAGTAGCATAAGCACAAGTACAAAGGCAACCACTTGTCCTTCACTTCCCTAACCAGATATAAGACACATGCGATAGAATTGGATGAAGGTTCGGATGAACTATCAGCGAACGTGACATTTTTTTTTCATAGAACAGGTGACCAACGAGCAAGCAGTTCACCTGATGGCAAGTGATACAGCCGCTCATGGACTATCGCAACAATCAGCCGAGTCGCATGCGGCCTTTAAGAAGTCGTATCGGTTCTGTATTACCGCTTTTACATTTTATAAACACGACTAGATCTTAAATTCAACAACGTCATCAGGGAAGTGAATTAAGAAACTGCGACTCAAAAGCCAGATAGATATTCTAACAACTTGACTCTCTAAAATGAATAATAGTATATTTGATCTGATAATGGTATATAACATAGACCATTATCCTTTTGAATGGTCAAAATACCCCGACCTTGATAACTACTTTTGTTTTGTCTGGTGAGTCAATAAAGTTGAAGATCTACAACTAACTGAAGAACTAACTGCAACGAATGTGTATTCCGATTCCTTAACGACAATGGGTATGGTATGTCTGTGCTAGATTCTGTTGATGTTGATGCTGTTAGCCTATGCGGCTCTTACAGCTTCATCGGACACAGGGCTCACGGAACTCAGGGGTCCGTGAGCTGGTTATTTTACATGGTATGTCTGTAGGGAACTACATACCACCATGTGAACTGAATGCCCGTTTGTCATCTTAATTTCAATCCAGGTGGATATAGTATTACAATAGTCCCACTGTCCCACCATTGATTTAGTATTAATTACAATAAATTTATGCTTATTTCATACTAATATATTTTATGCAACGAGAGGGTAAGTAACTATAAAATACCAATAGATTTCGCCACCGATAAGTAAAAACGCCTATAATAATTACTTTACTTATCAACCTAAAAAGTCAATTCGTGAAATTACAACAAAATACTTTCTAAAATTTAATATTTTTACATGCGAAAACAACTCATTTTTTATAATACCTCTAATAATAGTTACGTCATATATTGATTATGACAATGTTATTGATAAATATCAATTATTGATATAGTAATACCAATTTTATAATTTTATGTTTTTAAATTTATGGTCTGTTTGTTTTGTTCTAAAAGTGGCAATTGTATCTTTAAATTTATTCTTCTAGTAATTTTAAGTTAATTTAATTTACACTTATTTATAGCATATAATATATTAACTGATATCTATTTGACGTGATAAATTTAGGTTCCTTCTTTCTCGTTCACATGTTTGTAATCTATGCGAAAAACATAGTTTACATTATTACCATAATTTATCGTTTTTGTAATATTTAATTATTTGGATTAATTTTCTTAACAAAAATTTTAATGATGATAAAATAATATAAATTTATAGTGTAGGTTTATATGATTAGGTAATTACTATTATTTATTATTATTATTTACCTAAATGATTAGGTATCTTATATCTTTATGCATTATATACACATATTATTTAGTTCACATGAGGCAATACAAAGATATACTAGTGTCATATTTATCCAGTATCATTCATGTATGCTTAACTCTTGTACTTTGTACTCGTCCTTGCCACACAATAGTATCCAGTTAAGCTCTTTCAAAATATCAAATGTCTTCTAATAATAAAATTACTTAATTATATTTCTATACTTTCTGAATACTTCGTTTTCTTTTATTGACTGATTAGCCCGAGGGCTTTTACAGCTTCACTGGGTTGAAATGGTCGGGCCGAGTGTTTATTTATGGTTAACTAACACAAGGGTTCCCGAGACGGAGCCTCGGCTGGACCGGTAAGGTGGCGTGAAAGCAACCGACTCGCAGGTGCCCGAAAGGGCCGCATCAGCTCGACCAATTAGAAGCAACTAACGGATTAAAATACATTGTAAATCCTATTTTAACTGGAGTTTTGTTATCTTTTTTATCGTTGGTGTATAAAAATGTTGTATTTATAATCATAATCCCTTTCACATAATACCAGCGTAAAATAGAAAAATAACTCTGTTGTGTTTCGTCTGGTGAGCGTAGGGATCCGGAGAATTTTATTACTAGTTAGGAGGCTTTTCCGACGATTCCATTTTAGTTCTTAGGAGTGACAGCGAAACAGATTTTATAATATTAATATTTTTTATTGCATTGAGTGTAATAAACAAGAAATAACAACACAGTTCACCTGATGGTAAGGGATTCCTGCGGCCATGACATCTACATTCATCCTTGACAAAATTATGATTCTTTTTCAGAATGTTAAAAGTTCGCTAAAAATTCTTGATACCTAGTATACCATCCTTTAGTTTATTAGTAATAAAAACCGGGGAAACAATATTATTGAATAAAAAATAGTCAAGATGAATCTACCGGTGAATATACGGTTTGTGTTTTGTTCGTGATTTTTTGGTTATTTATTATTGCACATAACTGATCGCAGTTCCGTGTTCAGAAACATAAAACAGTGGTTATTAAATATACTCCGCCGCTCAGTTTTCGGAATAATTTATTGTTTTTCTTCTATTTTTTGTTACACGGAGTAATTGTATAGCAAACTTGAAATTGATTATCTCAATCCATTCCTCCTAATAATGCAATTGATTAAAGTGTTAAAAATCTGCCGAGTGGTGGCGGTATGATTCTATCATCCATCAAGGGTAGCGGCCTCTGTGAAGCATATTAATATTTTTTCAAGGCCAATATGAGAAAGGTGTAACTATAACAAGGAGATGCGTTGCAGGCATGCGTGTGTCAGCGTAAGTTGTCTGCTTAAGTTAGTGATATTGCGAAACAATTACATCGCAAAATCTAATTTAGGATAAATCTATATTTAGCAGCATAATGCTTGAGTAAACTAACTTTAAAGGTTAATTGTACTTATGATTTTATAAGAACATTCATCGTAAATCTCGGATTTGTGTCTGTAATGCTGAACTGAGATGATAGTTATGAGACGGCGCTTTGTTTTACAACGTATTAACAAGAGATACGTATATGAGCAACTTCCATTATAAAAGCGAGAAAACACCATAATATTTCAAATTTGCTAATTAAGTATAATTATTTAAGAATTTTCAACGGTTGTAAAACCGCTGGATATATCTCGTGGAACAAAAAATTGAACTGCGTACCCATTGTTCGCGTAGTATTGTGATTTATACAGTTCTCTTAAACCTGTTTGTAAATTTTTTGCTCATACAGTTCTCGTTAAATAGATAACGTAATAGAATCTTGATTTTATTTGTAGAAATAATAGAATAAGTGTTAAATATTTGAAGGAAAGTTTTACCACCATCACGACACGGTAGCGGAAATCCTAGAGGGTCTACAAAGGCTCATAAGGGATCCGAATGAGACTGTCTGTATGCCTACAAATACTCATAGTGTCTGAAGATCATGACTGAAAGGGATCGCTGCAACGTAGAAGATAAACGAAATTGAATCTGGCAAGGAGATATTTACAAAGAGATTTTTTAAGACATTATATAGAAAGCATAGTGTATAAGTATTCCTTCTAATAATGGACGATATTCAGATGTCTATATGGATCTACATTTCGACAATCCGAAGAAAAACCATGAATCCATTTTGGAAAAGTTCTAATTTTCTTAGCTCTTCTGTGGGATAAAGATAGCTTAGAAAAAGAAGCAGAAAACACTGGCAGTATTAATTTGAAAAGTAAAACGAGGAATAGAGTAGATTTGGACTTTGCCTGCAGTAGAGCTACATTGCAGTTTGTTTCTAGCTGCAGAATAAATGGGTCAGCTCGACCGGGGTAGGACCACGCTCTCGCAGAATAAAAGCGTGAAATAGCAGCATAATGCTGCTGTCTTTCGTTTGGTGAGTGTTGGCATCCAGAGACCTTTATTACTGGAGACGAGACATTCCATCTCTTCAAGGGTGACAACGCGTTTGTATTATGATTCCTTGTCAAGGATGAATGTAGATGTCATGGGCCACAGGTATCATTACCATCAGGTGAACTGTGTGCTCGTTTGTTAATCCCTATATAAATGAAAAAAAAAAACCACCCTACAGCTTGTTTTTGATTTGGTTTGTTCGAATGGGTTAAATGTAATAATTAGTAAAACTGTGACCAAATTACTAGTAAAAAGCGTGATAACCATAGGCCACACTAATTACTTACTACAACTACTATGTACACGATTGTCAATGTGAAATCAGCATAGAAAATAATAATAATATAATATATTAATAATAATTGATTAATATTGAAATATCTGGACCCATCACACGTGATGACCGACATGTGTTAAGCCGACCTAAATTATTTCTATAGTATCTGCAAACGGATAATTCAAAACAGCCTCTTGAATCACCCGAGGCGGTTGGGACTTCGGGACGGGCAGACACCGCTCGTATAGTCGTTAAACCCTTGACGGTTTGGACTCCTCTGAGAGATTCTCATCTGGTTGGTTCTTTTATATATTTATTTTATTATATTATATATATTTGTTTTATTATTTGTAAATAGTAATTTATTTATTTCTTTTATTGACTAACCAGGCGTTGATAGAAATATAAAATATTCCTAAAAAATAATTGATTATATTTGAGTGCAATACCCAAAATTATTAGGATACGATTTTACAATAACTTTTATCTAACCAATATTTTTTTTATTATTTAATAGATTTTCTATAGAAAATCTACCAAAATCTTAATTATATGCCTGCTAAAAGTTTTCAGAGTAATCTAAAATCGGTCATAAGTAAACTAATAAATAACAGTATAAACAGTTTCTTTCTTCGGTGTATGCTTCACTTGAAATTAGGATAATTAGAATATCAAAATAATAATCATTTCCTTGGAAATGTAATCTGATTCCTAACCGATAAATAACATTTCTTCAAGTTCTTAAGTTGACAAACGAGCACAGAGATCACCTGATGCTAAGAGATGAAAAAAGACAATAAATAACCTCGATACTCAACGAAGACTCATATATATATATTACAAAAATATTATATTGTTACTGTGGACTTAGATAGAATTCCACGACACGCACTATACGAAATACATCAGCGTTATGATGATAATATATTATATTATATATTTAATGTTATAAATTCGCCTGCATGCTCTTATTGGGGTTTACAGAGCGTCAGTGGTCTATAAGAACACTTAATTTAGATAGTTGAGAGAGTAATTTAACATAAAGTCATACGTTTTAAGGAATAAATTATATCTATGTATTAATCTTTAATATTCTCTTTTCACTATCATCTCGTTACTCTGTTTATTGTTCTCTATTTCTATGGTGTGTATTAAAAAGTATTCTATTATCTTTTACCAAAAATTATCCTCGACGTAAAGACAACCGTTAAATTTTCTCTTTGTTTCTCTCCTAATCTTGTTCCGTTCTGGACTTTTTACAATACAATATACCAAAACTTGCGTTCTCTGGAAAAACTACAGTACCGGTATTAATTTTATGGTCCCTTGATGAAGGCAGAGTGTCTTGCCATCGGAGGCATAAAGCGCGGGTATTTACTTATTTATTTGATTAGAAATATGTATACTAAAATCGTGGATTCAACCGATCTTTGTTATCCGGTTATTTTAAAGGAATCAGTAGAATTGACTGTCAGAATTTATTATTAAGCATTATGTTAATGAATAAAGAAGCCAAAGTCTAAGTTGATTAATAAAATTCATAAGTATGTAACGCTTTATTGAGTTGTAATCAATTTAAGATAAGGCACGTTGAAGTAGATTTAACATTAACTATTATCGTTCACAGCCTTGAGTGGACGTTACGAAACTTTTTGACTGAGATAAGAAATTGAAATAATTTAAACAACTAATTAAATAAAAATATAAATTTATCAAGTTCATTTTAATTTACATTTTCATTGGTTTTCACAAATTTCTCGTACAAAAAATTTATTAAATTAATTAAATTATTACACGGAATCTTATATAAATATATTTATATTGAAATGTTATAAAAAAATATTCACTTTCATTTAATTAAAATGAGCATGATAATATAAAACTATGCAGCATATTAATACAAACTCTTAAGTATAGGAAAAAAAATCTAAATTAATGATGGTGAATTAAAAATTGAAATTACGATTATTTAAATCTGACAAATGGAAGAGAACATGAATCAGTGTGGGTAGTGGGTACTCACGGTTTTTCCAATTCGGATCGTGTTGGTTGGCCATTGCTAATGGACATGTTTGGGTTCGAGTTTACCTCAATATTACCGACGGTGTTGTTCACTAATTCATTATTATTAACTATTGACGCAGTTTCAAAAATAACTCTTTCGTTTAGAATAACTTTATCATTGTTTTTTTCCCATTTTGCATCAGCTTGTATGAATATAGGCGCTGGTGCATCACCGTTTTGTTTGTACGTCTCTAGGGTCGCGGAATTTGTTATAGGCAAGTCAGCTTGATGCCCGTTATACTCTAACAGTGATTTCGTGCGTAAAGATTTAATTCTTCTGAAGGACATCACTATTATTATCGAAAAACTCGCATAAAGTTATATTTGTAATTATTGTTTATGATCTTTCAAAAATCAATTAATTTGAAAGTGTCTATAGATGTCCTGAACGAAAAGAATTTCTAAAATATGCTTGACATAAAGAATTATTAAGGCACGTCACATTAGTTATTAAATATACCGATCACTAAAATATTATCACACTGACAACCGGGGCTTATCAGTAACTATACATTAAATGACCCTAAAATTAAGGTTTAATCGATTCGGACATTGGAATGTAACGATAGTTTAATTAATAATATTCTCCAGTTATCATTATAATACGATTAAATGCGGATTGCTTTTGTAACGCACATACCTCTGTCCGGTGAACGCGGTCGTTGCGAAGGTACACAAATGACTGAGTCGACTCCACAAACCATTCGTTGATCAGCCAAGGAAATTCCACTTAGCGGTTTCTTTACATCTTTGTCTTACCACCACGGAAATAAATATTTATGAATGACTATACAGGCTTGCGTCTCGAGTAATGCCATTAAAATAGGGTAAAAAAAACAAAAAAAAAACGGAAACGTCTCTCTCGCTTGACGGTAACTTCGCGTTTACTAACACGTCCAATGAAATTGTATCGTTGTGTAGCGGTATAAATTACCATTAATGCGTCTTAAATATTGTTTCCTTGGTTAAAATGTATTAAATAATATTACTCATATCTCACTTAATTACTTTAGTTACATTACAATTACTATGTGTTATTTGAATCCTGAAACTTGCATAATTTTTTTCTTAACTTGCTGGACACAATTTTTAAATGTTTTAGTGTAGTACCAACATAACAAAGATCTAACCAACTATAGTTTATATTCAATTGTTTCTAGGCCTGTAAAATGAGGGTCGAGTGCATTTCTGGCATCTATTCAGGTTTCTTTGTTGCTATTCGGGACTCATTAATCGCTTAAAATGTTAATCACTGCATGTCTGGCAAACCTGTATCACTGAATTTAGTGTGAATACCCCTTATGTAGGTATTTAAAAATACATTTAAAACTTAATATCGCTTCTATGTCTTCGAATTATTAAAAACAAAGGCTTGTGTAAACAGTTACATTTATTATTATTACTTATATTTTAAACATTGACAAAATAAATATTAAATTATTTAAAATATATTCATTCCTTTAATAGGTGTACCCTTTCCTTAATTTGTTGGTGGTTCAGAGATAAATAAACAGGTATAATAATAAATATAGAGGTGTACATATATGTATATGATAATTAAGTAAATCAACCAAACAGAAATCAAAAGATAATACGTGATGATTCACGCATTTACAGATCTCTATGATCTATAAATGATAATAAATATCTTCTAGTTTCCAGTTATTCTAAATATATATTTCTGTGAGTAAAAATACGTCCAGTGTAACTTATAATATGACAAAAGAATTGTAATTCCTCTAGTCAATAAAAAAATATGTCATGCGATCCAGTCAAAATTCCCTAGAACTTATCACCGGTAACGAGACATTCTACAATTCATTCAGTCCACATACTGTACTCCGATTTCTTAACGAGGTGAAATGTAGGTGTCATGGACAATAGGAATCACTTACCACAATGTGTTAGTTTGTTACTTCATCATTTTGATCATTCAACAAATTGGAGAATCTGGAAATGCAATCGAAAGCTCATAAAATCAAAAATTCCAAATCAAAAGACGCTTTATTTAAGTAGGTTTATATAAAACACTTTTGAATCGTTAAGATAATAAGGTATATATATATATATATATATATATGTAATTCTTAATGTATATGGAAAATATGATATTAATAACCAGAAAAGTTTATACCATGTTCCAAGTTGCATGTCATTATATTAATTTTAATCGCAATATGTATTTACAAAAAAGTTAGTTAAAGTAGATAGACCCCACTGCTAGTCTCCAGGGCTATAGGCATCCTCGCTACAGAGGAAGCATAGTCTACCACACGGCTCGACATGTATGACATGAACGTTAAAATCGTTTTTTTCAAAAATCAAAAATTCAAAATCAAAAGACGCTTTATTTAAATAGGTTTATATAAAACACTTTTGAATTGTTAAGATAATAAGGTAATAACTAATAGGACCACCACTTCGGAAGGCATCTGCCAGCGAGAAGAGACAACAAGAAACTCGAATAGTTACGATATTTTTTAAATAATAATTTACAAAATGTCCAAGAGTTGTCCAGTATTGAACCCATAGCTCAAAGCTTAAATCCAAGCATGTTAGTCAGAAAAATATTCTGACAAAGGGTACTTACTACCTTTGATTAATTGGTTCATGTTAAAAAAAAAGTGGATTTGTTATTAATTGAAACCATCAGTTTGAGTTTTTTATATAATTATTAATGAACGTGTTTCATAATAATTATCTACGTCCCCTGGCTGACTGTCACGAGGCACTATCCTGAGCCAACTGCATCCATCGCTTTCCTGACTTGAAAACAAATGCTGTTTTAAATAGTTCAAAAAGTATACAATGACACGGTCAATGTATGTATATATACTTTTTGAACTATAACCAATAATACCATCCATCCAATCATCCAAGGGGATCCAATTACTTATGATAAGAGATATGTATCTTGAATCTTGGTTGAGGATGGATGAGATGGAGGTATTGACGTGTTTACGTGTCTCTGTCATCGATTACCTTCAGGTGAAACGTTTGCTGGTTTATAACTCTTGGTCTAATAAAAAATACATCATATTAAATTGCTCTATTTTAAAAAGTTATCCACTTATTTGTACGAATAGCTTATTATATAATTTAATAGAACTCGAAAACAAGGTTAAAAAATATTAAATTTTAATACAAAGTAAATTTTCAAATTTACTTTACTTACTATTAATTAATTACTTAATTTTCGTGGTACGTTAATTTTAAAAAGAAGTTTTGAATATCCCTGAAGTTGTATAGATTATGATTATTATTGCTTATTGTTTTTTTAAATAGTTCCATAAAAGACTGTCAAAAAAAGAGAACAAAATATATGTTTTTATGTCTTTTATGACTCAAAAAGAAAGGGCCAGTCAGTATGATTGGCTACCAATTGAATTTTTTTGCATCATTAAATAGTATCACTAAAATGCTCAATTAAGTACATAACATATCTAAGAAATAAAATAACGATTTTAATGTTCAATATATTTCGAGCCGCGTGGTAGACTATGCTTCCTCTGTAGGGAGGATGCCTATAGCCCTGGAACATGGTGATATAATTTTCTGGTTATTAATATCATATTTTCCATATACATTAAGCATTATATATAAATATATGTAAATATATATATATATTCCGTATACATTATTCTAAGTTTACTTTAGATCTGCCTTATCCGATGTGAGGGTATATAAAATATCGTTAGAAATTAGTTCTAATGCAGTGACATAATATTTGACAAATACACGCGGACCCGAAAACTAACTATTAATCGAACCCAGGATCCACGAAATCCTAACTTCAATATAAAAAAAATGTTAATATTATATCAGGGATAGCCATTTTCTCTTAGAATTTTACTAACTTAAATTACTACTTGATTTTTTTATCAACTGCAATGTATAATAAAATAATAAGTTGTTGTGTTATTTGTTCGTAAATATGAAAAAGGTTTTTCATTTTTCTTTTCTTTCTAACTGGTAACATTTGACAATAATGGCACTTCTTCACTTTATAAGAACATTTCTATTTTTTAACAACAGTTTGAAAAAAATACATTTTTCTTATTCCCTATATTGGAGGGTAGGTTTGTGTCTAATCCGACCGCTCTTCAAGTTTCATTGAAGAATGAATTGAATGATCACTCCGAGACCGATCTTCGGTGCCAGATTTCATGACATTTTGTTACAATTTTGAACCTGCATCTCTGAAAAACAATATTAAAAATATTTTTTCGTAAAGTCCACCAGGTAGGAGTGGAGGTGGGACTTAGTGTTCCTTGGCTGTTTCTTCACTTTTTTTATAACCTCCAAAAATTTCTTTAAATCTGATCAAAATAGTTTTTACTCATTTAAATTTTGGAACATAGGTAACATTGTTTTTAGGCAATTGATTAAAGGCACCTAATATAAAATACTAAATTTCCTTACTAGGGCCCTGAGATGTCATCTGACCTCTATTAAGATAGGAACCGTTTTCCGTTCCATTGGGAAATTAGGATGAGGTCGGTCACGTACGAACACAACTTGGTATGTCCTCCTACTACAAACACGAGCAAACCTCAACGCTTCAACAAGCATGAATTATAATTAGACTTAATCCTACGCAAATCATAAGTGCAAACAAATAGAGTAGTGGTATATACACTCGGAAACAATATATCTTAGGTCACAAGAAACCTTAATATCTCGAAACCTAATGTTTTGAAGTAAAAAACCATTTTAGCGACTATCTAACACTACTCAAATAAAAGGGATATAACTTTTTAGTTGCTGTAAAGAAATTCCATTATTTTAAATTATTTATTTAAATATGCAGCAAGTATATTAGAAATTTTTGTGATTGAAGCTGGGCACCTAATTTAAGTTAAGTTAAGCAGTTTAATCTATTATTTTTATTTTTATTTTTAATTGTTTTTAATTTGAACAGCCCTCTTCTTTTTTCTTTTTTTTCCCACAACGCGCCTTTAGCAAATACTAGTTTATCGATATCTCAATATAAATATCATTTTGACCATTTTCACCTAGGCACTATAAGAAAAAACAAAAGTTACGATTCCTCTACAAGAGGAAGGAAGATCTTTCTGAATTTTTATCATTAATTATGAGAAAAATGAGGATGGCTCTAAAGATATGGTAATTAATGCTATAAAGCATTTCAAGAAGTTTAACACAACAGAAAACGCACCTAGAGAACCGAGACACAAAAAGAATTATATATTTAGCAAAAAAGAACCGTTCAAAGGAGCTTCCAAAGGAGGATACTTCCTTTGGAAGTATTTGGTGCTGTATGGTCGAGAGGTGTGCCAGCAAGAAGAATTAGAAGGCGGTTATGCGAGGCAAATTTATTTCGAAAAAGAATAATTAAAGAATTTCAAGAATATTTCTAAATATATTTAAATACTTTTAAAGAAAGCAAATACTAAAGCTAGATTAGAAGTTGCAATATAACATCGGACAGGACGGGAGTGGTATAATATACTATTTTCGAATTAAACAAAATCCTCATATTGTTTTCGTCAGAATTATTATGATTAATTCTGACGGAAAACAATATGAGAGACGTCCTCCGAAGAAAGAAAAGAATCCAAAGTATATATGAAGCAAACAGCCAAACATAAAGGAGGGAAAATTAAAGTTTGGGACTGTTTTTCACGACAAATTTTAGGCAATATTGATAAATTCCAGTACAAGAATATTTTAGACTGTGTCATAACAATGTTACCCTAACATTGAAACTAGAAAAGTAAAAAATATTAATTCAATAAAAGAATAAATTCTATTATTACGTACAATGTTAAAAAGTCTCTTATTACGGAAAATACATAAAGTATTTTAAAAAAAACATTTTTATAATAAACCTTTGTATTAAGAACGTGGCAGTCTTGGGGGGGCATATATTCATATGCCCACTGCATATGATAATGATGATCATCTAGAACGTGAAATTTAAGAAGTGAATCATTTGAGATATTAAGTTTAAGATATGATAATTGATGGCGAGGCATTCCAAGTTAGTTCTTGGAGGTGATATCACATATTCGTTTAGTAACTGTCTGATGAAATTTTAACATGCACTGTCACTCAAAAATAACTGGGTGAAGTTAGACGTTAATTAGTTTATTTTTCTATACAATATAATAAATTTAATTTAATGTATAATCTATTAACGCAGTTTTGTACCTAAATTAAAAAAAAAAAACATATGTTTAAATTTAGAATACAAAGTCTGAGTTTTAAAATAATTAGAAGGTTTGTAAAAGAAGGAGCAAATATAGGTTGATATGTAGTAAGAGTGAAGTTTTTTGTCATATTTATTCATCTAATCCTTTGTCCTCGTTACCACCATTATCTGACAAGAGAACGACGAGTCGAGGCATGAAATTGGAAAATCCCGACAATCCGGTTGCGAATCGATTCGTTGAATTCTCAAATGAAGAAAGCAGGTTTACAATTGCGTAGTAAATTTCCGATCTATCTGTTTCATGTTAAAATCAATAATGTTGTCAGAAATACTACGTATATTATTAGTATTCAACTTTCAATGTGAAAGGGGATATAGATCAATATTAGATCAGTCCAGACTCAGCCCGAAAAGAACCAGTCTCTTTTTACTTTTAGACATATTGCTATGGACTCCGCGGCTCATTCAGCTACGCCGGAAGAGACTCAATAACTGCTATGCCGCTGCATTGCTGAAGAAATGATGACGACAAATAGGGAAGGGTTCGAAGTTATACGAGCAAAAAGGTTTGGTTGATCTCTGTTTTAAAGAAATCCGTCTTTAAAACAGAGATCAACCAAAGAGGTACGCAAAAGACGATTTGATAGTAAAAATATATTCCATTTTTCTAATCAGATTTGAGTAAATTGATGAAACATCTCCTACGGCAAGATGATGCATAGTCAAGAAAATTATGACATGAAATCTAAAGATCTGTGAAAGAACTTCTTGAACCTAAAGAGTGCCTTGTTTTAGGGTGAATGACATGTTGTCTTCTTGTATTACCGTAGTGTAAATGGCAGTTTTTGTGTCTGGCTGTGTTGTGCCGTGTTGATAATATTATATCTTTATCCCGATTGTAATATTTCTCCGATCTCATCACTTTATTTTTATCATGTTTCCTTACATGCGCGATTGTTCACGCAATTCTAATATATTGCGCGTATTTATGAACAGTGGATAGCCCACGCTATCTCCGTCTACCTCATTTGGGATAAACGACAGACTCACATAAAAAATAACATTTAGTTATTTTTTAAATCTTCAAGAATTTTATTGGTTGTAGTAGGCTGTAATATTGTACAGAATGTTTAGTTACTTTTTCTATTATTTCCTTAGACCTAAATTTGAATAAAATAGTAAATCCGAGTTACTTTTCTATCCGCCTATCCTACTGACTTACAGATTACCTAAAACTTTGAAATCAAAACATTTAAAACCTCTCTTTAATTACATACGAGCAGTGTCAATTTAATTTCACATGAAAATATATCTCAATATGATATTAAATGTCTTAAAGTTGTCAATTGCGTTCGCGGAAGTATGGAGCAGAATATGGTCAGGTCAGTGGCATTCTACCAAATCGTGGAGGGGGGATATCATGCTGCCTTAAGCGGTGTAACCTTCGCTTCTTTCACGGCCATCAGACTGCGCAAAGTTCTTAGTGACGTAGGAATTACGCATCATCGATAATGTCCATTACTAGCAACTCTGACTGGTTTTGTCCGTAGCTTTAATTTACATATCTATCAACATCCATAAATTTTACATATAAACTGTCATTGAGTGAGATAGTGTAATCATAGATGAACACCAAAATAATACCTTAATTAATAAATTTTATTATATTTTTCATGGATTTTTGTTGACTAGTGATAAAATGTTTGTATATTCTAATAAATTAACAAATTACCAGACAGTTAAAGTTATGGTAAGTGACTCTTGTGGGCTATAACGTTAATTAACCCATGTTAATTCTCTAATCCAGATGTGTTGTCACTAGTATGGAATACCTCCTCAGTTGACGCACTTAATTTATTCGACGGTAAATTGCAGACTAAGTTATTTTACACTATTATTCCATGAAAGCGTGGTCTTTTTCCCCGTCAAGCCGACCTATTGGCTCGATGGCTCTCACACGTTATTTAGTTTACATATTAAGCGTGCACATTCATTCATAAATTATACGCAAAAAGACTCCGTTAAGAAGTACTAGAATGTCGTAGGTGTCAATCCACCATACGCCTCTTGTCCTGATGTCCTAGCAGCTTTAAGCTTACTTGCTTAACTGGAATATTAGTAATGCTAAAATACTATAATTGCTGGCATTTCTATTATATAAAGCATATGAAGCATAAGTCTAACGATAGATGAAAACTGAAAAGAAATAACTGGTTGGTAGTTGCTAGTCAGATTAGCTCGCAAAGAGACACGGTCCATGACTTTTATTTTATAACCATCAGCATTTTCGTACGCTCAACCGAGTAGCGCTTATTCTACCAACTTGCGCACGCGTCGCATTGAGCGTACACAAGACGTACGTTAAAAGTGACATATCTCTTATGCCGATGATCATATAAAAAAATACTGAATGTTAATGCCAGCGTTTCTCAATATACCAATGAAAATCACATTCAATTTTGATTTAGTTGTTGTGAATAAAAGCGTACACAAACAGACAGAATATATTATAATATGTAAAATCAACCGTGTTATTTATAAGAGCTACAAAAACTATGGTATGATCAAAAGTCATCAAGGCAAAGAAATACAGTCCACGTGGTGTTGTTAAAGTTCTGTCAACCACTGGCAATGGTATACACGTCCTTGGAGAGACAACAGTTGCGAGTGATTTTAGTTAAATTAGGGAAATTCTACTTATATCCCTTACTGCGCCATTGTATATGAAATTAATTTATTATTAAATTTCCGTAAAACGAAGTGTTTATACATATGTGTCCATGAGGTACTTTTTTGTCAGGGTGGACATGAGGTAATAATCCAGCGAGTCAAAAAAACTTCTCTACCGGGAAAGTCACGTACTCTGGTCCACTAGTAAAATATCAAGGAACAGTTGTTTTAGTCAAAGACATGGGTGCCATTCCGAACTGATAAGTAGCACTAACAGTAGTCTCGGACAGAGGTACCGCAATTGTAGGAATAATAAATTTGATGACACCACTACTCTTGGAGAAATTCTATAGATGAAGAAGATGTAACACACACTAGCTAAAGAACCATTGTTGAACATTATGTGAAGCAAAACGGTTTTTGGCGAGTTACTCTGATATTTGATGATGAGATTCTATGAGAATGATTTAGGTAGAATCTCTCTCGTAAAGCATAAAATCAATACGTATAATCAAAAACTTATACGTCAGAGAGTTAGACGAATACCTATTGCAAGATAAAAGAAAGATCAGGGTATGCTTGATGAGGTGAAGAGAAACGGGATCATTGAACCATCTTCTAGTTCCTCTGGTTTTGGTTAAAAATAAAGACGGAATTACGTCATTTTAAGTAGACTACCAACGACGTACCGGACCGGAACCACACTAAGTACGAGTGTGGGGCCAGCAGCTTTAGCAGGTGCTGCAGATTGTTGTTACACAATGGCGCTTCAGTTGGAACCAAAGTAATTTGTAGAATGAGGTACCACTGGTGATTGATTCAGACCAACGAAGAAATTATTAAGCTATTCCAAGAAGTATGTGAAGGTAATCAAGAGTACATAGTCAAGTCGAGTCAAAAGTCAGACGAGAACCACACCTTGCTATGAAGTTCTCCAGAGAGATTGGGATCGGCATTTACCATTAATCGGCTTTTGATGGCAGAACTTCAAGAGAAACTAGATTAAATCCATCGTCTGGATCGAGATAATGGTTTGCAGTTTAGTGAAAGACTAGACCCGCCATATTAAATATATATACATATAGCTTTATATGGCTTTCACGCTGGTATTCTGTGAGAGCGTGGTCGTTCCCGTTCAAACTATCCTATTCACAATTCTACCTAAGCCACGAGTTGTACCACCAAATACCGACGGGCCGTGATCCGTCGAGTTGTTGTCCGGGACAGTTCCGTGAGCCCTGTGTCCGATGAAGCTGTAAGAGCCGCATAGGCTAACAGCATCAACATCAACAGAATCTAGATGTCCGGGTAGTGGCGGAATATCCCCGGGCCCGAATCTTGCCTACTTAGGTTTAGTAGTTCGATAATTGTATTTACTTAAAGTTATACTTAACTTGATCCTCACTTTATTTTAAAACTCAACAACACGGTACACGAATGAATACGATTTAAAAAAATTCAAGGTGATACTTTATCGCTTCCTTCTTAGTCTTTAATAGGATATTAATATAGATAGTAGATGTTTTAGTTTATTGAATACTCCGTACTCTTGTATACTCAGTTGAAAAATTATTCTATCTCCGTTTTGACATTAGGAAGGTTGTGTTTATCTATTGTAGCGTTAAATAAATTGATAAGAGTTTTAAAAAAACCTTTTATTCTTTTTCCATTATGCGTCTATATTTTTTATTGTTTATAGTAAAAACTGGTCGACTTAACACTTTAAATCACTTATAGTTATGTCCAATGAAGTGCTAATATGGCCTTTTAATGTGAAGAACTGGCCTTGATACATAGTTTGGAGATAATTCAATCGTACATTGTGCATACTATTGTTTTCAATCTGTTAGCTATGTTTTTGATGGACGTTTTTATCTTTTCCGTAAATATAATAAGTATGTAGGGAGTTAATTGTCGTAGTATTTTATGGAAGGGTAAAATCTAAAATGATAATGGCTTTCCAGATTCATCCGATAAGAACGTCATTTTTTCCAAAACACTGACTTTTGTCAAGGCCACAGAATGCATCATGTGAATAGTACACGCGTTTTCCTGTACGCAGTGTAAAATAGATAAGATCGTAAAAAATAGGTACCAAAATAATAATTATTTGCTCAGCATTGCATATTAAACCCGGCATAAAGCTGCGAATTATTAGTTGGATACTAAGTTACGTAGACGTCATATGTTATAAAAACTATGCGTTTCTATAAGATATATAAAATAATTTACAATATATGTATAATAATATAATCTATATATTCCATTATTTATATATATAATAACGACGTATCCATTTTGAATGTCACGGTATACGAGCAAATCAAATTCAATCCTCGGTTCCTGCAAAATAAACTTGTATATTGCAATAGCTGATTTAATAATTGCTTGGCGAAAACTGAAATATCTTGGTTTTCACGATGTTTTGGATGTCTAAGAAATAAAAAAAAATATTTTGATGACATGTGAACTGCCGATGGGGAATTTGCTGCAATAGATACTCGTATATAAGGAGAGATGGTAGAAGTCGGAGAGGTCGCATACCCAGCAGTGGGATCTATATATAGAGGCTGTTGCTTACTTTTACTTTGACTTTGACCGCCGCTACCATGGAATATCGAAATATGTATATATTACAGAAGCTTCTAAACAGAAGCAGGTATATGAAATTTTGTGTTTCCTACTTTGAAACTGACGGACTATATTAGATATAGATCAATATTAGATCAGTCCAGACTCAGCCCGAAAAGAACCAGTCTCTTTTTACTTTTAGACATATTGCTATGGACTCCGCGGCTCATTCAGCTACGCCGGAAGAGACTCAATAACTGCTATGCCGCTGCATTGCTGAAGAAATGATGACGACAAATAGGGAAGGGTTCGAAGTTATACGAGCAAAAAGGTTTGGTTGATCTCTGTTTTAAAGAAATCCGTCTTTAAAACAGAGATCAACCAAAGAGGTACGCAAAAGACGATTTGATAGTAAAAATATATTCCATTTTTCTAATCAGATTTGAGTAAATTGATGAAACATCTCCTACGGCAAGATGATGCATAGTCAAGAAAATTATGACATGAAATCTAAAGATCTGTGAAAGAACTTCTTGAACCTAAAGAGTGCCTTGTTTTAGGGTGAATGACATGTTGTCTTCTTGTATTACCGTAGTGTAAATGGCAGTTTTTGTGTCTGGCTGTGTTGTGCCGTGTTGATAATATTATATCTTTATCCCGATTGTAATATTTCTCCGATCTCATCACTTTATTTTTATCATGTTTCCTTACATGCGCGATTGTTCACGCAATTCTAATATATTGCGCGTATTTATGAACAGTGGATAGCCCACGCTATCTCCGTCTACCTCATTTGGGATAAACGACAGACTCACATAAAAAATAACATTTAGTTATTTTTTAAATCTTCAAGAATTTTATTGGTTGTAGTAGGCTGTAATATTGTACAGAATGTTTAGTTACTTTTTTCTATTATTTCCTTAGACCTAAATTTGAATAAAATAGTAAATCCGAGTTACTTTTCTATCCGCCTATCCTACTGACTTACAGATTACCTAAAACTTTGAGAAATCAAAACATTTAAAACCTCTCTTTAATTACATACGAGCAGTGTCAATTTAATTTCACATGAAAATATATCTCAATATGATATTAAATGTCTTAAAGTTGTCAATTGCGTTCGCGGAAGTATGGAGCAGAATATGGTCAGGTCAGTGGCATTCTACCAAATCGTGGAGGGGGGATATCATGCTGCCTTAAGCGGTGTAACCTTCGCTTCTTTCACGGCCATCAGACTGCGCAAAGTTCTTAGTGACGTAGGAATTACGCATCATCGATAATGTCCATTACTAGCAACTCTGACTGGTTTTGTCCGTAGCTTTAATTTACATATCTATCAACATCCATAAATTTTACATATAAACTGTCATTGAGTGAGATAGTGTAATCATAGATGAACACCAAAATAATACCTTAATTAATAAATTTTATTATATTTTCATGGATTTTTGTTGACTAGTGATAAAATGTTTGTATATTCTAATAAATTAACAAATTACCAGACAGTTAAAGTTATGGTAAGTGACTCTTGTGGGCTATAACGTTAATTAACCCATGTTAATTCTCTAATCCAGATGTGTTGTCACTAGTATGGAATACCTCCTCAGTTGACGCACTTAATTTATTCGACGGTAAATTGCAGACTAAGTTATTTTACACTATTATTCCATGAAAGCGTGGTCTTTTTCCCCGTCAAGCCGACCTATTGGCTCGATGGCTCTCACACGTTATTTAGTTTACATATTAAGCGTGCACATTCATTCATAAATTATACGCAAAAAGACTCCGTTAAGAAGTACTAGAATGTCGTAGGTGTCAATCCACCATACGCCTCTTGTCCTGATGTCCTAGCAGCTTTAAGCTTACTTGCTTAACTGGAATATTAGTAATGCTAAAATACTATAATTGCTGGCATTTCTATTATATAAAGCATATGAAGCATAAGTCTAACGATAGATGAAAAACTGAAAAGAAATAACTGGTTGGTAGTTGCTAGTCAGATTAGCTCGCAAAGAGACAGGGTCCATGACTTTTATTTTATAACCATCAGCATTTTCGTACGCTCAACCGAGTAGCGCTTATTCTACCAACTTGCGCACGCGTCGCATTGAGCGTACACAAGACGTACGTTAAAAGTGACATATCTCTTATGCCGATGATCATATAAAAAAATACTGAATGTTAATGCCAGCGTTTCTCAATATACCAATGAAAATCACATTCAATTTTGATTTAGTTGTTGTGAATAAAAGCGTACACAAACAGACAGAATATATTATAATATGTAAAATCAACCGTGTTATTTATAAGAGCTACAAAAACTATGGTATGATCAAAAGTCATCAAGGCAAAGAAATACAGTCCACGTGGTGTTGTTAAAGTTCTGTCAACCACTGGCAATGGTATACACGTCCTTGGAGAGACAACAGTTGCGAGTGATTTTAGTTAAATTAGGGAAATTCTACTTATATCCCTTACTGCGCCATTGTATATGAAATTAATTTATTATTAAATTTCCGTAAAACGAAGTGTTTATACATATGTGTCCATGAGGTACTTTTTTGTCAGGGTGGACATGAGGTAATAATCCAGCGAGTCAAAAAAACTTCTCTACCGGGAAAGTCACGTACTCTGGTCCACTAGTAAAATATCAAGGAACAGTTGTTTTAGTCAAAGACATGGGTGCCATTCCGAACTGATAAGTAGCACTAACAGTAGTCTCGGACAGAGGTACCGCAATTGTAGGAATAATAAATTTGATGACACCACTACTCTTGGAGAAATTCTATAGATGAAGAAGATGTAACACACACTAGCTAAAGAACCATTGTTGAACATTATGTGAAGCAAAACGGTTTTTGGCGAGTTACTCTGATATTTGATGATGAGATTCTATGAGAATGATTTAGGTAGAATCTCTCTCGTAAAGCATAAAATCAATACGTATAATCAAAAACTTATACGTCAGAGAGTTAGACGAATACCTATTGCAAGATAAAAGAAAGATCAGGGTATGCTTGATGAGGTGAAGAGAAACGGGATCATTGAACCATCTTCTAGTTCCTCTGGTTTTGGTTAAAAATAAAGACGGAATTACGTCATTTTAAGTAGACTACCAACGACGTACCGGACCGGAACCACACTAAGTACGAGTGTGGGGCCAGCAGCTTTAGCAGGTGCTGCAGATTGTTGTTACACAATGGCGCTTCAGTTGGAACCAAAGTAATTTGTAGAATGAGGTACCACTGGTGATTGATTCAGACCAACGAAGAAATTATTAAGCTATTCCAAGAAGTATGTGAAGGTAATCAAGAGTACATAGTCAAGTCGAGTCAAAAGTCAGACGAGAACCACACCTTGCTATGAAGTTCTCCAGAGAGATTGGGATCGGCATTTACCATTAATCGGCTTTTGATGGCAGAACTTCAAGAGAAACTAGATTAAATCCATCGTCTGGATCGAGATAATGGTTTGCAGTTTAGTGAAAGACTAGACCCGCCATATTAAATATATATACATATAGCTTTATATGGCTTTCACGCTGGTATTCTGTGAGAGCGTGGTCGTTCCCGTTCAAACTATCCTATTCACAATTCTACCTAAGCCACGAGTTGTACCACCAAATACCGACGGGCCGTGATCCGTCGAGTTGTTGTCCGGGACAGTTCCGTGAGCCCTGTGTCCGATGAAGCTGTAAGAGCCGCATAGGCTAACAGCATCAACATCAACAGAATCTAGATGTCCGGGTAGTGGCGGAATATCCCCGGGCCCGAATCTTGCCTACTTAGGTTTAGTAGTTCGATAATTGTATTTACTTAAAGTTATACTTAACTTGATCCTCACTTTATTTTAAAACTCAACAACACGGTACACGAATGAATACGATTTAAAAAAAAATTCAAGGTGATACTTTATCGCTTCCTTCTTAGTCTTTAATAGGATATTAATATAGATAGTAGATGTTTTAGTTTATTGAATACTCCGTACTCTTGTATACTCAGTTGAAAAATTATTCTATCTCCGTTTTGACATTAGGAAGGTTGTGTTTATCTATTGTAGCGTTAAATAAATTGATAAGAGTTTTAAAAAAACCTTTTATTCTTTTTCCATTATGCGTCTATATTTTTTATTGTTTATAGTAAAAACTGGTCGACTTAACACTTTAAATCACTTATAGTTATGTCCAATGAAGTGCTAATATGGCCTTTTAATGTGAAGAACTGGCCTTGATACATAGTTTGGAGATAATTCAATCGTACATTGTGCATACTATTGTTTTCAATCTGTTAGCTATGTTTTGATGGACGTTTTATCTTTTCCGTAAAAATAATAAGTATGTAGGGAGTTAATTGTCGTAGTATTTTATGGAAGGGTAAAATCTAAAATGATAATGGCTTTCCAGATTCATCCGATAAGAACGTAATTTTTTCCAAAACACTGACTTTTGTCAAGGCCACAGAATGCATCATGTGAATAGTACACGCGTTTTCCTGTACGCAGTGTAAAATAGATAAGATCGTTAAAAATAGGTACCAAAATAATAATTATTTGCTCAGCATTGCATATTAAACCCGGCATAAAGCTGCGAATTATTAGTTGGATACTAAGTTACGTAGACGTCATATGTTATAAAAACTATGCGTTTCTATAAGATATATAAAATAATTTACAATATATGTATAATAATATAATCTATATATTCCATTATTTATATATATAATAACGACGTATCCATTTTGAATGTCACGGTATACGAGCAAATCAAATTCAATCCTCGGTTCCTGCAAAAATAAACTTGTATATTGCAATAGCTGATTTAATAATTGCTTGGCGAAAACTGAAATATCTTGGTTTTCACGATGTTTTGGATGTCTAAGAAATAAAAAAAAATATTTTGATGACATGTGAACTGCCGATGGGGAATTTGCTGCAATAGATACTCGTATATAAGGAGAGATGGTAGAAGTCGGAGAGGTCGCATACCCAGCAGTGGGATCTATATATAGAGGCTGTTGCTTACTTTTACTTTGACTTTGACCGCCGCTACCATGGAATATCGAAATATGTATATATTACAGAAGCTTCTAAACAGAAGCAGGTATATGAAATTTTGTGTTTCCTACTTTGAAACTGACGGACTTCCACATAACCGTTCCCCTGTTAGGGGAAATTTCCAAAAATCCTTCCTTAGTGGATGTTTACATAAAAAGGATCACCTGCTAAAATTTCAAGTTTGTAGCCATATATAGGTCATGACAGTTCTCGTCAGATTTGTTTCTTTGGCATCTTGTAGATGCCTTTATTCAGGGGCAGTTATCAAATGAAGTTATACCGGGCTACAATTAGCTTATAAATATTAAATTTTGGACCAATCTACGCAGAAAGAGCTTGCAGTGTCTTGACGTCTTGCAGGTTTGGTTTGGGATTTCAATTTACTTATCACTGGATCCCAAGCCGTAAAAGCATCCTGCCATCTTCTCTATTGAAATAAGGATGTAAACACTTATAATATTAAATTAATATATATATAATTATAAGAAAACTTAAAACATCGGAAATATTTTTTTTTAATAAACACGATAAAATCCGAAAAATATGTACAATCATTGATCAATATAATATATATAAATAATTATATTTTTATTATTATTCTAGAATCTGTCGGACACTCCAAGTGACAAGCGACGCGTGCTGATGGACTATGGGGGCGGAAGTGACGGTTTGAGGATCCGTTTGCCGTGACGGGCTCGGGGGTGTGGCTTTCTCATTTACAGAGAGAAGCTTTGTAGGGCGGCACGCTCGTGCCGTGTTCCGGCGTGCATTGCCCGGAGAGGTGGAGGAGGGAGGGTATCACCCGAGAAGCGGCCGGCGTAGATGGAGCCTGTGGGATTGGACAAGCTCTGCGAGGTTATTCTGGTCTCGGCCTTTCAAATTTCGCTTCTTGAGATACAGATTTTTTTTATATCGAACGGGAAGGAAACATGTATGGTAAGCACCTAATGATAAGTTATTTACCACCGTCCATGAATGTCCGCACGCGAGGAGTTGCAGGTGTGTGGCTAATAAAGAGTTTGAGAAGAAAGTTTTCTCTTTTATTGCGACAACTGATTCTACAAATTGGTGGTGCATGGAATTTCATACGAAGCTCTCATCCACAAAACAAACGTGAAGTAAAAAAGTAAATTACTCTCTCTTTTTATGGTCAAAAGCAATTTACAAAGGAGTAAGTTTTACTTCACATCTTAAAGAAATGAGGCAAAATACGGTTATTAATTCGTTGCACTCTTTATTAAACCTATGCTTAGATAATTCTGATGCAGTCTGACTCATCAATAGCTTAGTAAACACTATTGTTTGTAATTTCATAATGAAGGGAAATCATAAAATATTGTTTCATCACATCATTACTTATTATAAGTTTCTCGTTAAATAATTGTATCATAGCGTCTGTTCTTTCAAGTGTTAGATTTGAAACGCATATAAATGACATAAGTATACTTACTTAGTAATATATATAGGTATATATATATATATACCTAGTCCGCCCATAAGTTCTGCTACAAATGAAAATGCATTTTTTTTTAATGAAGTAATGTAATATTATTAAAATTTATACCTACATATTTATTAGTCTTATCAAAATATAAAAAAATATTCTATTCGAAAGGTGGCCTTTGGCTTTATACAGGCCTTTAATCTGTTTAACCACGAATCTATGGATTTACGCACAGTTTCCATGGGAAATTTCGCCACTGCTTGCTCCAAAGAATTTTTAAGAGACTCAATGTCGCCGTGTCGTTTAGAGCAGGCCATGTCCTCTAAAACTGACCATAATTTGAAGTCTGAAGGGTTGAGAGCCAGTCTTGAGCTCTTATATATATTATAATTTTGTATAATTAAAAAAACTTTTATGTCAAGTTTATTTAGTCATGTTCTCACTAATTTATTTATTGTCATCTCAGCCTATCACTGGACTTTATTATTTTATTACAAATCTGGCGTTAAATAACCATCACTGAATGGTTAAATATTAATATTAGGGTAAAAAAACAAGTACGACTACGTTATCGTCGATAAAACTTCAACATGATATTTCTTTTTTTTTATGGCGGTTGGCCACTGTTACCCCGAGGGATTTTGAAGGCACTGCTTCACCCGGTTAAAAGGTGGCCGAGCGCTTAGGGCACTAAGCCGAGACCTTTATTAATGAGTAACCAGCACAAGCGATCCCGAGAGGGAGCCTCGGTTAGGACCGTTACCCTGGACGCGAAGGTTTCAGGTTTCTCCACTCAGAAGCGTTAAGCTTCTGTCTTACGATGGTCATTGGTTAGGAATAAAAATAATAATAAAATTTCATTTTAAACGAGGAAATGGCGAGAGATGTGGCCATTGTGTGACTTTAGTAATTAATTCAGAATTATCGAACGATTAACGAACGGTAAAACATAATTGGAAATTCACCTAAAAGGGATCTTTAATATTTAATTACTGATTATTGTAATCATAATACAATGTCAAAATAGTCAAGGGACTCCAAAATAATACTAATTTGAAGTTCGAAATATATTACAATTAAACATTTTTTTTTGTTTATTATTACTTCAGAATATTCACGATTAGTACTTCGAAACCCCTGAAAATATATTAGTGGTAGAGCTACGCTGCAGTTTGTTTCTAGCTGCAGAATAAATAGGTCAGCTCGACTGGGCAAGTACCACGCCCTCACAGAATATCAGCGTGAAATAGAAGCTTAATGCTGCTGTGTGGGTGAGAGTAGGGATCCGGAGACTTTGATTACTGGTGACAAGGCGTTCCATCTCAGTCTTCACGGATGACAACACAACTGCATTATGATTCCTTGTCAAGGATGAATGTAGGTGTCATGGGCCGCAGGAATCACTTGCGATCAGGTGAACTGTGTGCTCGTTTGTTACTCTCAATTTAATAAAAAAAAGTCTCTATTCTATATATTTATCTTGATAGCGTAAATATATATTACTTGTATATCGATCGTTAATTTAAAAATATGAGTTTATTATTTTACACTACGTTGTTATTTCAAGTTAAGTTTAATAGTCATATTATATCTAGCCGATAATAACAAAATTCTGCAGCTTTTTGTGGCACTTTGTACCATTATTAGATTGAAATTGATGACGCAAACGCATAAAAAGTTGTACACATAAAAACTTCTTATAAGCAAAGTGCGCGGGTAAACAAATATAATGTACATACGTTATTCATTTTCGATACAGAAATTCACGAGCCTAATAAAATTAACAGACTGTTCATTAATATGCACTGACCTCTTGTTTTTATCTGGGTAATTGTTATTCTATCTATATACACTTTTCTTTAAACTTACAGATCCTAAACATGATTGTATGGTAAGTTATAGTTATTGTCATTAACCCGTCTCATTAACTTAGACGCAAAACGCCACGAACGGAAATCTCGCCCCAAGCCCTCCTACAACTACACCTACAATGTCACCGGTCAGCTATATTGTAGCACTTGCGAGCGGGTATTCAAGAGTAAGTTCGGCTTCGCAAGCCATATCAGGGCTCATGCCCGGAACTAGTTACGGTCGCCGTCACCGGTCACGGTTTGGACAACTATATATAGTTATTGTGCAAATTGTTGCGCTTATATCGACCTGTGTTTGCGAACTCATTAGCATGTGCTTTCAGGCAATATATGGATGACTTTGTGCGTCTTGTTTAGGATATGCGCACAATCTTGAGAACTTTGTGAAGGGGACTTAAATAATCTATTAAAAATATATAAATTTAAAATAAAATGACACTAAATATAAAGCAGCAATAAGGAAGTAAGTCCTCCTACAGAAGAAGAATTTGGATGTGCCATCTAGTAAGAAATATTGTAAATATTCTAGTCTGCAAAGTTGCTTCTTGTTGTAGCTAGATGGGGTTTATACAATATACCATTCCATTTATACCTCTACACTTTATAACACAAGTACATATATGTATATATATATCGTTGAAGAAAACAAAAACAATATTTATTATGACTAAGACTGCAGATAATAAAAGAAAGTTTTATGTAGTACGAGTACTTTATGGTTGTTTTATAGTTTTTTGTGGTGCAATTATGTTTATTACCATAATCTTGTGAGTGACTTACATGATAAAAACTGTATCTGTATCAATTATAGTTTTTCATCAAGATCAAAGACTTACATAGACATTTTAATAATTATAGAAAAATCAATATCGAATGATATATTTGTTCTTATTTACGAATACAATTTGGTCATAAAAATTAATTTTTCTTTTTTTGGCTAGTAATTACTCTTAAACACCTTTTGATTATTTTAACAGAGGCAGAACCACAATGCAGTATAAATTGGTCAGCTGATATGTCAGCAAAATAGTGCCGTCTTATTTGGCAAGAGTAGGAATTTGGGGACCCAGTTACTAAGTCACCCAATCTGTACACACAATCCTCTTTTTAGTTAGGGAGACATTCCATCTATCCTTATGGGGAACATTGCATGTACATCTTGAATGTTTGTTAAGGATAATTTGTATATACATTTAATAAATTATCTTACTTTATATATTTATGTAACTAACTGCAAAAGGCTGATATGAGTTTATTAAGAACAAGGTACAGAATAATAAATAATATGTAAAAGGTTTAAAATTTATTGTGTATAATAAACCCTATTTTAAATCATACAGTTCAAAAGGCTAAGCTAAATTTTACAAACAGTCCACAGGTTGAAGCATTTTAATTTCAGTAAACTGAGACTTGGACTTCCAGATGCCAGCATTATATAATATATGTTATTGTCTTTAATTCACCTATAAATAGCACTTTAGAACCATATTTATTTTACTCCACTTCGACAACAGTCATAATTTTGATATGGCTTAATTGACCTTATATCTACTTAAAAATCCATTTAATACTAGTTCAAATTCTGAGGACTGTGAAAAAAGTGATTGTAAAAAATGTTTATATTTAATAATACCACAGCAGTGTACTATACAATACAAATTTGTCTAAATCCTTACTAACTAATCAATATTTTATGAATAAGGAAGATAAACAAGACAAATTAGGTTAGTCAACACTATATAATTGTATCAACTATACTTAATCACTAAAAAATTATCCAATGCAAGAACCATTGTACTTATTATTGAACAAACGTGTTTACAATTTACTCTTACTTTAATATAATAATTCTTATTAACATTATAAGTAAACAGAGTACTAACTTTGCTAATAGCTATAAATTTAATGTCCATGGTAATAATTTTCAAATCATATTTTGAAGATAAATATAAAACTATGACAGGGATAACACATCACAAGAAATTTTTTCATACACTATGTGAATGAAAACGTTTCATTTACAATAGATTTATCAAATCACTTAAAACTCAATGTGTTTTTAAATGATTTTACACTTTTACAGGTTAAATGTTGAAGCACACATACAAATTAAATAGTTATAACAATATTAAAACATAACAATAACTTGTGCTTAAAAATAAATTTAGAATCATATATTAAAGAAGTATAAAGTATTACTGTAAAACTCAAATACTAATTGATACATTTTGTTACATATTATTAAGAATACCTAATTTAATGGAATGTCAATAATATATATAAATATAAGATAAAATTGTTATACAAAGAACACAAATATAACTAATTACAATAAAATAAAGATATGTAAAAGCGGTGTTCAATTGTGGACTACATTCATCATCCTTCATTTCAGTCTTCTGATATTTGTTTTCGGTGAACACAAAATATTGTTGAATATAAAATAGTTTAATTAAACTGTCACATTTTAGTAGAAGCCTCAAGGGAGCGCAATAATGGTGCGCGGGCCATATACTAGAAACGGTCTTTTGAGGCATGTAAATCAGGATTTGTAAGATACTGCAACTCTTGCAACTCTTGGAATTTTTCATGGTCTCTAATGTGTGCATAATTAGCAGATAGGCACATAAGATAATGAACCAAACTTAAAATAACAAGTATGCATGAAACCATAGCAAGTATAAACATAAATTCTGCCTTCTCAACATAGTCTTTACAAAATAGCTTTATTTTTTGTGCTGCACAGATCTTCATATTATCCTGTGTAACATTAGATGGGAACATAAAGTCAAATTGTGTAAAATCAATGCAGGTTAATAGTTCGGTATTTTTAGGCTTAGAGCATAATTTCCAAAATATTGTGAATAAGAATGTAGTAATTACTAGGAAACCTAGCAATATGATCCATACAAATGTGATGATATATGTGATTATCATGAAGACTGCACATGATATTCTTCCTCCAACACGAGCCCTCCATGCTCGGTAAACCTTCTGTCTAGTAGCACCTGTCGTTAAGCATCCTAAGCCCAAAAGCATAAAACCAAGTGCTGCCATGCAGGCACTGCCTACGATAAAAATCATCTGTAAAGCTTCGATCCACATAAGACGAAAACGGAACACTTCATCGAACATAAGTATTGAAAGAGTTGATCCACGGTACATGGTTCCACAAAACACCGCCACGCCCAAACAGCACATGATAGTAGCAATGAGGGTTGCATGAGGAATTCTTGTAAGACAGGCTTGACAAGCGTCACCCATTGTTTCACTTCACTGTGTTAATGTTACTTTCTCATTAACATTAAATCCGCAGTTTGAACTGTATAAAAATTTAATGACTCAAACAACAATTAACCAGTACAAACTGTGTAACAGATTGAACAGAAACTTACAGATAAAACAATAATTAATAATGATTAAAAAACTGTGATATAGGCAATAGATATTGTTTTTTTTTCTTACTATAGGATAGGATAAGCAAAAGACTAGATTTCATGCAGCCAAGTTTGCGATTATATTATTTTCTTTTCAATTTGCATGTCAATATTTAAAGTAGTTATATTTTTAAACTTTTCTTATATTTGATTTGATTTGAAGCTGCAATTGTTTTTCTTTTTAAATATATAAATATTATGTTATGTATACATATTATTATTAAATTATTTCGTTGTATATTTTATTTTTTATTTAAAGAAAAAAATTGGTTTTGTTTTTAATAAAATTACTAAAATGTACAAAAATAAAATGGTATTATATTATTTTTGTTCTCATAGACTCTTTTATAAATTATTTTTGATTATGTTCATAAAAAAGTATTACGCATTTAACCGTCGCCGCATTGCCACGTCAAATTGACGTTTATGATGTTGAATTATCAGCGTGACAGTGTCACATTCCATCGACCAATAAAATGAATATATTGAGTAAAACTTTCATAGGATAAACTTATTAAATTATTTATTAACATTGTAGTTAGAAGTCACGTGATAGTATAATTTTTTGGTGATTCTTAATTATGCATTATATACATTGGTGAAACAAAATGGAACAACTCTATCATCAAACAACTCAATTGATCCAAGAAACTACTGATTTGTTTCATAAATTGGAAAGAGATCCTTCCGAGAATATTGAAAATGCAATTCAATCAAAAATTAATGCAATTAATGCGTAAGTTATGTTTAGTTTTGGATAAGTTTCTGATTATAATGTAATACTTGCCTAAATCTGTTTAGTTCAAATCAAGTTTGGAACAGAGCTCGAATTTTCTTTTTTTAATAGCATAAAGAAGTATAATAATGTATTGTTTTGAATTACAGAAACTGTGAAAAGTTGGATATCTTTGTATTTAAAACCCCTATCAATCAAAGATCAGTGGCAAAGATGAGGGTTGATCAATTAAAATATGATAATAAACATATACAGGTAATATTTACAGAAAATAAAAAGCATTTATATTAAAAAAAATCACATTTTAAAATATAAAATTACCTACCTATATTTTGCCCTAAGGCATGAACACCATAAACAGTCTTGAACTGATCTGGTTTGATCTAAGTGATCTATCAACTTTCCATAAACATGCACACATTATTATTTCTAGTGTACACCATGTAGTTTGATATCCTATGATGACTTATACAGTTTAGGATTTTTAACATATCTAATGAAATAATAAGTTTAACAGTTGGAGTAGACATACTTTGTTTGCAATAATGCTCTAATGGTGATCCAGGTTTAGCAGTCTAGGGTGTAAACAATTTTACATATAAATATAACTGTTGTTAGTACAGCATTTATTTCATCTGAATTATTAACAACCAATAATAAAGAAAGAAAAAAATTGTGCAACAGTAAACTTTAGTATTTACTTATATGTAAAATTAAATCTTTTACTTTTTATCAAGTAGGATTTCATTTAAATGATATTTTTGAAAAAAGGAATTGTTAGTTTTTACAGCACATTTCACTATTTTTTCATACATTATTGTTACTCAGTTGTGCTGTTAGCTGCCTGTGAGGGCACAATAATTGGATTTGTCCATGTCTCTTGGCAAACTTTGCTAATCTAGTTAGGTTATTAATGAGGTCACTGCACACTGAAATTTTGTATGGCACACCTGGTTATTAATAAAATCTTCTTAATGTTTTTTGGTTCCTACAATGGAAATATAGAATGAGCTGTTGTAAATATTTCTTTGGAATGAAAAGATGTTGCAGAAAAAAATAATCATATAGAAGTCTTGAAACTCAGGAGGATGGGGATTTCAAGATCTGTTCTGTCTGATTGCAAGAATATTTAGATGGTCATATACAACAATATATCATTAGCTTGGAGGTTATCAATAAATTTCAAGTACCTAACGGAATACCAATGTGAAGTAATGGGTTTTGTATGGCAAGTATAGTGATCCAGGACCTAATTACATATAATGAGGCTTTCCAATTCAGTCCTCAGAAATGATAATGCATCTTGAATCCTTGTTTAGTATGAATATATATATATATGGTAATATTTATTTTAGGTATATTAATTATAATTTTAGGGGTATTAATTGGTGTTGCTTTTTTAACTTTATTAGAACATAAGGATTAGGAATTATATTTTTTTTTTGTTGTACTAGTGTAGGGGTTTATACAATAATAATTGCTGGTTGGTCTTCTTATTCTAATTATTCATTATTAGGGGGATTACGGGCTGTTGCTCAAACTATTTCTTAAGAGGCTATATTTATTAGCTTTAATTATATTGTCAAGAATTGTAATAATTATGGATTAATATTATATATATATATATATAGAATAATATTATTATAAAAAAAATTAGGTATGCCATTAAAGCACTTTCAGACCACTTCAAAATGCATTAAGGGTTATATTTTGGCACAAAATTAAATGCATCTGCCATGAATGGTAACAACCATTATTCTTGAAGTCTGTGTATATCCTATACTGGTTAATTTCACTTCTAAGATCATAAAAGAAGTATAACTTTTTGGATATACATAATACACAAATAAGTCATGTCATTGCCCTCCAATCCTGAGTGTCTCATAAATCTGTAGTTAAAAGGGATGACACAGATTCTATTGGTCTGTAAATTATACCCAGGAAGGTTATTATGATTTTAATGCAATAAAAAAAGTAAAACTATCACATAATAAAGTTTGTTTTGTAAAACTTATTTGTAGATGGCCTGAAGGAATATTTTTAAAACTTGCTTGTGCAGTTGAAGGATGCATTTTCCCAAACCATTATACAAGTATTTACCACCCTTACTTTTAAAACTTTGCAGTGTTCTACCATAAAATAATTCTATATAGAAAGGTTACTTATTATACACTATTACATATTATTAGAAGGCTTTAGAACTCAATAATGTTTAATTCCACAGGCTTCACTTCTAAATGCTCACAATAAGAGACGTAGAAGAGAACAAGAACTGGTAGATAGAGAACAGTTGTTAAGTCGAAGATTTGGTCATGATCACACAGCCATTAATGTCGACTTCTTGGCACAGGAACAAACATCATTACAGAATTCACATCAAAATGTAGATGAAATGCTTCATACCGGTTCGTGTTATTTTTTTATTTCCAATTCAAAACATGGTATGTTACATTTTTACCTCACCAACAGGCACCTCTAGTAGTAGGGAATTAATAAGCTACAAATTATTGATTACTGGATATGGATGTCCTACTACATCAGCACTAAGGATATATATTGAGGTAACAGAGGTAGAACTATACTGCAGTTTGTTCCTAGCTGCAGAATGAATGGGTCAGCTCGAGCGGGGTAGGACCTCGCCAGAATACCAGCGTAAAATTACAGTATAATACTGCTGTTTGTGTTTCATCCAGTGAGTGTAGGGTATGTCTACAACCTCTATGTGGGGAATCTTAGTTGCCTTCATTATAATGGAGAGGAGAGACAATGTATCCAAATTGGTATACCAGATTAAACATTACAAAACACAACAGCATTAAAAGTGCAAAAAGTGATGGGGTATTTAGTTTTATGTCTGGAGAGTTTTAATAAAGAAACTCTGACAAGCATGACACCTATCATGGCAGTCTAAACAAAAATTTGTATCACCACAACCATGTCAAAACACGATGGAAAATATCTTGACAGATAATATTGAGCAAGTATTTATGTTTCCATAACAATAACTCTAATAACGAAAATTTACCAGCAAGAAATAATGCATTATCAAAATAATAGGTTGTTTAAATTAAATTAGATCTTTTTGGTTCAATCTTACACGTACACATGAGTTTATGACTAATTAATTGTAATAATAGATATTGATCTATGATACGAGAAGCGGGAAAAGTAATTTCCGTCTATCATTTAAAGTATCAGTATTTTTTTTAAAAGTATGGCTATGTTACATTTTAACGTTTTTTGTTATATAACAGTGGTAAGATTACATAACTGCTGCGTTGGCGGGTTCTGGGTTCGATTTGAAGACGAATCCAAGAAATTGTTGGTTTTCATGTCTTGGTGTGTTGTACCATGTCCCTGAAATTGCATCTGAACCTTCCTCCGATCTTATTGCACATGCATTACATCAGGCAAGGAGATGTTTAGTGACTGCCTGTGTGTTTGCTCAAATGCTTATGGTATTATAATGTATTAGCGAAGTTGTCAGGTAATCATGAGAAGATATCGTCAGTCTTAAGTTTAAGTTTTAAGGAGGACTTCATCATCACTTTTTAAAAAATTAATATTTAATAAGATCTCTTGTATTTTATTATAATCAATGTAAGCAAAAATAGCTACCGGTAAACAATAACATTGGTGACAAGTCGTGCCAGCTTAGTTCCATGACAAGGAATTAAAATGCAGAAGCGTTGTTTGAGGACAGAGACTGAATGCCTTGTCACCAGTAATAAAGGTCTCCGTATCCTTGCACTCATCAGATGAAATACAGCAGCATTATGATGCTACTTTACGATGGTATTCTGTGAGGGCGTGTTCCAAACCCGGTTGAGCTGACCCATTCATTCTGCAGCTAGAAACAAACTGCAGCGTAGCTCTACCACTGCTGAATGTGGGCCTGATGGTAAGTGAGTATTGTGACACTAACATTACACGCAATATTACGTTTTTATGTACTTAATGAATTGATGTAATGGTAATTAAGTCCATGCGATGGGATTTTTATCACCATTGTTAATAATTTTTTGGTTTTATTTTTCTTATTATCTCATATTCTTTTTTAAATCCTTCAAAAAGGTTTTAAAAACAAACACGAATTTTGTTCTAGTGTTTTTAATATATATTACAACTTCCTATTATATAAGGAGAATAATTTGTTCTCCTTACAACTACTATGTAGGTTTTAGTTGAAACAATAATGTGTGGGCTCGACTGGTAAAGGACGAAACACTAGCGTGAATTAACAGCGTGACGGTGCTATTTCGTATGGTGGAGGTGGAAGGGATTTTGGGAATCAATTGAGGTACTGACGCATTCCATCTCAGTCCTTGGGTTGACAACGCACATGCATCTTTAAAAGCCAGTCATATCATAACTTACCGTCAGATGAACTTTGTCACCTCAACATTACATAAAACAAAGACAATAACTTTCTTAGTTATTATTAAATAATAACATAAATGTTTTCTTATAATTTAATTATCAATAGATATTAATTTGGTAATATACGTATAAATTTGTAAACTGAGTTGCCAAAAAGAGACAGCTAGTTAGAGGAGTGCCGACGGCGTTCTCTTGTTTGCACTTGTTTGTCATTAAATTAACAGTGTATCTGACATTTAGTATACACGATTGCTGTGCGCTGCGTTACTTAAGTGATGTGTTTTTAATATAAATAATCTTTGGAACAATACAAACTTATAAACCTGATAATAAATTAACTTCAAAGGACAATATATCTAAAATATGTTATGGAAAAATAAATGGTACTCACCACATATTCGCGCCCTTATTCCCACTAATAGCTCAAAGTAAATTAATACTTATTTATATACACAAAATATTCTATTAAATAAAAGTACACACGGCATCAGTCAAATATAACCACGAATTTAAACAACTCACTAATATAAATATATAGATTCGCTGATTTATTTATTACTTTTGGCGGCAATGAATTTTATGTGTTAAAATCAAATTGCATAAACTAAATTAAGAAACAATGCATCGACTACAGATAAAAATAAAAATAGTTATGATATGATCTTGACACAAACTGGTTTTCGATTAACGTATAATGATGTTTCTTAGCTCCACCAGTTCTGAACATGGACTGTGGCACAAATGTGTAATTATAACTATGTTTGTTGCGAGTTGTATAATATTACAGGTATTATATTTTTTATCAATGGCCAGAATATAATCTACATGCTTAGGACGTTTTCAAGATATTTTCATTTTAATAAACGTGGAAAGTGTAGATTCACTTGTGAACTACACTAGTGAAATATACTATGAACTAAAGACCGTATTTTTAGCAGAAAAAATATATTGAGCTTTTGAATAAACCTAGAATTCTAATTAAAAAACGTGTGAACAATTATTTTTATTAAGAAAGCGTGTTAGTTTTTATTGAAATGCAACTTTCTTGTGACATTAAAAAAATAATACACCTACAGTTCTAAATAACAAAAACGTATATTTACGATTTATTTTTAGTTGGAAAAATATAAAGTTCAGCTTGAATAAAACTGACCGCCGGATATAAAGTATCGTGAGATTTTGCGAAAGGATTTTTTTTGTAGTGGAAATACAATAGGAGAAACATCGTCACATCGTCGTGACTTCGCACGTTTGTACAGTAGTTTCTATCCGAATAAATCTAATTGGGTATGAATTTAGGTATTAACATATACGACATAGGCTTGTTGGTATTGGTAGAGATTATAATTTAGTAAAAGTGTAGAGGATAGACTGTCAAACCGTAAATACTAGCATAGTTGTAGGTCAAAGTTAGACTGAGTCGCGGGTGCTGACTTAGGTTCTAGGCTAATATTTTTACTCGTTTTTCGGGTGTGGGTGCATTCTATGAATTTCTCGTGCATACTCCTTTCGAACATTTTATACATCCATTACACTAAGAAAGGGAACGACAAGTAAATATTCCTTTGTTTGCGCGAATAGTTATCGTTTCATAATATATCCGAAGATGCAGTGGTCATCTCGTGATCATCTGGACAGTCAGACCACATGGACGTGATGATCAAAATTGACCCCTATTGATACTCTGCGTATTATCTTGTAAAGACAAAATAACATATTATGTTTTGTTTCCAGGTTCAAATATTTTACAGACCCTAAGGTATAATAGAGATACGTTGAAAGGTGCCCATAGAAGATTGATCGATTTGGCGAACACACTCGGTTTGTCAAATGCAACGATTTCCCTGATAGAACGGAGAGTCGCTCAAGATAAATACGTATTATTCGGGGGGATGTTTGTCACTCTAGCTGTGATCGTATTTGTTATAATGTTTTTGCTTTAGGTGTAACAGGGTAGTCGTGTTAAATGCATAACTATACTTTGATACTTTACTCTTCGTGTAAGAATGAAAAAAATAAATTATTTAAATGTTGCTTATATAATAAAGTTTATTGCTTTAAAGTTGTTTTTTTCTTTATTTCAAAATGTGTGTGATAAAAATATTTACTATATAATATACTCAAATAAACTATCTGATTGATTTGGTTTACTTATGCTAATTTAGTCAAGAAATTCTCGTAAGATATTTTATTTCCCTTAGTCCATCTTGGCTTAATATTGAACTTGTTATTTTTTGTTGTTGTTATTGTTGTTTTTATTTAGTAAGTGACCACTGGCGCCCTCTTTTCTTGAAGGTCTTATTAGGCAAGTCGTATTAGGTTGAATTATCGCTGGCGTAAGCTTATTCCACAAAGTTGTTGTGCGTGCCAGAACATATCGTGTAAAGCGCACAGGGATGGATTGCCAACAGTCGTGATGTGGAGGACGAAATTCCGAAGTTCGTCACGATTTACGATTATTAAACTCAATCGAAATTCTCACTCCCCGTGATAAATTCAGCATTCACCATTCATCAAAAAAATTCAACGGCAACATCTCTTCGCAAAGCGATTCGGAAGGTACTTGGTAATCGAGTACTTGAGCCGCTTTTCGTTGAGTGCGGCGGTATTAGGGTCCCCAGCCCAGAGATTAGAACAGTGTTCCATTGTAAAATTGCAAGCGGTGAGCCGACACGAAATTTAGAGGCCAATTTGGTCGTACTTTCCAAGAGACCACACGTATTATTTTCAAGTTTCATATGACCTTTTAGTACATTTTAAAACATGCTCACCTTAGATCTAAAGTTTTTTCGCTAATTGTTTATAAACCTAATTACTGTTTCTCACAATGGTTATTATGCTACGAAGGCCTTCATGATTTAGTTTGTCAATGTCTAGTAGGTTACTAATTATAAAAAACTTTTATAAATATTCATATGGAAATAGTAAAAATATTTAATACAAACTAAAACTAAATTTTCTAATTAATGATAACCCCCTTATAATTAGAGAAGATCAGCCAAAATTTCAATAACCCAAAGCCGTGCAATGTCGTCCTATACATTCTCAATTCATCCGCAAAGATGTGCAGCGTCCACAAGAGTATTGCGTCCATCGAGGGTGCGTGGGCTGTTGTTGGGCTGAGAAGAATATTTTTTTTAATAAAATAAAGACGACAAACGAGCATGCAGCCCACCTGCTGTTAAGTGAACACTACCGCCTATGAACATCCGCAATATCAGAGGAGTCGCAAATGCGTTGCTGGCCTTTAAGGAAGGTGGCGACAGTTGATTCCACAGAGTAGTTATGCGTAGCAAGCAATTTCGCGTGAAGCGCACAGTGGTGGATTGCCAACCATCGAAATGATGAGGATAAAATTTAGAATTCTCTCGTGATGTACGATGTTTATCCTCAGCGGCTGGAATTAACCCGAACAACTCGTCAGAATACTCCCCATTGTAAATTCGGTAAAAAATTAAAGAGATGTAACATCTCTTCGCAACGACAGTGAATCCAGCCGATCGGAAAGTACCTGGTATTTAACGATTCGAACCGCTCTCCGTTGAATGCGGTCAACTGGAAGGACCTGGTACTTGGGTGCCCCGGCCCAGAGATGAGAACATCCACAATTCCATGTGAGGCAGAACTTGCACTTTATAAAGTTGCACACAGTGAGCCGACATGAAATACTGTCTCGTTCTAATAAGCACGCCCAGTTTTTTAGAGGCCAATTTGGCCTTACCCTCCAAGTGACTGCTGAATTGAACGTCGTACGATATGTCAACGCCAAAGATTTAAACATGGAAACGATTGCTACTTTTACTTTTTTTACTTACATTTTTATTTGATGAAATTATTTTTTTTTCCACAGTGATTTCACATGTGAAATTTCACAGCCCATGATTTTTTTTGCAATGCTGTAATGTCACACTTGCAACCGTGGGCTACTGAAAATGAAGAATGAATTATGATCGCGCTTAATGGCGCTGTTGTATGAATTAGAGCCATAGCTTTTTGGCGGGAACATGCAAAGAGACGTTACTTTTTTGTATTATTTTTATAAATTTATGCTGATTTGAATTTAATTTATTAATTTCATGGGCATTTTTAAGTCATGAATTCATATGCTACTTACTAGATTGTTTTAAAAAGTTCTTGAAAAGTTTTAGTAGAATGGCCACTATTTTACTGAAACCGGACTTTAGTGTGGATGATCACTGATTCACTTTGTGTCAAATTATTTTATCTACTTTAATCAATAATATATCTCGAAACAGGCGGAAATCATTCCTAATACAAGGGCAAATCCATATTTATTTCTATATCTGTATTTATTTACAATACCAAAACAAAAGCATAAAATGCACACGTAACGCACCTAGAGAATGTCACGCACCAAGTGCAATAAGAAATTTCATTTCATATTGAAAATAATTTCGTTAACAAACAAATGATTTTGCGATCTCCTACAAAACCATCGCAAAGAAGTTAATACTTTAACCAACTAAGATTAAAGTTTATATTTAAAAAAAACTTGCCAGAGCTAATCAAGGTCAAAAAGCAAAGAATCAGGTGCTCTTTCTAACACTACTGGATTTAGGCATTTCAATATTCGTCCTTACTCGTTCGCTAATTCGGACCGTGAGTCGTCGATGTTGCGCTGTCATCCGCATAGCAATGAATGTTATTAATTTGTAACGTGTCATTGATATGCAGAAGAAAGTTAGGAGGCAGTACACAGTCGTGTGGAATACCAGCATTCACTGGTTTGGAGTCGACTACGACCTTTATGCTACGGTTCGAGAAAAAACTGGTGACCCACTTGCATAATTTCTCGGGAAGCCCATAGGAAAGAATAACCGAGAAGGCCTCTCCCTTGGACTCGACTGACTGCGCCCATTGATGAGTAGACCAGCTGAGTGACCCCGACGGAAACTGTACTGGCGGTCACTAATCAGCTCGTATTCATGAGCTGGCAGTTTACAATTGATTTCATTATTTTCGAGAACAAACGCGTAATAGCAATAGGCCTGAACGGATCTGAACGATCCCCTTTCTTAAGGATCAGGTGCACCGAAGGTGTCTTCCAGCAGTTCGGGACGACGCCTAAAGAGTAGGAGTACCGAAAGAATCGGTGCCGACTCTGGAGCACATGTTCTCAACACAATTGGTAGGACACCATCAGGCCCATTCGACTTGTTAATGTCCAGGGAGAGAAGTGTTTTGCGCAATGATGTCTACAGAAATCGGACATCTGGCATGGAGCTCTCGCACAGCAAGATTATCGGCAGTGAGTTCCCCCTGCCGTCAAGAGGTGAGTTAAACGCAAAAAGAGAGCCTAAGAAATCAGCTCTCTCCTTTGCGTCATGGGCCAGTGTATCGTCGGCTTTGTGCAGAGATGAAAGAGATGGCTGGCAGAAGTACCCTTGGACAGCTTTAGCGCGAGACCAAAACGCTTGGGTTCCCGAAGGGAGACCAGCTAGTCGCCTATTTTGCCAATGTGCACAGACCTTGCTTCTGCAATAACTCTTGAAGGTCCTGGAGGCAGAGTTGTACTTTTTTTTAAATAAGACGGTATTTGCATGCCATGACGCCGATGCATCTGCCCAGGACCTCATGCTTATAGCGTGACGCTATTTTATAGGAGCGACCAAACCAAGCCTGGGATCTGCCCCCGATGGGACCATTGAGGATGGAATTAAGAATTCCATCGCCAGAAGTACCACATCTGTGGCAGAATCAGCTACAGGGTTGGGATCATCCAGTCCCCTGACGTGTTGTTGTATCAGATCATATGCCAAAGAAAAGTCATGAATAGATCTTCCCGCATGATCGGCTGTACGTAATCCAAGCCATTCGGCGTGGTGAGCGTTAAAGTCGCCGAGTATCAAAATCTCTGCAGATGGGATCTGTTGTTGGACGGAGTCTGTAGCCATTTGAACGTAGTCGATTAGTCGGTCAGTGTCGGTATTACCGCTATGGACCTATTAGGCACGCATAGACGCGGAGATGGTCCTCGCTATCTACTCGCAGCTAAAGGACGGACACCTTCAAGACTGCCAAGGTGTCGAGAACAGATATCATCTCTGACGTATATACACACTCCGTCACACAAACGAGCGTTCTAATTCGTACCTCAGGTAGGAGAGGTATGAGGTGCAGCCGGAGAATATATCTCCGTCTCGGTGAGAAAAGCGCCGTCTTGAGATGGCAGTGGACAGCGTTAAGTTTGGAATGAAGTCCTCTGATATTGCAGAAATCTAAGCGCGCGTGGCAGGTTTTGCCGTAGCCTTTTTGCTAAGGTTGCCCCTGGCAGGATGGCTGTACAGCGAAATTTTGCCCCCCCCCCCCCCAAGAATACCCGGGTCAGCCAGAGCATATACGCTCAGGTTGCATAGGGCAGCCTGAGCGTGGACGCCTAGTGAGGGATTCTCCAAAACCGAAAGTCGCCGGTGTTCTGTGAGGTGGTGGTACTTCCCCGGTCGAGCCAGCCCAAAACAACAAAAGCTGATGTACGGCTTTACCACCTCTAATAATATAATGAATCTTCTAGGATGAAGGGCAAATGAATTAGTACTTAGAACTTAGGAATATTATTTTATTTTCCAGATTTGCAGGAATTGAAAAGCATTAAAAATACCAAAGCGATAACTGTAGTATGAGCATTCAATACTTTTAATCAGTTTAATGAAAAAAACATTTGAAACATAGTTTTTTTTATTATGTACAGAATAGAGATTGATCGCAAAATGGCTATGGTGCAAATTCGTGTTCAACAATTTCATCTAAACCCTTATTAATTTCTTAAGTTATTCTCAAGCTTACTCTTTTGTTGTTTTAAGATCGTAGATTTAATCTTCTTTATTCCGCTTGGCAGGATGATTGGACAGCAGATCATCATTATACTCGTATACTCACGAGCGAAGAAATCGACTCAAGCGTCATGCGGGAGGTTAAATGTCTTTAATAAAATAAGCGAGACCTGAATTAAAATTTACTTTTTGAATTATTAAAGGTTTCGAAATAATGTAAACAAATGTTACTAGAATGTCTTTTCCAAGAATACGACCCAAAAACATATTATTGCTAATCACCAATTTTACTTGCACCTGTTACAATAGCGCTCATATGGGGTCATATCAAGCCCTATTTGAGGTCATTTACCTGATCTACCCTTATCAGTTAGTCGTCAAACGTCAACCGGTACCGTTAATATTAAACGTGAACATTGTCTAAAAATGGATCAACTATAGGAGAAATCTGCTCCGTGTGCTGTGTACGGAGTTTACCGGCGATAACAAGAGACTAGTAACTTTAACCAAAGAAGCGGATCCGGCAGAGGAAGGTGCACATCAGAGAGAGATGACCGAATCATCGTCCTTACTTTGCCCAGAAATTAGGCCCTCCTGGCGTTCAAGTCCAACAGGAGCTCAGAGAAACGCGAGGAGTGGCTGTTATCGGCTAGACAGTTACAAGAAGTCTAAAGGCGGCTAAGTCGACTCCAAAAAGGCTGGTCTAAGTTGACAGTGGAGCTCTGTTCACTTCTCAGATGAAAGCAGAGTGTATCTCCATGGCAGCGATAGACGACAGCGAGTCTATAGAAGACCTGGAGAGCGTTTCGTCCAGTACTGCATAAGTAAAGGTGTGCCATTTGGTGGAGGTTGCTGGAGGGTGTGGGTGGGCATTTAAATGGAGGCAATAACAAAGTTGATTTTCATCGAAACTAGCGGCAGATTTGGAGAATTGACGGCGAACCGATATTTTGAAAAAATATTAGGGGATGTCAATCCTTACGCAGGCTTTATCAGTGAAAACTGCTAATGCAGGACTATGCCCGTCCACATACTGTAGCTTCTGTTCGTCGGTACCTGCAGGAGTTCGAAATTGAGTGTATGGAGTGGCCAGCACATAGTCCGGACTTAAATCCTAATGAGCATTTATGAGAAAAGTTCTTAAGCTTAATAGAAAAGTTTGGGCTTGAAGTCCTGTGCCAGCTACGAGATCGGAGCTTCGAGACGCACGCGCTGCAGAATGGGATGGCGTTTCCCAAAACAGTGTAAAATCTTATTCAGTTTATGAAGAACCGATTAGGAGCTGTAATTAAAGACATAGGGGAAAATATTAAATATTGAACTTATTTTTATTATTTATTTTAGGATTGTTTCTTCTTGTCTATATTTTATTTAGAGTGAATATTTCCTTATTTTAGAGCTTAAGACGAATTTTGTACAAGCAATTTATTTTATGACTAAAATAGAATTTATTAATATGAATGTCATCTCATTTTAAAGCTAAAACCTTTAATCTACTATAGTCAAAAAATAAATCTAAGATACAGATTTTTTACGAGAATATTTTTACCGCAAGCGTACGGGTCTTTTTTTTTCTTCTCAGGACTGTAGATGCCACTGGCCATGAACTTTTAATCTATCATGTGCCGTATAGTGGCTACGTATAAGAATTTGTCATTGTATCTTGTCCCGCTGGTGTTGTAATAGGCATTAGTAGAGTAAGCCCAATAAATATATTTCAATTGTAAAGAAGATTTAACAATACACGTATTCTCACACACATAACATACACATAGTACATACCTTTATATTTTCTATTATATATTTTTTATATATTGTCAATGTCATATTGTAAGCACTAAAGTATTTCTATTGCGAGGCTTGACCTAGAATGGAGATTGACCTCGTGGGGAACTAATAAAACATACCTTTTTTTGTACATATAGTTACTCATGATATAGCATGTCGCATTTTCACGTCTTAATTACTAGATTTGCTTTTTTTTTATTATAGCAAGCTAAGATTAATTAATATCAATTAAAAAGCACACGAATTGCGGATAAGTAATTTTTCTACTCCTTATCTTGTTTGAAATACTATTTTCCAATATTAAGATTGATGGCTGTATCATGAATAAATCGCCTTGATCTGAAGGTCCATTCGTGCTATAGTCGTTATAAAAATATGTTTCATTGTCAATATTGTAAAATGTATGTATTGTCAAAGTGTTTAAAAGAGCGAAAATTACAACATGCATATAACATTTTTTTTCACCTTACATGACACGCATCAGCTATAAAAATAGCACTAGAACAAATCGGTGGCCTTGACTGGGGAACAATTACGTTTTTACAGGATATCAACAAAAAATAGATGCTGACAAGATTGATCTTAGTCCTCGGGTGTCAACGCATCAATAACTAGCTATTAAGTAGCGCCAAAACGCTAATTATTTAGGGTATGGTCTGCAAAGCTTAACGCTAAAATTCGTAGGAATACACTTCTTTTTAAGTCATATACATACACTCTTTCTTGCGACTATTGTCGTAAATTAACCAGCTCACGGACCCCTCAGTTCCGTGAGCCCTGTGTCCGATGAAGCTGTAAGAGCCGCATAGGCTAATAGCATCAACATCAACGGAATTTAGATGTCCGGGTTAATCAGCTCACGGACCCCTCAGTTCCGTGAGCACTAGTCCGATGAAGTTGTAAGAGCCGCATAGGCTAACAGCATCAACATCAACAGAATCTGTATATATATTATCGTGAACGATAGAAGTTGCCCTGACACAATAATTTCAGCTCAGTTGGAGTGGTTAATGGGCATTCTAATAAAAATAATAGCAATGGCAGCATTCTTATTACAAAGAAAGCACCATGTGAACTTTTTGCTCGTTTGTCCCTCCCTTATATAATAAAAAATATATAATTATAGTCTGGAATGGGTCAGCTGGAGTGGCCCCGAAACTCATAGTGAATCGGGAAATCAAATTATTACGTTTCCATTAATGTTTAATATTAGTAGAATGAACTTATTATTTGGTTTCGTATTAAAATTTTGTAATTTAAATTTTTAAAGGATGAACTTGATTCTTGATGACTTCTTTAAGGTTTTCTATTGGCTTTGAATCGGAGTGTTTTACTCTCAGTTCGTTTAGGAGTTCTATGTTATCAATGAAATGAAATCACACAATAGCTTGAGCAGCAAAGGCTTTTACATATATTTTTATATATATAATTACATTAATAGTAATATGTTCTTTTTTCTGTTTCTGTTTTACGTTAATGATGATTATGCTGTCTTAAGGTCAGGGTATTATCAGGTTATTAACAGGTGTTATCGAAACGACTAATTTAGCAACAATTGATACTCAATTGTTGCCAAATTAGTCGATTTTCTGCCACTACGTTGGTCTGACCTGACACTTACTGGTCAAGTAACATTAATATATAACAGTGCTTCAAATATTCGCACACACACACTCATTCGCTGATAAGTATTATTATAAATCATGTGGTCATATATAATCATAATTCGTGTACAAAATAAATAAATATATTTTTAAAGTCTAAATTTAATACAATGACCCTTTTGTCTCATTCGAAACAATGTACAATCGAGGACGGAGCTCATTTACCGAAAATGTTTTGTGGAGTTTACATCATAGCAGTAACAAAGCCACTCTAGATATAAACACCTCGTTAATTTTCAGAGCGATATTAAATTACCGGTTAATGTCGTCGTTAATTCAGTAGGAACTGCTCAGCAATTTTGTAATCTTTCATAATTTAATCTTAATACTGCTAAACATTTTTTTAACAAATTAGAAAAGAGTACTCTTGTCGTTATGCGGTGTAGGCCTTATGTTCGTTTTCGATTGAGCGCCATAAGAGCTCGGTCACCTCTCGACCCGGTGAAACTCTCAACTCGGTGGAAAAAGCCCTCAGGCTGTCCAGTCCAGTCCAGTCCTAAAAAAAAAACAAATCTTGCTGCTTTAATATTTCGTTACTTGGTTGTAATTTAAAAAAGTAAATATAATTACACCTTGAAGTTTTCTTAAATCTACTTGTATCAATAATAATAACTAAGATTACTGCAACAAGAAAAGAAATGAAAATACGAAGTTTAAATAAACGTTTTCATAGATGCTATGTAAGTTTTTACAATCAGAATAGGATGAAAAATGTTGTTATGAAACTTATACAAAAGCTGCACAAGCAGCCTACAAACTTATATTACATTTCCTCTTTAATATACTTTTTTAATAAAAGTAGTAAGAAAATTTAACTTATAAAGAATATTCCAAAACAGATGGAACATGAAACATTAAAGAATATTTCCCCGTTTAATATTTAATTATTTTCTTACAAATATATTTTCTTAATACGAATGGTTATATCATTATAGTATGCCATCATGTTATTACTACTAAAAACATGGTTTAAAAAGAGAAAGGGATGAAAAAGGCATCACTATATCTGCTTTTTCCTGTTGGCATAGGAAATTTTCCACCAATTCTGAAAAGAGCAAGCAATCCACAATAGTAGAGATGCGCTCCTCAGGATAATGTATACTTTTACCTTTAAAGAAGTTAATTTATTATAATAATAATAATATTTATTCATAAGAAATGTGGTACAAAGATAGCATAATTTATAATCGATTCAGTTTACACAATTCACTATTTTTGGCATATGAACATAATTATGATCAAGAAACAAAGTTAATTATACAATTACAAATGATCATGCAACATGTATAAATTTAAAAATATTAAAATTATATAATAATAAGTTATTTCAATAAACAGGCAGCACTCATCAATATACGATCTTTAAATGTAACATCTCATTTACCGAGTAAAGTTGTTTTTATGAGACACTGCTTTAGGTGACATTTGAATCGACGTTACTCAAATCGTTTTATATTTAAGGGGATTTTATTATGTTTAAGGTCATCATTGTTAATGGTCATCCTATATCAATGATTTGAGTATTATCTACATTTCTAAACTAATTTTACGGATTTTATTACGTATTTTACGTACGTACTTTAACTTTTATTTCCCAACATTGGGATAGCTGTCGACACTCATGATCACGGGAACTATTCGATGTAATGCTTAACCCTACTACCGTCCACCTATATTCATGTGTTTATAGTCTAATCCAGGCAGAAGCACCTCACAGATTTGACGTTATGGAGTGGTATGTCTTGCTTGTTTATTTTTATTAATCACAGGATCTCAAGTCGATGCTAGTATTTGTTGTATATATTAATATGCTAGTATATAATCATGGGGTCGGTGTACGGTATTATTGCAACATGAAGACTTACTAGTGCCGATCTTTCAACTTTGCTATAATATGTTCTTTTACGGTGGTATCGAATAGTCTTCCTGTTATGCTGTGTAAGAGAGAATACAGTTAAAATCAAGCTTGTACACACTGGAACTTGTAGAGGAATATTGCACTTGACTGATGGTATAAAGTGAGTAATTTTTGAAAATTTGTAAAATGTTCTTAGAAGCCTGCTTTAAGATGGCCGGCTTTGCTATGTCACTGCCATGAAGTTGTGGACCCAATTATTATTGTAGTGCAAAACTTGCTTGTCGTGCTGTAACCCTGCGGTCAGATGTTCTTTTTCACAGATCCCTAGTCTTCTCTGAAATGGTAACTAAATGTATTGGATGGTTGTGATATTAAAAGTTTAAATATCTACTAGTCTTTTCTCTTTGTTTTTTATTGTACACAGTATGACTTAATATGTTATTAGGAATTACTAATACATCTAGGAAGTCTAAAGAGTTATTTGCTTCTAATTTCATTGTGAATTGTATTTAAGTCTTTCTGATATTACGATGCCTATGCTTCGGAATGAGGTTAATAATAATAATGGAAAATTTATAAGTATTTATATAAAGCAATTAAGAAAATATCAAACGCTGACGCTTTTGAGACTATTATTGGCTTTGAAACAGTCTTCACTCTCAGTTTGTGTTCAATGAATATTCATTACTTTAATCAATAGACCTTCAACAATTTCTCGATCTAAAATTAGTACAAAATTTTATTGCGGTATTTAACCTTTAACATCTGTTTTGCGTATAATACATATAGTGTTAGTAAAGAGGTAACCTTTTTTTTATATGACCATGGTAACAGATAAGCACGCACTTAACCTGGATGGTGGGACGTAACGACTCCAGATATAGCGTTGTTGCCACATGTGGGGAGAAAGATGTAAGCCCTCATTGCCAGTAATTTATGACTCTTTTTCATTAAGTGTTTTAAGTGTAAGTAAAAAAGTGATATATATTTTTTCTGCTACGCTATAATATATGATAATAACGTGGCTTTTCTCCAGACGAACGACTTATTATTATTATCTTGTCATATATATATATATATATATATATATATATATATATATATATATATATATATATATATAAAGGGTGACAATCAAAAAACAACACCAAGACTATTAATTTTTGTGTCAGAATTATTAGCGTGAGGGGACAAGAATCTTGTCAACATAAGTAATAACTAATCGAGCTTACGATAAACAAAAGACTATGTATTATAATTAATGTGTTGTAACTCAAAGAACCTGTTTGAAACATATATCTTGTTTAAAAGAATATAAGACGAAATTCAGTGCTGGTGCTGGAAATGGTGCTCACTTTTTCAAAATTTCTTGGCAAGATTAGCTAAGACGCTCCAGATATACAATATTTGCTTTGTTAATTTGCAGAGTAATTTTGAGTTACAGTTTAATCTACAAGTAAATAGAAACTGGTTAACAACTTCAAACTTAAAGTTTGGAAGTTGGTGACAAAATTAGTATCTTCCTTACACACAGATACAGGACAGGCAGAAACTGTCCAAATATAAATTATAATTCATTTAAGCAAACAGTTTAAAGCATTAGACTAGTGATATAGCTAAGCAGTCGTGGGTTCGAATACTACCGGTTCCTAGAAGTCTTTTTTTTTATAAGATTTTGACCAACTGTAATGTCTCCTCTACATTTCCGGTATATGGCAAGAGTGAACCTAAGGCACTGTGATTTATTACTATTAAAATTAGTAAGATAATTTTAATAGTAACAAATATTAAAAGATTAGTGGATGATAAACGAATTGAATTAATTTTATCATAATAATTATTATCTCAGTCTATCGTTAATCCGCAGTCCACACGAAAGCCCCATAACACACTGACAAATTATTGACGTTACTTCACTTTCTATTATAGATAATTCTCATTTGTTTCTTTACAAAGAATCATCGAACAAAAAACCAATGTTTGAGTATATAAATACCTTTATAATAAACAGGTTACAGTGTAATTGCATTGAAATGTAGGAGAATAGTTTTTAAATAAAATTTATTAATTTATTACATACCGTAATTCTAAAAGCTATAAAGATCGTAAGAAGTCACGTATCTTGACGTTGTTCAAAGATGTTTGTGTGTGTAAGCTAAGCAGCCAAATTTTTAAAGAGGTAACCAGCTATCTTTGTTGTTTTAATGTATGAAAATCAAAATAACAAAATATTTCATGCATCTTGCCGTTATTGTACATAGTACACTCGTCAGCAAAAAATCGACTCACGCCGTACGCCACTTGCGGTTAAAATATTCTCGTAAAAAATCTGTTATTCAGATATATTTTTTGACTATGGCAGATTAAAGGTGATGGTTTAAGCTCTAAAATGAGATGACATTCATATTGATAAATTCTTTTTATTAATAATAAAAAGTATTGTAGGTTGGATCATCATCATTATCATCTCAGCTCATCACCAGTTCTCTACTGAACATAAGCGTACCTCACAGACTATCAAAATAACAATGGAAATTAATAATTTTATCATAATTCAATATTTATAAGGCAACAATGGGGCAATCATCTCAAGGACTAAAATGGAATACCTCATGATTAGTCTCCAGTTTCTTTTAGTAAACTTTGTTGTTATTAATAATTACTCTTTTCAATAGGTAAATAACAATAAAAGAGTTTACACGTTTCTTAGTATTTCTTATGTCAGAAAGAAATATGGAAGAGATTATGCAAATCGTGAACCATAACTTCCGCCTACCCATTACAAATCATTGAAAAAGTAACATATCACAGTGTATGTCGTGATTGTTTAATTAATAATTATATTTAATATTATTAATCTAGAGTAAATTATTATATTACGACACAACTTTATTTTATAAATGTAAGAAGGCAGAAGATGAATTTATGCAATAATATAAAAAGGTAAAATGTTAAGGAGTTTGCAAAGTTTGTTTAAGCTTCTTGTTAATTTAAGATGCCGTCTTTCGCCCTAGATACGATTTTATTAAAGCCTTAAACAGGTGCGAAGTAACTTTAGAATATGCAATTGAATCTTGAAGTGGGTAATAAAACAAAATTTTAATTAAATATTTTCAATAACGATGATAATTTTATGACCATAAGTTTTTTAGTAATAATAAATTGATGTTTCACGAAAATCCCTTCTGATGTGAATAAGTTATCATTTTATGAAAGAAATTTTATTATTAAATAATATATCGTATTCCTAAAACTAAACGTATTCTGTACATTCAATGTTTTTTCTGTACGCGAGTATCACCTCAATGGATGAATAAAAGCTTTGTTCGCATGAATTGGCACTTGTTAATTTTGCAAATAAAGTTTTTCGAATTTAAAAACAATCTTCAGAAATACGTCGTACTCAACCTAAAGGTACTTAACTCGAAAGTTTCACCTCCTTTATGTATGTGAAACGAGGATCTGGTCTCGAAATATTGAAATACGAAAATTATGTTAAGTCTTGTGCTTCGAGTTACTTTCTTTATATAATATTTTTTATAATAATATATTAGGAGTCACAAACGAGCGGTTAACTGTGTAACCTGAAGGTAATGGTAATTGTGGTATCTGCACCCATGACAGCAGCATCTATCCTCCACAAAGATTCAGGGTGCACATAGAATTCCCTTTCATACCAAACACACCAGCGATATGCTGCTACGCATCGAAGTAACCGTTTCAAATGGCAATTGGAGACAAGCGGCAGTATTGCTTTTCGTTGTTTGCGTTACAATTAAAGTTTTGCTACAATTATAATAATTAAACAATTTATAAAAAACATTATGAGTAATCATAAAACTTCAAAAATATATTCGTTTTCATGTTAATATTTATTTAACTAGATATTTTAATATTTTATTACACTATAAAAATAAAGTTAAAAAGGGTTTGTATAGTTAATAATAATTTTCTGCACACGCACAACTACTCTGTGTGAATCAACTATTAATTTTTGTTTCATATTCGTGTCTAATGGCCGATGCCCTTTAGGCTCATCGGACCATTGTTTCATTCGGAGTATGATGATCCGGAGTATCACTCGTGTCCGTTGCGATTTGCAGGTTACCGCCGTGTGTGGCTCTACAGGTAAGCGGATTAAGGGGGCGGATTTGCTTCGCACTGGATGCTCTCAACGCTATTGACATTTCTGTTGCCGGGTAAACTTCAGGGTATGGAGCTATTCATTCCATTCTCAACGGTGCCCATCGGGAGTAGATCCTAGCCTTGTTTTGGTCGCTCCTGTTGAATAGCGTCACGCTATAAGCAGGAGAGTTACTGGGCAGATGGATCGGCGTCACGGGAAGCAAAATCTTTCTTGTATAAAAAAACGTACCACTCTGCCTCCAGGACCTTCAAAAGAGTTTAGAGAGTATTGCAGACGCATAGTCTGAGCAAATTGGCAAAATTGGTGAGTGAATAGTTCGTCTCCCTTCGGGAACACATGCATTTTGGTTTCTCACCAAAGCAGTCCAAGGGAATTTCTGTCTGCCATCTCATCCATCTCTGCACAAACTACATGACACGCTGACTCATGAAGCAAAGGAGAAGGCCGATTTATTATACTTACTTTTTGCGTCTAACTCGACGACAGGTGGAATTCACCGTCGACCATCTTTTGGCGTAAGAGCTCCATGTCAGATGTTCGATTTCTACAGACGTCAGTGCGCAAAGTACTTTTCTTCCTGGACATCCACAAGTTAAGTGGGCCTGATGGTGGAGATACCATTACCATTCCACCCAGTTGTGGTGAAGACGTATGCTCAAAATTTGGCACCGGTTTTAACGCGTCTTTTTCGGTAATCCTACTCTTTAGGTGTTGTCCCGAACTGTTGGAAGACAGCTTTGGTGCACCCGATCAAATATGTCCAACTACAGGCCTATTGCTATTCCTTTTTTTTCCGGTCCTTGTACTCGAAAATAATAGAATCCATTGTAAACTGCCAGCTCAGGAGTTACCTAGAAGAACACGATCTGATTAGTGACCGGCAGTACGGCTTCCGTCGGGGTTGCTCAGTTTCTGATCTATTTGACTCGTTGATAGGTGCAGGCGGGTGAGTCTGGACGTAGTGATGGTCTTCGATCGAGTTTGGCACAAGGCGCTCTTTCGAAGCTTCCTTACAATGGGCTTGCCGAGGAATTATTTGTATTCCCGAGGAAATTGCTATGCGGATGACAGCATACACTGGCCGTGCCAAGGTTTCTCGATAAAACGTCAAAGAGTGCCGGAACAAACTTGTGTCTGAGATTAGGACTTTGATAAAAAAACGTCTCAGATTGGGGCCGACAAAACCTAGTCCAATTTAACCTCATAAAGACATAATTGCATTTAACGCTAAAAAGAATACCTTTGTCGCATCTCCTTATTTTGAAAACACTCACCTTGCTTCCTCAGCTAGTATCCATGACATATCGAGCGACGTTCAGTTCTGCGGTCACTTGGAGGGTAAGGCCAAATTGGCTTCTAAAAAACTGGGTGTGCTTAATAGAGCGAGACAGTATTTCATGTCAGCCCACCTTGTGCATTTTACAAAGCCAGCTTCTTTCGTCTGACCGCATTCAACTGAATGCGGCTCGAATCGTTGATGACCAGGTACTATCCGATCTACTTAATTCACTGGCGTGGCGAAGAGATGTTGCATCTATATACATTTTTCATTCAACCCTGTGTTTTCTTGACTCTGTCCTAGGTAGAACAATGTCTACGGAGAGGTCACTTTGGTTGCGTCAGCTTGCTGCGCGTAAAACAACATGGGGAGTGGCAGTTACCGGTTATAAGTCCGCACAAATGGACGAAGGTGCAGGCGCCCGGGGTCACTTTCGACAGTGGGAGGGTCCATCTTAGATCCATTGATCAGTCACCGTCCGCTCCAGCGGTATTTCCGCACCGGTACGACATACGGACCGTCAAGAAAAAAGCCCCTGCACCTTTCTTTAAGTCCTGCAGCGCATTTGCGATCTGGTGTTGCAGATGTTCATGGGAGTCGGTAACCACTACACAATCAAGTGAACTGCTTGCTCGTTTGCCACCTATTCTATAAAAAAAATTACATACCAATTTCGATTTGTGAGGTCTAAAATTAATAAATGAAAATAAACTCCATAATACTGGCGATATTATACACTAACAAATAAACAGTTTTACGTGAACGTTTGCGTATTCAATATTCAAAGAGTTCTCCGGCGAGAGCAAACGGAATACGAGTTAAAATTATGCACCTCAACGGATAAAGCATCGTTGCCCCACGGTGCTGTTTACAAACTCCATGATAGAATACGTTTTTGAATATGGAAACAAATTAAAAAACATTTCACGAAAATGCAATTTTTTATGCAATCTTTGTTCATAAATACATATATTATTGAAGCTTGTGTAATAGTTATAATTATTTTTAACATTTTTACAATCAGACCGGCTGGTGCCACTTTGCCTGATACCACAATACTAGGCTACTACACGCACAATAATCATAATTATACTAATATCGCAACAATTTCATTTCACACGATAGCATATAACCCCATAAGTTCTACAAAATAATCTCTCCAATACCTTTAGCTTATAGATAAGTCGGTCGTTATGTCAGATGCGGTTTGAGCGACCTATAATATCATCCTGTTCGCGTCCGACATTGGACTGGACTAAGCAAAGTTTGGGTGAACGACGTCATGAGCGCCATTCTGTCCAAAACATGTTTCTTACAAGGACTATTGCAGTTCTCTATATAAATATGATAAGATTGATTTAAAACAGCAAATGATTATAGATATTTTATACTATATATTTCGAGTGAAACTACGTAATATTTAATAGAAAGCGAAAATAATATCATAAAATAAATAAAAGCCTACTCTCAATCAGTATTGTTAATCTTTTTATTAGTAATATAGATAAATCAGATGCATATTTTATAAAAAAAGTATAGTTAAAGTAAGTTAGTAAGCATAATTAAAAATATTTAATTATACCTCATTGGCGATTTTTCAACAGTTTTTAAAACGGTTGTACAATGATAACTCACGGCTTCTCTTACGTTTTACAGGCAGTTGTAACAAGGCGGGAGGAGTGTTTTGAAGCGCAGTATCTGTATCATAAATTTATATAATTGAAATGATACTCGCTAACGATAGTAGACACAGTGCCCCTAGCGAATAATCATAGCACTAAAAGTCGTGTTCATTCCTAAAATATATCTGACGCAATTGTTGTAAAGGCGCTCCAGCTTGCTAAGTAAAGAAACTATGATTAACTATGAAGAAACTATTTTTTTTTATTTTTATAACAGATAAGAGGCAAACGAGCAAGACGGGTCACCTGATGGTAAGTGATTCACCGCCGCCCACGGTCACCAGCGACGCCAGTGCGTTGCCTACCCTTCAGGTAAGAATATGCTCTTTTCTTGAATAACCCAATGTCGCAGTTGTTGGGGAAGACCGCTGATGGCAACGAATTCCAGAGATTTATTGTGCGTGGCAGAAAACTGTTTTTAAAACGCATTGTAGTGGGACGCCAACCATCCAGATGGTGCGGATGATAGTTCCGGCGAGACGATCGGTTGCGAAAATCAGCGGCTCCTATTAAATTGAACAACTCCTCGGAACACTCCCCATTGTAAATTCTGTAAAGTATGCATAGGGAAGATAGATCCCTACGCAGTGCCAAAGGATCTAGCCGATCGGTAAGTTCAGGATCGTCGACAATCCGAGATGCCCTACGTTGGGTTCGGTCAAATGGAGATAGCTGATAACCCGGAGCCTCTGCCCAAAGGTGGCAACAATACTCCATGTGAGGCCGCACCTGCGCCTTATACAGTTTAAGGCGGTGAGTCGGCTTGAAGTACTGTTTGGCCCTGTTGAGTACTCCGAGTTTTTTGGAGGCCATTTTAGCCTTGCTCTCCAAATGACCGCCAAACTGGACAACACTCGAAATGTCGACGCCCAGAATGCCAATGTTTGGCTTGGCACAAAGGTGAGTGTTTCCGAAGAGTGGCGATGCGATAAAGGGGGCTTTTTTAGCGGTGAACGCGCAAACTTGAGTCTTAGAAAGGTTAAACTGGACTAGATTTAGTCTACCCCAATCGGAAATCTTCACAAGGGATGATTCGATTTCAGACACAAGTTTGTTCCGACACTCATCGACGTGATCCCGAGAGATATTGCTGCGGCCGAAATACAGTGCATCCACGGTACTGTCATCCGCATAGCAATGAATGCCACTGGTATACAACAAATCATTGATGTGCAGAATGAACAATGACGGAGATAACACGCAGCCTTGGGGAACACCAGCATTTACGGTCCGGGGGTCCGAGCATGAGCCGTCTACGACGACTTTAACTCTCCGTTCCGCAAGGAAACTGCCGATCCACCTACAAAGTCTCTCAGGAAGCCCATAGGAAGGAAGTTTCGATAGTAAGGCTTTATGCCAAACCCGATCGAAGGCCTTCGCTATGTCCAAACTAACGCCTAGTGCCTCACCCCTACTCTCAACCGCCTGCGCCCAACGGTGAGTTAGTAAAGCCAGAAGATCACCAGCTGATCGGCCTTTGCGGAAGCCATATTGGCGGTCGCTGATCAGCTGGTGCTCTTCCAGGTAGCCCATGAGCTGGCGATTGATTATGGATTCTATAATTTTGGAGAGTAAGGAGGTGATAGCGATAGGCCTGTAGTTGGACGGATCTGAGCGGTGGCCTTTTTTAGGGATCGGGTGTACTAGAGCCGACTTCCATGAATGTGGGACAACGCCGAGGACATAAGAGTGTCTGAATAAGCGCGTTAAAACCGGTGCCAGCTCTGGAGCACACACCTTCAGCACAATAGGAGATACTCCATCGGGCCCACTCGACTTGTTGACATCCAGGGAGAATAGTGCTTTCCGCAAAGCACACTGTGTGAAGCGGACGTCCGCCATTGTGGTTTCACACCTCGGGATGGTAGGAGGAGTGTTTCCCCTGTCGTCAAGAGTCGAGTTTTTCGCAAAGATAGAGCCAAGAAGATCTTCTTTCTCCCTTGCGGAATAGGCCAATGAACCATCCTCCCCGCGCAAAGGTGGAAGTGTGGACCGACAGAAATTACCCTGACAGCTTTGGCGAGAGACCAGAACGCACGAGAGCCAAATGGCAGGCGTGCCAAACTCTCGCCAATTCTCCCAACGCAATTCGATTTCGCCAATGCAATTTGCCTCTTAAAGAACCTGGAAGCAGAGTTGTACTTCTTCTTGAGTGAGTCAGAGTTTACATCCTTAGCGGCCTTTATCTAGCCCAAGCTTGGTAGCATTCCCGCTTGCGATGATGTGCGTCACGGCAGGACCCACCAAACCAGGGACGAGACCTGCCACCGACGGGTACCGCTGAGCTAGGAACAAACAATTCCATGCCCTGCAGCACGACGCCGGCAACCGAATCAGCGCAGGTGCTAGGATCCTCTGACTTGAAGCAAATCTGCCCCCATGGGTAGGATGCAAAGAAAGAGCGCATACCGTCCTAGTCTGCCGACCTGTAGTGCCAAACACGTCGTCTACCAGATGGAAGTGGTTGCGACGAGACGGTGAGAGGCACCACGCTCCGAACTAGGCAATGGTCCGATGACCCGAGAGGAGCATCGACCCATACCCGAATGGTTTCGGGGCGAGAGGTCAGCGGAAGGTCCAATAAGGAAGGCGAATGGTCTTCCACATCCGGCACACGTGTGGGAGAAGGTACCATCTGCGACAGACCATTGGCAACGGCAAAATCGTGAGCAGACCTTCCCGCATGGTCAGTACGTGTTGACCCAGGCCAGTCAGAGCGTTGGGCATTAAAGTCGTTAAAATCTGGGTAACACATATCTCTATAATCGATAATAGGTAATATTAGTGTCTGAACAAGCATAAGCTAGGTCGTAAAAGGAAGAAAATTCTTCAAATTGTGTAGGTTACGATCATAACGCGGCATAGACCTTACGGCTGACTTCCGTGAACTGTATGTCTCTGTTCATTTTATTGTAAATATAATATACCTATTTTTTTACGTAACTGGATGTAGGACAAGTTTAAATTATTAATTTTAATTAAAACCCTGGGGCCACCTGCAATAATAGCTTGGCATTTGGAATGATTGATAGACATTCCAAAGCGCGACGATCAATTTTGAATTGCTGTTAGGTTCGAATTCAGCGTAGCAATCGCACTGTGGAGGTCCCCACTACTAACACATAAAATTGTAGGTCATCTGCATATTATTTACATTATATTTCACACATTTCATTTAAGTACTGTTATCAGTAAGAATTATTTTCTAACTCAATTGTTTGTATCTGGGCTTAGTGTTTAATAAGTACTAATTTTAGCCGACTACCTGGACAGTTAAAATCACCCGTGACAGGTATTGACCTACCTAGGTTACATCAATCAGCAATCAATTAAGTTTCATAACTTTCTGATCTGATGTAGTTTAGAAAACTTCAGAACTTTTTTGCAGTCTGTGTATAATTTCATGTAATTCAAAGAACTTTAACGATACAATACCCATTGGAGCCTGTGTGCTCAACTTTGCGGATTGAAGAAACATTGCAGATGAAACTTGTCTTATTTGAGTTTATAATTCAATTAACTTTTTAAATGTTAACAAGCAATTAAAACGATACATAAAATAAATAAATAAATTTATTTTTTTGCACCTACAATATATTATCTGCTCAACCAAGGCTGGTAGAGATTGCCTTCTCGAGTTTCATCTGTGGAGTGAAGGAAACCGGATACCTTATTACTGCTTACGAGGCTTTACATATTTTCTCAGAGGTGACATTTTTCCTTACCCAAATGTGAGTACGACTGGCCTCGCGAACCATTTAAATTAGGTAAACTTTGTGTTCATTAAACCCAACCCTTGTAGTAAGAAGAAGTTCGCGAGTTCGTGTTTGATAACTGATTATGCAGCCGTAGTGTATTCATTCGTAGTTTTAGTATTATTTACTAAATGTAAAAGAAAACCTGATCACTAGGCTACTCTGTTACATTAAAGATAAAGAGAGATAAATGTCAATCTATAATAGAATTAACGGTGTGAGCAAATTATAAAGGAGCTGTATAAAAACATATTGAGTAGGCCAGAAACAATTTCAGAAAACCTAGAAATTTAATCAGATCTGGTGCGTTTTTTTCTGAACTTACCTATTTCAATTCCATTTTTATTTTACCCTGTGTAATTATGTACAAAATAACTGACGTTAGAAAGGTACTCAAAACATCAACGGGTATTTAGATCTCTCGGTAGTAAACAAATTTTTCACAAAACAAAGCAATACTTTTGACTAATTTCTGCTTCAGTATCAATAAACACGCCATAGCACCACAGGTTTCCACATAAATGTTTTCCATGTTACAGTTTTGCCAAGACTTAAGTTTGTTCGAGCCGCAGCTTATCTATGGTTGGAAAGTTAACTCAAAATTGTAATAGCGAGTTACATATTCTTATTCCCATAGGAAAGACTTAACCTTGTCGTCCTCGTAATGTAGTTGCTACAATCGTGTAAGGAAATTAAGTAAACTATTAATGTGTTATGTTCTTTTGGGTTAGAATTTTTTTTTAGTAATACCCTAATCCTTTGCCAACATAGGTGTTAAAGGATTACCGTTATCTATAACGTAGCTAATGCGTATGAACCAAGATGTATTTTTTATTAGCTATTATTACTAATAATTTTTTTTTGCAATAACTATGGATTATTATTGTTTTATATATTACGGTTATGTATATTATATGATACCTGTTATATTGAAATAAATGTATTAAATGAATCAATTAAATATTGATTCATTTAATACATTTATTTATTGTATATTGTATGTATAGTTATTTTTCTCATTTTTATATTATATGTGCACCTACCCCAGCTTCTCAATACCACCCTCAGGTCGACTGGTAGAAAATGCTTTTAGCATTAAGTCCGCCTATGTAATTTACTTTGTACATGAAATTTAAAATAAATAAATAGTATTCCAATAAAAGAAAAGCGCTTTAACTACTCCAGTCTGATTTGCTTTTTTAACAAGCGGCGGTACCGTACGTAGGAGTTCGAATAACACAATATACTCTATACGTCGCTCCTGGCCTGTAACGTGAGCCTTGATTGAGTTATTTTCTTAAACCGGATTTGCTTGCGGAAATTTGAAAATATAGTCTTTTAATATAAATCAATGTAAATAACATTTATTTTGATTTCTTATTTCCACGTTTTATAAACTAATTATAATAATCTTTATGGATGTATCTTATTTAAAACTAAAACTAGTGGTAGAATGACTACAGACTCTAGGTTCTTTCCTAGGGTATGTGTGTGTGAATAAGTTAGGGTGCGTTATTGTATTATGTTCACATAAGTTATAAATTTTCCGCGGTGTCGTAATCAAGCACTTGAAGTTTACTTGCCAGTATCTATTGAAATATAAGAATTGAATGTGTTACTGAGTTTATCGCATAATAACTATACGCAGAGCTCATACACTGATTCCCCACTAACCCTATCCCACAAATGAAAGCAATATCACATCCTACACTATCCATCCAACTAGACAACTATCCAGGCGTAATCTATAAAATACATAATCGCTATGGTTTCCCAGAAACGGGCGGGCCCGACTGAGGAGTTTAAGAATATAAAAATTATTTTTATGTAAGTGTGAAAGAAGCATAGCATAGCCACATAGTGACATGGTGGCCCGAAGACACCTACATTCATATTCAAGAAGGCGATCTGTTCTTACCCTTGGCGAATGATCTCGGATTTTCTGTCAGTATCTAAAATCATTTTATCTAAAATATTAATATTAAAAAAAAATATTTCGTGTGAGCTTGATACCACGAAAAATTTACTCATGTATATTAAAAAATTACTGAGAAAAGTATCTTATGTGTATCAAAACTTGTCCCTTAGGATAGACATGTCCACAATTTGCACTTTGAGCTGGCAAAATTATAGAAACAGCATTGCAAGTAAAGTTTATAGGCTGTAAAAATAGGTTTTATGACTTCATATAACCATAAAAGCTAAATAGAGGAGTGTGATCCTTTTCGATTGGAGCTGCCCAGTTTTCATATTACACCCATAATTTAGCCATGATATGGATCAATAAAATATTTAAAATATTTATTTTACGCTAAATTATACCAATATTATAAATTCAAGAGAGAAAAACATGTGTGTATATGAGAGAGAAACACGTACATATTTATTTCTAATTCTAATCTCGAAATCTTATAATATTAGCGTTGTAGGTGTATTTCATTATTATTACCACTATGGGAGCGTGTAGTATGCGTAAGCCACGTGATGTGTGTTCTTCAGGACTTCACATCACATGGCCAGACGAAGCCTACTTTCTGTTAATTTATGTGTGACTTTGGAACTATCGCTGATTTGTTAATTTTGCCTAGTTAAGTCTTGTTGTTTGCTGCCCATCTCAACATCTTCATCTCGGCCACATGTAGGTATTGTCCATGTGCCTTTTTTACGGTCCAACATTCGACATCGTATATCATTGCAGTTCTTACGGCTTTTGTTTTAACTTAAATCAGTATTGTTTTGTCACAGAGGACTTCTAAGAGAGATCTCCAACTTTGCCAGACAACGTTGACTTTGTCTGTGAAGTAATTTTCAATGTTATCATCACCCGCTAACGTCGCTCGAGATATTTGAACTTTCTATCCTGTTTGAGATAATGGTATCAACGCTAAATTTGCATTCAAGATGTTCGGTTTTACTTCCGCTGATACGAACTCTATTGTTTTCTAGAGCGTGTCTCCATTGCTCGAGAGTAATTTGTAACTGTTATCACTTTTATAAATGATGATGCGTTCGCATATACCAAATACCTATATCTACACCTTTCGGAAATTTTATTTGGAACTGCACCATGGATGAATCGTCTCGACGCTGCTGTGTTTCGTTTGGCGAATGAAGTTAAAGTGTTTGGTATATTCCAGAAGGAATGCGAGATATTAGGTAGAGGATTAGACCAAACTGACCGAGCGTGTAGGTGGGCATACCTATTTAGAAGTGGTGGTACAGATAGCTAATAATCATAGCGAATTTAAAGAATCCTCTGTCAGAAGCAACTGACCGAGCCGAGGTTCGGCCCTCTCGGCCACCCTCGAGTCAGACGCTCTCGCGAAACAAGGTAACGGTCCAAGCCGAGCCCTTGTGCTGGTTACCTATATATAGAGGTCTCGACTGAGTGCCATTAGCGCTCGGTCACCTCTCAACCCGGTGAAACTGTAAAAACCCTCGGGCTAACAGTGGCCTTCAGCCAGAAAAAAAAAAAAAATAAATAAATAAAAAAACCTATTTAGATAAGACAAATTAAGTAAAAACGCTCTAAGGGTTCAAAGGGGTTAGTTTATTATTCAAATTTTCTTGTGTTTTAGTAATTATACCTACTACGCCCATAAAATGCAGTGGTTGATGCAAATAATGACAAGCAAAAAAAATGTTAAAAACTCAACGTTTAGTTTAGTTTAAGTTGATTTAAAAAAAACTAGTAGCTTATGAGAAGTTAAAATTTTTTAATAACTTCTCTAATTATTATAAGGGAAAATAAAGCGAAAATAACGCGCGACCTTCATTAACACTCTGACTCCTGATTGGTCGTTACGAGTAAGGGTGGTTGTTTTTCTATAAATATAAGATTTTTTGTTATGCCACTCATTACATTACTTCATTACAATTCTTCCGCACAACGCTATCCCGTTATCAATATGCACCTCTACAATTCTCACGCACATCACTACACTTCTTCATAAGACCTGTAAGTGCGAGCGAGACAGACAGATAAATATGATTTATGACCCGAAGCCTCAGTTCATAATGCGTCGACTATAGCACTTTATTATTGACTATTGATATCGACGATTATGACGGGACAGATGATAGCAGCTGCACTTTAGAGGCGTTCAATGTAAGGATATTAATTTTATGAGTTTTGTGATATTATGTTTTAGTTTCGTAGACTTACAGTTCATAACAGTGGTAGAGCTACTCTGCAGTTTGTTTTTAGCCGAAGAATGAATGTGATCCATTCATTCTGCTCGACCAGGGTAGGACCACACCCTCGTAGAATACTAACGTAAAATAACAGCATAATGCTGCTGTGTTACATCTGATGAGTGCAGGGATCCGAAGACCTTTATTACTGGTGACGAGTCATTGCATTTCAGTCCTCAAGGGTGACAACGCATCTGCATTATGATTCCTTGTCAAGGATGAATGTAGATGTCATGGGAATCACTTTCCATCAGGTGAACTGTGTGCTCGTTTGTTACATTCAATGTAATAATAATAATAAAAAAACAATTGGCCTGGTTCGAATTCACAGATTAGGTTTTTGTATATAATTTCGTCCATAGTTGTAATGATGATGATGTCATTACTGTCTAGGTTGATTTACTAGTACAATAAGAACTCCAATGATCGTGGATTTGGTTTCAGTGCTCGATCTGAATTTTATAGATATTCGTTATTGTCAAAGTAAAGACATATAGTTCAATTACATTTTTTACATTGTGGAAACACGATGCAACTGAGAACTGACTTTATCTCAAATGTTCGGCCCGACCGTAAATGTTAGAAAGAAAAGAATATAGAAAACTAGGTTACAGTTTCTTTATCAGAAATTGGCTCCTAACACATCGAAGTGTTATTAACATCTTATTTCTCAACGGTAGCATTGTACCATCATCGTGTCTCTTCCCAGATATGGGCCTAGGTGTTACGAGAAACAGCTTGTACGCGACTTTTTCTACCCCTATATTATTTTAGTATGCATGCAGCTCTAAGGGGTGAACAGATACGTTCGTATTACGCATAAATTTGCATGGGTCCCGTGTTCTGAGTGTAACATCTCCGCGCATAACGTACGTGTATAAGCCGATTACTAACATCGTCGGGCTCGCGCCATGTGCACTGCGCTAATTGCGCAAGATTGATGCGACGGCAAATATACGTTAATTTTCCAATATGTTGTCCGATAGCGAGAAGGAGGAGAGCGTTCTATATACTAAAGAGTGTGACGGATATTTGGGAGAGGATGAATTTATTTACAAAGATTCAAATCACGTAGAACAACAAAACGTAGAAGTTTTACTTACACAGCTCAGCAGATATGGAATGAATTTTTGTGGACGTAACGGGAAAAAATCAAAAGACGACAATAATAAAATAAAACTACCTAAACGCACCATCGGAGACGCAATAAAAATAAAATACGTTTTTCTATTTTTTTGTGAGAACAATACGTTTCTTTTCTTTTTCGATGACATCTCCACTATCAGGCCTGCTTTTTTTAAAATATTTTATTGTTAAAATAAGCTTTGCCTTGTATATACTTTTCTTATCTTAGTTTTCTAGTATAAAAGTTAAATAAATAAATAATATTTATAGATTATGAGTCGAATTTAGTAATTAATTAAGTAAGCGGAGAAATTTTTTACATGTAAAAAGTTAATATCTATGGGTTGGAGAATGGAAGTGGGTTTCTTCTACGGCCTAATTAAAAACGCCGATATCGCCCTGGCGAATGAATATATGTCGTGCTTCTACACATCCGCTGCCAGTAACTAGCACAAGAGTTCCTGAGAATGGAAAACACTGTTAAAGGCAATGTTGGCATTACCCAAGTGAAGAAAGATTATGTGACATTTATTTTTATTCTATTTGATCATCATATAATTTACGACGATGTGTCGATTAACAATGATGAACATTTTTTTTGTAAATTACTTCGAATATTTTAATCATGCCGAACTCATTTCATTGCAGGTTCTATTTTTTTAGTAATAACAGATCATACTAAGCCGGTGTACATCACCTGCACACGTCATTCCTTCGTTAAATTATTTTAAAATAGTGATATTTATATACAACTTGTATCTACAATTTATAAAATTTGTAAACTCAAAATGAAGAATAAAAATTTTGTGCAGGCGTGGATGGGTACCTCACCATATCGGTATTTAGTTGTTTCTACTAAAGTGACGCGACATTTGATTCTGGTTCATATGGACATAAAAGTTAAGACATGTAATCTTAGAAAGCAATTTAACTATTTTATTGCACGATCTTTTTGGGTAGTGTGCTTCTGGGATATTTTGTTTTAGTTCATTGAGAGTAAGAAACGAGCACACAGCTCACCTGATGCGTTGTCACCCTTGAGGACTAAGGTGGAATGCCTCGTCACCAGTAATAAAGGTCTCTGGATCCCTACTCAACAGACGAAACACAACATATGCTGCTATTTTAAGCTTGTATTCTGTGAGGGCGTGGTCCTACCCCGAAAGTCGAAATGACCGATTCATTCTGCAGTTGGTAACAAACTGCAGTGTAGCTCTACCAAAAATAATTTATACCTCTTTTTATTTGTAGCTATTATCATGATGCTTTTTGAGTGAATTTAAAAAGCAGCTGTTTTTCAGCTTTGAACTTTGGTATCCTGCACGAACGTGGTCAAACCTCGTCGCACTGATCCACATATATAGCATTATTAATTTATATTTGCCCCTTGCTACGCCGTTATGCAACTTGTATTTAGTGCTGGGGGTTCATTATGGGAAATCACTTCCGCAAAAGTATCAGCTGAATACACCAGCCGGTCTTAGGATAAGATTTTTACAATTACTTAGTGTGGACATTAGAGGCTATATATAGCAATAAGTTGATGGAGGTAAATGGCACAAATAACACTATTAGTTGCGAAAGGTGTTAGTTAAGTGATGCTCATATATGAGCACTTGAACTATTCAGAGTGAATTGTTGAAAGCAGATAAATATAGATCATGTATAAAAAATCCAGATAGTTAATTCATCACAAAGATATGTAGCATCAACTAAAGCTAAATATAGCATAAACAAAGGTTAATGAATAATAAATGAAAGCATATTGAAAGCTTAGGGGACATACATACTGTTAAGCCATTGGTCTAAGGAGTCATCTTAACTTTGCTTAAAAAATGCGTCTGATCTAGTAAATTTTAATGACATAAACTGTCATGCCATTATATTTCTGGCTAGAAGGTTAGATGAAGAATATGTCTTCCTGTGTCCTGTGAGAGTATAATGCATAATGACAATTGTTTCAAATCCAATATAACTGTACGGCCAATATTGTGTAGTTTACGAGAATGTATAAAATAATGATTTATTATAATCCAAATATAATCGTATATAAATTGTTGCCACGCGTATGATTTTAAAGATTTAGCTTTTTAAATTTTTGACTTTTGTGTTTTGTCACCCTAACATTATTACGTTACCTAGGAACAGTTTCGTTTATTGGCACCAGCTGTTTTTGTTTACATGACAACGATATAGATATAAACTATAGCACTATTCTAGTTTATAGTTCTTTCTTATTTTAATTTCTAATTTATGTAAGTATTTCGTGATGCTAACGTTTACTAAAACTCCTTAATAATATTGAGAAAAGACTAATCATTATTTGTACTAACTTATTGCTACAGACTTTTTACCATGGCTTGGGGATTACCGAAGCTGCCTGGATTAACATTTTCGGACCCGACAAAAACCAAATATCACATGCGGAGCTCCCTACGGTACTACCAAGGATACAGATTTCCAGACACATTGGTGATAGGTCCAGGTGGCACTGCCACCGACGTGGACAGTAACGCATTTGCTTTGCCTGAAGATTCTGTTAAGTATGTCTATTTAATTAATTGTAAATTAAAAAAATAAGTTAATGGTCAATCATTTCTAATATTTAACCAGCATTTTCAGTTTACCAAAAATGTTGTCGTTGCATATGTACAGAAGGGAGAAATCAAGACAATAAGATAAAGAACCAAAAACTTATAATATTTTCTGTATTATTAAAATCTTTGACTAAGACTGCCTTTGTCCTACCGGGGTTCGATGTTATGACACGCAGCAAAGCAGTCGGGTGTTATCCTAAGATCACGCATTCCACTATTGAAACATTTAATGTTTGTAATTTTTGGACAGTTACGACCCCTCCCTGACGTACGGTCGTGTGAAGCAACCGGCACTACCAGCTGTCATCCCTCATTGGGTCCACTACGATAAGCGCTGCTTGAACTTCACCGCATTCTTTAAACAGCCAGTTTATGAGAATCCTGACGAGAACTATCGAGTGCGGATTGTTAACATTGTCTATTTCCTCGAAGACGATACGCTCACTGTAATGGAACCGCGTACGAAGGTATGTTTAGATATTTCCGGCGATTTTTGTAGAATTTTTTTATATATAAGCGTGACAAATAAGCACACAGTGATGATAAGTGATGTCTTCAAAGTAGTGGGAGCCCAGTTTTAGTTACATTGTCCCTCGTGAAGGCTACAATAAAATAAAAACATTAGGCATAGTGTTTTCGCCCCGTTTGTCTTGTACAAAAAATCTACTAAAACCTTGAAAGGTTATAGTAGATTTTATATAGAATTGGCAGGTTAATGAGTGACCCACTACTTATTATATTTGTTTTACAGAACTCTGGTTTGTGGCAAGGAAGGATGGTAAAGCGTGGTAAAATACCGAAAAATGACATCGGTGATTATTGGCACTGGAAGGACTTGGACAATGGAAAAGATATTTGCATCTACGGCAAGGTCTTTCACACAGTATCCTGTGACCTTTTTACGAAGGTACGTGGCTTTTAGTTTAAGTAGAGAATCAATAGGTTAAAGATATTTTCTATGGGTTTCAAGATCGAATGTTTGTAATAAGCATTTTATGCCGATACCAAAAGTTCGTTAAGTTAATTGCATTGAACTTGTCGTTATTATTGTATTTATGTATTTACTTTTTTTATGTAATGATAGTGTCACATGAGCACATGCCCTGATGGTTAGTGATCTGCAGATTATCGATCTATATCTATTCTCTATGTCTTATCCTCTCTGAATATTAGATGGCTGTTTTATTACCAGAACAAATAAAAACACTAAGTACACTAAAGCGATGTATAGGGTAAATATAAGGTGTATACAAATGAATTGCATTTGAATACAGTTGAAATCTGGTGAGCTTATTTTTAATATTTATGAAGATGTAAACGTTATAAGGAAACAACAATATAGCATACTCGAAACTGTACATTAATACGGAATATTACTGAATGTACAGTTTCGAGACTTATACCTTCCTCTTCGGTGATGAATAGCGGTGTATTATTAACTGTGCTCCGTAGTTTTGTTTACGTGAACTTTAGAATTCATGTAGAGCCAGAAATTTTTGAGAGTATTAAGATAAAATAAAGGTTCGGTCAGCTTCAGCATGTATGCCCGTTATATTCACTCAAATAAGACTTTTTATTAGGTAGCATTAACAATACGGTACTATTTTGTATTATTTTCTACGTAAGGTTTTAAACGAAAATGCCTCGAGTAATGCCTATTAAAATAAACAGTTAATCTTTGCTATACGTAATTCTCAGACCGGTGACTGGAAACAATAATTTTGTAACAATAAATCAGCCTTGTACATTTCGCATGTTAATGGGGCTAATAACAATATTTAAAATACGCTCTATGAAAGAAATACGTTATTTTTACTTGATAGGAGTAAACTTTAGAATAATAAATAAATTCAAAAGTTTAGGATAATACAAAGATAAATATGGTTAGTGTTGGATTATGATTAATTTCCCAAACCAAAAGACCAACTTTTTTAAATTATATTCACTCAGACTTACAAGAATAAGTAAAGAAATATTTTTATGTTGATGCTAATACACATTTTATACGCACAAAATTCCTTCCTCTCGAAAACAAAATATTGTTTAATTTTGATTAGATACTGGTTATTTGCGTGGCGGTATAGGTACGCTCACCAAGTGCAGGACCATGTTATTCAGAATAACGTCGAAATAGTAACTTAACGCTACTGTGTTTTGTTTGGCGAAGACTAATGTGTGATACGGGGTTCAGGGTCATTTATCATCAGGGTAAAGTGTACTGGTTTGTCGACTTGAAGAGAATAAAATCAATTTGATTTCGATTGTCGATTTCCAGTGAATGTATTGAATCGAAGGCTGGATATTCCCTGGATAGTTTAAACTTTTTATTAGCCAACTATAAATTTGAGTACTTACATGTCATTAAATATATACATAACTATATTTCCGGTCTAGGGTTCTAGGGTAGGGTTTATGGTACGATCTTCTACCATATCTCCGTGGTAATTATTTTCGCGAACGATTTCCTAGAGTAAGTGTTTAAGTTTGAGTGTAAAAACATAGTGTTGATTTTTTTTTTTTGAAAATACCTTATTATTTTACGGAACATAAGAGAAAGTTCACTAGTGCCTATTACAGCAAGCCATCCTGAGGGGTCGAGGGATAGAGGAACGCATGTCTTGTTACTATGAGTTGGCCCTTTCGTCCTCTTACTTCACTACATTAAACAAAGCAGGAGGACATTGTATTTTATCGTTGTTGTTTTGTGATTGCGTGATCTTTTCTTAATGATGGGCACCTATTTTTTTAGGACTATAATATAATAAACGGCCGCGTGGCGTAGCGGCTAGATTACCTTTCTGTTTCGACGCTATTCTTAGGGTCAATTCCCAGCTGAAGAACAATGTTAGAGTTGTTAGTTATCGGTTAGGATGTGTTGTGTGTATGTCTCGTATCCTTGACACTGCATTATCATCATTCTATAACCCATAGTATTGCTTACAAATTGCATTACATCTTATCAAGAGGACGACGAGTGAGTGCCACTGTGTTTGTGCGAACACTTTCGTCGTTGTTATATAAACTGCACAGTTGGTATTTTCTGGTAATAACCAAAAGAAATTTCTGTAATCGAAATCGCAGAATTTAAGCAATTTTAACGTTGACCCACCACATATGTAAATATGCATAAGCTTATTCTTCTATTTTATGTTTATTTCGGCGTAAGAATCTTCAGGCTCGCTAAGAATTTTGCTGAAGATTCTTACGCCGCTTTCACAATGGACGCGCTGTAAGAGCTCATCCATTGGATTCTTGCGTATTATTTGTTCGGCAATTATGGAAGAATAGGTTGACCTACACGAAAAATCTTATTTTGTAATTGTGTAATAGTATATATATATATATTATACTATATATATATATATATATATATATATATATATAAATTTATAATATAACTCAAATGTGCATAAACCATTCATGTGTGTAATTTTGCCATTTGTCCTTGAACGTCATCCGTTAAGTGGTTTTCACTTTATAATATTTATTGCAAATTTATGTTTACAATTAAGAATGACAAAAAATCACAAGTTTTAAGAATTATAAGATTAAGATTAGTTCTTTTTAATTGTGTCTGAGTTATGGGCACAACTTTGTGTTTATACATATATAGTAATATAGTAAGAATATACTATGTATTAGGCAGCATTTTGGTAGAGCGCGATTTAATTTCTAGATGAAGAACCAAACCCATGCATGCTATGGCTACTCTTCTCGTACGAGCTGCGGTTTGAAAGTAAAAAAGTATTTTTTTTATTTGAGCAATTTATCAGAAAACGATGGCCATATGGCGTAGTGGTTAAATTAACCGGCTGTTACTTTGGAGGTCCTGGGTTTCATTCCCTGTCGAGGAAATTGTTTGTTTTCGGGACTGGCTGTGTAGTATAACTATATTTTCCGTGTCTATGATACTGCATCTATACTTTCCACAGATATAGTTAGATATTTTCTTTCTTTTTTGATTATTGATATATTATAAGCAACCAAGAATAGTATTTAAAATACAAATTTTTAGATTTTAAAAGGAAGTTGAAAAATTCACAAGAGTGATTTTATTTTGCGTTTCGTGAATTTATGTTTATTCATTATTCAGTTTAGGGAAAAAAATTAAGTAACTTTATCAAACCACACCATATAATCATTTCCGCACTAACGAAGAGAATAAAAATGACAACTATGTCATCATACAATTACAACTAAAAGAAATGAATGAGAATAGAGCAGTTGGTTCATTCCAAAATCTGATATACGGCTTTGTCGAAGTATTACGGATCTTTTTGTTTCAATCAATCACTGCCAGGTGCCAGATGTCGCCGTTTGACTAATTAGACTTTCACTCGAATCACACGGTGGTTGAACTGGTTGTTTCTCATTTCTCATGTTTATGATCGAATACTATTTCAAAGTTTTGTTTGCATGATGCCACGATACGAAAGTACGGCATAGGATAATAATGATATTATTAGCTTTTGTACGCATTATCGATGAAATATTAAGATATATTTATGTTTTTATAAACATTATATTTTCTTTTAACGTAGAAGTTATAGGCGTAGTCAGTTTAATCTTATATATCTATAGTTACTTTTATATAATAGGGACTGAAACTGCAAGAGTTGTTTCATAATTTCGCAGATGGATGTTTGTAAGGAATCAAGTAGCATTCCTAGTTTTTACATTTTGTTCTGCACATCATACGTATACGTGGCGCTTACGCCTAATATAAAGTATAGTATAATCTACGTTCTTATTATTTTAATAATAATAATGATGGCGTACAGACGTGACGACTTTATCGCCCACATGAGGGACAGTTCATGTGACAAAACTGTTTCACCGTTGCAATCAGTCAACACCTCGCTAAGAGTTATTAGTGTCGTGCCTCTGCAAATTTCAGTTTGGGGTGCAAGCGCTCGCCTGTTCATATGGCCACCTTATATCGGGCTTGGGCGTCCCCCGTCGTAAGACGCACATTTATGGATGATGCAAAAAAACGAAACGGGGTCGCCGGGGCACGTCTGGAGCTGGCGACGCCCGCTGTGGAATTAGCCGCATGTGTTGGAAACCTTCTAACAATAAAAACGAACTACAGGGCGAAGGGGGGAGAGACTGCAAGATTTGCGTATCGGGCTAGGATGCACTGATTTTTTGCTGGGTTGAAGGCATCATTGACCGTCACCCAGCAAAACCTGGCAGACCGATTTTGGTACATTCTCCTCACAACAAATATTTGATGATACCGTACTCGGGGTAGACGTGAGTCTATTCCTGCATTGGACTTCTTTGCAGCAGCTGAGGATACAGCTCTACAACCTGTGGTTCAACCTGTAGTTATGGACGCAGTAGAAATACCAGCAGTGGTAGAGGGAGACGAGGTAGAAATAGACGCCCAGGAAATGGAGTAGATGAGGAGGATACTGGAAGCAGCGATTGAGAAAACGCGAGAACTGCCTCTCGAAAATCGACCGCAACTTCCCTACATACCCCTAAGCAAGCGAAATCGGGATCTCGTGAGGGCTCTGAACCCAGTGCTGGCTAACTACCTTGAAGCCAGCCGGGGCCTGTGCGATACGGACTCGATCCTATTTGGCGCCGCACTGGCAGTATACCGTTTTATCGGTGCGAAACTCACCACGGCTGGACGTGCTACCAGGTAATGTAGTGCTATCCCAGTGTGGCGGAGAAGATTGAGGAACGTATCACGAAAGCCAGAGTCGTCATCGGTAGACTGATAAGCTTCAGGTCGTGCACTAATAGGCCAAGAATGTGACCCGTCAGGCTGGCGTTTGCTGGGACAGGAGTTAGTTTGTTCCAGCACGATATTACACAAAAACTGGCGAAGAGCATATACAACCTGAAAATCAATCAATGAATCACTGTTTGGGGTAAGCGAATACAGCGATATACTGAGAAGTCAAAACGGTTCAACCAGAATCATCTCTTTCAAAGTGACCAGAAGAGGTTTTATAAATCGTTTGAGACACCAAGCAGTCATGGAACGGTTAAAGTACCAGATCAGGCTGACATAGTCGTTTTCTGACGCAGCCTGTGGTCAGAGCCCCACAACGAGGGCCCCTGGACGGAAGTTGTGGCGTTTGCATGCGCAGATATTGCACACATGAATACCGGGGCGATAACGACAGATGATGTAGCTGAGGCAGTCCAGCGAGCCCCGAACTGGATAAGCCCAGATTTCGACGGACTGCATCTTTACTGGTTTAAAGGGTTCATGGAATGCCACGCTGTGCTCGCTCAGCAGTTCCAGGTAGCCCTCAACCGTAGGTCGCTTTCGGCCCTCATCATACGCTCAGAATGGATGCAGAGCGGTGTGGCCATGATGGATGATTTCAGCTTCTGAGAGGAAGAACTAAGTTTTCCCACCTTTTCTACGTGGATAATCACAATTTATTCACCCCTAATTGCTCTAATCTGATGGAGTTACTAAAAATCACCAGTGATTTTAGTATTGGTACCAGAATGGGGTTCGTGACATACAAATGTCCTACATGTTGAGAGGGGTAGGGTTGCTACCCCCCTGAAGGGTTCTCGCCTTATCGTGGCGCGGAGACTTAGTTACCTTGGGTTCAATGTCAGCCACGGCGTAGATAAGAGGAACCCAAACGGACGGCCTAAGGCGCTGTAAGGTCGGGCCGAGAATGCCACACCGGGAGAGCTCGCGATGAGCTCGCCTCGGATGCGAGTCGGTGGGCTGCAGAGAGCGGATGGACGGTGCGAGAGACCAGCTATGGGGTGGCAGTGCGGGGGACATAACACCCGGTCTCTCGCACATTCACCCCCACCTTCCGTATCCAAGGCGGTGTTGCGGGAAGAGGGGAGTATCTCTTCTTACCCTCATCGAGCAGCGGTCGCACCGCTGATATGGCCGCTGTGGGGCCGCGGGGAATAGGAGTGTCGGTGTTTACTAACCACTTTCCCCGTAAGAAAGGCAAAGATTTGAGACAAGAATGTACTGATAATGTTTGGACAGGAAGTATTGAAAAGTGAGTGTATGTGACGAAACGGAGAACTTGTGTTTAAGTTTTATGGAAGTGATTAAGAGACATGTAAGCCAAAATAAACTTGTTTAGTGGCGCTAGTAAATCTTTGGTCAGCTGATAATTCAATTGTAGTAACCACAACTGCACCCTTTTTTTTAGTGCCGGATATGGGTTAGGAAAAAGCGAATTAGAACTTTAATACAGATATAAACAGGATTCCCGAATAAGTACTCTTCCTCTTCTCATTAGGTTACCCGATCGTCATACGTACATTTAAATAAAATCGAATAAATTGTATCGTACAATGACCAGCCCAAGCATAGGGAAAGGAACGTTTACATAATAATTCGAATATTTACTATATTATCCTTGTTGTTTTAACCTAGATGTTTATATAGTGGCAATGTTTTGAAATTTCGCACTTATTATTATCTTATATACATAAGATATATATTTTTACATTGACATATATTTCCTATATAAGATATATGTGATGTTGTTTGTAATTTATTAAAAATCTAAGTTGTTCTATGCTTAACTGGAAGAACATAAATAGTTCCTTATTTGTTTTGTCGATATCGAGTTATGCTGCAGTAAGATTATAGATTCAATATGAATGTGTCAGGAAGGTCCATATTTTAAGATAGCAGCGTAACGTGTTTCGTATGGGGCAAGGTTCCAGTAGTCAATTACTGGTAACAAGATTCCACTTCAATGCTTAGGGTTGGAAAGGCATTTGCGTTTTTACTAATGATGGATTTTTAAATTATTATTGCATTGGAAGGAACACACGAGCACACAGTTGACCTGATGGTAAGTGATTCCTGCATCACTACACTACATTCATCCTTGACAACGGTTTATCATGCAGATCTGTTGTTTCTGCATTATGAACTCTTGTTCCCGATCATTCTGCAGCGTAGCTCTGTCATGTGCTGGACACCATTCATCAATAGGGAATCATATACGTTGTCCTTCCTAAAGATTAAGATAGAATCCTCACCAGTAGTAAGGTCTCCAATTTCTTTGAATGCGAGGGCGAACCGTAGTAGCTGTAAACTACTATTTCACCTCCATATTCTTGAAAAACAACACTGGAATCATTTCGTTTCCTTTTTCATTCGTAATATTACCTTATTTTATATTTTTATAATTACGTCAATAAAAAAAACTTTTGAAAATTTGAATGATAAAATTTGAAAAATTATATAGAATGTACGTTTTTATCCAAATTTAAATTTAAGTGTATTTATCGCAACTGATATTTTTATTACACAAACAGGTTGTATTTTCTCTTAACTTCAACAAACTTGTGGGGGAATATTTCCTTAAAATATATTTTAGTTATGCACGTTTATCATTTACAATATTTAAGAATCGCTAGCATGCAATTTCACGGGTATCGTCTTTTGTAATAAATTACCAGGGGCAATACACTTTTTTTTTAAATATAATTTGTATTATTATATTCGTTGGATAGATATATTATCGTTGTGCAAGCCTGTTTTTGCAAGAGTAGTTCCATCACCTTTTTCAATGTTGTCGCATATGTGGGTAATTGGGAATACTGCTAATTGTTCCAGTTCATTACGTCAAAGATAACTTCATATACTGTATTGTTAATAAATATATACGTCAATTATATTTTGGCGTAGTTTTGATAAAAAAATAAGCTCGTACAAAAGACAAAGATAGATAGATAGTAGAGTAGTAGAAAATTGCTATATTTATATTTTCACATTGAGTGATTTATGGCTTCTCAAAGTGACAGGAGATGCCTTGACATAGGTCTTGACCTATCGTCATACACAAGACACAAACCTATAAAGAATTAAAGTATATAAAAAATATTTTCAAAATTTTTTTTTAAGAAAAGTACCTAAATACATATTTTGTAATTGTCTCAAGTGTTTGGAGCGCAGTGTTTAATTTTAATTTAATAATTTTTTAATTATCTATCAAAAACTTTAGATTATCTATGATTATCTAAAATTTATCAAATTTTCGAATATTATTCATATTTATTACTAAAGATAAAATTATATCTCTCTACGAGACGCTAAATTAGGTGAAATTTTTAATACAAATTTGTATTTTGCTGCTATATACCTTTTCCAGTTTTAAATTTAGTTACTTGTATCTTTAAAATATTTATTATGTTAAATTATATAAAGTACATGAATCTTCTTAGATTAGAGGAAGCAGGCCAAAAAGTAAAATCAAAAAGTAACAAAAATGCCATAAAAGACCGACACTAATATAAAAAGAAAAAAGTTGGGAAAAGTAAAGGATTTTAAATAGTTAATAACTATAATACTTGAAATCAAGAAAGAATAAACGTAAAGGTTTTTATATACATTATAATTTGTAATTATATATTAAATTAACACAATAACATTTTTATTCATGTCTAGTAATATAATAAATTAAGCCCGGCAAAAAGTTGATACACTAGGTTACAATAAAAATAAAAAATACTAGTTGTTAATAAAATGTTTTAATACACAAGGAAACCAGTTTTACAATATTAAATAAAAAAGAAACAACCGTCCATTAATTTACATATCTAAATCGTAGTATCATAATTACATCGCACCGACGAAGTGTGACACCACCTTAATACCCATGTACCATTTAATGAGATAAGGAACGAAAAAGGCGATGCCCCGTGCCGGTTGTGGCAATGGTTTTACCGCATAAACAACAGTATGAACAATTCGACTAGCTGTGTACACTCTGAAGAGAAGTGTAGCCCAGGCCGCCTCCGGTACTGTAGTAAGGTACAACGCCCCCAAGATCCAAAACGCTGGAATGTTTTCAAGGTCATTTAAATGCGCACGCCTCACTCTTTCAACGTCCGGATCGTCTAACTTCACTTTGCCCTTCGACGATTTAGCGTCCTCTTCATTTGCGAAAACTTTTTTAGCGTACCGCACTCTGCCAGTCAGTACTGCCATTGCTAGCACTTTACAAGCTAGAACACCAGAGTAGAAAATGTATGATTGTACAGCGGGATCATCAAGCGACACCATGTTTTATTTTTTATTTTCACTGAGAAGATAAACCACGCGGCGCTGTATGCGTACGGTCGTTACGATTTGAAACGGTCGAATGACTGCAGATTGTGTTTAACGTACTACAGCACAGATACTGCAAGTCATGTCAATGTTACTCACAGTTGAAATAATATTTTAGGGCTAGATTTATATTATAAATGTCTAACATTTTAATTTAGTATTAATATTTCGTAATTTTGATGTGACGAGTTTAGTTTTTATAATTTATTATTTTACGATATTTTTACGGTGTAATATTTTCACGTGTTTTTGATAGATAGGGATTAAAATGAAGAGCCAGCAATGAAATCCGGAAATCATATACATGCTGTTCGACCGTACACTTTACGGCTTAACCGCGTTCACAGATGGACGAACGAATAAGGTGTCGAGACCTTAAATGCTAACTAGGACCTTTACTTGGACGATAAGACTGAGACACGAATCGAACAGAGCCACCTATTCGGAACACGTTGGTGCTGGAGAAGAAGTGGGCAAGAAACTCCAGCGATGGCCGTACTAATTCGTCTATTTCGTCCATATATTGCGAATGATGGTAGCAAATGTTTCTTCAGGCTTGGATGTCGTAAGGGCAAGTGCGGTCACGTCGGTGCTGCTGAATATGGTGGCGCAGCGACACGCTTATTCCAAGTCGCTTTCCCTAGTCATTTAACCGTCGGGGGTAAAGACAGAGATGGGGCCCGAGGAGTGTTTGGCACGTGTAAGCTTGAGAGTGGGTACGGCGTTTAAACGCATCCCTATATGGCCTTAGGGCAGCCATGATAGTTTGCTGAGTGACCGACCTTCTAAGTTACAGATGCATGCGGGGTTCAAAGGTGAAGACCACATTTTGTAAGGCACAAGGAAATATTTATCTAAACAGTATAATGAAATGAACAGTGGCGTAAATCATCGTGACACTCATTTTGTGTGACACTCAAGTTAATAATTAATTTCACCAATCGAGTCATGGTTAGAGATTAATATAATAATTAAACCAAGCGTAATATCATCATACTTGGGTGGGGTATTTTTTATCGTAATAAATAAATTAGCAACAGTATTTATTTTATCAATTTTGTTGGAATAACATGACAATCCTAATCTTTTGACACTAATACGTAGATTAGAATACAGATTTAATCATCCACACATACAGTAGCACCTGTATATCAGCATGCATTCGTGTGGTTAAATTATTGTAGCTAGTAGAGTGTCGAAAAAAGAACGCGGGAACCGAGCGGTGACTGTTGGTAATTCTCGATGACGCCGCAGTAAACTAAACTAGTAATCGACGCTGACTTTGATTGGGAATCAAACATAGTATTTTTTTTTCGGGCTGATGGCCGTTATTAACCCGACGGCTTTTACAGTTTCAGTAAACATTTATTTAGTTACAGTAAATATTAATCGGAATACTTTAAGGAGTTACAGATATAAAATATATTTCAATCTTTTTTAAATTTTGCACATTGCAAGCCACCAGTGGCATAACAGTTACAAATATACAAATTAACCTTCAATAGGTAGCATGATTTTATTTTTTTTGTGGTCTGATGGCCGCTGTTAGCCAAGGGCTTCTACAGTTTCACATGGTTGGGAGGTGACCGAGCGTTTATTGGGCTCAGTCGGGATCTCTTTTAGTGGTTAACCAGCACAAGAGCTCCCGAGAGGGAGCCTCGGTTTGGACCGTTACCTTATTCAAACATAGACATCTGTGGTAACGTAGTTTTAAAACAGCGAAGGATTTTTAATATCGATGACCGGATTATATTATATGATTATATTTCCGGATATAACCTAAAAGTATCATCGATTCGAACATTGTACTAGATTGGAAAAAAAATGCAAAATACATTTCGATCGATTCTTTACTTAGTAATAGTATTGTGTAGTTTACTTTGTTGTCAAAATTAAAACTATTTGTTTGATAGCATTTTTGTAAAAATGTGTGTTAACAAGATAAAAATAAGTGATTTGTAATCTATGTCGGTACACGATGCTGATCTAATCGACACCGCAGCCTTGGACTTTAAAATGACCGGTTGGTAGATTTTAAGCGTGATACAGAGATATGATAGTATTTATTAGTTGTTGTTTCTTAAAGGTAATCAAAACAGCACATAATCGGTTTTAATTTATTAAAAGAACCATGAAAACACTATGCATTATTATCTTAGAATATTTATCAAACCAAAAAAGTTAGTATATTTACAACCTAATAAAGGTAATTCATTGAAGAAATAAAAAAAATGATGTACTCGTTAACACGTTTATTAATTTAATTTGCACCATCATTAAAATTATAAGTAACAATTAAAAACAATCACATCTTTTAAATCTATAGTCCATTACACAGCACTGATGTAATACATAATAACTTGAATGCCCATGTACCACATGATGAGATACGGGAACCCGTATGCAATGCCACGAGTGGGTTGCGGCATTGGTATGATAGCGTAAACAATAGTATGGATAATTCGTCCCAACGTGTACACTCTGAAGAGAAGCGTAGCCCAAGCAGTTACAGGTCCCGTAGTTAAGTACAACGCACCCAATATCCAAAACGCGGGAATGTTCTCTAAATCGTTTAAATGCGCGCGACGCACCCGCTCCACATTCGGGTCATCTAGCTTAACCTTGCCTTTCAAGCTCTTTGCGTCTTCTGGATTTGCGTATACACCTCGTGTCATGCGTGCTAGTGCTGTTATTGTCCCCACAGATAACAGTTTTAATGCCAAAATTGCAGAATATACGATGTACGATTGTACGGCAGGATTTGTTAACGTTAGCGGAGCCATAATTATATTTTTAAATTTATCGAATACTACTCAACACTACACCCGTTGAGCGCCGTGACGCAAGTGAGAGCTGACAGTGAATCGAATATTTTATTGTTCCATTTGCAGCGCATGTTTTTTAAATACAATGTTTTACAAGTCATCGTGACTTACTTCTTATCTGTGGGTTCATTTTTATAACGTTAATGTAGTTTAAACTTACAAAACTTGATCCCTACGTAATCTTTGTTTCTCTTATAGGATATTTAGAGGTTAACGACCGCTCGGCCTTGTTGCTAGAGTACCTGGCTGCTTCATTGCGGGTTCTGTTGTCGTATTCCAGCTGTGGTATAATATTTGTGTATCACTAATCATTGGTTTTACATTCTGGGCGTGTTGTATAATATGTCTACTGTCATTGACACTACATCTGATTGTTCCTACTATCTTCTTGTAAATACATTACATTGGATTAGGGAACGACGAATTAGTAGGGACACGGCGAGTATTTGCTGCAATTGCACAAACGGTTATGAATTTTAATATATTTTGCATAGACTATGTCATTTGGTAACAGAGGATGTCGCTGTGATCGAAGTTGACCAAGAGGTTATATAGAATACATGGCAAACGAGCTAGCACCTCACGTGATGATGAAACCAGACGAGTCGCAAATGCGTTTTAAGAAAGGTGAAGACTCTTCTTTCTTGAAGGTCCTTAAGTCGTATCGGTTCAGAAACACCTATGGCGGCAGTTGATTCCAGGAACTTATGCGTGCAGCGCACAGTGGCGGATTGCCAACCATCGAGATAATGAGGATGAAATTTTGAATTCTGCCGTTTTATTCTATGTATCTGTGATAGATATTTTTTTCACTAATATGCGATATCATGTCGCGTTTTATATTGGTATTACTGAAGGGACTTAAGCACCTACTAGTATTCTAGTAGGTGCTTAAGTTTCTTCAGTAGTGTCAGATTAAGGCTGCCTCTCCACCAGGGATGGAAAAGGACATGTAGCGGGGTATTTGCGATTTTTGTGATACCCATCATTCACTGAAGATAATATTTTTACATACTCGCTGACACGCGAGTGTCTAATTACGGAGTACTTCTAAATATTTCAAACCTTGCGAAAACCACATGCCCGCTTCGCTACACCTAGCTACCTTGCTCACCCATTAGAAAGGCACGATATAAATATATATCAAGACTTCGGTGACTATCTAAATACTGCCAGTATTGAAAGTTGTTATACATGATGATAAATTATCACTTAAACTCTTACGACGAAGCGTTGCAATAACGCGCATGGCAATGGTCTGGAATCACTTGATGGCATCAGTGTTGCCTTGCGAGTACAGTGCATGTCTTCAAGAGAAATGGAAATAGGCATTTGCTAAGCTAGTGCTTTGGTAAACATCTGAAATTGTGTCGGTGCTTAATGTGAGAGACTTTGATCAAGCTTGAATCTAGAACATAATAAGAGAAAACAATCTCATAGAACGGATAGCTGACGAGAAAAGCAGGTCAAGTGGCAACCGCGCATTATGTTAAATATGCATTGCGCAATATAATGTTTATATAATAAAATAATATTATCGTTACAAAATAAAGTTAACATTATCAATTTAAAGTTTTATTCATTAAAAATTTTAAGTTTACAATAAAAAAGGATAACACAACATTCATCGTATATGAAGTGAATAATTCAAAGGGAAATGTTTTTGTGCTTTCGCAAAGATTATCAAATACGCTGTAATATCCTTCTTTTTCGGAACATTGATATTTGATTTACTTTTCTTGAATAATAAAATACAATCTCAGTAAGTTTTACCTTGCTAGGAAATTTATGTTACCATATTCTTTTATGACCAATATTTTTGTAATGTAGTTGTGTGTATCGAACGTGACTTTGTCTTAATCTTAATTGAAAAGTAATGATTACTTAACAAAACTTTTAAAGGTGAATTGTGTAACGCAGGCATCTTCGTTGTTGTGTGATATGGTGAATCAATAATACAGCAGATCATCATAGAATCATCACAGATCCGTGCGTAAGTGCGGTACGATAAGGTAAGATGAGAATAGACAAGATAAGAGACATATGATGTTTATCGGTAGTGAAAATAAATCTCAGATTTCTACTAGAATTAGTTCGTAAGGAATTTTGGAAAAATTCTGTCCACTTAGAATGAACTGTTATATTTATTATTCTGGCCCATGCACTAACGGTTAGCGCTTGACGTGTATTTTTTACTGTATAACTTGAATCTAAAGGTAGCCATGCCGGTTAGTATCAGCCGTCATTCATCTTACAGATCAAAGACTTTTTAAATCCACGACTCAAATATAATTTTCATTCAATAAATTTGTAGTAAATAAAATTTCTTTTTATGAATTTGCTCGAGCCCCGTACAATAGAATAGCTTAGCTGGAAAGGAACTAGTGGATACGTCACTTTTAGAACCTTGTTTTTATTGGAAAGCACTTTTGCTCAAAACCTGTTTTAAATCTTTCCGAGTTCAGTTTTTTTTGATAAAATATATACCGGTTTAGCTCAGACGCATTGTAATCATGTATTTAACAGGAAGGCAATGATAGAACCAGCTAGTTTATACCGCGACATATTCATTGACATATTCAACCTTTTCGGGTTAGCTCAACCGGGGCAGGACAGGATAGCAGTATAACTTTGCTATGTTTCAAATTATGGCTCTTGAATAAAAAGTAGTTTAATAAAATAAATACACTTACCATATTATTGTAACAAAAACGATTGAATTTACAAAATAAAATTTTTAATTTTTTTAATAGTAAAAATAACATGTTGATGAATGAAAACAAATCTATTTTACACGGCACTGATGTAAAAGATTACAACTTGAATGCCCATGTACCACTTGATGAGATACGGGATCCCGTACACAATCGCTCGAGTGGGTTGTGGCATAGGAATCACAGCGTAAACAATAGTGTGCAGAATCCGGCTTACTGTGTACACTCGGAAAAGGATCGTCGCCAGAGTAGCTATAGGTCCCGTAGTAAGGTACAATAAAGCTAATACCCAGAACGCAGGAATGTTCTCCAAGTCGTTCAAATGGGCGCGGCGCACTCGCTCCACGAGGGGGTCATCAAATTTAACCTTTCCTCTCAATGTCTTTGCATCTTCTGGATTTGAGTATACACCTCGTGTCATGCGAACTATCGTTGTTATTGTACTCACAGATAGCAGTTTTAATGCCAAAATTGCTGAATATAGAAAATAAGAATTTAATGCTAAACTTGATAACGGTGGTGAAGTCATAGTTTTATTTTTAAATACACTAAACACACTACCACTTCCTTTGAGCGAACGCGAGTAACAGCGAATATTGTACTGTGTTACTTTATATACATTTTATATTCCCATATGTAATAGTAACGCTTTGTAAGTTATGAAATTACTCGATTTCTGATTGGTGTCCAATTCGGATGGGACAAAATTTTTCGAAAAGACTTATTCGAGTGCGTAGAGTTTTTATTTTTTATTCAATAATTAACATTATTTTCGGATAATTTCGGTGGCATTTCATGCAGTATAATTAGTTTATACACCGATAGTGAATTAACAATAAATAACCGTACACAGCGTTAACTTCGAGTTGCCCCAAATTCTCCATAGAAAGTCTTAATGGCCATCGTTTTATTGAAACTTGAACTCGCCTCTAAATGACGTAATTTACAAATAGAGAACGTTAATTCTTAAATAATTGGATAGAGCTACTACTCCAAACAGAGGAAACTGAAAATTTATAATTTTTTATAACATTGTAATGTAAAACTGTTATACTGACAGGGTCGCCTTAAGGTTTTAGTGCAGCAAATTTTGTTAATGAAATTTGCTATAGTAAAGTTGCCACAGAACCAGTACGTCTGACCTCTATAATCTATGCAATGGGTGTTTATACCCATTAAGGATTCATACTTTAATCTGTTAAAAAACTAGACGGCTAAAGTACGTGAAGATACAATATTTGACATATATAACTATAGATAGATTTTACCGAAGAAATGCCGAAGAGGGTAGAGTACATAATTTGTTTTTAAATGTGATATATGTGGACAATATATAAATATACATCCATTGTTAACACCGTAAAAAAAAAAGGATACACCAAGATTCTGTCAATAAACAAAATATTATGTTAAATACGCAATTCTAAATTTGTTGTTTATTATATAAAGTTATAAACTAAAAATTCTCAAATTATAATAAAATAAAAACATAAAAGAAATAACAGCTTACAATACAAAAGAATCAGAACACAATACGATAAAGAGAATACGTTATAAAGGAAATCTTTTTCGTGCCTTTGAAAATAACATTTTCAAACATTCCCTATAACGAGCTTCTTTTAAGAACATCGATGTTTGATTTACTTTTCTTGAATAATAAAAAAACACTTTAATCTTTATTTCGATAGGAACTTTACAAACTTTCTTTTGCAAACATTTTTTGGTTTAATGATGACGATGATTTAATAAACGTAATAGATAAACTAATAGACAATAACAGATTTTTTTTAATTCTAAATGCATACGTGCTTATATGCTAACCCACCTCATAGTAAGCGACGATGCAGTCTTGGATGTCATGCGCACACATAAGCACGATAGTGGCCTATTCACTCTAGCTTTTAAAATTTTAAACTATACCAGTCAGGAGGGAGTCACATGGAACTTGTTCCACCCTTTGGCGATGCGCATCAGAAACAATGAATATAAACAAAATTATATGAATGCGCGGGGTATCAACCATGTAAGGGTGGAACTCGTATACCTCGTTGTCCAGTCGTCGAATGATTCGTTGAATATACATCGATGAAGGTATAGTAAACAAAGAATTACAGGTGGATTTCATGGGGCGCATACGCTTACCATCAAGTGAATTGTGTGCCTGTTATGATCATTAAAGAATATTACAAATACAAGAAATATTTTATATAAATATTGTCTATTTAGATTTTGCAGTTTTAATAATATACAAATAAAAATGTTACAGTATATTTTACAGAGTACATACGGGCAAAAAAAACAATTGCTTGACGTTTGAATTATGTGGACACAAATCGCATTAATTTAATACTCATTATAATATAAAGATGTCAACAAGCATTGGGATATACCAAGGATTTAATTTTAAGATACGTAAGATATCACATAGGATAAAAGTAAATAGATTATTTTCAAATACATTTGAAAATTTTTAATATATGCAGAGAGATAGCATAACATTTTAAGATATCAAATGCTTTGATGAGACGAAGAATTATTAATTATAAAATAGCGATAACATTTGAATATATGTCTAATTTAAAGATAAACAAATGACAAAAGTAAAGTTATAGAATAATGAACAAAAATATGTTTCGCCCCCGGGTGGGCTCGAACCACCAACCTTTCGGTTAACAGCCGAACGCGCTAGCCAATTGCGCCACGGAGGCTACAGTGATCTACCTAAAATATAGATTATGCATATATATAGATCCATATATATAGATTAGAGACTATAGCATATTTTAGAACGATAGCCTTCGTTGATGTCTCAATCGTAGTTTATTAAGTGTTGTAAAAGATGGTTCAACGTGAGACTGAATGCTCAAGTCCATTTTCTCAAGGTCTTATGTGTCCCAACTTGCTTCACAATCACTTACAGTGGTAAATCAAAAGAATTATGGTAATGATATACGGGTTAATTATGCAGATAAAAATATTTTACACAACTTGTTGTTATGAAAGTTATTATATAAGTAAAAAAATCGGTTATTTTTAATCTTTTAAATAAATTGAATGTGGAATCTAACCATCTACCTTTTAGTTAACAACCGCACTAGCCGATTGCGCCACCGAGGCCACAGATGGTTTACGAAAACAAGGAGAACATGATAATTGATACATTCAAGTAAGAGAATGCAAGTTTTAAACTGCCTATGGCATTCAATATTAGTTTCTTAGTGCTCCGACTAATGTGCTCCGGTCTTAAAGCAATCGACATAAGTTCTTAGGGCGTTAGTTATTTCAAATATTGTCATATTCAAAATGTTTTCCTTGATTTTTGTGTGACTTTTTCTGTGTGATTTAGAAATTTGAACAAGAAAAAAAAGGAAATGTCTTATCTTTTATATATATATTTATAAAATCTTATCTGAATGTGTTTGTTCCTGTGTGTGTTTGGTTTTTTTTAATTATATCAATTTTTTTAAAGGAATGGTTGGAGTCACAAGGAATAGAGTTGACGAAGGAGGAAGATTTACCAGTGGATCCATATGTAGAAAAAGAGTATTGGAAAAAAATACAGCCTCCGAGAAGATCCACATCACACGATGATCCACTCCGACGCTTTCTAGAATACGATGGAAGAGTTCTCGCGTAAGTTAATCGATGTACATAAAACTCATCTTTGTCAGTGACGGTGGTAATATTATATTATGTTTAGGGATTTAAGGGAGATCAAACGTTAAGAAGTTAATATAAGGATTAATGATAAGTAGTCACGTCACTCAATGATATCTACTCTCAACTTTAAATGAAGATGAGAAGTGAGATGTAATACTTCTTCTGGAGGGAGAGGGGTCAGTTCTCGCACGGTCAGTTCTAGATGCCAGAGTAATTTTAAGGCTTCATGCTTTCCGCGGTTAGGACTTGAAAACAAAAACACATTGTGGCCTGTAAATACAATAAATCCATATTTTAAACATGTCTCGTTGTATATCCTGGATTTTTTCTTCACCAGATATAGACGATATATTTCGTTTTGACACAAATTTGTCCATTGTAACTTTACGACTGCTATAAATTTATTTAAATTAAATTAAAGACTGGGTGAGTGATATTAAATCATTGTTGTATGTACTTGTTTCGGTGTGTTACTTCCCTATAAAAGTAACTGACAGTGAAACTCTTCCTTACGTCCTTTTGTTTTTATAACCGACGCATTAAATATGTTCCATCCTCTCTAAGTAGCGCACGTCTCACGGGATGCGCGGACAACTTATTTGACAAACTAATGTACAGCACAGGTTAAAACCTCGTCTAGACGGCTGGGATTTATGGGGTTATTATAATTTGATATTATACAAATATTAGTTTTGAGTTTCAAATAAGAGTCGAGTGGGGTACGTCGTCTAAGTATCCATACGTTTTATTATGTAAACATTATTATACAGAAAAAAATTAAGACTGCATGTTTTTCTTTCTTGCAAACATGCTCAACTGTTCTATTTATGAATCGGCCCATTCATAAATAGAACAACTGAGCATGTTTGCTTAAAATAAATAATTATTCGTACTCAACAATAAATTGATTATAAAATGATATTGTATCTTTGCTACTTCTTTCGGATAAAAAAATATGATTCACTGTGAATATTGTTATATTCTAAATACGAGCTATGCTTTTAATAGCGAGTAATACTCATATAAATTTTCAACAAAAAATAACGCGTTTTTATTAATTTCTTAATTCTGTTTGTCTGTTCAGTATAAATATTGCAAAATATTTTAAATAAACTTCCCGATGAGCTAGATACTTGAAATTGAAAATAGCTCAACAACTGTACTAGCAATACCATATAATTACCATACAAAATAGCAGAACATATTTATTTAAATAAAAAGTATATTAATATACCAGATTTTTTAAAACGGTCTAAAAGTATAAAACAATTTCTTCGAGCTCAATGCAGATTACTTGTAAGCTTTAAAACGATTAATATGGGGCGCACGTTAATTGATGCACGAATAGTTCACCCTGAGTATCTAACAAATTTATTGCATTGATTAAATTATTTGAAATCTTGTGCGCGTCTTTTATACTCCTTACTATATGTTTTGCATGCTTCCAAAGGCTTAAGTTTTAAATCTTACATGTAATCGGTATGTGTATAGACGAAAAATATTTTATATTTTATAACAATTTAAAACTGCTATATTATAAAAAACATATATATACAAATTATATATTATATTATTTATATACAAATTTATATATATATGTATATATATATATATATATATATATATATATATATATATATATATATATATATACTGATGTGATCAGGAAAGGAATTCCAGAGTAGTGTAGCTCGGACAGTAAATGAATTTGCAAAAATATAGGTAAAGTGAGCTGGATTACAGATCTTGTTATTAAACGAAGATCAAAGAAGTCAGTCATGAGATAAAGATGGATATTGGAATTTATCTTTAAGATAACAAGGTGATGCCAGATCATTTAAAATAAGAGAAGAGAACAAGCAATATTCTGGAATTACGCTTTTGTAGTATGGAAAGCCTGAAAATGAATGGAATGTGATTGCTCAACACGCGCTCCAGCTTGCTGAGAAGATGAAGGGAGAGACCCAGGAGAGGATAACACACAACAGCATAATCAATGATAGGCAATATATATATAGATCTTCTTTCATGCCGGAGCGTAATTAATTTATACTTTGCGATTAATAAATATTAAGATACTTAAAATTGGAATAAATAACGATATAATAATAATCTTTAAATTTCTAGTATATTTAACTATTACGTTTATATATCGTAACACATTTAAATTTCATACTTAATACATCATAGGATCAAAAATTAAATCATTGTTTTGCTTTTATATTCTTGAATAATTTATACTGCAACTGTTCAGATCAATTAACAACTTGGATAGCTAAGCTTTGTACATGGGATCGCTAGTTGGAAGCCACAAACCGCAGCGCCGCCCTCCCCGACGCTACTCTGTTTATCCTGAATAATTTGATAATTTACATATAAACTACTTATAATATCAATAAATACTTTATTTAGAGACCCTTCACAACAATTGGAGACATTAACAAAATAAAAAAAAACCCCAACTTAGTCTATCCATAAAGCAGGGAATAATTTTTTTATAAAATACTGAGTATACTAATTATAAAATGCAAATTAAGTCATATACTGTTTGCTAATAAGTAGTAATGTAAATTTATAGACACCACATTAAATGCGTATGGTGGTTGAATATGGGGATGAGATGTCGTGTTGGTCGGTCGGTTCAGCGACTCATAATTAGTATAAATATGAAGTTTAACAAATTATGTCTAATGACAATAAGACTCAAATCTCATATAATAATAAATAAATTATAAGTAATAATATAAAAATAAAAATAATATGAGATTATATAAAAATAATAAAAAATGTCCTTGGAACCATCGTCGACCCAGCAATACAATGGGTAGAAAATACGAATTATGTAAAATAATCGAGTATTACGCCGTAATCTAAGCAATAGTACCAAGCAAGGAAAGTTTCTTCAGTATGTTTACGGGGACTTGCCCGGCATAATCTCTGTAAGCAAGGCAGTGAATCATTTGAAGACGACTAATGGCAAATTGAAGTGACCACTCCAGAAATTCTTGAAAAAGTTGAAAAATTAATATCGCGAGATGCTCGGCTAAAGTAGAAACAACTTCGGAGAAATGGTTGGAATATTAGATGCGGCAATTAAAAAAAATCATGATTATCTTATCATGACTAACGTTAGTGCAAGATAGGTGCCAAGAATGCTTATGCCGAGACCAGGCAAGACTCCATGCAGTGGCATGAGCAAGGTCCAAAATGTTTAAGTGTCACAGTCGGCTGGAAAACTCATGGCAACCGTCTTTTGGGATTCCGAAGGAATAAAAAAAGAAGGGTAAAACTAATTGCTTCTTCATGACAATGATCCCATCCACAAGAGTCGTGTTCCGCTGGCTGCCTTGCACTTAAAGACAGACGTGGCTTGTAGCGATTATTAACTGTTCCCAAAATTGGAAAAAGAACTGTGTGGGAAGAAATTTCCTCGCTATGAAGAATTTAAGGACCTAATTTCGGCGTATTTTTGGACAAAACATTTTTTTATGAAGGTTCATACATAAGCTAATTGAAAGTCTGAAAAATGTATTTACTGATGAAAGGCGAATACATTTTTTCGTTTTCTGTTTTTTTTTATTATAACTTGTCTCCCATACCGCGATCTTAAAAACGCTTCCTCCATCGTATCAATTTAAAACTTGAAATGACTGATTGGTAAAGTTGTAAAAAGACGCGGAATCCATGAAATGGCGAATCACATTAATTATTAACTTTCTAACTTTTCTCGAATATTGCTAACTGTATTAAACATTGAAATCGATTAATTTAAATATTATTTGAACTGATCGATTTAATGACTGAGTGATGAACGATTAAAAATGTCTTTAATTGTCTACAGTCGATATCGTCATTACCCATAAAATAATTTCAATTCATTGGGGTTTTTTTCGCACTGATTAGTCAATTAATAAATGAAAAGAATAATATTAGTCTTACGGATTTTATCTCGTTCATTTAAAAAAATAAATCATCCCGTCGTTTCGAGTGCTTTACAGTACTCAGTATCACAGAGAGGACTAAAGTGCTGCTCGTACGAATGCTCAAAACGAATAAAAAAGTATTAAATAAACACGATAAAATCCGTAAAACTTTAATGAAAAGATATAAAATTTCATTCATTCAATGCACTTGCATTTTGATTTTTCATTGATGTCATATTATAGGACAGAGTTTATTATTTAAATATCTATGATATAAAATATATTTAGTGGACAATTATCTAAGCTTTACAAAAGTTTTGGTGTTTTTGTTTAGCTTATTTCCTTTTCAATTGCTTATGTACTTGCCAAAAGTCTTAAAAAAAAACCCATTTAGGAAAACTTTTTCTGTAATATTGTAAAAATTCTAAACTGAATACTTTCTTCTTTAATCTTAACTTATGCCTATAAAAAATATAAGAATAAAGAAACTAATCAGTGACACTTCATAACTTTATATTGATGAAAGACAGTATTTTTTATTAAATATTAGTAATAGTATCCATTGCATTAAGTGTATTCTAATTAAAGTAAAAAAGTTATCCGTAATGAAGCGTAGTTCAAGTAACATGAAATGACAGGATCATTTAAAACCAGACTTATTTTATGATCTCTGCATAAGCTTTAAGTAGACATAATTTATTTAAGTGTCGCTGTCTCCCCTTCCACCATGATAATAAACAGGGCCGTAACAAGCGGAGTTTGATAATAAATCAAAAGCGAATTGCCCCATAATCCTGCTCAGGGGGCTATTTTGGTTATTTTTTCGATACCTAAATCTAAATTGCAGTAAATAGATTAACATTTCAAGTTGTTTAAATAAGGCGTCAAAAGCTTAATACTTTAAGGTAATGTCTGTGTAACTTAATATCGTAGGTTCAGGTTCATTCGATATATATATATATATATATATATATATATATCAAAATATAAACTTTTAAACTATTTTCCAGCATGTTATCATCGGTTATTGTTTTTAACTCACTAATAAATAACACAATGTGTTAAACTTATATCCGCAGTGTAATTTGCTAAATTAAATGAATTTGGGTACCTTTTCTATCATGTAATGTTATTTGTAACCAAGATGACCTTTCTTTGACCTTCGAAAATAATTTAATTGAATTTTGACTGAATGGATATATATCGCCATTTTTATTTAAAGTGAAGCAAAGTATATTATTGAAGATTTAGATAGAAGAAGATTAGATATTGAAGAGAGTAGAGGAATACAGCGCCCACGCAGGCGCATCGCGAACTGATGTGGTTCACGTGTCATCATGCCATTATTTTTTATTTATTTCATGGCCGAACACTAATGAGTGTAGACTGGTCATTGACCTACTATGACTTCTTTCACATTTTTTGTTATGAAATAAGTTAAAGTTTACTAAAGCATAAGTTAGTAAAGTAAAAGTATGAAATTCTCCGCTCAGATTTAATGTGGTATGGGATGATCGGGACTCCGAGAACGGCGACCTCGTCGAGTACAAGCTGTTTTACTTCCTTCAAGACGATACAATTGCTGTTAAGGTAATACTTTCTTTTGACCAAACCGGCCAAATTTTATAAAATTTAAATTTGAAGTTGTATGAATAGTTAAATATATGCTTAAATATAACATACCAGTAACCTTTGGGAAATTGAAAGCATATTTATGAATATAAAATTCTAAATAAGACACACTTATGTAATTTTTTGCCAGTGGTAGCTTCAACGCCGATGTGTTTTGTCTGGTGAGTGTAGGGATCCGGAGAACCAGTTCTCGGGTGACAACGCATCTGCATCTTGATTCCTTATCGAGAATGAATGTTAGTGCCATGGGTGGCAAGAATCACTTAACATAATGTGAATAGTGTGCTACTTTGTCACCTTCAATATATTTAAAAATAAACAAACTGTTATCTGCTATACTATTCTAATTATCGTTTGTACTTTTTAAAAAGGAACTTCATGATGGCAGAGGAGGTAAAGACCCTTTTCCGTTGCTGTTGAAGAAAACTAAATTACCCAAGAAATGGAAGGAAAAGCCAGGTATTCGATTAAAATTACTAATCTTGAAAAAAATACCATGATCAGCGTTGTTGACAGAAATTTATTCAATTATCATCCACGTATTATATGTTTATATTGTTTTTGATAGCGTGGAAACATGTTCATATGTTCTGCTTTTTATTAACACAACCTTGTCTCCAATTAATTCCGCCTGGTATGTTGTAATGTACACGCTAATGGTAGAGCGCACTAGCTCCGTAATTGCGCATTAATTTTTCTCTTGAAGATATCTAAATTAAATTTGGACGGGTACAGACCATAGGTATTGGATTAACCAATCCTATTCCTTCGCTATTAACATTAAAAAGGACTTAATACACTCGTGTGGCGTCGTGCTTATGCGAGGAATATTAACAATTGAAAATGAAAGAATGAAAACCCGCCGAAAGTGTTAATCTCCGATAATAAAATGGATGTCGGAGAATCAAGTTATGTAACTTCTCCGCATTGTGACAGCAGTCAGCATTCGCACACGATCGAACTTGTGCTTAATCAACGTTGCAAAACTGTCCCAGTGTATTATCTACTACTGTACTATAGTATTGTCGCATCTTTGCAAGGATTCTTCAGCTTTCTTGCGGAAGGTTTTACTTTTGATTTAATGAAACGCCCAATATGCTTTGTTCGTGGACTTAAAAAGTGTGTCGATAATTGCATAGAATTGTCGTTTTGTCAAAAACTTTTACCATGTTTGGAAATTGATTTCAATACTCATGACTAGGTAGCCGAGTATTTTGAACCCGTGCAGTTGTCTCGTTCAACTAAATAATAATGCATGTTCATAATCGCCATCTCTATGCATAGTGTCACGTACACTAAAGGGTTTGTCATTAATAGTAAATAGTAAAACGATTTCTATTTAATAAGTTTATTCGAAAAATGCCTTTCAGTAAAATATAATGCCAATTTTTTAATGGAAAACCGGATATGTCAGTTTCTTCAAATTTGTTCCTAATAGAAGGGAGAGAAATTTTAATTTCAAGATATTTAAAAACTGTGTCAAAATGTATTTATCTATGAAACCGATTACTATATTGATAGTTTTAAAATCAGATTTATTATATAATCCAATTCATAGTTTACTATAGATATCAGTCTATATAGATAGAAAGTAATCACGTCTAAGCAAAGCAATGCAATTTCTCTATGAACTACTAGCACGTCCAGATGGATCTTTATTGCCTGTCTTGTTATTATAGAAACACTAATACGTTCTTAGGAAAGATGTTGAGACTAGATGGTTTTTTTAATACTGTTTATAACTGAACAATTTCTGTTTTTCATTCATGTTCTACAGAGATTTATGTGTGATTGTGAAAATGTATATTATTTGTGAATTGGATTTAATCTTAGATACTGTTGGCGAGACATTTCATACGAGTCCTCGGGGAAACAACGCATGTGTGTCTTGAATATTTATTGAACATAAATGTAGCTATTTTTGGGCTGCAGTCACTAATTACCACCAGGTGAACTATAAGCTCCTTTGTTACTATTATTTTTATTAAAAAAAACTGATCTATTATTGCAATAAGTGTCTTTTAATAATATTTTCAATAATTCGAGTGGAGCTTTAACGAACCTTGAATTTAGATACTCATATTTCCTTACCGCAGCTTGGTTTTACCACGTTAAGTTTTGCTACGGATGCTATGTAACATTATTATATTTTATTTCAACAGTTTCATTCCCCTCAATTGTGATGGAGACCACTGAAGAAGAGGTGACGGAGTACTACGCACCACGGGACCTCATAGTGGGGGAGACGATCTTCGTGTTGGGTCGTCGTTTCTTGATCTTTGACTGCGATAAATTTACTAGAAAATATTACAAGTTGGTAATACCTTCTAAATTTTAACTTAATTGACCTATTAATACAGACTACGTATAATCATAAATATTTTTTTGATAAAAATTAAAATACATTTTTTCAAAAAAAAAACATTGAAGAAAGAAATTTATAATTGCCATATTATTTTTTTTATAAAAGTAAGGTCGTAAAAAGGAATTTCATCGCAGTACTTGAGCCAGGTATACATAATCGTAATTAAGACCGTTTTTTGGACGTGTAAATAGTCTTAAAGGGTGTTTTTCTTCCGCGTCGTGTGGTGCGGGTCGAACTGGTAGACCGTATGCGGTGCGCTGATTGGCTCGTTTATCGGACGATCTTTCGTCCACATAAATAATTATGAGTTCTTTGCACTTAGAAATGGATGATATTTTAAAACAAATCCAAACAATATTTTCTTTGAAGGCACGATGAGCGAGTTTGCGCGTTTGGGAGAATGATTCATGAATGGAAGATTTTATGGAGCAGAGGCATAATTTTAAAGCACTTTTGAAATAAGGATGAAATCGGATGAGAAGAAAAAAAATTCAAGATGTCGTAGAAATATATATTCTAGATTTAATTATTACTTATAGAAAAGCCAGAATTATATATTTACGTTCCCCAATCTCCTACTCGCGATAGAAAGAAGGCCAGTCAAGTATCGAATATTCCATAACATACTATGGTAAGTCATCAAAATCTTAGATTTTTGCGTTATAAAAGACAGGCAATTTAAAATACCCACCATAGGCAAAAAAGAAACGTAATGAGGAATAAAAAAAGTGGTCTTGCTATCAAAGCAAAAAGCATTTCAGAGACTAAATCCAGACCCCAGACGTCTTCTCCAGATAGACATGAAACTAATTATTCGGATAATAGAGATGTGACTTCTACAGAGTTATTTACTAGATTGAAAAACAATATTATTTATGAAAGAACTTTCAACGAAAGATAAAGTGGATAGTTATTATGTGTTTTGTGCAATGTTTGATATTTTTAGCTATAGAGAACATTACTGACTGGCCTCATCACTAGACTATTAATGAATAAGAAAAATAAAATAGTCAATGTTAATATAATACAATTATAATGAATCATTCGGTAAGATGTCAAAGATACGAAATAAATAACATAATATACTAAGATCAAGCAAATTATTTTTTGATATTGAACAATATATCAATAAGAATGAAGAAATAAACTTACTTTTGACAACATATCGGCTCGACTGGGAAAGGAAGACTTCTACAAAACTACAATAAAGACAATTAGGTCACTTATGACTGGTAACGAGGAAATAGATCTCAATAGTGGCAAAGCGTTAGAATTTTGACATATTTTATCGTAGTTACATATCTTTGGGTCGCATGGTTGACATACTAGCGTGTGTATGTTATGCTAATATTTAAAATTAATTCCACAAAATAACTATTTGATGTGTGATAGCGTCTAATGGTAGGTGATTTGCTGCCTAGAAAGCGGACAGTACTTAGTAAGTCGATCTTCCGGTCAAGCATAATGATTGCGGAAAAATTACCCATAACGAATCTACGTCCAGCAAGCACAAGTACCTTTACGCAGACATGACAATAAATGAGGGATCAAATCAAACATTGACATTGGAACAATATAAAAAGACGATTATGGTGATATATACGATGACGGTGTCATATTACAGTCTTTATTTGTACACTCTGTTCAGCAAGAAAATTTTTTTTTGGATCTTGCTATACGAGTATAAGTAAAGCTATTTCTTCATATAATCAAATTTAAAAAAACTTTCCGTCGCCTCTTTTGCAATAATAACGTCACGCTGATGGCTTAGTCCTGACTTCGCAACGAGCCCGTTCCATAGTTCGCCTATCACAATTTTTGCTTTTTGGTCTGGGTGTGTTTGTCGGATTTTATTTATAAGTTTTTCTTCGAATGCAATCCATAATCAGCTACATTTATCCTCAATAAAGATTAATATATAATAAGAGGACATGTGCTGTCACCGTAGGCCTCAGATGGAATACCTTACTTTCCGTATGTGAGTCTCAGGTTACCTATTCTCAAAATACGATAATGTAAAAAAAGTACGAATATGCTGTTATTTCACGCTGGTGATCTCTGGGGGCATGGAAATTTCCCGTTCGAGCTGATCGATTACAATGTGACATTGTTTATGTTAAAAAGGCGGTCATGTCAAACAACTATTTGATGGTCAGTTAATCTTAAAGATTGTTGCCATTATGGTTAATTTACTACTTAATAAAACCAATTTCTTGGCAATTCCTTTTTTGCTTTGTAAGCAACAAAGCTTACGGTATAATCTTTCTAGATGGCCAAATTTATTGACGGCGCAATCAAGCGACAATTATGTTTATTTTGTACTATGTTTACAGAACAATGTTAAATGTTGACCAACCGCCAAAGGTAGAGATACCGCATAAGAAAATAAAAGAATTTCCTAAGGTAAGAAATGAAATAATAACTTATTCAACTTTAGGTCTAGTAAAATCACGTAATATATGATAATGAAATAATAAAGAAATAAAATAATAGAAATATAAGAGAAACAATTATAGCCAGCTAACACTTCGTATACACGATCTAGAATCGTGTATTAAAAACCTAGCTGGCTTGTTTGATAATAGGTATGCGTGTTAACGACTTTCTTTTAAATGCAGGTTTGAAATTATGTTCAGCTCGTTGCTGCCTTATATTAATGTATTTTGTATTATTTAGTTATTCTGCGTTTATAAATTGTAATATTAACTAATTATTGAAATCCGTGGTGTTGGTATTATTATTGAGATTTATACAGAGATGGGTTAAGACAGTTAAATTAAGTGATTGTTGCAATTTTTGTGGCTAAATTATTTTGTAAGTATATATGTATTAAGCTTAATAAATAGTTTTTAGTCCTAATAATAATTTGTTAACGTACCAGGTTTTTCCGCCACACATTGGTATTGGAACGCCGGAGGATACGCTTGGGTCTTGTTTCGGTCTAACACCCAAGCCTCCTCACAAGGATATCATTAAATACAATCTTAATGCAAACAAGGTAACAATTAATTAATATCTTAGATATATATATATATATATATATGAAGTTATCTTTTTATAAATAATGGACTCTAGAAAAAGGCAAAGCTTTAGTAAAAAAGTTCATTTTAATATTGCAAAGGATGCGATGCGTAAAAATAAATCATCATTGTCAACCCTGAGATATTGATTGAGAATAAGATATAAGATCTCCAGTACCCTACATTAAAAAGAGGGCATGGTCTTTCACATCACTTAAATACTGATCACGTGATTATTGAGTTGCGCAACATAATTTGTAATTCCATTGCCTATGCTTAATATTAGATTAGAAAACTTAAATAAGTTAGGTGTATCTCATATTTAAAGGCACTTTGAATACGAGATATGAAAAATCATTTGTAATTCCAGACGAAGTAAATATTCGTAAAAAATCCAAATGAATACTTCTTCGGTACTGAATATATTAATACATACGTGTATAATACTATGATTTGTCTCGTGTCGTTGATGCTGTGCTTCCGTCTTCTATTGTTATTGCCTATGCTGAATATAAGATTAGAAAACATAAATAAGTTAGGTGTATCTCATATTTAAAGGCACTTTGAATACGAGATATAAAATAATTTGTAATTCCAGACGATATAAATATTCGTAAAAATACAAATTAATACTTCTTCGGTACTGAATATATTAATACATACCTGTATAATACTATGATTTGTCTCGTGTCGTTGATGCTGTCCTTCCGTCTTCCATTGTTATTGCCTATGCTGAATATAAGATTAGAAAACATAAATAAGTTAGGTGTATCTCATATTTAAAGGCACTTTGAATACGAGATATGAAAAATAATTTGTAATTCCAGACGAAGTAAATATTCGTAAAAAATACAAATTAATACTTCTTCGGTACTGAATATATTAATACATACGTGTATAATACGGTCATTAGTCTCGTATCGTTGATGCTGTGCTTCCGTCTTCTATTGTTATTGCCTATGCTTAATGCCGTGGAGCGGTGATAGCTTAGTGCCTAAGCGTTGGCTTTTAATTCGCGGTACGTAAGCAAAGTAAATTCATCCCATGGTGCCCGGAATCAATGGAATTGTTAATCGCAATTCTAAATCGGCGGTGAGGGAAAACATCTGAGCAAACCTGCATGTTAAACAAACAAATAATAAATTAAGCCTTAATTTGGAGACGAGCCAACAGTGCTGCGGAAGTGCCGAATGCCCTAAAACAAATCATTCATCATTTTAATTGATTTAAATTTGTTGACTTTTTGATATTATGTTTTCTTTATTTTAAACTTTAATCTACTTTAGAGATGAGTAATTTGCATATAGGTTTTATTATAATTAAATTGTATCTTTTGTAATTTAATTTGAAATAAGTTATTTATTATTATTATTATATTATATTACCATTCCTCATAATCATATTTCTATCCGGGATAGGAGCACTACGTCATATCTTTCTCGAAAGCGTTATTTTGTGTTCATTTTTTTTATATTTTTAATATTATTTTATAAGAAACTTAATCGTTACAATGACAGCGATCCTTTAAAATATGCCAATATGCTTCCTCCAACCCTTTCGCAAGTTTATTAAGTATAAAGTAGTTATAATGCTAGAAATGTTTTAGATGTAACGTGAAGAAAGTTTTGTCATTATTAACGTACAAGGGATTTGTTACTTCTGCAAGTACTCGTACTAATGTAGTTAACGCTACGTTGTTCAAGTTAACATTTCTTCTGCCGAGTTAATTAAAGTCGTAACTCTCGGCAAAGGGTCGAGTATTGTATTGTATAACTGAAATTTCCACAGCTGTTTGTAATAGAATATAGTCATAGAATTATACTACAATTCTTATGTACTTTTATGTGGTAGAGCCACTTTAAATTTTGTAAACTATCTGTAGCAAGAATTTTCTTAGCTTTCCGTAATTCGAGCGTGATATGATCATTTAATGCTACTTTGTTTCGGCTTGTGAGTGTATTATATACAAAATGAATGAAACCGAAGTCTTTAAGAAAATATGTGTGGCGCTCTTCCCTTGCTTTTGGTTCTGTCGGAATTTGGGCGGTGCGGCGGTGCCAAGTTGACTGTCGGTATACCAATGGTGTTTATATAGCAAAGAGTCATCACGAGCATATGTCCGAGTATAGTCCAGCAAACCGTTCCACATCCTTTTTTTATATGTGGGTAAATGCTTCATCAGCGCGAGCGCCCATCGGTGTTCAACGATACCGTCTCGATAGAGAAACTTCTCTGAACTCTCGCATCCCTATATTGTATACTTTAAAATATTCCCGGGAAAGAAAGGCTGGCATATTTTTTGTTCATTTCTCCTAGTCAACGACGAAAGATAAAACTTAAATAGTTTTAATAATTATTTTTATTACTTGTAGTACCTTCGTTACCTCTGTGAATTGGATTGGATTCACCCAGAAGATAAGGGTAGAAAGTTCGTACTATCCTATAGTTTAGCAGACGGTACAATCAAGATCGGTGAGGTCCCGCAAAGAAACTCTGGAATCCGAGAAGGAAAATTCTTAAAAGCAATGCTACTCCAGACACCCGATTCGGATCCAAATTTTCCGACATACTATACACCTGACAAATTTTATATCGGTTAGTATGGTGGTACTACATTTCTATTGTATAGTTGCATCGATTTATTGTCACCATATAAAGTAGTATATACTACACTATTCACTAATAACTAATTAATATTGGACATATTTTCTAAGTCTTCACTTCTCAACCTGGGGGAGACAACCCCTGGGGAGTTGCGTTCGATATTAAAGATTTGTTCAATAAAAAAAACCTGTATACAAAAGATTCGTTCAATAAAGGAAATTGCAAGAATTGCCATGTAATAACAATATGAATAAATAAGCTTATCGCTTGCTGTTTTTAAAATGATTAATCGTTAATTAATTAATGAGAAGTTTAACCGTATAAATGAACTATTTTTACGAATTTTATGAATTTTATAGTGAAGGGTGCGTAAGGTTTTTTACTTTTTCGCTTTTTATGGGTCGCGACATAATAATGGTTGCGAAAATGCTCAAGTTGAGGTCAGATAGAGGATAGCAAGCGACCACTTTTGCTCATTAAATCTCAAAGATGACAGGGCAGCATTGAGCTTGAGTCCATTTACACAAGTAACTTGTTATACGTAAAATAAAATAAATAAGTCTTGTTTTGGAATTCATAATTTTGCAGTAGTATTCGACCATCAGATCGCAAGGCCTTTAGACTACCATTATGTTTTAGGGGACGTACAAATTTACAGAACATTTAGAACATTCTCTTCTAGTCTAAGGTTGTAAATATTCAGTGCTTGCATAGTATAGGTGCAGATCGCCACCCATGAACATCCGCAATAACGGTGAAGTTGTCGGCATTTAAGAAAAGAGTAGTTTCGCGACAGTTAATAAAAAAATATAAAAAAAATAAAAAAAATAGTTGCACGTGGTAGAGAACTTTTAACAAAGCGCGCAGTGGTGGAGTGTTAACCATCAAGACGGTGAGGATGAAATTTTGAATTCTGTAGCGATGTGCGATATTTAAACTCAGCGGCTCGAATTAATTCGACCAATTCCTGAGAACACATAGTAAATGCCATAAAAAAATGCAAAGAGATGCAACGTCTCCTCGCAAAGTCAGTGAATAAAGCAAAGTTAAATGCGGTCAAGTGGAAGGAGCTGGGATGCTATGGTCCGGGGATGAGAATAGTAGCCCATGGGAGGCCGAACTTGCGTATAATAAAATTGAATGTGGCGGACCAACACAAAATATTAATTATGTAGACCCATAAATTATTTTATTAGTTGTAATATATATTTTATGTGGCAGGAGCAATCGTTCCTGTGTTCAAACATCGTTTCAAGATTACCGGTTGTGACCTGTACGTGTACAGGTACATGAGCGCCAATCCCGACAAATTCCCCCAGGAGGTCATCGACAATGTACGTAACTATCACATGCGAGAAGGCAATTTGAAGGACGAGCTTGAGGTAAAATAACTTTACATTGTATTGATAAGAATATTGTATGAAATGAAGTATTGATATGAATAGTCAGTTAACGAATAAATATGTATTTAGTTATTTTATTCCAAAATATTTTAATATTTATTGGCAATTGTATGATTTAGTTGAATCCACATTGAGGAATTAACTGCAGCGTGAAATAGCGGTACAGAATTGTGAGCATGGAGAGTAAGAGTTATGACCAAAGGAGTCCTATTTCTGCAGTTAAGTTGCATAAGGTATCACACCTTATGCAACTTAAATATTATGTATATATATATATATATATATTTAATATATTTAAGTTTAGGTTTAAATTAGCCACGGAAAATTGAGCGTTTTGCTCAGGATTATTCTATAAGGAAACATGTTTTATATAGAAATAATTGTGATAGTAAAGATGGATTCAATGAAATAATAACGTAATATTTATCATGATAACAGGAAGCCGTAAGAGACCTACAAGCCAGTGAGAAGCGCGCACAGCTTGCAAAAATCGGACAGGCAGCGGTGGCAGAGCCTAATGCGATGGAGCGTTGTCTCTCTGAGCTAGGTGTGGTGGAGGGCAGTGCATCTCCACCGCGACCATCCACACCGCCCGTAACCACTGACCACATATCCTATGAGGATTCGTTACGCGCTGCGAGGCTAAGGTTGTTTGGTAGAGATCTTTTAAATTATACGATATCCTCGATCAATACGACCACGGCATTATATTCAGATTATTATCAGATGACATTAATTGCGGAAGATAAATTGTAAAGCCGTAAGCATTTCCGGAAACACAGTGTTTCCATCTGCAATAAGATTGGTGAAAGATTCAGGTACAGTGTCATGACAATACATACAGGACCTGTAACCTAATAATAACTAATTTAATCGATCCAGCACCAATAATACAAAAGTTAAAAAAAGAAGTAAAATCAATATAAATACAATCATGAAAAACAAATCATAAAAGAAATGTGCATACAAAGAAAACAAAATAAAATATGTAATTCAGTAAAACAAAAAATTAAATGAAATAAGTGTAAAAAAAATATTCATGTATTAAATGCATAACATACTCGTACCAAAAAACCATAACGACGATGCTTGACCAATAAGGTTCCAGCTCAGAATTTTGTTGACCTAAGCCAACACTGGTATTCTGCTGGTACCTGACTACTTCCCTATGTTGTAAATAACTATAAGACGCATGCTCTTTTACCTTTTTTATAGTTCATAGATTTTCCAAAAAATTTATACATAATCCAAAATGTACTCTAAACATTCCATTATTATTTGAAGTTAATTATAACTTACTAACAATGAAATGAAAATAAATATAAATGTAAATTGAAATATAATTATATTGATATTGCATTATTTATTTTACATTCTGGCAGCAACTTAAATTGTACTTTTTGTATATTAAATAAAAATTCTCTCACTTTATTCCTAAACATATTTTTGACACTCAAAGATCTTATGGGCGGCGGAATATTATTCCAGCATTTCGCTGCTGCGTACCGAAAGATACCTCTAAAAACTGCTGTCCTGTGTTTTTCCCACGAACATTGTAAGGACAACTACTCTACTTTGCGGATAAGAATCGAACCCAGGAGAGAAAGAGACAGCATCTAATTCAAGTAAACACTTACAAACTTGATCATGTAATTTAATTATAAACATTTATATAATACAAAATAAAAATGTCATACGACTTCGAAGAGTTCAGACTGATTAAGGAATATTATATGTTTTTACCATTCAGCAAACCAACGTGCGACAACGTACTGCCTCTAAAAGGTATCCTCAAATCTGGCGACGCTCGGGACGATCATCAAAAGGTAGTGTGCTTCAGCGGACCTGCGGCTGAGGAACATCGTGGATTTAATCCAAAATCATACCCAGCAGGACAGCCACCGCGATTTGATGAAGATCCAAATTTCTGCAATAAATACAAGGACTCGGTAAGTTCTAACAGCTAAACTATGCTTTTCTTCCACGCCTCGTGTCAACGACCACTAAAATTATATAAAGTTGTCTTGTCATAGTAATCAAAGCATAAGCTTACACAAAAAGCATGTGCGTTTTTTATAATTAGGTAAATACGGTTATGAAATATAAGAAATCATACATGTATTCAGGAATATATACTACTACTATACTAGTAACTCTAGTAGTAGTGAGTTTATTTTTCTCAATCCTATGCGCTAATTAGATTAATCAAGTTATCATGGAAATTGGTAAGTACATGTCGAGCACTTAACGCTTCAAATAGCAAACTGCGTTTTAATACAATATTGTCTATTTTATTTCCTCTATCTATATCCTTTATCGATATTGTCTATTCAATATTAGTTAATATATATTTCCACGTGAGGTTTTATGTTTCATAATTTAAAAAAGACAACTAAACAACGATTATAGTTTCTCTGCTTGTGTGTTCCATTGTTACATTATAACTCAAAAATATATAAATATTGCGTACAGTTTTGTTAGATATATTAAATAGGATATAATAAACTTACAAATAGAGTAGAAAGAAAGATATACCTAATTTAAATAATATAACCAATATATATGTTAAATAGTCTCGGTATTATAGTACAGTATATTATGAATACAAGCGTAAAATAGCAGCATAATGTTGCTGTGTTTCGTCTGGTGAGTGCAGCGATCCGGAGATCTTTATAACTGGTGACGAGGTATTCCATCTCAGTCCTCAAGGGTGACAACGCATGTTCATTATGATTCCTAATCAAGAATGAATATAGATGTCGTGGGCCACTGGCATCACTTACTATCAGGTGAACTGTGTGCTCGTTTGTTATACTCTCAATGTAATAAATAAATAAATATATTTAAACGAAGTCTACGCGGACGAATTCTACATAGGATAGTGCGTAAAATACATAAATATTACAATAAATAATCTATACACAATGTGAAATGTAATTTAGCACCAGTGGCACTGATACGATCCTACTTACCTTTATCTTTTTTAGGATGCTGCAGAAAGGGCTGAACGTCGTGCCATGAATGAATGTCCGTACGAAATTTCACCAAGTGCTCAGATGATGGGAAGTGGCATAAAAGAGAGTGTTAAACATGGCCCTCCAGGATATCTTGGTACACAGGGGGTTGACTGCAAGCAGGTACTTTGATACATTAAATCTGTTCTCAAATTTCTCTGTTTTTATAATTATAATTCTTTTAACTATTATAACAATAGATACCACTAACAAATAAAATTACTCTATGGCCGTATAAACGCATCAAGTTTTTGTGCTAATAATAATTTTATTGTCTATTACTGAAACGTGATCACAGCTTTTTTAGGTTTACCTTTTGAAAATAATTATAATGTCATACATAAGACAATACCGTTATCGTAAACAACCAACATAAATTCGAAATTCACTTTAGTAAAAAGTAAATTGTGTATTATAATAGAAATGCAATTTCTATTAATAAGAATAATCCTAGTAAGAATATGTAATATGTAATATAAATATACAAAATAGATTTGAGATTGTTATTTTTAATAGCATTTTAATTGATTCGATATTGCAAAATGCTTTTCGGTTTGTTTGAAACCGCACAGTGGCTAGTTCGGTGAGCTTACTCTGCGGCTTTATGATGCGCCCCGATAATCAGTTCAGTTTCTGATATATAAACCTTTTACATACCTAAATAAAATAAAAATAAATTTCATTGTTACTAATCAGCATCTAGCTCCTATTTTTAAGGATATTTTATGCTCGTGATTGAAGATTGCACCTGTATTAAATAAGAATCAGTTTACTCGTTCTCACTCAGTCTTTAACATTTTCGTATTACGCGATATACTCTCACCCGGGAACTTCAAAATCATTAGTGTATACTTTCATGTCATTAATATCAAATGTTATTTAATTTTAATGTAAATCCTATTCTTACTAACATTGATTCAAATAAAACTAGCAAATATTTTTGTTTTCGTGTGTATCAAAAAATCAACCCTACAATCATTTTCTATGTAATTCAATGTAGAAGTAATCATCTAGGGAGGACATTATCGTGTGATATAAATAGAAAGATATTATCCCTAATATAAATTCAAATCTATTTGCTAAGTCAGAGTCACATTAATCTATTTTTTAGGTGCCTGACTACATGCGTTTAGCCCATGACGCATACGATCGAGTCAAGAAACTCCGCCAAGACGTACCAAAGATATCGCCAGCAGCCGATAGACTGGTTGAATTTCCACGAGAAGGCTTTCCTCCAGTTGGAACTTGTTTGGAACATAGTAAAGAAGAAAAAATTTGTTCCACACATAAAGATGAGGATGTGGCTTTTAGCTGCCCACATGTTGAACCTGGTGCACCATGTTGCGATCCCAATAAAAGGGGTAATTTGACAGGTTCTGAATAGTTAATGTTTGTGAGAATGTAATTTTTAACATTTAAATATATTAAAAAGTAGCAATCATATAAAATAGCATTCTTACAGTGGTTGGGAGAATCAGATAGTGATGTCAGTGATTAGGTGTGATGTGTCTTATTGGTAAAGATTTATGGCAGTAGATTTCGCCACATTGATAACGGAACTATGAAAATCAATTAGTTATAAAAAGTTTGTTTAATTGTGTGCATTAAATTTTTCGTCTGAAATATTAATGTTATCGTTTTACTATGGATGCATAGGATTAATTAAGGTAATTCTTAAATCCTTTCAATAACTTTTATCTACGGTACCCTAAAACTACAAAGTTGGAAGCAACGTCGTTATAAAGTAAAGAAAAATGCGCTTGGAAACTTTGGCTAATTCGATGTTTTTGTGGTTGTTGTGTGCACATTATTTATTATTTTAAAATGACGGCAGTTATCCTTTCTTAGTGTTACAAAAAGATTTACCTTACCAGTAATCAGTTAACAGTATTTTAAAACTATTTTTTTTAAAGTTCACAAAAGTTTTCGAAATATTAATATATAATAACAAAGCAAAAATTTTTTGCTTTTTTACCATTCATTACTAACTACTATACTAACGTATAGATTAAGTTAGTGTTGTCAAAATAATTATTCAATAATGTCAGAGTACCTTAATAAGATATTAATTACAATTAATAGCCCAAGGATCAATTATAGTCGCCAACAGTTGTGCAACACAAATGATTAGTTTTGCAGGTCTGTGTAAGTGTTAAATATAGATGATACTGCATCCGATCGGCATCTGCATCTACTATATCTTTTCCCATTTCAAATAATACATGTTTTAAATAATTTTAGGAAAAAAAAACATTTCGTTATATTTTATACAGTGGTAACCTTTCGTTTCCTAGCTACACAAAATCCAAATACCTCAATTTTATTATAAACAATAAAATGTTTATTCTCGATAAAAATAGGGGCGACAATTGAATTTTGTGTCAATTGATGGTAAGCCAAGACGACACGCCAAGATGAAGATGCATTGTCAGCTCTAAGGATGAAAATGAAATGCATCTTAATCAGTAATTGGATCTCCATTTAATCTCACCAATTGAAACGCAACAGCAACATAGTATTATACGCTTGTAATCTGTAAGAGCGTGGTCCTTTCCCGCTTGAGCCCAATCATGCTATTAGAAGTTAGAAAATAAAAAAAATATCAAAAATGTAAGTAATTCCCTAAAACTCACCCTCTTAGCTCATCACCAGTCTATCGTTGCACATAACCTTCTACCATAGATTGCCACAAAGTACAACCTTAGGTATACTTCGACTTCCCGCAGATTTGTATAGGTCATCACCATCCAGCGAGGTTTTCACTCGAGTAACTTTCTGAACCGTCGGCTTCTTCAGCTTCTTCGAATTGACAAATACCGAAAATTTTTGATGCTGTTATGTTAGCTCGGTGGTTTGGAACGTTCATAACAAAACCTTTTGTTACAAACTAAAATGTATTTTATCGTTTTTATTACTTTTTTTTTTAATTACATTGTGATTAACAAACGAGCACACAATTCACCTGTTGGTAAGTGATTCTTGCGGCACATGACATCTGCATTCATCCTTGACAAGGAATTATAATGCAGATGCGTTGTCACCCTTGTGGACTGAGATGGAATGCCTCGTCACCAGTTATAAAGGTCTCCGGATCCCTTCACTCGCCAGACGAAACGCAGCAGCATTATGCTGCTATTTCAAGCTGGTATTCTGTGAGGGTGTGGTCCTACCCCGGTTTAGCTGACTAATTCATTCTGGAGTTATAAACAAATGCAGCGTAGCTCTACCGCTGACGTGCTGCGAATTCGTGATTCGTGAAATGAAACGGGAATACTGCTGATCGTTTATAGGCGAAGCCGTAGATTGATATTTTATGTACGTCGTTGAAGAAAGGAAAGGTACTCATAATTATTTTTAATAATTTTATTGAATGTACCGAAAAGATTCGTTTAAAATTCTATTAAATTATTAGCCACTTCATTGCCTGCGGTAAACGATGGAACGTGACGGGAACCTTACGTCCCGGTTTAAGTCCAAAGTTAATTTATTAGCCTAGGGCTCGACCAACTACAAACATTCGATGAAAAATTACGGGGAACTGTTTAGGGTAAATAGTGACAGAAAATTTGTATAGATTTAAGATAATAAAATATTTTTTATAGAGAAAATTACTGTTAAATTCTTAATTTTTTATGTTAAATTTATTTTTAATCTAAAATTGCAAAATGCCTGAATCATCTTAATAATTTGTGACTGTTAAAAAGAAAATCTTGCTTCTATTTTATCATTATCTTTAGCCGAGGTTCGATCCTCTCGGGCATCCTCGAGTCAGTTTCTTTCGTGCCCAGGATAACGGTCTAAGCCGAGGCTCCCTCTCGGGAACCCTTGTGCTGGTTACCCATTAATAAAGTTCTCGGCTGAGTACCCTAAGCGTTCGGCCACCTCTCAACCCAGTGAAGCTGCAAAAGCACTCGGGCCATCAGCTATAAAAAAATTAAATAAGAAAAAAAAAGTCCACTGAAATAACAAAAACGTTATCTTCATCACTGATTAAAACTTACTAGGTTTGATGATTAGTTTGGTTTTGACCATGCGCTTTATTTTTAAGATTTTTTTTACTCAAAAATGGACTTGGGAATATAGTGGCAAATCTGGTTTCTAGAACTGAAACGTGTTGGAGTTTAACTATATACTTCGGATCCTTATTTCAATTTCTAGCAGAGTGATAATTTTATTTATATTGTGAGTGTATTATTGGGTTTCTGGTCTTGTTGTGTTGTATGTGTATACCAAGCCTCTGACACTGCTGACAATGATTTATATCATCATTCTTTCATCTAATTGCACATTCATTTCATTAGATTAAGGAAAGAGATGACGAGTGAGTGCTTCTGTGTTGGCGCGAATCCGTACAGCTCTGATAATATCCTACGCAGATGTCATCTGGTAATAACTAGGAGGTTTCAACTTATTCGAAATCGACAAGGAGGACGTAATCCGTTTATAACAATATCCGCATCTGCTTTAATCCCTATATATGCGCCAATCTCAGAAATTAGTAAATACATTTCCAAGGGTGATCTACATATTAAATTGATTCTAATATTTTCACTTTTTGATTGCTTATAATTTATAACATGTAAGTAATTTTCCGTACAAGCAGTCCGTCTGTAATAGTCCAGTCCGTTTGGTCACTAACTTTCTTTTTAATTGTATATTCATAAATATATTTTTTTCTATATGTATGTTATTTATTGTTGGTTTATAAATTCAATTAATATTACCAAATAAGGTTGTCTGGAAGAGATTCACTTTTGCTATAAGAGCGCCCATGGCGCATAAAACAAATTCATTTTTATGTGTTATTTAGGGTGTGGGAAAAAGTTTGTTTTATTCTATATACTTATGAATCAGAATCATAAAAATATGTGTCCAAAGAAAAGATAAATCGGCTGAGCAGGTTTAGGGCAAATACAAAACACTCTTAGAATCTCACTACTAGGTATAATCCTCCCAGATATGGTGTTGGAGCTTAGTGTGCCACGCGGCTCTTCTGCGGATGTGTGGACTTCACAAGTATTTAAAATATTTTTCTTTTTTATTTATTTCTTTGACATGCTGGTTTCCTCATCATGAGGAAACATCATGAGAAACATCATGAGGAAAATCTTTAAGGAAAAAATTTAAGTGCCGACTTATCACCGCTGAGCATGTGATAAGTCGGCACTTAAAATTGCAATTAATAACACTTAAAATTCATTGGTGTCGGCAAGGAGGATCGAACTCGGTTTGCTCGCATACCGTGAACTAAACGCGAGCGCTTTGACACTTAACTTCCACGGCTCCGAGCTAGAGATATTAGAATTATATAAACTGAAAATAATTATTTAATAAATATATAAATATACATATGAAGGGTGCCGACAACATTGAATTCTCCCAATTCGGAAGAAAACTACACAAGCTCCACAACTTGCTGGTTACTAGCTTAGCTTGACTAGGTTTACGGTCTAATGAATAATGTAACTGAACTACTCGAATGCTTCTTAAATGATTGTATATAAATGACAATATAGATTAAAAAAATGCTTAAACTGAATAAATGTCAATTCACAATGTTGAGAACATTGAACTCTGACCTAAAGTTTAAGTAGTTAACTGCACGAAAGTGGTATCTGATGGATCCTTTGTTCTACAGAAAATTAATTTCTAGAGAATCCTCAATAAAGACAGAGGTTTAAACTTGTAACCGCCTTTGATCTCTTATCTATTATGTTTTAATTAAAACTAGAATATTGTGTATCTTATCTTATTATTACTTATATATAAAATATAAATGAATTTGTGTTTGTTGTGGATTTGTTTTGAAAAATAAATAAACACGGAGTGCACTAAAATATTTTCTATGGATGTCATACCTCTTCGGGTCAGAGTTTTATTAATTTGATTTAATACATGATTATTAAGGTCAACAAAAATAGGTAAAACATAGTTTATTGGTTAAATATAACTGTATTTGCTTTATAATGCCGTATAATAATTAAAATGAAATTACTAATATAACAATTAGTGAATTTAATTGAATTGCTAAAAGGCGAGCGAATCCTTTTTTTGTTTCAATAATTGTTTCTATCGTAGCAAAAGTTCATTTGCCGAACAGTCTCACACCGAGGACGCTCAACTGACAACTAAAAGGTTATCTATTATTTAAAGCAAATCCTGTTTTCAGCAAGATTCAAGGCAAATTGTATAGGCCTCCATATTTACCAAACTAAATCTTGTTTTTTAGCTGTTTTTCTAATTGTGATTGTTTTGGAATGTTTGTGGCAGGTGAAGTGTCTTAAAGATTTTTATTATGAATACATTTATTAAATTTTGATTCGGAGCAGATTAAAATTCACTTGTAGCATATAAAATCATACACATTAAAGTACTTTTTACCCTCTAATTGAATAACAGGTCTCGACTAAGTGGATTTGGTATACAGAAACTTTTAGCTGCTTGCGCTTATGAAGTTTAAAGTTAGTACTTCTCAAAAACTTTCGCCTTGTTATGTCGTGTTATGTAATTTACTACTAGTACTAGTAATTTCACGATGATTCTAGACGAGCTTCGCAAGGCTGGAACAATGTACAATATATTAAATTGAGAATAGGCAGATGTAATCGTAAAAACAAATAATGTTTTTTAAATGTAACAATCCTAAAGTAATTGAAAAATGTACATGAGAAATATATAGTAGCGTAGTATAGAAGTATAGCGTATTTAAATTTCAATTTTTTTAACTATATATATATATATATATATATATATATATATATATATATATATATATATATATATATATATATATATGTAAGTAAATTTGAAGTTTAAATACGCTACGAAAACGTTTAAATGTAATTAAGTTCCGATTCCTAATGCACACATTTAGCCTTTACATTAATTTTACTTACTTTCTGTGATTCTATCTAAATAAATTATAGCTGTCCAAATAACTAACCAATATATAACGGAAAGTTTTTCGTTGTTGAGGTTTACTTGAAACAACCTTTTTTTTAATTACACACAAAGAAGTCTTACAAAGGTGTAATGACGTTCGTAAGTGCAACGTATGTGAGAGATTACGACAGTTTATAATTACTTCGTATGTGGTCTTAATGTTTATTACGACTTAACATGAAAAGATACTTACAGTTTACACATGTTATTTTGTATATGAACAAAATGATAAATAATGACACGATGTATCTGATACTAATGGTTATTGTGCCTCATAGACATCTAATTCCGTTTTTGAAATGGTACGGTGTTGATGAAACCCTGAAATCATATGTTCCTTAAAAATAATGATACCTCCAGTTACACTCAATATACAAATCATAGCAGCGAAATGTTTGGAAGCATTCTCTGAAGGGTGGTCTAACCTCTGGCATTAATATACAGCCATGCCAGTCATGAATGCATTGAAAACGTTTCCTAATAACTTTTTAATAAATTATATTAGGGGCTATCAAATTAGCACACATCATCTGATGGTAAGTGATCTTCGGAACCCTAACACCCATATTCATTCTCGAAAAGGAATCATAATGCAGATGCTTTCTCACCCCTAATACTTAAGTTGAAATGCCTCCCTCGAATTCTGACAATCCCCTTACGAAAAATACGAATAGCAGCGGTAAGCTAATATTTTACATTGGTATTCTGTGGACCGGAAGCACCATTCCTTCCTCAGTCGGGCCGACCTATTTGTGGTAAATACAGTATGTGTGGTTTTATAGTTGCGGCGTCGTTTAAACACGTAAAAATCATTTCATGTAATATATGGTTTTTCGCGTTTTTAGATAATTCCGTTTATTTACCGGTACCTTAATAATAAAGATGTTGCAGCCCATTTCTAGTCTGTAAAATTTGGGTTCGGTGTATTGAAATGATAGCCAGTTGCCACAATATCGTCTCTTGGATAGTATAACTAACTAGTTTATATATACGTGATCGTTCGAGCTCTCTCACCTTATAAATATATAAAATAAAATCGGGTTAGTAACACAATTTATTACTCAAGAACAACTGGACCGATCTTAAAGATCTCTGATTTTTTGGATTCGTCTCCGCCCCGAATAGCATAACAACTATTAAAATATAGGAAGAAACCATGGAATAAAACTATAGAAAATTAATCTAGGAATATATTGAAATACATAAAAAATACTCTAATCAAAATGTAAACAAAAGAAATGAGAACAAATGACAACAACTGCTAAATCGATTTGTCTACATCATTCCAGATCATTCGGTCAGTATATAAGCTATAAGTCGTGAAAGTGTATTTTTTTATTTCATGTCGTCTGTGATTTGTTTTGAAAAAAGCATATAAAGATTATCTGTCGATTTGTGCAAGTGTTATAAATAAACCTTATTATTAACAATGCCGAGACCTAGAGGATCTAAACATTCCCAACGAAGCCGTAATGCAATTAGGCTTCGGAACATGGTGAATTTGTCCACTGAAGAACGAGAAATCTCAAGAGAAGAGCACCGCGTTAGTGTGGCCCGACTTCATGCTACTAAAACACTAAGGAAACGGCTAGCTTAAAAAGCAACCAATAAAACGCTCCAAAACCTACCAAATCCTACCAGAACCTTTTATAACCTACCAAAACGAACCGAAAACTATGAAAACCTATGAAAACTTACCAAAACCTATCTATACCCATCAACCTATTAAAACTATCAAAACGTTTCAATACCCATCAATCTATCAAAACCTACCAAACCTATCAAAACCTACCAACACCTACCAATATATCAACCTTTCACACTGTCTCTTGCCATCCAACCATCCTACCACACTATCAACCTGCCAACCTGCCAATAAAGACCCACCAAAACCTACGAAAAGATATCAAACTGTTAATGGTATAGTATACCCAGTATCTTAAGGCAATATATAACCAGGCTTTGCACTTGATCAAAGATATGTGTTACCTAATGTGTAGTACTTTGTTGGTCAGGTTAGAAATGCCAGCACCGGATCGTGGAATGAATGACGCATTTAATAGAAAATTTGAACATGAGTGTGAATATTATCGACATGAATGAAACCAATCAGTTCAAACGTATGTACCCCTGTTGAACCCCCAACAGAAGGAAGTTCATTCCATACATTAATGAAGGTAATTGATAATGGAAATGGTGGCTTAATTTTCCTGGATGCTCGCGGTGAACTGGGAAGACATTCCTCATTTCATTGATTTTGGCCACTGTTCATGCCAGGTCCGCAATTGCGGTAGCAGTTGATTCTTCTGGAACAGCGGCCACATTGTTAGAAGGATGCCGTACAGCTCATTCAGCGTTAAAATTGCCGTTAAATCTTCAAACTACTGAACAGCCGACATATAACATTGATAAACTAATATATATAATAGATAAACTTCCTCAAGTTCTCATTCCCAGGGTTCCGATGATCGTAACGGATATGCTCTTTGAGTTTAAATGAATTCAATTTTAGATACGTCTTGCCTTCGCCATGACGATTAACAAATCACAAGGCCAATCAATTGTACGTGGCATGTTCACGTGTCGGCAACCATTCGCTTTATTTGTCTAGTCAACTAGATATTCTTATAAAATGTGAAAATTATAAATTTTTGTAATGCACCTTTGTTCTAAGCTATTTATTAATATTGTTCAAATCACGGAGTTTAGTTGTCATTTATAAATAGGATTTTTAGTTAGGTATACAAAAACTGGTATTTTATAGTTCAGAAATTAAAGTTAATAGATTCTTAATAATTTAACATTACTGATCTGAATTGTCATGAAATTACAAAACAGTAAAAGCTTCCCTTTGATACTTTTAATTACTAAAAAGACGGCAAAAGTTCATAACAGTGCGAGATGCTTGTAACCCTTGTGCTGGTTACCCAGTAATACCGACTGAGCGCCATAAGCGCTCGGTCACCTCTCAACCCGAGGAAACTGTAAAAGCCCTCGGGCTAACAGCGGCAATCAGCCATAAAAAAAAGCTAGATCATTTATGCTTATTAACTTTATTTCTTTTGGTTATTTTAGAATCTACGTTATGACCTAATTTATAATTTGTCATAGGCAGATAGGAAGTCGTTTAATAGGTGTCAGCAGAATACCATTGTTGGCTTATGCCAACTCAATGCTGAGCTGAAACCCTATCGATCCGGCATCGCAATGTTTTAGAGTATATTTTAGATTATAAGTACGAGTATATGTTTATTTTTTTCTACGTATCTTTAAGTTGTTACCTGTTATTGTTACCCATGTACCTTTGCAATTGCTGGATTGATTAAATGAGTTATTTATTTATTTTTATGCAAAACGTTATCAATCATTTTTAAAGGTGTAATTACACTTGTAACAAGTAGTGTTAAATTCATTTAATATAACTGAATATGTCTTAAAAACTAATTTGTAAAATTGTTAATGAGAGTGCTAGTAATAACATTTTTTATTTACTGCTTTTCAATCTCGACAGCTTTACAAGTATTAAAGCCAGCGCAAAAAATCCATCGCATCTGAAGACTCAAGTGCTTTTCCGATGAAGATCGACTCAAGAGGCGAGTGCATTTGCATGAAAGTCGAGGGGCATCATCTCTTTAATAAGAGAAAAGAAAGAGTAAAAGAGTAAATATGGTTTTATAGGATTAAAGAAGATTTATAAATATAATATTAGTAAATATAATTAAAACATCTTATTACTTATTATTTTATTTAATTTATATTATATTATATTTATATAAATTTGTGAAACTAAATAATTGATAGAAATGAAATATTTTTTGTTTGACGCGTGCAATACTCGCGTGAGCGTGTTTGTGTTTCAATTCCATGGAACCTTGTAACAAAGGTTTCGCTATTAAAATTGAAATTATTTATTCCGTTACAAAAATAAGTTTTATTTTTCCGTGCATTCATTTACTATTAAAATTAAATTAACACCGTTGTACATTAATTTGATATCTCTTCAAGTCACGTACTAGAGGTTAATTGAAAAATACGTGTAAGTTTTATTATGTACAAATAAGTGTTATTTTTGTATAATATAAAACTTTTTTGTTTTACATAGCTAAAGTTGGTCAAATATATAAGGATTATCAAAAATACATTAATCCAATTTTAAATTAAAGTCTAATAGTATCGACTTAGTAATAATTAATAAATTATAACATAATAGCGGTATAGTAAGTTTTAATTTAAGTCTTAATACTATGGACTTAGTAAGATCTATTTCGGAAAATAAATATTAAAATATTTTTATATAAAATTAAAAAATAATAAAGCATTATATACATTTACAAACATTTTATTGTAATATTATCTCATTTTAGTCGACCCAGGGTATTTCCAAGTTACATTATATTATTATTTTATCGGTTTATAGTTAGTAATATCATCTTGGTTAACATATTCGGTCATGTCGATCGGACGATGTTTTGTGTCTTATAATTTCTAATGAGACAACAATGGATTGGAATAACAAGACAATTATGTATCTGTGGTGGACCCACATAATGACGTCAATGTCCCCAAGAAACAAGTGAATAGGCTAGAAAATATTAAATACTGTGTAGTATTTGATGGTAAAGTATCATCAAATACTACACAACATTTAATATTTTTATATAAGGCAATATTAATTTAAAAATGCGATCACTTTATGTCATAATGTGTTGTAAGATGCTTCTTTGGGATATATCAAATAAAACTCATTGTATGTTATGTTTTAGATATTAATATCTGGTTAACAATGATTTAGCACGAAATGTCGGGTGCAACTATCGTGCTAATCTTTGTAAAATTGCATTTACTGGAAATTCTACCAATTAATAAGAGTATTTTGCTTAAACCTAAGAATATTATTAATATTTATGCAATAAACAAATTAGAAATAAATTAATAATACGGACAGAGATGTTGTTGGGGATTTAATTTTTTAACAACAATTAGTTACCCTACGCACTATACCACGTGGTCGTTATATATGAATGATATATAAATATATATAAATAGTTTAAAAAATTAAATAATATAATACTTAATGTTAAACACTAACTTAACATCTTTACCGTAAATTCAATATAAGTTATTGAAGTGCATTGGAGCTTCTTAATAGCTAGGTCAGACCATACGTAGCCTCAATTTGGATGAGTGGCCGGTAGATTTCGTGCATCTGTGCTTCGAAGAACACTAGTGGTTGTTAGGCTATGTAGAAATTGAAAATAAATACTATACTAAATATATAAATACTTACTAAAACTATAATAAATACTAGAGCAGAACTTGCCATTTCTATATGAAACATGAACATAACTTAAATAAGATTAAAAGTTTTTTGGAGGCGTAGTGAGCCACGCTGCAGTTAAAAACTGGTGATGATGTTCACCTAGTCAATTTTGAGCATGGCTAAATCTTGTGGTTATTATTGAACGACATCAATTTCGTAGGATAAATTACGGCACCGTAACCATTCGCGCAAAACATTCAGTTGTCATTCTCTTCTTTATTCTGATTCTGACGAATATTGCTTTCATGTCACAGTGTCATGTGACATGAAAGCTCACTAAACCACTACAAATTGAACCCAGGAATGCTGCGCAGCCAGCCTATTTTCAAGGGAAATCTTAGAAAAATAAGATTAAATCACTTTCCCAACATGCTTTTCCTCTTAATTTTCAGCTGTGAAACCATAGCGTACCTGTTGGTTCTTTTTTCTCTGATAGAAGGTGACTTAGTGTATATAGTCGTAATCTTTGATCATCACTTGAACTACCCTGCATTACGTTTATACAGATAGACAGATAATAAAGAAAAACTGTTTTTTTTAGAAGCAATGCTATTAATATTACTAACTACGTCAAATTGGTTTAAATACTTGTGTTAGGATATCTTCACGTCAATAGTCGAATGGCGGATACGAACCCACGATGTTAAGTATCATAGACGGTACCCTAAAATATATGACCCTATTGATATATTATACTTGTTAACAATACGACTATATTTGTTAATATATATTATAACATGAGGTGCTTAGTTCTGTAGCCATTTTGAAATTATAATAATGAAGACTTTATCTCCGACTCCGAAGAAGCATAGAAGTGCCAATGCTTTGGTTTAAGGGTAACGTTTATTAACTTAGCTCAGGCCGGGCATTCTAAATTTATTCATACGAAAGGTCACATATTTGACATTTTTTATACATGAAAAATTTCTCATTCATTTAATAATGAATATAAAATTTTGGATCTTTGATTTGGATTTTATGTAAATACCATTAGTAATAAATTCTATTAATGTATAAATCATATAATAAAAATATTCAAACAACTATTTGTAATAATAATCGTTTTTATTTATCGTTTTCTTACTAACGGATCTAACTTACAAGCCTGTAAAAAAGTTTGACAGCTGAGCCAAATTACGATGTGAGCTAAAGTAAAATTTATGCCCTCACAAAACTGTTTATCTTGAAACTCTGTTTTAATTTAATTAACGCACTTTGTTTATAACATCGGTTAACAGTTTTTTTTCTACGTATGAACCCGTTTCTACGTAAATAACAATAATATATACCACACTGTCCACGAGTGCGGTCACCGCGGTCCAGTCACTTACGAGTACATCCATCCTCAGCGATGAGTCAAAGTAATCAGGTCACTGCGGCCTTTCCAAGAAAAAACTGATGCTTATCAGAGAAATTATACTAGTATTTTTAGCTTACAATTTTTTATATTATTTTCTACTATAGTCAAGTTCTTTTCTTTATTGCCATGTGGCGTAGTGGTCAGACCTGGATATCTGGTAAGCCCTGAGTTCTGGGTTCAAACTGGTTTGACAGTGGTCTACGCTAAAGTTTTTAAGGATAAATGTATAAATTAATATTAATAAAATATATCATGGGCCGCAGGAATCACTTACCATCAGGTGAACTGTGTGCTTGTTTGTTACTCTCAATGTAATAATAAAAAAGCTTCAGAATGCACACACAGCATGTGTACGACAGGAATTATGGTTTTCGTATCAGGTTGTGTTATATCAATTCGTTCGTTTACTACCTTGATTTGCATAAAAAAGGCTCTACATTATTCATGATCACACAAATGTGCTTTGAACAACGTTAGTATAATAATGTGGAAATGAAGATGGTTTACGTTTCATTCAACACAAGGACAACTCGTATAATATATTTTCAGAGAAAAAAAAATAGCTTTTGTTAATGTTCCATTGCAATCTCTAACATTTATTTATGTATATATATATATATATATATATATACATATATATTTATATATATATACATAAATAAATAAATGTTATGTAATTTTGAGAATTTATTTTATTGAGGTAAAAATTAATTGAATTTAATGAACATGGATTGTTCACAGAAGGAAAGAATAAATATATACTATATGATGATAACTGACGTGAAAATTGCTTTTTTAACTAGGTTAAAATATAAAGTGCACTTATATATTATAAATTATATACTATCTCATTTTCTGCAGCTAAAGGCCTTTTCTACAAAGCGTCAAGCCTCAAAATCTACGGGTGAGTTTATGATTATAACAACGGTGTGTAGAAAGGTTGGAGATTTGGGTTTGGCAAGGTAGAAAGAATTTTCGGCTATTAGTCAACTGTAAAGGTCGGACAAGAGCATTATGTGAGTGATTATAGAAGTTTTTCGTAAAGATAAATACTATAAACTAACCTATTTCTTATAGAATACTTCTATATATTATATTAGAATTTAAAATTCACTTAAATCAATATTAAAAACTTTAAAGCCAAGTTATCGTACAAAATCGAAAAATCACATAGTACATTTTCGCGTGGGGTTTTTTTGAGTTCAAAAAGCATAGTTAATTACCATACCTTTGCCATTTTAAATTGACGCACAATTTTCAAGTTAATTGAATATTCCGAGGCATTCCTTTTAAAAAACAACCCAACAACAAACCACAAAACACATTTTGCTTTTAAGCAGACCACTGTTGGACGTAGAATGATTTGTTGCTTTTCGATTTGATCTGCAATCTTATCACCCACCGATTTCTAATGGCGTGAAGTACTGCAAATACTAGCAGTGTCAGATATTTTCCGCCGGATAGTGCTGTTCACTCGTCTGAATAAAAGATTCATTCTCAACTCTTGGACATCTAAAGATTAGTTTTATTAGTTAGGGTATTTGTATTTTAAAAATAGTAGAGCCACGCTACAGTTTGTTTCTAGCTGCGGTATGAATCGATCGGCTCGGCTCGAGGTATATACAAGTTGTATTATAATATAATTTGTAAAAAGTTTGTTCTTTAAAGCTCGTAGGCAATTATGTTCACGCTTTGTTAATTTACAGATTTATTCAATCGTCATAAAATTTAAAGTGCATCATTGATATTATTTTAATTGCAAATCAATCTGATGATTCAGTAGTCAAATACGTTGGTAATAATAATAACTTTATATATAAAAACTAAATGAAACGAATTGCTTTATTTAATAGAACTATAGTTAACTTTAATAAACTACCACACGGCGCTATGCTATTGAGTTTTCGATAATTTAATTACTATCATGTATACATCTAACAACCCTAGCCTATTCAGTTCATTTTGATTGTGTAAACCATTGAATTTATTTCACGTATAATGTGCAGCAATGCTTCACACCAGCAAGTATTGTGTAACTGAAAAGCTATGAAGGGAAATGATAATAACCCTCATGTCTTCCGATATATGGTGGTATGGAGGACCCTAAAGTTCCAAGACGAAAGTAGACTTACTAGCAGTGTAAACATGCAAGATTTTCGATGATACAATCCTCCCTTAACAGTCCCTGAACAGACTAAGCACTGCAAACGTTACATAGTTAGAAGAAACTTAGTAGAGGCCATTCTGCAGCAGTTATTCCTAATGAAAACGAAATAAATCCGCATTTATTCTGTAAGATGAGTAAATAAACTCATTGAATTAAAAAATTGTAGTAAATCGTAACCCGTAATTGTCAGTTACGTCATCTGCAATGAACTTGCTGTTCACAAGATAATAATGATGAAACCTATTTCTCCTAAACGTGATTATAATTCCATTTCTGTAACTAAATATAACTTTTATTTAATACACTACGAGGTAGTACTTTGTATTCAAACACCGCGCTACGTTGAACGTGTATATTTGTTTTTATTCTGATCAAGCTTTTGCTTTACGTTTGGTAATCGATTTTTAGTGCTGTGTACTACAAAAGTATAATAGAACTATTCAATTGTAAACAATCGATATGATAAAGAAAAAAAGTAAATGTATTTTGTTGTTTAACAATGTGGATGATACTATTTTATAATTTAAATAAAAACAAATAAATCTCCTTTGGCAAATCTCCAATACACATCTACATCTCTTGTACGAACCTGGGTGATAAACGAGCATACAGTTCGATTCATGTTAACTGATGAGTGCAGTCCATAAAATGATAAATTCTTCATCTGAAATCACAGTGAAGATTTGGAGCCCGAAGAGCAATTAATTTAGTATTTGTGCTCTTTTGAATTCGGGTTCAAAGTCTATCATCATATATCATACCGATCCAGACCGCAATATGGACCTTTTTGCTATAGGGGGATTTCGGGATACCGTTTCTCAAGGGAGTCGTTTGAAGTTTGTTTTACACCTTTAAAGAGCGGACCACAGCCAAGATGGTTGTTTTAGATACTGTTTAAGGCAGAGAGTCACAAGATCCATTATCTGAAGCTGGGATAAATTTAACTAGCCACTTGGTTCTTGGAGGTTTGATTTTCCATATCGTCTAGTAATTTATACGGTTGTTTGGCGCAAATGCCTGTATTCGCGAACCTAATCCCTATGTCCGGGGTGGGATCATCGGAACAGATCTATGCTCCGGTCCGTATAAGCTTATATCTGTACATCACAATAATAGTATAAGGATACAACCCGCAGGGCGCGATTACGAGATATGTTTTCCAATCCGTAAATAATCCAACAATAAGATTTAAAAGTACTCCGTATTTGTGTGCTGTTTTTGTTAGTATTGCTTGATAGAAAAAATTATTATATATTTAGAAATTTGTGTAAAGTTTTACGAACGTGATTTGTAAAGAGTTTAAAACTTAAGATTGAGTTGAGGTTATCGCGATAAACGGACAATAAAGTTTTGCGTATTTCTGTGTATGAGTATTGCTGTTGGTCGAGAGACCTCTACAGCTTTATCTAATTAGACTCGCGAACAGGAGGCCCGCTAAGAATATTACTGTGGAGAAACCGTGGTGTTACATAAATAAAGGAGGAATATATCCAGGTGTTGAAAATCAAGGTTCGCAGGTGAGTTTACAACTAATAAAATGCAACATATATTGCTTAAACAATTCAATTTATTATATTATATTTATAAGCAAATACCTCTGGATTTGGTTCTATTTTATTTTTTATTACACTGAGAGTAACAAACGAGCACAAAGTTCACATGATGGTATAGTGATTCCTACGGCCCATGACATCTATATTCATCCTTGACATGGAATTATAATGCAAATGCGTTGTCACCCTTGAGGACTGAGATGGAATACCTCGTCACCAGTAATAAAGGTCTACAGATCCCTATATGGTGGTATATGAGACATAGCAGCATTATGCTGCTATTTTACGTTGGTGTTCTGTGAGGGTGTGGTCCTACCTTGGTCGAGCTGACCCAATCATTCTGCAGCTAGAAAAAAACTGTAGTGTAGCTCTACCACTGTGAATGCCCGTTAGCAGCATATGCCTAGTGTACGGAAAGGGTTACAGAACCTCACTTCACAGCTTACGTGGGTTCGACTGAGGCAAACCTTTGACTATTCGTTAACTTTTATGAAAAAAAAATACAGGTCAATTTCAACTACGGCGATATCTTTCTGGTAACTACCGGATGACATCAACTGGATAGGATATATTGAAATGCCGTCAGCACTTACGCAAACATAGACGACCTCACTCGTTATCCCCTGCCCTAGTTCGATGTAATAATATATAAATATATAATAATAATAAAAAAATACATGTGTTATAAAATTGGGGGAATGTTTAAATGAACTGGACATACAAATTACAAATCCAGAACCGAAAACCGTTTTAATTTCGATCCACCATAAGCTCCGCATTAAAGTACAATATGATAAGTTTTTTTACATCAGTAAATATACATAGATATTATATTTTCACACACTTCATTATCTTCTGTTATATAATTCTTCTGTCTGAAGTTCCACTGCCGAATCCATGTTTACTGTTAGAAGTAAATATTAAGGATAATTAATTAGAAATGGTCAACAATAAGCTTTATTTACCATTTCGTTAACTTTATCCACTTTCGCGGGGAAGGTAACCGTTTCTAGATATAAGATTAAAATAAATAACATATATACATCATATATAATAAAAAAGCTTGCATTAATAAGAAACCGTTAACACGCGCTAAAGGATCTACCTGCTTTATGCTCCAACGCTTTTCTCGTAATGAGTGGGAGTGGGATCCCCAACAATGTATTATAAATACGTTTAATTCCATGCATGTAAATGAATATTGCGTGTATTATATAAAATAATGAAATCATTATGTTTTATACTTGCTTAAAGCTTGAGGAGGGTTCCATAATTGGCCCTTTTCGTAACCCCGCGTAAGAGTTTTACAGTTAATTACATAAAAACGTAATGGAGTAAAATGAAAATATTTTATAATATTATATTTACTCGTACTATGGATTACGAAGCATGTCTGAATACTAAGTATTACAGTAAAATGAAATGAGTACATCACTAGTAGGATTCTCCGGCACATGGTGTTCTTAGGAAATGAGCACCTGGAAGTTCTTAGGTTAGCAACCCGTGAAATGAGCACCTGGAATTAACGTACAATTAACTACAATGAAAAATAAACAATGAGTTTCATTTAATTTACAAGCTAATCAAGACAATACACATCAATAAATCACCAGTTCATTTAACGAATATTTACCTTAAAGAGTATATTTGGTACCTAATGGACTTTGGACTTCGATATATCAAGTTCGTATCTGCCACATCAGCTGGCTTGTAATTATTTGGCAGATGTTATCATAGTAAAGTATCATAGAAATCATATCAAATCAAATCGTATCATAGAAAAAAGTTAATAGCCTTTTAATCGTCTGGATACGTGGGGCATACTGAAAGTTTCTACAACTGTCCACTTAATTAAGATAGAGGGTATATACATATATATATATATATATATATACATATATATATATATATTTATATACAGCATGGAATTACCCGATTTTTTTTTTGGGTTTGCTGTTGGTCTTGTGACCTCTACGGATTTATCGAAACAGACTGTCGAAAAACTCATAAAATCTACAAACTTACTAGCAATGTGTAGATAACATGGTGAAAAATGGCTTCCGTTTCTTAAATATTTTTATATTGTAGAAACAATGTTGAGCACTTGAGAAATGTGTTGGCAGTCAGCCTAGTTTTGTGTTGCTGACGTTAAGTTTGTATCTCTCAAACATTTTAACTACTGAATTTTATCCTACAATTATTTCTTTAAATAACAGAAGTTTCTTTGTAAAATGAATTTTATAATGTTAATTAAATTACCAATACAAACATTATTGTAATCGGAGTAGATTTAATTATAAATCTCGAATAGATTACTTTGCATAAGAAAAAAGAAGTAAAGAATTGTTACATAAAAAAACTTAATACAGCACGAATAGAAAGCATTCAGATAATTATTCAATTTGAATAACAAATAATAAAATTCATTGGGAATTTTACTTTACGGAATCGAGAATTACGTTAGTGAAATCTTGCAACTACTTGAACTTTAGCCGCATTTCGCGGGAAAATGAACTTACAACTTGTGAAAATATATACAAACCACTAAATGCGTTTTACTCAAGCAAAGTTTTTATATGCAATAATGAGTTGAGGTTATATTTTGTACACTTATAAACGACTATTAATAATAATATATTTCAATGAATATTTTATTATATAATATTAAGTACTTACTGTGTATTGAAATTGTGGTAGTAACCAAAAAGTACAATTTTAATTTGATTTTAGTTTGAAGTTTTATTATAAAGACTATAGTAATATTGAAATATTTATTGTACTGTCTTAAATCGTATGTTAATTCCCAGTTAGTAGTTCTAGCAATAAAACCATTCATTAACTTCAAATCTTCTCTTTGATGTAATTATTTCACAGCAATTATTCCGCTACGCACCTTAATACATTTATTACATTTAAGAAACATGATTATAATATTCCAATGTTTTCAATTACCAAATCAAAAAGTCACCATTTTAATTCTCATTTAATTACCCATAACACATAACTTTCAAAATTAATTTTGTGTGTAATAGAACCACACTGCAACGACTAGTCTATTGAGATAGATGTTTACAATATGTTTGGGTGGTTAGTAAAATATTATTTTACTGATGTTATGGCACACATTACATAAGATAAGGAGTAGATAAGACGTGAAGAGAGAAAATACATCGGTTTACGTAAACATTTATGACACATTAAAATATCATGTGCATTCGGCTATGTATGGTAAAACCGAAGAAGAAGAAAAACACTTCGCCCGTATAGTTTACAATACATGACAGGCACCGTAAACTGCATAAGATAATCCAAGATCCTCCATGTCTGGACCTGATGCGGTTGAACTTACCAATTGTGAAACAGTGATTGTGAACGGATCGTCCCACATGACCAGCCGAGCCATTCGACATGGTGAGGTTGTTTGCCCCGAGCAGTAAAGTTTAAAAACTAAGTTTTGCTAGTTGTCAATAAGCGAGAGCATATTAACATATTACAAAGTATAAATTAAACATGAATTAAATCGCTGTTCATATCCTAAATATATACTCATAAATATAAACTGAAACACTTAAAATACGAATGAAAAATATTCGTTCGATTGCAAATTTAATAGTACATTTTCAGTGATATTTATCAAACAGAAAATACGAGGACATCAAAGCGAATGCTTTGTTACATGCAAAATACATTTCCAACAGAGATGTTAAATTATTGTTATACGTGGTACATACTGGAACTGGCCACTTACAATAAAGAAAATAAAAAAGCTATTATGGAATTCGAAAATCTACCTCTCTGGGAATATGTAACTTTTTAATTTGCGACGATGTCATTTGTGTTTTCATAGTGACGTCCTATAAAAAATTGTGTGTCGCTATTGTGAATGTAGCTCATGACAATTTTCGCTGAATGATTTTTAAATGTTTTTCGCCGTGGCTCAAATCAACAAGAGAACTGCCAGAGACTTTAATTGGTATTTGGCGATGAAGCCCCATTCCACAGTGTTCGTGCTTCGAAAAATTCAGATGTCAACGTGATATTTACGTGAAGGTCGGCCAACGACTGTGGTCACAGAATCCAATATTGATACTATAGATTTGACAATTGATTGAAACTGACAAAAATACATGTCTGCAAATACTTTACTTTTATCCTAATACTCCTCGTATTAGGATAAAAGTATTAGGAGTTGCCAAGTGAAGTGCCTTTGGAATGAGCCAAGTGCAAACCATTTTGCATCTGAAAGTTCGGAAGCTTTGCACTCGATGAATATCACATGATTTGAAGGAAGATTAGAAACGACTGCGCGTCGTGTGGTATCGTATAATGATAAAATAGTTTAATGGAGGAAACTCATTGGCTTTTCACGATCATCATGACTGGTGACGAAACCTTTATGTACTGATTTGAACCAGAATGAAAAATCCAGGTGGCAGAATAATAATAAGAATTTGCTTTTAAAGACTTGCTGACGAAAATCAAGAAAAGTTTGAGCACCGGCAAGAAAAATCATCGTTAAAATATGACATAACATTATAGTGCCGCTTGAAAACCACAACAGTGACTGTTGATTGGTACGTAAACAATTATACCCGTATTACCCATAGAAGGCTAAAGTGATAAAAAGTTGTCGAAAAGTCGCCTCGCAGCAATGTCGTTCTTCACCGCGGTAACGCATATTCCGCTAAGAATGCGAATTTGAAGGCCTCAAATGTGAACTGATGACGCAACCTCCATACAGTCCGGACCTTACGCCTTGCAACTTCCTTTTATTTCTGGAAATTAAATATAAGCTTAGAGGTTAACGATTTACATGCCGGAAGCGGCGGTGAATACTGAAGACTGGATCGACTGCTTCACACGATAGTTCTAAGTAATGCAAAAATGTGTAACTAGAGAGGGTATATACTACATATACACTTTGAAAAATACTAAATGTATATATCTGGTCTTTTTTATAAAAACTCACAAAAATTCAGTATGACCTAAATATACCCGTAGCCGTATTAATTAAGTTTTGAGTATTTTATTATATACCTGAATGTGCATCTCTCAACAGTGTGTTCTTAAAAGCTCAAGTGGCGGTAAAAAATAATTAGTCCATCTTTTGAACGATAATATGAATATATATATATATATCTATATATATACATATATGTATATATGATTATATATTATATATTGTTTTAGCTCAAGTTTATTTTATGTATTAATGATAAATATATGACAAATATAACTCAACAAACATTAAAATATTTCAAAAAAAAATATAAAATATAAAATATTTATAGACATACGCATTAAGGGTATGAAAAATATTTAGGTAGATAACATTTTGTGAGATTTGTTTACAATGTTAGGAACACGCGAATGGGCGTGACTTACGTGAATAAAACTTTCCGCAGTTCAACGATCATAATTTTAATCTATTTAATTTTCTCTTGTTTAGAAAATAGGTTGAAAATTAAGTTACTTACGCAAATTTTCGCGCTTAGCCGTTTACTTTTTATTAAACAAATAAATAGATGTAAATCTGTGCCTGTTTATTTCTTTTTACCAGTTTAATAACTATCTATTTAACCGGAATTAATAAATAAAAAGCTGTATATTAAAAAAAGCAATTAAATACTACACATCTTCATATCGACTCAACCGAGGAAAAATCCAAGGCACGTAAGTGAATATCTAGAATATATAGATATTCTATGGAAAACATCTCTTCTTGTTATAATTATTATTTGTACAGAAATAAGAGTATAAACTAAAATCATCACGCTGCCACACCGTAAAGGAATCCATATTGATTTTATTTATTAACACGGCACTGCAATATGCCGTATGGTAATTGACGAAAACTGACGACCCACTTACTGTCAATAAGTCATTTCATTTGAATTTTTAAGGGTGACAACTTTATTCTTATATACTCCGATCCAACTAGGTTAATAAGGGCAGTCTTAAGTTTTTACCTACTTTCCGGTAAACTGTTCCTTAATACCCTTACGTTACGTTAAATAAATTTTCAGACAATATCATAAATCACGCCATTGCAGAGTGTAACCTATGGTTACATTTGTATTTATCCACTTGCATGCACGTAAATTATAACATCATCATTCAGGATGGAGATATTATTATGGAAGAGAGTAAAAGTTAAACAACACAACAGATTGTGTTAGTGTTTTTGTTAACTTTGCTAAATTAGTATTATTTATCTTGTATTGTTACTGCATTCAATTAATGTATTCATTATATTCAAAATCCGTTATCATGATCGGATCAATATGTAATCTTATCAAGCAGCTGAAAGCTCAAAAAGCTCTTATTCAGCAGAAAATTCTACGCTGCAGTACACTAAACGTGATGAACGAAAGAGGCACAGAATGTTGACTAAACGTTTCAAAAGATACATTGAAAGTTTTACAATCTCAATAGAAGGAAAAATGTTAAGAAACACATACAAAGCCTGTACAAGCAGTTTACGAACTTACATTATTTACGTTTCATCTTACATTTATTTTTAATAAAAATAGTGAAACGCCCGGCATTTCTGGCGAAAAACCGAAGATAGGGAAAAATTATAATAACACAGATTTTAAGTAATATTTTACTTGATAGATTTTATCATGCAGTAAGCTTTTACTGTATAGCCTGTGTGAGCAGTGAAAGTTGCGTTAATAACGATTTTGTAGTCTAGTTAACTAGTTAAACGTTATATAAAAATTCTTGCAGGTTCAATTCAACTGAACATTCAAATTAAATCCAAATCGATTAAATATTATTACATACGAGTACGGTGTCTCACACGTAAAATTATTTTACCTTATTTGATATACTCTAGATATATTTCTATATATCCAGTTAACAGTGGTAAAGCTACACTGCAGTTTGTTTCTAGCTGTAGACTAAATGAATGGGTCAACTCAACCGGGGAAGGACCATGCCCTCGCAGATTGCCAGCATAAAATACCAGTATACAGCTGCTGTGTTTTGACTGGTGAGTGTAGGGATCCGGAGATCTTTATTACTGGTGACGAGGCATTCCATCTCAGTCCTCGAGGGTGACAACGCATCTGCATTATGATTCCTTGTCAAGGATGAATGTAGATGTAGTGGGCCGCATGAATCAGTTGCTATCAGGTGATCTTTTGTTACTCTCAATGTTATAGAAAAAAACCTAATGATGGCGATATCGTGGTTGAAGCTTCTGATCCATAGCTCAGTATTTGAAGCCAGTATCCAACAATATTTCGACTCCACCGTCATACACCCTAATCCACTGGTTGTAAGTGCCGCCACGTACAACCTAGACCGGTGACCCAGACGATACGATCACTAGGGCCCAAATTATTACACACAACACATTTAAAAACTCACCACAACACACATTCGCTCCCGCCGTAGGTGTAACGTATTAAGTTTGTCACGATACCGCCATAGTCCTGGGAGGTTTTCTCCAACTAATACGAGTAGAAGCGTCGCAGGTGTTTCTTGCACTACTTCTTCTCCACCGTGTACGCATTCCGAAATGATGGTATATATAGATACCGAATATGATGACGAATGACGATCCTTCAGAAGTCACTGACCGAGCCGTAGTTCCGCCCTCTCGGGCGAACTCGAGTCAGTAACTCGCGCGCAGGGTAACGGATAAAGCCGAGGTTCCCTCTCGGGGACTTTACACCCTTAGCCAATCTCTAGAGCTAATACAGAAATATGTTTTTTTCTTCTTCAAATACCTCCCATTTCAACAAGAAAAACATATTTCACTTTATACTCAACAGTTTCGATTTATAGTCGTTTTTTTTAAATTTTTTTGGCGAAAACAGAAATCGTATCACGAATTGCGGCATGTCGACCGACGCTATACAATCGATTCGTAAAATTGTGCACGGGCACCGTATTTGCATTTCTTCTTGAGTAATTTCTGCCAACAGTTGAAAGCCATAGGTTTGGTCAGTTTCAAATTTTTAATTTTGGGTAAGATTAATCTTCTAAGATTACTAATACATATTCTAATATACTATTCATAAATATACATTTATATAAGAAGAACTTTGCAAGCTAGAACGTTAACGCAAATTTAAGCCCTTTAATGGACAGATTTAAATTTTCCTGAAAACTTTTTTTCATTGCTAATAAAATGTTTCGGAAATGAATAACAATGTAATAGAAAATAATACAAAGGGTAATATAAAGTTTTGGGGAAAGTTTCTGGCTGACAGCCAGTTGTCGTTAACTGTTCTTAAAGTTCTGTAAGACTGCAACTTTGTGTTCCTACACAGGGAGTATGACAATGTTCTTCTGTATTTTTGTATAGTAAATAAGATGTAATTGTAAGTTATGTAATTCGAATAGCATTCATTTTAAAATGTAGCTGTATTATCATAAAATGTGAACTTGTATTATATGGATATGTTCAAATTTTAAGTAATCTCTTCTTACCATTTCATATTGCGAATATATTATAATTTTATAACAAAAAAGCACAGGTTCGCCCGAGGCCGTCCTTGCATAACAAGGTATAACGGTAAGCTATAACGGTGTTTTAGTATAGTGTAAATTGGATGATGATAATACCTTCTTGTAGTATATCTACCGATATTATTATTATTTTTTAGATATATCCATTCCCGCAAATATAACGATACTCGCTTATCATCCCCTCCCCTACTCCTTGTGAAGCATTTCCAATAAGATCGGAAGAATTTTCAAATACAGTACGATACATACATATACATAACTCAATTGGACCTGAATAGTCTAATGGTTCAGGATACGGTCAAAGAAGCTGAAGGTCACAGGTTCGAATCCGTCGTTTGATTATTGTTGTAAACTATTTCCTAGCACAAAGTGTTTACTTTATTTGGGCTGGTAACCAAAAACTCACAATTTGCATTTTTGACAAATATTGTAGTCGCATTGTATTATAGTAGCTGCCGGACTTGGCTATTTCGTCGTGTATCCTAGGCAGATCTAGATCTGATCTAACCACAACGCCCGTAGCCGCCATAAAGTAAATAAGTAGCAATTCATCTTAATGTTCAGGGTTGACACCGCCCTTAAAAAGTATTTCTTCATTTTAAATTAATAGGTACCTCCTAATGGCGACATCTTGCGGTTATTCCCCGCGGTCGTCCATTGTGGTTAAATAGACAATTTATAGTTATTGTCAATCATGGTGGCCTGAAATATCTTCAGATTGCAATGCCATACCAATATTATACCAGAAATGCTGGCTTGAAACGAAGGGAACAAAGTATTATGTTGACTTTCAATGTTAATACTGATTGCTAATTCAGATAATATAAATAATGAAACATAGTAAAATGGATTTTATCGATAAAACTATACACGGTTCTGGTCACACTGAATCCTAGAAATTTAGAATAGTTTCAATATTATTACCAATAAAAGCTCGCTCCTTCTTATGCTATGAGTTCAAAATTTAGAATTGAAAACCATTTAAAAAGATAACCTGTTTCAAATTTTATTTTATATTTTAGCTGCATTACATTACTTTATCTTATTTATTTACATAAAAATCTAGCAATTATTCCAAAAATGTTAAAGAGATGCCGGTCTTAAGTTCGAACCCCATCAATGCATCAATGAGTGCCTATATTATCTATCTATTTACCTACCTTATTTTATGCCAGAGATCTTTATTCCACTTCAAATCAGTTAAACTTTCTACTTTAAATAGAACACCTCATCATATCACCTTTGTCTCATTTAGCATTCAGGTTATACTTTTCTGGAATAAAAATATAAAAGTGTCAATATTACACGAAAGTACTCCGGTATGCTACAGGAATCTAAAAAGAAGCCATTAAGAAAAAAAGAAGGGATAGTGGTCTCGGGCATGTGCTCCTTCTGTGACAACGTTCCCGTTCACAAAAGTTATGTTGTACAGTGCACTATGGTTAAAGGAGAATGTGTCGAAAAGGAAAAATAATTTCGCCAAATAAAACATGAAGTTTGCAGACGTTTCAAGTGCTTTATGCTACTTATGGTAACGGACGATAAGACGGATGATAAGAGGACTGAGGTGTTTTTTGATGTCCCGATGTTATATTTTATCCGAAGTTCCGTCAAATTTTAATTATTTACTTTTGGTTCGATCTATCAATCGATCTACCAATGAAGCTCACAGTATTTTATTGTCTTGCAATATGTCTGGTTTGCATAACATTTTAATATTCACAGATATAATATAATCTAAAGGTTTGAAAGACTGTGTATCTAAGCAACTCTCCATATACTGAGCCCTCACTAGGCACATGCACACAGTCGTCGAGGATTGCTCGAGGCAGGTTTCCTCGGTGGAAGACCACCGATGGACCCTGCCAAACAACATAAAGGACCTAATGAGGCGCAAGAATGCGGTGACTCGTGCCCATGACTTATATCCCACTGACAGTAATCGGCTGGTGCTACGTACCTTTCAGCGTGAAGTTCGGTCACGCATAGCCCAGTACAGGAACGATCGGTGGGATAATCACCTCTCCAATATCTCCTTCCCATCTCGCCTTCTGGCGACTTCCCAAATCCCTAAAAGGGAGCACCGCCCAAACAATAAATCACCCGCCTTCTTAGACGAAGAGAAAGCCGAATGTCTGGCTGACAATCTGGAGTTCCAATGCTCACCGAGCACCTTACCGATCGACGCCGCTCACCTTGCAATGGTTGACAGCAAGGTCAACCGGAAGAGTAAAGAACCACCTCGCGATTCCATCACCCAAGTCACATGCACCGAAGTTGAGTCCATAATTAAAAACCTGCGACCACGTAAGGCTCCCGGCCCCGAAGGCATCACCAAAAAGGTGATGAAACTCCTACCTATGTCCATTTTACACCTACTGGTGATAATCTACAACGCGGCCATATCCAAAGGCACCTTCCCGAACACCTGTAAGGAAGCCGACGTCATAGGGATTCTCAAGCCCTTGAAACATCCAACCAATTCATCAGCCTATCGACCCATAGGCCTACTCAAAGTCTTGGGTAAGGTATATGAAAGGCTCATCCTCGCCCGCCTTAAGGACTTCATCTGTCCCGAGGGCTACCAATCAATAAGCAGTTCGGGTTTCGCACCCAACACTCATGCACACATCAAGTGCACCGCATCACGGACCACATCCTCAGTAAATTTCTTCAGGGCTACCAAACTGGGGCACTTTTCCACTAGGTAGCGAAAGCTTTGGACAAGGTCTGGCACATACAGACATATACAAACTATATGAGCTCGGTGTGCCAGATCGACTCGTACTTATCATACGAGACTTTCTTCGAAATCGAACCTTTCGTTACCGCGTCGAGGGAACGCGTTCCGAGGTTCACCCCATTTGTGCCGGAGTTCCACAAGGCTCCGTCCTAGGTCCTATTTTATACACACTCTACATATCGCGCACTCGCGGTGTAGAGCTAGCCCTTTCGCCGATGACACCGGCCTCTACGTGTCTTGTTTCAATCCAGACGCTATTTGTAAACGCCTCCAATCTGCAGCCAACACCTTAGGGAAATGGTTTCGGAAATGGAGGATCGAGGTTAACCCCACCAAAAGTGCAGCCATGTACTTCTCTCGGCGCAACAAAACGCCGCATCTCCCAACTATAGAGTTATTTGATCGTCCAATCCCCTGAGAAAAGACAGTCAAATACTTAGGCGTCACATTAGATGAAAGACTCACCTTCGGTCCGCATGTCATCTGCGTACGGAATCGAGCGGCGTTCGTCCTAGGTCGTTTGCACCCGTTACTTAATAAAAATAGAAAAATGTCCCTGCGTAATAAAATTACACTATACAAAGCGTGCATCCGACCCATAATGACATACGTAAGCCCCGTCTTTGCGCATGCCTCCCGCGTCACATTCATCGACTTCAGGTAATACAAAATCGTTTCATGCGCAAGGCCACAGGTGCACCGTGGTTTTGCTTAACGAAAATTTACACATAGACCTTGAGCTGCCAACCTGAAAGTTTATCTATATATAATTACCTGATATTCTAAAGAAAATCAGGTATCAAGATATTCGCGATACCACCATGTCACTGGTCGGTTCTCTCCAGTCCATACAGATAGAAGCGTCGCTGGAGTTTCTTGCACCACTTCTTCTCCAGCACCCATGCATTCCGAAGTGGTGGTACAGATAGCTAATAATAATAGCGAATTTAAAGAATCCTCTGTCAGTTTAAAGAATCCTCAGCAACTGACCGAGCAGAGGTTCGGCCCTCTCGGGCACCCTCGAGTCAGGCGCTGTCGCGGAACAGGGTAACGGTCCAAGCCGAGGCTCCCTCTCGGGAGCCCTTGTGCTGGTTACCTATATATAGAGGTGTCGACTGAGTGCCATAAGCGCTCAGTCACCTCTCAACCCGGTGAAACTGTAAAAGCCCTCAGGCTAACAGGAGCCATCTGCCCAAAAAAAATAAAAAAAAACCACATACAGAGTGGATACTAGTCTGGGATTCACCCTGCCCACAGTGTCATCACTGCAATATTTAAAACTGCCGGTTAATTGGTTAATTATGTATTTATGTGTATGTCTGTATATTAGGTATTGCTTCTTATAACTAAGAATATTTATATAATAGTGTATACATTTTTTTAAATTTTTTACTTATATGTCGTTTTTTACTTATATTTATGTTTTGTTGAAGAGCTTATTAATAATTTTTTTTTTAATTTGTCGCCACTCACCACAATTTCTCTTCATACCCGAGTAGACAGAGAGAAGAGATGCTCTTTGTTCTCTTTTTGTAAGATGTGAACAATAAACAAGAAGCGTCCGAATAAAAACATTGTCATAAAATTATTAAAATATTTCAGTTGGTACATATTTTCTATTTCTTTTTTTTTAATATTGCACCTACAACGGCTTGATTGATCGATAATACCTTAATATTTTACTTCCCTTGCCCTTTATATATATTTTTAGCCCTTTGTATTTATTGCCTCTTGTACCCCTTTTCGAAATGTGTGAATGCTTAAGTTTAAGAAAATAGGAAATATCCTCTTCCTCCAAAACAAACCGGACGGCCGGAGACCCAACTTAACAATGAAGAATAAAAGGTGCTCGTTAAAGCGAATTCATCGCAAATCATGTCAGGGCTAGCGCCAGGCTTCTGCGTGAGTGACAAAACAATTTTATTTCATTTGAAACATATTGAGAAAGCGAAAAAGCTGGTGAAATAGGTACCGCATGAATTGAGTGAAGCACACCAACAGACACGCATTGAGTGCTGCGTTACATTACTCAACCGGCATATTAACGAGGGAAATTTAAATCGTACCGTTACTTTTGATGAAAAATGGAAACTGTACGACAGTCGGAAATGTTCATCATACTGGTTGAACCCAAGAGAATTGGCCAAATCCTGTCCCAACAAAAGTTGACTCAGAAATTACTGGCGAGTGTTTGGTGGATCAGTGCTGGTGTCTTACACTACAGCTTCCTAAGATTTAGCCAGACGATTACGGCAGATATGTATTGCCAACTTTTTTACAAAATTGCAAACCATGATGGAAAAGCTAGCCGTTACAGAACCGAGACTGCTCAATTGCTCTAGCCCACTGCTGTTTCATGATAACGCTATAAATGGGATATACTTCACGACAGACGGTCGCTAAGTTAGAGGAGGTGCAATTCGAACGAGCTCTTAGAGATTACTACTTTTTTCGGAACTTGGACAATTTCTTGCAAGAAAAAAATTTCAATTACTATGAGGTAGTCCAAGCCGCTTTCAAATATTTTATTGATTCTCGCTCCCAAAATTTTTCAGGAATGGAATCAATGAACTATCTGTAAAATGGCGAAAGTGCATATATAGTAATGGTACTTCAATTGATTACATATATAATTTCATAAAAAAATCGTTTTTTAGTTTTACGATTACGTTTTTTGCGTTTATACGTTCCGTATATAAAGCGCAGTCGTAATCGATCAGGACGAGATTATCATAATTTTCATATATAAAGATAAGTTTTATATATGAAGATAAAATCATAGAATAAATATTCTAAAATTATGTTTTATTATTCATACATTTAAATAAATTGAATTAGTTTGTCTTAGGAAATAGCAACATTAAATAAAACCGGTTTTATCAGTCTACAGTACAATTATTGTTTTTATCGTGACCAGTGACGGTCATCTAGCAACGGACACGATGCAAAGGTCTATAAAAGTATTAAAAGATTATTTAAGCTTTATTAATTGAATTTCTTAAATGAAAAATTGTGCTGTAAAACGACAATTTTTTTTAAATTGTTTTAAAATAAAAATCTAAATACTGTCTTTCAATCAACGTTAAGGCAAAATGTTTGAATAAACTTGAGACATAGGATCAATAAATCAATTTAGGTGTAAAAAGTTCCTTTGCTTTGGTTAACAGCTTGTGCAAAGCGTCGTTGCTGTTGAACTTGTTTTGACCTCGAACATGTTCAAAGCTTTGAGACAATTTCCGTATTGACTTTGTATGTTGTCCGACCAAATTACAAGGCATGTACGCGATACGAAGCTACAACTGTAATTTCGTTTGTTGCTCTTCAGCGCAAAGTATGGTACAAATCAACACTCTACATTTTAATTATCAATAGAATTGGTATCAGTAGTGGTGATAAAATTAAGTTTGCTCGTGTACTTTGAAATAAAAATGACTAATTTGGCCACACTCTACCAATATACCTGCACTTTATATAGTTTTCACATTATAACTAAAATCTAATAATAACAAAAATCTCCCCTTTGTTTTTTATAAAAAATCCTGTAGATAAGTATTTGTTAATTTTAACAAAATTTATCTGAATGCTTTTTCTTTTTTTTGTAAAAGTGAAGATGGCAAACGAGCAGACAGTTCACTTGATGACAAGTGGCGATCGAAACAGATAAATTCTTAGGGCTAAAATGGAATGTCTTCTTAGCCCTAATTAGGTCACCGGTTCAATGTAGTAACCATATGAAACAAAATGGCACTACGCTACTCAAGCAAGAGTTAAAAATTAGCTATAAGTAGTTCTAGTGTTGTAATCGTCCGAAAAGAATTCATCTGTAGCGTATAATATTCATCGTTGAACATGTATTCCAGTCTTGTATAAAATCTTGTAGGAGTTCGAAACATCCACAACAGAAATCATTAGAATGAAAAATCGTAGTAAGTTTTATTTTTATTACATTAATAGTAACAAACGAGCACACAGTTCAACCTTCAAGTGTAACCTGCGACCCACGACGTTTACATTCATCCTTGAAAAGGAATCATAATGCAGATACGTTGGCATCCTTGAGGAACGAGATGGAATGCTTCGTCAGCAGTAATAAAGGTAATATAAAATATTTACTTACAAATTAAGATACGATCATTACTTTTGTTGGTAACTTATTTTAATAAACAGCAACTTCAAAAAGTTTCGAGATTTATTCATCAAATTCTTCAAAGCAATATTTTAATACAATTAATACCATCTTCAAAGAAACAATTTCTTTTATGGAATCTTCACGAGCGTTAAAAATTTCGCATTAATAAAAGTCTGTAGCAAATTTTATAATTTTAAAAGTTTTAAAAACATTTCTGGGCGAAATTTTTCGTCTTTATATTAATTTGGGGCTGAAACTGAATCGTGGTGATAAAATATATGAAAATCACATTTCGAAATTTTACTTAGTTAATTTGTACAGATATAAACTAAAATAAATTCCTTAATTTTGACGTTATTTTCAGTAAACCATGATTGAAGTAACGTTATCTTTTAAAGTGATTAAAATCTGGTGAAAATGCTTAAATAAGTCATAGGACTAAGTAATTAATTTACCATTTGCCTTTTTATATCTTTAAGTTGTACTATATTTTTAAATATATTAAACTTTTTTCCACAAACTTAAAAAACAAGTAGTTTTCCATAAATAGTACAATTACAATAAAATAATGAAAAAAAGACGGCCATGTAAAGAAGCCGGCTTTGTGTTTCCCAGTTGTTAATTATTTGCAGTCACAATGACAAACGAGTACTCTTTTCATCAGATGGAAAGTGATCCCTAGGACATCCACCCCCATTATCGACTAGAAACCAAGGTGTAGTAGCTACATACAATTCCACGCTAAGTATGTACACTCCCATTATACACAAAATGATTAACTTTCACTCTTTTCTTAGGAGTAACTATGCCTGTGTAAAATTTCTTTGTTAATCGTAGGTAGCTTTAAAATTTTAAAGCTTGGGAGAAATTTCAACGATGAAAAAAATTAATGTGCTGAATTATATAGACGTTTTTTAGTTATACATAGCATATACGTATATCATCTAAAGGATCCTATCTCTCTCCGTTGTATATAATGGAGAATGAAATAACCACCCGTTTTACGTTTTGTTTGTTAAATATTTAAATATATTTAGTAACTAAGTGTCTGAATAAAAAAAAAACATTTGCTTTACTACAAAAAATCAAGCAATGGAAACAACAAGGTTGTTATTATAATATATTTATGAAAGATTTTGAACGTTATAAGAGGTAACGAACACTTCCGAGCACACACTAATTACAGTTCATTCAAAAAAGGATAAAGGTTACTAAGGAAAGTCAAACGTGTTATAAATCAATCACAATCCAACTGACAAATGGTTGTTGCTCACGTGATTTGTATATTTAGAATAATAAAGTGTAATTTCAGGCAAGAATCTATATAGAATCTAGAAAGAATAATATGTCATCAACATAAAATGTATTCTTCTAATTATTTTTCAGTTATTTAAAACGTCAAATGCCTAATATTTTGTGTGTGGGTAGTACTATAATTCAATTCGAGATGTAAGCAGATGGGTGGCTCCGGATTCTCCTATGGATCGCACCGGTAGCCCTCTGCACTGGACTTAATTCTTAAGCCCGTTCACGCTGTGATACGGCAATACGTCCGCTCTTCATTTTCATTTTTATTGGCGATTAGAGCCCTCACCCACGACATACACATGTATGGGTGCCTTTTTATTAACCTCCTTACCTTAAAAATCCTTAAAAAATCGCTTGTGCTACTGTGTTTTGTCTCGTAAAAGAAAGATACCGTAGACATACAACATTATTCCATTTTATTCCGCAGGGGTGACAACGTATTTGTTTTATAATTTTGTATCGAGCATGAATGAAGGCAACAGTATGATAAGTATAGGAAATTCCTTCGGGAAATGCGAATTTTCCTGGCCCTTCCTTCAAGTCCTGTGTAATTGTAATTTTAAATGTAATTCGACAGCGGAAGCCAGGCTTATATATTGGCTTTCTTTCTCTTGCTCTTCGAGACCGAATCTATTATTTAAAATTAACTAAAAGTTTACTTTCAACTAATTTATTTATGATTTTGTTATAAATTATCAGATATTAACGTTAAGTCTGAATAAGATATAAATATTAAAATACGTTCGTTACGGGTGTACGTTTTATACGTTCAAAATCTTATGTACCAATAGTTTTTTTTTATTAAAAATACAGTATTGTTAAGTACAAGTTAAAGAAGAATTTAGAAAGATACTGTAGTCTAGTATCACGGAAGTTAAAGGCGTGCCCTAGCGGTATTAGTTTTGAATCCCATCTGGTCTATTCCAATTACCAAATGTTTTTCGGATTCTTACGGCTCTTGATAGATGCAGGTGGCTCAAGATCGTATAACAGTTGGCTACAATGGTTCAGATTCCTAAAACGATGATAACGACGTACAATAATTTATCTACATATGTATCCAGTCTGATCTCCTGCACGATCAGAGCCTATTAAGTTTCATTTGATATTTGCATAGTACTTGCTTTCATAGTCTACCTAGCCTAGAATAAATTATATATCAGCAATTACTCATTATCATTAAGAAGCTTATAAAATACCGTTAACTTAAACATTTAAACATAGTTGTCTCTTGCGACCAATTGTCTCTTTAATCTCAATTTACAAGCAAGAATACTTGTTATTCTGTATTAAAATTAGACGCCTTATTGCCGACCACCCTAAACATTGTTTATTAACAAACATCTTGTCTCAACTTATTCATGATGTTCTTGAACGGTCCTTGCTTATGCTAATGGTTTATTAACATAATTTAATAATGTTTATAATGACACTTAAACCAACCAAAAAGAAGTACCATAATAATTGTAAGGATTGAAATAGATTTTAAGTTCTTATTATATATTTCAAGTGCAAAATGCTAAATAAAAATAATCTACAGTTTAGTTTTTATTAAACTGTTCTTAAGTTATAATTCGGTTGTATAAATAGAGGCACTGTTAGACACTTTTATCAGCTTTTCGTTTGACAGGTTCAGACGGCGTGGATTGTACTTGCCTTTGTACGACATTCGTTTTGTAGGATATTCAACGATTCAAAAATATTTGCACGGCACCTTATCTGCTTGCAGATTACACAAAAGCTACCTATACATACATATAGACCTACATGTAATCTGCGTCTAAACATGGTAAAAATATAGAAAGGAGACGTAAAACATCAGTGATTGCCTTTTCTATTTAAGATAACTAATAAATACAGTAGCTATATGCTGTTATTAATAATAAAAAGATTAAACTTTACAAATATCAAAATTAGTTTAAAAGATCTAGCATTCAAAAACGAAAAAACGAATTCTGTCTTTACTTTTATACTATTATATTTAAAATATGGCTTCAACATTAATACAAAATCAAATCTTTTATGAATATATTTAATTTATGAAAATACGGGCTATAATATGGAAAATATTAAATGTACTCAAGACCAATCCGTAAAAGCCATTACAACTTGGCAAAAGCTAATTTGGTAACTTAATTTAACTTTATCATAAACCACTTTTGCACTTCGAGAGGCAAACAAGAAATTTGAGATTTTCTTACAATTATTTTCTTATTAGTAAATAGTTTCTTGGACATTGCTTATGAGATGTTTGTCCCCAATGAAAAACACGATAAGACATGGCATACATAATATACATTGGTATCAGGGAAAAAGGGTTTTAATGTATAAAATTTTACAATTGTTTTCGTACTTATAGACTCAATAGACTCAAAAAATCGAAAACTATATTTACCAATTAATATCAACTACGACCTTTTCGATAACTTAGTAAATAAAATTAGTGTAAGACAATTTAATTCATAAAATATTGTAAATCACAGGCGTAAATATCAGGCTGCGAAGCGGAATGAAAACCATAATAATTGAAACGGAAGGCAGTGAGTGAGCTTACAGAGTAATTTTATTGTTACCGACCCATGAAATGAGCACCTGGATTTAATATAGACATGATTAACAAAGGTGTAGACATAAATATTATTATATATTCTCTTTGAAATCACAGTCTGACTCTTTCAGACTTTATTAATGTATTTATTCTTATAAACTTAACGCTACATTGTTATCTAACGGAACATATTAATAAATTTAATAGCAGTACTTATTTCCTGATTATGGTAATTACAATCATATAATAAGCAACGAAGACATTTTTAATATTTAAATTTAAGTGGTTTTAAATAACATTTGCAATAAGAATTCCGTAGCGGAGTACACGCATTAGACTCGTGAATATTTGACACACTCCGTCTTATTAATGTGTTCTTTGACTTAAAAATAAACAAGCCAATATTTCATAAGTTTACTAGTCTGAATATCGCTAGAAAAGCATTGAAATGTTATAAATTGCACGGTAGCGTTACGGTGAGCCGCCTCTGCGGCTTTGTGATGCTCCACAATAATGCCTCGTTGGACATTTAACTTCAGTAACCGCAAGCTAAATGAAGATTTATCAAGAATAAATTAGAATGAAAGTGATATCAATAACTTTTCCTTGTAGTTTTTATTAAAGGTCTGGATGTAGTGTCGCCGGCACAGAATATTCATTATTTATTAAGCGAGAGCATATAATTTACACGATAACTTTATATATAAATACATATATTCATCCTGCATCCTCGACTTCTGAAATCATTTCTTTTAAGATTTCATTCAATTAAGATGTAATCGCGCATCATCAGCAATCAGATTTCCAGTTATTCTTACTCGTAGGGTATTTCTTTTTGTATTTTATGATATATTAGATAACAAACACTTCAACAAATGATGAATGATTCCTGCCGTCCATAAAATCAAAATTCACCTTCCACAAAGCAGATGAATATGGATATTAGGGTATCATAAAACAGATGCGACATAACCACAGGAATAAGATACAGCTACCATGTTGCTTGAGGAGGGCGGAGAGGGTAGAACCGTCTGCTTAAAGACCGTCAGCGCATCTTCGACTTCTCTGGTGTTGTAGACGTCCATGGGCGGCGGTAATCACTTCAGATGAGCTGCTTGCTTGTTTGCCCCCTTGTCAAACAAGATAGAATTCCTCCTGAACAGTAAAAATTCTCCAGTGTTTTGAGCGTAACAGACTAAGCACAGCAGCACCAAGACACTATTTTACAATGGTATTCAGTAAAAACGTGTTACTTCGAGTTAGTTGAGTTAGCTTCTGCTAGTTTATAGATACGAGAGGGCACATATTTAGCCTTGAAAATAAATTTTATCCCGAGATTTCGAGATGATTGCACATTGATTCTTAACTTTGGTAAAGTAAACATCTGGACGGTAGTTATTATTTTAGGTATTTGGTAGTTAACGTCTTAATTTAAAAACGAAGTTATATTTTCGATTAATATGTGTAGTAAATTCAGGCCTAGCTTTAAAACTTACATTATTCTGTCAAGATTAACAATATTGTAAAATTGTTACTTCCATTCATTTAAAAAGTAAACGCAACTAATTACTAATTCCTTTTATATTATTTTTTTACTTTTTCGTTAAACAAAAAATGCGATATTATGAAAACGCCATTTATAGAGTCCGTCGTTTCTTTATCTTCGCCCATGAAGACGAACAAAGTCCGTAGCCGCCGGTATGAGTGAGTCCTTTAATCAATTTCACACAAGTCTCAACTTTTACTGTTGTTTTTTATAAAAATGTTTACAAACTACAATAAAAATGTTTTCACATGGAGCTTTCGAGTTGCAAATTTGACATGGGGTGTCCCATTGCTGTCCATCGGTCTTGTATATTAGTATTTTTTTAAATGTTTGTCTCTGCCCACCCTGATCTAAATAAAAGAGGAAAACATCAATGTGGCAACTGCTTTATCTCAGGGACATATTATAAAAGAAATCAAGGATTCAGCAACTAGTAGTAACTGGTTGCTTAAGTTAACATCATCTTAATATTGACAACAGCTTCAAGTGACTGGACAAGGATTAATCATCCCTTGGTACTCTGCCTGTCCTGCATACATAAGCGTAAGTTTTTGTTTATTTTTTATCTATTACTAAAAAAAAATCCTGGTTTAAATCTATATAATAAAATATAATAAGCAAAATGAAAATCCGTTTACTACGGTATTATGTAAGAAGCCTTTGGCACTTAGACAAAGCTGCGTTTAATGTCATGTTACTTTACATGTATGAAATTGAAACAACTATTTTGCATAAAATTCATTATGAAAAGTAGACGGTTTTGTTGGACCATTATGAAAAGGTTTATTATAGCATTTTAAAAGGAACATTGTAATGAAGATTCCATCTCCTATCGAGTTTAAGCTTAGTTGGAATATTTTGAATGTATTTGATATTTAAAAAACATTATAAATAATAAATATATATATATATATATATATATATATATATATATATATAACATTCAATGTTACAAACATTCTACAGCCAGATAATTTTATATTACTATGTTTGGTACACATTCCGTAAATTCACTTGGATCAGGTAAGTCGTCGTATTCGTGGACGCGTTAAGGGAGCCGCTCGTTTACCGAGGGGTATCCCCCACGTGTGCAGAATTTGAACAACTTTATCTCGATTTCTCGTACCCTAGGTCTATGTGTAACGTTATATTTGATTAAACTATACCTTCTATTGTATTTTATAATAATGTTTATTTTTAATAAATAAAAACTATTTATAATTCCAGTTAAAAATCTTTTCTAAGTCCATTGTAATGTAATAAAACGACAGCTAGGTTATTATTTATTTAGTCTTCTTATATCTGAATGTCACTTTACTATTCAATATGCAGTATCTTCCGTTCTTTTATTCATTATAATGGCTCGAAAATTTCAGTCACGTTATAGAATGAATTATGATGCCTCGGTGTCCTTAAGATTCTTTGTTAATGTTATTATAATAGATATTAAACAATAGAATTCCATAAAAGAAAGAATAAATTATAAAATAAAAAAATATACTGACAATGGTACACCCTGAAATTTAAGTTCATCTTTATATTCTTACTAAAATATTGTATAAATACGTTGGAATATAAAAAATTAGATTGGCAAGGCAAGTGTCATGCTTGGCTAATAAATTTACTATGGGCATTAAGCCCAGGCATTGGGGTTCTATCACGTTTTGCCATTTACCGCAACCGTTGAAAGGTCCCAATAAATCAATTTAGTTTGAAAATATTTGAGTAATACGTATCGCTCATATTTAAAACAGTAATAAAACAAATGAATTCTCCGATTAGGCAATATTATATTAAAAAAAGAACTAAAAGTCAACTTCACTATGACTCGCCTGTTAGTCGTTATGAAACAAAAGTTTTAGTAGCATATTTTTAAGTGAATAATTAAGAGCATAGTAAGGTTATATAACATAATATGGTCCGTATTATTAGTGGCAAAAATAGATAGGTAGATAGATCATTAGTAGATAAATGAATTTATCAATATAGCTCTATTTCTAGGAACGAAACATTTAAACGGTTTGCAACAGTCATTACTGGAATATAAGTTAAGCCGAGATAACAAAAAGTTTAGTTACGTATAGTTTATAGAATAATCAGTACCTTATACGTTTACATATGATATTTGTCTTAATAATATTTATTAAATATATACTATAGGATTAAATATATAAATAAACTTAAATATATTAATACTATAAAAAGGTAAAATTAATAATACAATAGTAAAATAAATTAGGTGAAAATAAATAAATATATAAACCGAATAAGACGGTAATTCCTGTGCTCTAGAGGAAAAGGAAAAGCTGTGGACAAAACGTCGGTATCGAGCAGCGCTTTGTGCGTCTGTACACGAAATGACTTCGCTGGAGTCTCAATGGTCTTAGATAACCCGTTAGACTGATAGATGCAATGGATTTAATGGGTTAATTTTAATACAATTTAAATTTTACCGAGAGACGGTTCATTCTACCACTTTAATACTTGCCCAAAAATTTATCACTTATAAGCAACCTTATTGAAAGCTTCGTAGCAGATCGTAACGTTTTAATCCGCCGAATCAACATTTGGACTCTGACTTATTTTGAAGGATAACCACGAATAGCATTTACAACTGACTGCTTCTATGCTTCAGAGGATACATAAAGCAATCTTCTCTTCTCTTTCATAAAATCAATAAAAAGCCTCAAGGTAAAATAGATTTAAAAACGAATATACATATATAGGTATAATATACCTAATGAGGAGTCCATATCATCCACTGCTGATGGAGGATTGTCCAAGTATCTAGGGTAGGACATTTGTAGAATTTGACTGACATGACACTCAACTCCCGTAACTACAACTATTGTATTCATTTCGTGTTCGTATGAAGAAGCTACAATAATAATTCAATCAGAATGAAAATTATGTGATGACTTGTTCAAATTGTAAAATGTTTTGAACGCTTGACTTTCTTATTTCACACACATTAAGGAATTTAAGTAAATGATGTATTTAAACTGTAGGTAAGATTAATTAGATTAAGACAATACTCTCATATTTGTTGACATGGGCAACTTTAATTAAACCTGGGAGAAAAAGCTATAAACTTAACGTAGCATTACAGTATTTACAGACGTAACAAGTTTCTAACACATCTATACTTACAAAGGTTTATGCCTTATCTTAGAAATTTCATCCATTATGAATGCATTATAACTTGCAAAAGCTTGCTATTTATTATTATTTAAGAACTTAGTATTTATGATACCAAACAAATACTCTATACTTGTTCCACTGTAATTATTCTATGTCGGATACATAACCATAAGTTAGCTCTAGTGTCCAGAAATGGGTATGCTATCTAAAATCAATTCTTCCTTTTCCTCACATTAGATATTAACAACATCATACGCTTTCACAATAAAATACAAGCACACTTTGGTAATAAATTTTCCACATAAAATTTGTGTACTTTAATATTTATATAATATATATTTATAGTTGTTTCTCCAATTAACTAGAGATGACGTTTTCCTGTCAGTACCTTATATTTCAGAATTAATTCACAATAAATACAGTGGGGACAGGCGGCTGAGGAAAGCCGGCTTTCCGGTTTGCGGCTCCCAGCAAGCGACCCATATATCGAGTTACAAATTATCTATACTAGTTAACAACTAGTAATTGAATGGTTGCAATAAAAATTATCCACGAAATTCAAATTACAAACGTAGATTTTTAAATTGTTAATCTTATACCTCTTCTGGAGGGTTAGGTGTGAAGTTTTAATACTTTAAGAAATACGCATACAATGAAAAACTAAAATACGAACTTAAGTCAACAAAAAGAAATAAAAGCGAAATTATATGAAATAGGTACATAGTTATAAAGCAAATAAAAAGAAAACAATTTTCGACTCTACTTTCTCCACTTTAATACTTCACTCTAATCATTTTTCATACAAAACTGGATAAAAGTCACGTTCAAAACACAATCATAGAAATAAGAAAACGTAATGATTACTTATATTTACCCGAAAACTGCCATTGAATAAAACGATTTAAAATCGTTTATTTTTAATCCCGACGGCATATGTTACGCAAGTAAGGTATAAATAAATAAAAGTAATAACTGAATAGTTTTATCATTTTAACGCTAGATATATTATATATATAATCATCAATATACAAACCGCGGAACCAACCCTATAAAAGAAAAGAGGAGAAACATAAATTGTGTTATTCTTAAGTAATGTATCTTCCAAAGATAAGGCATAACAACGGTTAATCGATTTGATTGTTATGCACGCATAATTGTACAGGTGTTTTATATAATTATGAATGGCTGCCAAAAATGTTATGAAACCTCTGAGAGAAGTAGCGTAGCTAGCGTTCTTGTTACCTTTTCGCTGGGAACGAGACTTTTATTAAGAGTACCTGGCTGCTTTATCGCGGGTCCTGGGTTCGATTCCCAGCCGAAGAACAATATTTAAATATCACAAATATCACGGGTGTTAGTATGTGTTGCCCATGCCATCGATGATACTGCATCGGAACCTTCTTCCGTTCTATTTTTTGCACAAACATTACGTTAAAAAACTAGGGAAGGTTAAGACGAGGGAGTGCCTCTGCTCCAACACTATAATGCATCCATCCTCCGCAGCTGATGTCGTATGGAAGAAATTGCTGCGGTTGAAATCTGTCAGGAGGACATAAATGTATTTATTTATTTATTTATTATGGCTTATCAACATATTTACATAATTGGTTTCATGGTTTAACATTATAAATCTAGTTAAAATAGCAACATGTAACTACACTTACAGATAAACACATCTTGCTTTAAGTAACTAACACAAACTATATAAAAACAAATTACAAACTACAGTGCAATTTTAAACCAGAGAATAGAAAAATTATACTAAGTTAACCTCTAAAATTAAACTAGTTGTGTAAGGGCTATAAATTAACAATTTTAACAACATTGGCAACAAAAATGATGATATGAATATGTAATTGCCTAAGATATGGCAAAACAAAACAAAATATTAGACATCTGCGACTGCACTGGGATTAAATACCCTGACGATTTTGGATCTATCTTTGTTTATGAAATACTACAGCAGTCTGCACAACCTCGGAACCAAGGAATAATGGCCCAAAGCTGATTTATACGTTCTGTGAGTGAGGATGAACCTTGGGTGGCGTGGCAAGCGACATCAATCATCACAAAATCAAAGTGATACCGTGTACGTTATAAAGAAATGTATTTGAAAATAACAACCTTTTATTAAGTATATTACATAGATACCAGTTGAACCAATTTTAGAAACTGGGTAAAAAACACATTTAAGAACTTGTATTCTACGTAAATCTGCTCCGGCCTTTGTGGCGCAATCGGCTAGCGCGTTCGGCTGTTAACCGAAAGGTTGGTGGTTCAAGCCCACCCGGGGGCGAAACACATTTTTATTTAATTTTATTCGAATTATTTAATATAATCTGTCATCGATTTTCCTAATACCGTATTAGGTTTGAACATTGTGCGAGCTACAACATAGATGTGGAAAATTCTTGTTAACCATTTTTTATTCAATGTTTTAGCCCTCAATTAAAAGTTCTAAAGACTTAAAATAAAATATTAAAAGTATACTGGCCGTCTGTGACAAGGAGAGTGTATAGTGAAAAAACAGCACAAGTCAATAATTTAAATCTCATCTACTCAAAACAATTGTAACTCGGTCTTTTGTACAGTATTCCGTACCGTATTTCCGTAATATACGTTATATTTATATTGTATAAATTGTAATGTTACCCCAAGTTATGATTATATGCTCTAGACTCTAGTTCATAACAATTATTTGTTTAAGTGAGGCAATTGCGGCCTCCGTGGCGCAATCGGCTAGCGCGTTCGGCTGTTAACCGAAAGGTTGGTGGTTCAAGCCCACCCGGGGGCGAAACACATTTTTATTTAATTACATTCGAACTATTTTATATAATCTGTTTACCCATTTTCCTAATATCGTATAAGGTTTGAACATTGTGCGAGCTACAACGTCGATGTGAAAAATTCTTGTCAACCATTTTTTATTTCCAATGTTTTAGCCCTCAATTAAAAGTTCTAATGACTTAAAATAAAATATTGAAAGTATACTCGCTGTCTGTGACAAGGGGAGTGTATAGTGAAAAACAGCACAAGTCAATACTTTAAATCTCATCTACTCAAAACAATTGTTACTCGGTATTTTGTACAGTATTTCGTACCGTATTTCCATAATATACGTTATATTTATATTGTATAAATTGTAATGTTACCCCAAGTTATGATTATATGTTCTAGACCCTAGTTCATAACAATTATTTGTTTAAGTGAGGCAATTGCGGCCTCCGTGGCGCAATCGGCTAGCGCGTTCGGCTGTTAACCGAAAGGTTGGTGGTTCAAGCCCACCCGGGGGCGAAACACATTTTTATTTAATTACATTCGAACTATTTTATATAATCTGTTTACCCATTTTCCTAATATCGTATAAGGTTTGAACATTGTGCGAGCTACAACGTCGATGTGAAAAATTCTTGTCAACCATTTTTTATTTCCAATGTTTTAGCCCTCAATTAAAGTTCTAATGACTTAAAATAAAATATTGAAAGTATACTCGCTGTCTGTGACAAGGGGAGTGTATAGTGAAAAACAGCACAAGTCAATAATTTAAATCTCATCTACTCAAAACAATTGTTACTCGGTATTTTGTACAGTATTTCGTACCGTATTTCCATAATATACGTTATATTTATATTGTATAAATTGTAATGTTACCCCAAGTTATGATTATATGTTCTAGACCCTAGTTCATAACAATTATTTGTTTAAGTGAGGCAATTGCGGCCTCCGTGGCGCAATCGGCTAGCGCGTTCGGCTGTTAACCGAAAGGTTGGTGGTTCAAGCCCACCCGGGGGCGAAACACATTTTTATTTAATTACATTCGAACTATTTTATATAATCTGTTTATCCATTTTCCTAATACCGTATTAGGTTTGAAAATAGTGCTAGCTACAACGTCGATGTGAAAAATTCTTGACAACCATTTTTTATTTCCAATGTTTTAGCCCTCAATTAAAAGTTCTAATGACTTAAAATAAAATATTAAAAGTATACTCGCTGTCTGTGACGAGGGGAGTGTATAGTGAAAAACAGCACAAGTCAATAATTTAAATCTAATCTACTCAAAACAATTGTTACTCGGTATTTTGTACAGTATTTCGTACCGTATTTCCGTAATATACGTTATATTTATATTGTATAAATTGCAATGTTACCCCAAGTTATGATTATATGTTCTAGACTCTAGTTCATAACAATTATTTGTTTAAGTGAGGCAACTGCAGCCTCCGTGGCGCAATCGGCTAGCGCGTTCGGCTGTTAACCGAAAGGTTGGTGGTTCAAGCCCACCCGGGGGCGAAACACATTTTTATTTAATTACATTCGAACTATTTTATATAATCTGTTTATCCATTTTCCTAATACCGTATTAGGTTTGAAAATAGTGCGAGCTACAACGTCGATGTGAAAAATTCTTGCCAACCATTTTTTATTTCCAATGTTTTAGCCCTCAATTAAAAGTTCTAATGACTTAAAATAAAATATTGAAAGTATACTCGCTGTCTGTGACAAGGGGAGTGTATAGTGAAAAACAGCACAAGTCAATACTTTAAATCTCATCTACTCAAAACAATTGTTACTCGGTATTTTGTACAGTATTTCGTACCGTATTTCCGTAATATACGTTATATTTATATTGTTTAAATTGTAATGTTACCCCAAGTTATGATTATATGCTCTAGACTCTAGTTCATAACAATTATTTGTTTAAGTGAGGCAACTGCAGCCTCCGTGGCGCAATCGGCTAGCGCGTTCGGCTGTTAACCGAAAGGTTGGTGGTTCAAGCCCACCCGGGGGCGAAACACATTTTTATTTAATTACATTTGAACCATTTTATATAATCTGTTTACCCATTTTCCTAATACCGTATTAGGTTTGAAAATAGTGCGAGCTACAACGTCGATGTGAAAAATTCTTGCCAACCATTTTTTATTTCCAATGTTTTAGCCCTCAATTAAAAGTTCTAATGACTTAAAATAAAATATTAAAAATATACTCGCTGTCTGTGACGAGGGGAGTGTATAGTGAAAAACAGCACAAGTCAATAATTTAAATCTAATCTACTCAAAACAATTGTTACTCGGTATTTTGTACAGTATTTCGTACCGTATTTCCATAATATACGTTATATTTATATTGTATAAATTGTAATGTTACCCCAAGTTATGATTATATGTTCTAGACCCTAGTTCATAACAATTATTTGTTTAAGTGAGGCAATTGCGGCCTCCGTGGCGCAATCGGCTAGCGCGTTCGGCTGTTAACCGAAAGGTTGGTGGTTCAAGCCCACCCGGGGGCGAAACACATTTTTATTTAATTACATTCGAACTATTTTATATAATCTGTTTATCCATTTTCCTAATACCGTATTAGGTTTGAAAATAGTGCTAGCTACAACGTCGATGTGAAAAATTCTTGACAACCATTTTTTATTTCCAATGTTTTAGCCCTCAATTAAAGTTCTAATGACTTAAAATAAAATATTGAAAGTATACTCGCTGTCTGTGACAAGGGGAGTGTATAGTGAAAAACAGCACAAGTCAATAATTTAAATCTCATCTACTCAAAACAATTGTTACTCGGTGTTTTGTACAGTATTTCGTACCGTATTTCCGTAATATACGTTATATTTATATTGTATAAATTGCAATGTTACCCCAACTTATGATTATATGTTCTAGACTCTAGTTCATAACAATTATTTGTTTAAGTGAGGCAACTGCAGCCTCCGTGGCGCAATCGGCTAGCGCGTTCGGCTGTTAACCGAAAGGTTGGTGGTTCAAGCCCACCCGGGGGCGAAACACATTTTTATTTAATTTCATTCGAATTATTTAATATAATCTGTCATCGATTTTCCTAATACCGTATTAGGTTTGAACATTGTGCGAGCTACAACATAGATGTGGAAAATTCTTGTCAACCATTTTTTATTTTCAATGTTTTAGCCCTCAATTAAAAGTTCTAAAGACTTAAAATAAAATATTAAAAGTATACTGGCCGTCTGTGACAAGGAGAGTGTATAGTGAAAAAACAGCACAAGTCAATAATTTAAATCTCATCTACTCAAAACAATTGTTACTCGGTGTTTTGTACAGTATTTCGTACCGTATTTCCGTAATATACGTTATATTTATATTGTATAAATTGCAATGTTACCCCAACTTATGATTATATATTCTAGACTCTAGTTCATAACAGTTATTTGTTTAATTGAGGCAACTGCGGCCTCCGTGGCGCAATCGGCTAGCGCGTTCGGCTGTTAACCGAAAGGTTGGTGGTTCAAGCCCACCCGGGGGCGAAACACATTTTTATTTAATTACATTCGAACTATTTTATATAATCTGTTTATCCATTTTCCTAATACCGTATTAGGTTTGAAAATAGTGCGAGCTACAACGTCGATGTGAAAAATTCTTGTCAACCATTTTTTATTTCCAATGTTTTAGCCCTCAATTAAAAGTATAATAACTTAAAATAAAATATTAAAAATATACTCGCCATCTGTAACAAGGGGAGTGTATAGTGAAAAAACAGCACAAGTCAATACTTTAAATCTCATCTACTCAAAACAAATGTAACTCGGTATTTTGTACAGTATTTCGTACCGTATTTCCGTAATATACGTTATATTTATATTGTATAAATTGTAATGTTACCCCAAGTTATGATTATATGTTCTAGACTCTAGTTCATAACAATTATTTGTTTAAGTGGGGCAACTGCGGCCTCCGTGGCGCAATCGGCTAGCGCGTTCGGCTGTTAACCGAAAGGTTGGTGGTTCAAGCCCACCCGGGGGCGAAACACATTTTTATTTAATTACATTCGAACTATTTTATATAATCTGTTTACCCATTTTCCTAATATCGTATAAGGTTTGAACATTGTGCGAGCTACAACGTCGATGTGAAAAATTCTTGTCAACCATTTTTTATTTCCAATGTTTTAGCCCTCAATTAAAGTTCTAATGACTTAAAATAAAATATTGAAAGTATACTCGCTGTCTGTGACGAGGGGAGTGTATAGGGAAAAACAGCACAAGTCAATAATTTAAATCTAATCTACTCAAAACAATTGTTACTCGGTGTTTTGTACAGTATTTCGTACCGTATTTCCGTAATATACGTTATATTTATATTGTATAAATTGCAATGTTACCCCAACTTATGATTATATGTTCTAGACTCTAGTTCATAACAATTATTTGTTTAATTGAGGCAACTGCGGCCTCCGTGGCGCAATCGGCTAGCGCGTTCGGCTGTTAACCGAAAGGTTGGTGGTTCAAGCCCACCCGGGGGCGAAACACATTTTTATTTAATTACATTCGAACTATTTTATATAATCTGTTTATCCATTTTCCTAATACCGTATTAGGTTTGAAAATAGTGCGAGCTACAACGTCGATGTGAAAAATTCTTGTCAACCATTTTTTATTTCCAATGTTTTAGTCCTCAATTAAAAGTTCTAATGACTTAAAATAAAATATTGAAAGTATACTCGCTGTCTGTGACAAGGGGAGTATATAGTGAAAAACAGCACAAGTCAATAATTTAAATCTCATCTACTCAAAACAATAGTTAATCGGTGTTTTGTACAGTATTTCGCACCGTATTTCCGTAATATACGTTATATTTATATTGTATAAATTGCAATGTTACCCCAAGTTATGATTATATGTTCTAGACTCTAGTTCATAAATAATTATTTGTTTAATTGAGGCAACTGCGGCCTCCGTGGCGCAATCGGCTAGCGTTCGGCTGTTAACCGAAAGGTTGGTGGTTCAAGCCCACCCGGGGGCGAAACACATTTTTATTTAATTACATTTGAACCATTTTATATAATCTGTTTACCCATTTTCCTAATACCGTATTAGGTTTGAAAATAGTGCGAGCTACAACGTCGATGTGAAAAATTCTTGTCAACCATTTTTTATTTCCAATGTTTTAGCCCTCAATTAAAAGTTCTAATGACTTAAAATAAAATATTGAAAGTATACTCGCTGTCTGTGACAAGGGGAGTGTATAGTGAAAAACAGCACAAGTCAATAATTTAAATCTCATCTACTCAAAACAATTGTAACTCGGTATTTTGTACAGTATTTCGTACCGTATTGCCGTAATATACGTTATAATTATATTGTATAAATTGTAATGTTACCCCAAGTTATGATTATATGTTCTAGACTCTAGTTCATAACAATTATTTGTTTAAGTGGGGCAACTGCGGCCTCCGTGGCGCAATCGGCTAGCGCGTTCGGCTGTTAACCGAAAGGTTGGTGGTTCAAGCCCACCCGGGGGCGAAACACATTTTTATTTAATTACATTCGAACTATTTTATATAATCTGTTTATCCATTATCCTAATACCGTATTAGGTTTGAAAATAGTGCGAGCTACAACGTCGATGTGAAAAATTCTTGTCAACCATTTTTTATTTCCAATGTTTTAGCCCTCAATTAAAAGTTCTAATGACTTAAAATAAAATATTAAAAGTATACTCGCTGTCTGTGACGAGGGGAGTGTATAGGGAAAAACAGCACAAGTCAATAATTTAAATCTAATCTACTCAAAACAATTGTTACTCGGTGTTTTGTACAGTATTTCGTACCGTATTTCCGTAATATACGTTATATTTATATTGTATAAATTGCAATGTTACCCCAACTTATGATTATATGTTCTAGACTCTAGTTCATAACAGTTATTTGTTTAATTGAGGCAACTGCGGCCTCCGTGGCGCAATCGGCTAGCGCGTTCGGCTGTTAACCGAAAGGTTGGTGGTTCAAGCCCACCCGGGGGCGAAACACATTTTTATTTAATTACATTCGAACTGTTTTATATAATCTGTTTACCCATTTTCCTAATATCGTATAAGGTTTGAACATTGTGCGAGCTACAACGTCGATGTGAAAAATTCTTGTCAACCATTTTTTATTTCCAATGTTTTAGCCCTCAATTAAAGTTCTAATGACTTAAAATAAAATATTGAAAGTATACTCGCTGTCTGTGACAAGGGGAGTGTATAGTGAAAAACAGCACAAGTCAATAATTTAAATCTCATCTACTCAAAACAATTGTAACTCGGTATTTTGTACAGTATTTCGTACCGTATTGCCGTAATATACGTTATAATTATATTGTATAAATTGTAATGTTACCCCAAGTTATGATTATATGTTCTAGACTCTAGTTCATAACAATTATTTGTTTAAGTGGGGCAACTGCGGCCTCCGTGGCGCAATCGGCTAGCGCGTTCGGCTGTTAACCGAAAGGTTGGTGGTTCAAGCCCACCCGGGGGCGAAACACATTTTTATTTAATTACATTCGAACTATTTTATATAATCTGTTTATCCATTATCCTAATACCGTATTAGGTTTGAAAATAGTGCGAGCTACAACGTCGATGTGAAAAATTCTTGTCAACCATTTTTTATTTCCAATGTTTTAGTCCTCAATTAAAAGTTCTAATGACTTAAAATAAAATATTGAAAGTATACTCGCTGTCTGTGACAAGGGGAGTGTATAGTGAAAAACAGCACAAGTCAATAATTTAAATCTCATCTACTCAAAACAATAGTTAATCGGTGTTTTGTACAGTATTTCGCACCGTATTTCCGTAATATACGTTATATTTATATTGTATAAATTGCAATGTTACCCCAAGTTATGATTATATGTTCTAGACTCTAGTTCATAACAATTATTTGTTTAATTGAGGCAACTGCGGCCTCCGTGGCGCAATCGGCTAGCGCGTTCGGCTGTTAACCGAAAGGTTGGTGGTTTAAGCCCACCCGGGGGCGAAACACATTTTTATTTAATTACATTCGAACTATTTTATATAATCTGTTTATCCATTTTCCTAATACCGTATTAGGTTTGAAAATTGTGCGAGCTACAACATAGATGTGAAAAAGTCTTGTAAACTATTTTTTATTTCCAATGTTTTAGCCCTCAATTAAAAGTATAATAACTTAAAATAAAATATTAAAAGTATACTCGCCATCTGTAACAAGGGGAGTGTATAGTGAAAAAACAGCACATGTCAATACTTTAAATCTCATCTACTCAAAACAAATGTAACTCGGTGTTTTGTACAGTATTTCGTACCGTATTTCCGTAATATACGTTATATTTATATTGTATAAATTGTAATGTTACCCCAAGTTATGATTATATGCTGTAGACTCTAGTTTATAACAATTATTTGTTTAAGTGAGGCAACTGCAGCCTCCGTGGCGCAATCGGCTAGCGCGTTCGGCTGTTAACCGAAAGGTTGGTGGTTCAAGCCCACCCGGGGGCGAAACACATTTTTATTTCATTACTTTCGAACTATTTTATATAATCTGTTTACCCATTTTCCTAATATCGTATAAGGTTTGAACATTGTGCGAGCTACAACGTCGATGTGAAAAATTCTTGTCAACCATTTTTTATTTCCAATGTTTTAGCCCTCAATTAAAAGGTCTAATGACTTAAAATAAAATATTAAAAGTATACTCGCTGTCTGTGACGAAGGGAGTGTATAGTGAAAAACAGCACAAGTCAATAATTTAAATCTCATCTACTCAAAACAAATGTAACTCGGTATTTTGTACAGTATATCGTACCGTATTTCCGTAATATACGTTATATTTATATTGTTTAAATTGTAATGTTACCCCAAGTTATGATTATATGCTCTAGACTCTAGTTCATAACAATTATTTGTTTAAGTGAGGCAACTGCAGCCTCCGTGGCGCAATCGGCTAGCGCGTTCGGCTGTTAACCGAAAGGTTGGTGGTTCAAGCCCACCCGGGGGCGAAACACATTTTTATTTAATTACATTCGAACTATTTTATATAATCTGTTTACCCATTTTCGTAATACCGTATTAGGTTTGAAAATTGTGCGAGCTACAACGTCGATGTGAAAAATTCTTGTTAACCATTTTTTCTTTCCAATGTTTTAGCCCTCAATTAAAAGTTCTAATGACTTAAAATAAAATATTAAAAGTATACTCGCTGTCTGTGACAAGGGGAGTGTATAGTGAAAAAACAGCACAAGTCAATAATTTAAATCTCATCTATTCAAAACAATTGTAACTCGGTATTTTGTACAGTATTCCGTACCGTAAAAACGTATATTACGGAATAATATACGTTATATTTATATTGTATAAATTGTAATGTTACTCCAAGTTATTATTATAATGCTCTAGACCAGTGATGGGCAAAGTACGGCCCGCGGGCCAACTCCGGCCCGCTGAAGTATTTAATCCGCCCCGCCGAGAGTCCATCCATCCTTAATATTCTAGTTAGCATTTTGGCTCCTAAAATAAAATCTAAATCTAAGAAATTTAATAAGAAATTGCAAGGAAAGAACCAATTATAGATGAGACTTGGGGTTGTCTGAAATCATTTAAAACTCAGCTTTCTCTGTTTTATAATTGCATTGCAAAGAACGATTTAACTCACTTTCCGCGTTTAAAATCCATGTCACCAGTGAGTGAGAACAAACTACAAGAATTCAGTCAGGCGTTGAAAAAACTTCACTCAGAATTTGTAACTAGGTTTCAAGATTGTAAGAACATTCAATCATCGCTGAATGTTTCTCGATGCCGTTTAATGTAGATCCGGAAAATGTATCTGCTGAATTGCAGTTGGAAATTATTGAAATGCAGTGTAGTACCCATTTAAAGCAATTGTTCTTGAATTCCACTACCGAAAGCTGAATTCCCAAAGATCATTGCTCACGCCCAGAAAATTATGGCGATGTTTGCGTCGTCTTATGTGTGCGAACAGACCTTTTCAACGATGAAATTGCCGAAAAACTCAATCAGAAACAGATTGACTGATGAACACCTCTTCGCACTGCTGAAAGTTGCTTCGTCACAGATGGAACCTGCTTTCGAAAATATTATGGAAAAACAAAAACAATTCCATATGTCTCACACGCCTAACAAGGCGCAAAGGTAAAAGGTATTTTGTTTATGAAAAAGCTTTAATACAAAATTCATTTTTTCTATAATTCTGGCCCTCCTCTAGAATTTATTAAGCTTTGTGGCTCGCCCCTAAAAAAGTTTGCCCACCACTGCTCTAGACTCTAATTCATAACAATTAGTTGTTTAAGTGCGGCAACTGTAGCCTCCGTGGCGCAATCGGCTACCGCGTTCGGCTGTTAAAGTTAAGGTAGGTGGTTCAAGCCCACCCGGGGGCGAAAACATTTTTAATTTATATAGTACAATCTTATAATTATTCTGAAATAAACATAACATCGAAATTGACAAGATTTTTTAAGTTGTTCTACTTCTACTTCAGTTTAAGTTTTTTTAATTTACCTCTTTTTAATATACGAAATCATAAGAGCTTAAATCAAAGGCTTTATCATAGCCCACATATGCCGGGCTAAAAGGCTAGTCATCAGTTAAATCTTCTATACAACCTGCCGATGAGTATGTAATATATATTTGTAGTCTATGGTTATAAAACCTTTTCGGAACTCGGTCAGGAGTCATTCATATTAATTCAAGCTACAACTAGTTTCTAGTCGCCTTATATGATAGAGAAAGTATATTTTGTCATGTCGTTAATTACAGAAACGTTTAGACAACATTTTAGAGTTAGAGATATCTGGAAAGCAGCCAACAATTGTTAACGCTCCCAACAAATTGCTAATACTTTTCCATCTACAAATATGATAAATCTGTCTGCGGCATTAATAAATATTTATAGTGAATTGTACACAAGACACAATTTACTTAAATAAAATTCCATTGAGTCACATAAAACTTATGTTTTAAGAACGAGTTACAATTTATCCAATACTCTTTATATTACAGTATAGTACTAATACCTACCTCTTAAAGTATTAATGATTCGCTTAAAAATAGTCCGATTTACAGATATAATTATGATCCTAGAAATTAAATTGAACAAAGACTTGTCATATCGTAGGATGTACATAAAACCAACGATAGAGAACCAAATAAAGAGGTTTCAGATGCCGATGGAGATGATGCTGGGCCATATTACGTACATAGCTACGTAAGTGATATGGGCCAACATTGCCACATTGCAATGAATGGATAGTTGTAAATGTCTTATATTTTGAAAAAAGCTGAAATTCCATCCCTGTCTCCCGCCCAATCCTAGATTGAGATAAAAGGGCAGTTTAATAGTCGTCGTCACCACAAATGACATGCATAAATAAATAATATATATGAATAAAATACTGTATTGAAACGTGATGAGTTACGTTGAGGTAGACATGGAGATTACTACTACTATTATTACTACGACTATTTTTTCAAAATTCTCCTTTTATCTACGACTCTCTTAGGCGAATTACGTTCAATATAAGTACGAAACATTTTATTCGGAAAAAGGAACGTAATGCGATGATCTGATAGATTTACTAGTAGTCCGAGTCTTAGCGAGTCCTAAACGTGATGGGATTTTTTATTAAGTATATTTCTCTTTCCATATATTTTTTTTTGAGCAATCGAGTTTTTAATTTTTTTTTATGTTACTGTAAATATTTTTGTTGTCAGGTTTATTGACTTCTTGAAACAAAATCGTTTATTTTAAACTTCTTCGTTATTTTACGAGTTCTGTACTTAAGTACAATAATTAACTCTTTAAATTTTCTCTAGTGTTTCAATTGAATAACGTTAATAATTCCTTCTTAGCACACTTAAAATCAGATACAATAAAAAACAATTACAAATCCAAAGAAAAAAAAGGCTTTTATATAAAAGAAACCAAATAAAATAAAGAGACCATATGTGTGCCAAACAGTGAAATGGATCTCTACTTTGTTTCTGTAATACAATAATGGCGATCCTCAAATCAAATATAAAAAATAACAACAATTCGTAATGAATTAAAAATATGATTATAGCAGATTTGGGCTACATAAGATACCCTTTGAAAGCTAATGTTAGTTAATTTCCACAACGAAATAGTCTGGTGCTTTATAGATTGTAGACGGTTATAGGTCAACAAAGAATTAACGTCCTTACGTTAAACGTACTTCTTGGTGATGCTTGCTTCTCATTCAATGTGTCTCCGGTTTCTTTTATCCACCAGGCAAAACACATTTTTACGTCGGTTAGTTCTACGACTAGATGGTAAAAATAACTTTATACTTAACATGCTTTTATTTACCACTTCACAACTTTAATTATTGTATGTTGATAAAATACGTTATAGTTAATTTCGTATAAGAAATACGTATAAGACGTATTTCTTATATGTATTTTGTTGAAGATGAAATTACATTATTAGAAATGCATTTCCAATTTGGAATTTGGAAACATACAAAATAATTGAAGAAATTATCTAAAAGGTGTGAAAATGTTTGAAGTCAAAACCAACTCAGCGCAGTGATGTCTTGCAAAGCAAATTAACGGAAGTATTAAAATGCTCCAATGCTTTATTAATCTTCCTGTATATCACAACAAACGTATTTTAAATTAAAATACATTTTGTTTCAAATAACTTCTATAAATAACGTTATGAAATGTTCGTGTTATAAATTTAATTGAAAAACTTTCCATTCTTTCATAAAGTTCATATTAAATTTTCCTGTATTTTCTACGGCTACTGTCCGTCTTATCCACGAACGATACGAACGGTATTTTTCAACGGACAAAATTAATAACTTTTACCGTATTTATTTAATTTTCTTTTTTTAACAACCGACACGTCATAATTATTCAATTTTATAAAGCGGAGCTTATCTGTAGTTTTAGAATTGGGTGTCTTTTTCTTCACTCTTTTTCGCAGTCGATATTACATAGTACAAAACATATTATCATCCGTCCACTGCTATATAAATATATATATATATATATATATAATAAATATATATATATATATATATTTATTATATATATATATATATATAAATATATATATATATATATATATATCTATATAGCAGTATATAATTTCAAATAACCGTTACTCATAGATCCCTCTACCAATGAAAAATATATAATAAAATGTACGATCTTTATTATTCATTAGCTTTGATTAGTTAATCTGCAATTAAAAGAAGAAGGCGTATCTTTATTCAAACGCTTATAGTTGTTAATTGCCTGCAGATGAGATTCGTTAGACTAACAGTTCAGTGAAGAACAGAGATTCCTGGCAAGCTGCCAGCCATTACTAACTGTTCTTACAAATTGCTCCAATAGTCTTGTTACTACAAAATGCATTGCACAAACCAAGATTGGGCTCTGCGATTTTTCGTCGCTGGTGTCATAGTCAAGTTATTTTTAAAAACATTTCGCTGAAAAATGTAATTAGACAGAATTTATATTACTCCAGGTATTTAGTAAAATATCAAATATATTCTTATCAATATATCAACTTCTTAAGTTAAGAAAAATAGATAATATTTAAATTTAACCATATTCTTGAATTTAATGAAGAACTTGAGACCGGTGCCATGCCGCATATCTACATAAGCAATTTGTAAAAACATTTCCATATATTACCATTGCTATATACTTCCAATACCAGACGTTGCTAAATATTCTTATAAAGTGTCCTGATAGTGTCTTTAAATCTAAACAATGAATCGCATAGCCGAATCTTTCTGGGCGTCATAGTCAGGTTAGGAATTTTATGAAGTTACTTTAAAATGTTATAGTTAAAAGTGTAAATAAAAATCGTTTTAAATCTAAGACGATGATTCCAATTTAATTTATTAAGTGAAATTTCTAAAGCTCTAAAATGATTTGTTATACTCGTAAGAGGTTGTTTCTTCAAAGAGCGTACTAATTACATTATAAGGCAGCTTTAAGGAATTTAATGAACAGATCTCATCTCATCAGTTTATTGAATTTTTGAATAATTTTAACAAAACAATAATGACAAAAAAACAAAACAATATTTCGAAAATGTTAACACTTTTAGTAGAGTTATTTCTTTTTGTCTGGTAGGTGACCAATCAACCTATCTTCCTCTTTTTTGTTTTATTAAAAATATTGTACACTAGCATTAACTTTTAATTAATAAAGGATACTTCTTTTATTAAAAATATATTTAAATATAATTAAATGAAAAATTATTATTTATTTTTTGTAATGTGACTAAAACACGTAATGAGATATAAATTTCTAAAATCAGGACTCGTTCGTTAATAAGTGGAATATACACCGAAATTTGAATTTTATGTTTCTAAATATAAATCTAAGAAAGCTCAGAATTGTTTTCAATCCTTTCTGATCGACGACTTGATAGCAATGTCTTATAATAACACAAACCTAAAATAATTTATAAAATAGTTTATAAAATACCACACAATACACATTTGACCCCTTGCACTCGCAGTTTGAATTCAATGAATAATTTGGTTTACGTTTCACCAATAAAGACAGTAGAATAGATGTCTGAACGTCTTTTGCTCTTATTTCTCATGCTTTACATCGGTGGGGAAGTGGTAAAAAAACGCGCGTCTCATCATCTGAAAGCGAACGGCAGTATCCTGCTCAATTGATAAAACATCAATTGAGCAGGATACTCGTAATAACCAGAAACATATCGCTTTTTACGACTGATGGCCACTGTTAGCCCAAAGTTTCACTGGGTTGAAAGATGTCGCTGTGGTCGGCATCCACAAGGAGGAAATCATCATCAATAAATAGAGAAAACGTACTAATAAATTATATATACATTAAAGGCGTTCACTTAAATTTTCAGTTGAAAGCAATTTAGACATAACTGTGATGAAATAGCAAACATAGCAGAAAATATCGATTCTAAGGTATATTTATATTAGAGAAAAACATTTCTATAATTTCCTAAATCCCTTCATTTTAAAGTGCTAAAAGTAGAACTTACCTATAGTTCTTAGCTCCAGGTAGACCTGACTCGAGTCCTCAACGAGCACCAACATAAAACCGCAGCACAACACTCCTGTACTGTACATGGTGAGTGTAGGATTCCTAATTTTCTTTTTTTTTCGGGCTGATGGCCGCTGTTAACTCGAGGGCTTTTACAGTTTCACCGGGTTAAGACGTGACTGAGCGCTTATGGCACTCAGTCTAGACCTCTATTTATGCGTAACCAGCACAAGGGCTCCCGAGAGGGGACCTCGACTTGGACCGTTACCCTGTTGTCGCGAGAGCGTCTGACTAGTGGGTACCCGAGAGGGCCGAACAGTGAGCTCGATAAGCATCCGTAGTTTTATAAAAGATAAACGAGTGTATTAATTACTAACAGGGTATCTTATAATGTCACGTGCAGGATAACATAATCAAGGAAGAGGCTACACAAAACCCTTGGGGACTATAAATCCAGAGCAATTATTCGAATCCAGCACGTGTGAGCTTGAGCGGTCATCGAGCCAGTCCCTTAACCTATCTACTGAAGCTACTTTGCTTGCTCAGGTAAATAAATATAACGTTAGGCACAGTAAGAAAAAATTATGTACTTCTTAATGTTACATTTATATTGAAACAAAAATTCATAAAAATCTGACAAATTACTATATCACCCGGGGCTTTAAGTTGTTTCGTATATATAATGGTATCTTTCTGGTTTATTTTCAACTCGGCGTACCTTTTGGTTATATTATCAGATAGAATCTACATCCCAGGATATATTATTGTGCCTTAAGCATTGGCGCGGAAAAAAGGCATTTACTCGTCATCCCTTTGGATATTTCGACGCTAACTATATTTGCAATGAAATCCGAGGAAGGTTCATATGCAGTATTAAGGACATTTCACATACATACACACGCCTAGACTCGATTATTTTTTTTTAACAAAAAGGACTGTTTACCTACCGCATATTTGAGATATTTATTTTTTACGTAACTACTTATAATGGACACAAAGTATAGAATTTAATAGAGCCGACTTCCCTCCCCACTTATCCTTGGGTTGAGCAGAAATGATTATAAGGGGTGCGAAAAAAAATTATTTGGAACTTTATTTTTTAAGAAATAATTTGTTTCTAATTGGGCTTTAAAAACTTTAAAACTTCTACCGATTCTTACCGATTCTTCGAGTTTTGGGGAAATCTTATTATTACAGAGCCTAATAAAACGAAATGCCACAAATAACAAAAGAACAAAAACAAACTACTGATCGATTTCATCCACAGCGATATTTTCTTATTATTCTCTATTTTATATTAACTGCATATATTATAGGTCCGTAAGCATGCGCCGTCTCTATTCTGATGAAATTGCAATAAGATCGGAGGAACGAAGATGCGATGTCTGGGACGCGGAACGTATATGAAATACACTCAGACCCGAAGATCAATCGCTTTAGATAGCGATCCGAGTCGAGGTTTCGTACCTCCTTATGATGGGATTATATCGCCCCCTCTGTTGTCGTCGACGGTCTTCGTCCACAGGGGTCGGAGTGTAGCGGTGGTGCAGCAGCAGTATCCGCGCCAGCTCCGCAGCATCGTCGTTGTCTCCTTACTCAGCGGACCTCCCGCTCGCGAGTCTAATTAGATAAAGCTGTAGAGGTCTCTGGGCCAACAGCAATATTCATACACAAAGAAAAACCGAAGATCAAAAATTAACATAATTGTATTTAAAATCGATACACATATATTGTTCTTCCACTAGAAATTACCAGGGCTAGTGGCCAAGTACTTTGGCCATTACGCCACGCGTTCGTTTTAACTTAAAGTAATATATAGTCTCTATATGAATAACGTGATAAATTGAATTAACATTCACGAAGATATTATCAATCATATTTAAGTAATCTAGGTGTCTTAACTAACTGTTAAGTTTCCTTGATTCTAATAATTTATTTAATAGGACAAAGCCCTTTGAGTCATTTCCCTGTTAGATTGGCAACTGAATTGAAGACAAACTACTAATCGTAAGAAAACAATCACTGTCAGGATATTGTTTAATTAAAAATCGTTTCATGTTCTCGTTTTATTCTTCTAATTCAAAAAAAATATTTTGGTTTATTTTACCAACGGTATAAAATATACAGCTAGCAAAACTGTTGAGTCTCAAGTCATTAAAATAATAGTCGATTTCACCATTGACCTATACTCTACTATTTGATGGTCACGCGGTCTATCCTTTATCTGTATGGTCGGTCTTCATTACGTTTTGGCATACTTCATATGCCTTTGGAATAATTATTTTATAAATAGGTTTCTTCTCTATATATTCCTTTATCGGACAAATTATAAATCATTACTTAACACTACAGTTTATAATTTTAACTCCGATGCCGCGAACATAATTTATGTATCACGAAATCACAAATATACTCTAATGCAATCATAAAAAAGAACGTCTGTTTTTAAGGCGCCTTTTAAGATTTTTTCTTTGCCTTTTTCCAACAAGAGCGAAAAGTTTACTAGAAAAATATTAATGTTAAAATATATTTTTCATTGCCAACGTTAAAACTCTAAACAGTAAAGCGGCCATTCGACTGCCACCCTTCTATTTCGATTCTATCTCCCACACATCTTATACTTATTAATATACGCAGTTATTCGCTACTCAGCATTTACATTTCAATTACAATTCACTACCACATTTATTAAAATAACTTATCATTTTTCTTTTTAAACACAAGTTTATTTTTATTTTTTTAGAAAGTGATAAATAAGGCAGCCCATGACACCCAGTAATGATACATATCATCTACAAATAATTATCACGATTAAAAGTTATTACCCGTAAGTCTTGTTACCGGTAATAAGGTCTTCGATTCTAAATTATGATGGCTATGCTCATAAGAACTTTTTATCCTGTCCTGTGTTTCGTACATCACTATGAGGGGCCCTCGCATTGTACTATCGCCCCCCTCTGTTGTCGTCGACGTTCTTCATCCACAGGGGTCGGAGCGCAACGGTGGTGCGGCAGCGGTCTTCGTGCTTCGCTTCGCAGCATCGTCGTTGTCTCCTTACTCAGCGGACCTCCCGCTCGCGGGTCTATTTAGATAAAGCTGTAGAGGTCACTGGACCAACAGCAATACTCATACACAAAGAAAACCGAAGATCAAAAATTAACATAATTGTATTTAAAATCGATACACATATATTGTTCTTCCACTAGAAATTACCAGGGCTAGTAGCCAAGTACTTTGGCCATTACGCCACGCGTTCGTTTTAACTTAAAGTAATATATAGTCTCTATATGAATAACGTGATAAATTGAATTAACATTCACGAAGATATTATCAATCATATTTATGTAATCTAGGTGTCTTAACTAACTGTTAAGTTTCCTTGATTCTAATAATTTATTTAATAGGACAAAGCCCTTTGAGTCATTTCCCTGTTAGATTGGCAACTGAATTGAAGACAAACTACTAATCGTAAGAAAACAATCACTGTCAGGATATTGTTTAATAAAAAATCGTTTCATGTTCTCGTTTTATTCTTCTAATTCAAAAAAAATATTTTGGTTTATTTTACCAACGGTATAAAATATACAGCTAGCAAAACTGTTGAGTCTCAAGTCATTAAAATAATAGTCGATTTCACCATTGACCTATACTCTACTATTTGATGGTCACGCGGTCTATCCTTTATCTATATGGTCGGCTTCATTACGTTTTGGCAGACTTCATATGCCTTTGGAATAATTATTTTATAAATAGGTTTCTTCTCTATATATTCCTTTACCGGACAAATTATAAATCATTACTTAACACTACAGTTTATAATTTTAACTCCGATGCCGCGAACATAATTTATGTATCACGAAATCACAAATATACTCTAATGCAATCATAAAAAAAATAACGTCTGTTTTTAACGCGCCTTTTAAGATTTTTTCCTTTGTCTTTTTCCAACAAGAGCGAAAAGTTTACTAGAAAAATATTAATGTTAAAATATATTTTTCATTGCCAACGTTAAAATTCTAAACAGTAAAGCGGCCATTCGACTGCCACCCTTCTATTTCGATTCTATCTCCCACACATCTTATACTTATTAATATACGCAGTTATTCGCTACTCAGCATTTACATTTCAATTACAATTCACTACCACATTTATTAAAATAACTTATCATTTTTCTTTTTAAACACAAGTTTTTTTTTTTTTTTTAGAAAGTGATAAATAAGGCAGCCCATGACACCCAGTAATGATACATATCATCTACAAATAATTATCACGATTAAAAGTTATTACCCGTAAGTCTTGTTACCGGTAATAAGGTCTTCGATTCTAAATTATGATGGCTATGCTCATAAGAACTTTTTATCCTGTCCTGTGTTTCGTACATCACTATGAGGGGCCCTCGCATTGTACTATCGCCCCCCTCTGTTGTCGTCGACGTTCTTCATCCACAGGGGTCGGAGCGCAACGGTGGTGCGGCAGCGGTCTTCGTGCTTCGCTTCGCAGCATCGTCGTTGTCTCCTTACTCGGCGGGCCTCCCGCTCGCGGGTCTATTTAGATAAAGCTGTAGAGGTCACTGGACCAACAGCAATACTCATACACAAAAAAAAGAAGCAAATTTACACTGACGTTCTGTAAAAAATTCTCTCAAGTTGAGTCAGTCTTTTTGTACTGCAGCTACTTTTTAATTGCAGCGTGACTCTAGCAGAGCATCTACATCTACATTAACAGGGCTAAGACTGTATATCTGCACTTCCATTTCCAATTCATTGAGATAACTCTTTACATAATCCATCCATATTTTCATAGATTTCGTTTTAGTTCGTATTATTCACCTTCATACACCTCTATCAGGGTTTCAATAAAAATAAATATAGGAAATAGAGGAAACGAGCTATATTTAAGTTTCGAAAACAAAAAATTGCAAAGAAGCAAAAGATAGAGAAGATATTTATAAATGTAAAAGTTTTAATTTAAATTTGAAAATACAATAATTATTTAACAGAACAAAACGTTAAATGAAAACATAACAGTAAAGTTCGCTACGAAAGTAATTATAACTAAAAATTAATTTACTGCGCAGAATATATCCGTGCGAACAGTAATGCATGGTGTAAAAGAATTTTACCGTCAATTAGTTGAGCTTTCCTATATCATAGTTATTCTTATCGTCGCTTTATTGGAATACAGAGAGTATTCCAAAGCTTAAACTTAGTTAAATTTAAGCATTTAAGCAAACAAAGTAAGCCCTTAGTGATAATACAAAACAAGTGTATAAATAAATAATTTTCTCTGTACAAAATTGAAGCCTAAAATATACACAATCCTAAGTGTACTCAGGAAATACAAATATAAATTATTCTTCAAACGTAACCGCATAGTACCGTAAACGGAAACGTAGAGCGGTTTGCACTTTCTTGTGTTATCTCACCTGGATTCGATCAAAGAGATTTAATATCAGCGACAAAGTAGTAGGAACTTGGACATCTGAATAAGTAGATTTTATATAAATAACGTATAAAAATAAATATAGGAAATAGAGGAAACGAGCTATATTTAAGTTTCGAAAACAAAAAATTGCAAAGAAGCAAAAGATAGAGAAGATATTTATAAATGTAAAAGTTTTAATTTAAATTTGAAAATACAATAATTATTTAACAGAACAAAACGTTAAATGAAAACATAACAGTAAAGTTCGCTACGAAAGTAATTATAACTAAAAATTAATTTACTGCGCAGAATATATCCGTGCGAACAGTAATGCATGGTGTAAAAGAATTTTACCGTCAATTAGTTGAGCTTTCCTATATCATAGTTATTCTTATCGTCGCTTTATTGGAATACAGAGAGTATTCCAAAGCTTAAACTTAGTTAAATTTAAGCATTTAAGCAAACAAAGTAAGCCCTTAGTGATAATACAAAACAAGTGTATAAATAAATAATTTTCTCTGTACAAAATTGAAGCCTAAAATATACACAATCCTAAGTGTACTCAGGAAATACAAATATAAATTATTCTTCAAACGTAACCGCATAGTACCGTAAACGGAAACGTAGAGCGGTTTGCACTTTCTTGTGTTATCTCACCTGGATTCGATCAAAGAGATTTAATATCAGCGACAAAGTAGTAGGAACTTGGACATCTGAATAAGTAGATTTTATATAAATAACGTATAAAAATAAATACGCTCAGTATAAAAATTAATCCTAAAACGTACTCAATCCTAATTGTACAAAAAATACAAATATAAATTATTCTCCAAACGTAACCGTCTAAAGTGGTTGGCACTGTCTTCTGTTATCTCTCGCCACTGGATACGTTCGAAGAGATTTAATATCAGCGACAAAGTAGTAGGAACTTGGTCATCTGAATAAGTAGATTTTATATAAATTACGTATAAAAATAAATACTCTCAGTATAAAAATTAATCCTAAAACGTACTCACTATATAAACTATTTAGAATATGTAGTTTATATATAAACTACATATTCTAAATATTCCTCTTGTTGGAATATTTAGAATATGACGTTTATATATTTTCATTATAACTGGCATCTTGTTTTAGCCTTGGTCGAAGGTTGATATTTTATATTTGATTGGCAATAGCCACTGGGGTATTTTTATTTTATTTATACAAGTATACACAAAACTGATAAATTTTAAATTTGCCAACAGGTGCATAACAGCATTATCCGAAACAATTTATTAAAGTTAGTTTACTAAGTTAGGTAAGTACTTAAATTATGAAGCGTCAAACATGATTACGTTCTTATACATTCCAGTATTTATTTAAACTTAATTAGACTAAGTACATAGAGGATTTTTTTAAAGCTACTTTTTGATAGGTGAAAAATATCTACATCACTGAAGTTTTCATTGTACGGGTTAATTGTTAATATGGATTTTTCCATAATTAGTACAGTGATATGGAACATAAAATAATCTTGTATTTCTAGTGCGTCTCTTAGGAGTAGTAAATGTTATACGGCCTAGTAGTGTAAGATATCATAAAGCAGACTCATATCTAATAGAAGCCTTCTATTATACAATGTTAGTAATTTAAAGTAAAAAAACTTCTCCTAGCAATACTCCTGCTAAGAAGAAAACATCGTGATCGAGATACGTGAAGTGCAGCGATCCCTTCTAAGGCGTATTTTATAAGCGATACATATGTTTTTATATTACTTTCCAAATTACTAATTTCTAAAAATTATATTGAAGAACAGTAGCAATTCAGTTAACAATTCGAGGTTTAATACTAACCGACTAAACCTTATAAAATCGGTACTAATAAACATAAGTCTAAAAACTTTCTTCGCTAATGAAATCATTTTATAATTATGTAATCTATCATAGTAGGTCAGAAGGCTATTTAGTGTTTTATCATCGAAACAAATACACCTTAAAAAATCTGCACTCTTAGATGTGTTTAGTACCAATTCCACCGTAGAACATATTATGTAAGTATGTAATATTGCTGAGAACAAAAGCATTAAAAAGGATTATTTTATTTTTAAAATTTTTGGCTATCCATTTAATTAGGCTTAAAATTTTTATGAAAGTTTTAATAATTTACATTATATTGCCAGTAATATTATTATATTAATATTATGGGTATTTGATAATCTTCAAAGAGTACAAAAGCAAAGATATAAATAATTAATAATTATAAGTAATTTAGTATTTAAAATTTATAAAAAATAATACTATTCCATTTTAAGTCTAACGACAAAATATCGTGTCATAATCACAGAACGGCTTTGAACAATCGCGTGTTCGCATTAATTAAGTTTTTGCATAAGTTCATTTTGTACTAATTAATGTATCATGAAAATATGTTGATAGGGTAATTTTACATTACATAGGTACAATAGTTGACCCGAAAATTGTTTTATAACTTTACATATATTTAAAAAGATATAAAACCAATAATCTGTAATTTACGAATATTGTTCTTCGTTAAAACGTCTAAATTAGAAATATTCATGTTCAAAAATCAATAAATTTATATATAAGTCTGCGTCCTACAGAGAAATAATAAATGCCCGTTATAGCTTTCAAAATAACTACAAAATAAGTGGAACGCAACATTGTTTTTGTTAGATAAGTTTAATTTTTTTGAAAAAGCTCGATTCAAAAACAAATAAACGCATTACAAAATAAATTAAATATGCAAAATATGAATCTACAATCCCTATATTCAATAGTAATTATCTATCACACGTACTATTTCCCCTACCTTTGAATATTTTTATATTACGTTTCTTATTGGCCCTGTGTCAAATTCCTATAATCCTATGATTATGTCCAACAAGGTTTATTATAATAACTACTGGATCCATTATTATTAAGAAGTAAAAGTAATTTCTTGCGGACTTTGTTTCGATTGTCAGCATAAAATACTCGTCATGACGATACCGCACTGGTCTTCTTATTATTTCAAACGAGACAAAAATAGATCCTGGGCTCGTGATACGATTAGGAACTTCAAATTTCACTAACTTTAAGCAAAAGCAATTATTTTAAATAACATATACAAGAAACTGAAACAAATGATTAAATTAAGAATTAAAGTATGTTTTTGTTTAAATTAAAAACCTACCAGTAAACTTTGTTTTACTTTGTTCCTCTCGCATGATTTGCCTCAAATATTTTAAAAGGCGCTAAGCGAGCCTACCATAATTAATGTTCTTTACTATGTCTTCATTAAAACTTACATTTAACATACATTTATTAAATATATTACTATTATTATTTATTATTTTTTTTTACATTTTCGATAATGGTAGATCTGTTACAAATATAAAATATTAATAGATATTAAAAAACTTTGTAAGATATCAATACGAAAGCAAAATTCCAACCAGTGGCTTGTAAAAAAACAGCTTACACTAAACAATAATAAATAATAACCATTGTTTAATATCTGCACAAATATTACGGAAATATCAATCGCTGTTTTCTTGATTCTAACTTTCATAAAATTTATTTCTTAAAACCTGTTTTTACCATCTTTCAGGATATACAATGATAGAAATTAATGACAATCAGCCCTCGAATGCATCGAACTAACATGATTTATTCAACAGATCATTGATATTTAACAGCAGGTAGGTTCACGTTAACACGTTTAATATAATCGTTGACCTACCCGTAAAGAACTGATGACAGACAATTATTTATGTACACTTTTAATATAAGTTATTCAAATTAAATAATATGTTTTATTAATTTCAACTAAATAATGGTAAAGTGAATTTGAATAGGTCTATAATTAGGAATACATTTTGTACTAGTTTCAATGGTTTCGTTTCGTACTAATTCAAATTCGCTGTCTGTGACTCTGCAGAGATCAGTGGCCGTGTTTCAATATCAGACAAGAGGTTGATCGTGTCCATTGAGAAGTAGGTAAAACATCATAAAAGTGAGTAATTAAATTAAAAAATTACTTCATTTATTTTTAGTCGAAGTTAGAGTTGTAACAGTCAATTTAATTAACTTTTATCTTTACTTAGTAAATAACAACGAAAAACTAACAATGTTATATATAGTTATTAGTTGTATTATAATTTTTAGAGGTTATGATTTAACTATTATACAAAATTTCTGAAGGTTATGGTATTTAATTGAACTTTTAACTAAATTGAGTAATAGAATGAAAGAATAAAATGTTACTAAATTACATATTAAAACATTAACATGATAGTGACTGAACACACGCTTAAAAATACGATTATAGAAAGACGTAAACAAAAGCCATACAACAGATAATTTATCATCATAAATCGATTTAAAATCGAGTAATCGCATATAATTGAATTGTCACTCGCTGCAGATGTGATTAAACGAAACATTTCTTTAAATTTGAGTGAATAATTTAATTTTCTAACACTTGTACATTAAGGTAAAATTTAAACGTAGGGAAAACACATTTAATAATATTTTAAAAACGAAAACTCTAAAATGTTCATTTTTACCAAATTTTTTATTGCTTTGTTTTATTACTATTATAAATATAAAATAATAAAATCATATTTTATAGGTTATAAAATGAGGACAGCCACTTCTCTTGTGTAGGCTTCATAGAAGATCAAGTCCTCATGACCCTAAGTCACAACAGTACCTTAGTGGAAATCCTTTTCTTAAACTGGCACACAGCAGGTTTCACCTATCTTTAATTTATTTATTATTTTTTGTTTTTCTTTATTGATTAGGTAAAAGTCTCTTTCTTGTTTCTTTCATTATTTCATTTTAATTGTTTTTACTATACGTACCTGGTTATGCTATGTATTGCTGTATGGCAAAAAGGAATGAATGAATATTATTTTTGTTATTATAATATTGTACTTTCTATTTATATTTGGGTGCATACAAAAAGGAGGCGCAATTCATAATAACAATACAGCAAATTTTAACCTTACGTGTATAAAGTTAGGTAGGTTGTTGCACTAACCACCCAAATAATCTAGTTAAATGGAAAATATAATATGAATGAGACCTACTTGTACGTACATTGTCTCTATCCCACATATGCATACTGAAGATTCACGGTATAGGTGGAATAACCACTAATATTGAATTTATTATATTTTTAGTCTTGATGTCATCACTCAAGTTACGTAGTAGTTTAACAAACATATACCCTGCCGGCCGAAAGTTTAAGATCGCATATAAACAACATAATTATCCATCAATTGTGATAAAATCCCATAGGATAAATAAAAGAAATGTTCATCTGTGTATTCTATTATTAGTATCGAATATTTAAAGAAGTCTTCTTTTGTTTACTTTCAAGTTATTGGACGATAAATATCTACTGTTTTCAAACACCGACAAACGATGCGCTAGATACTGGTGCTAGAGTCGTAATAATATTTTATAATGTCCTCATTACTAATTTCTTTGCTTTTGGTTACGTATTGGTCAATAATAGGGATTATTTAGCTCCTGAAAACACATGTTTCTAACTTATTATTACCCGAGTTTACTTGGGTTTGTTCACAAACAATCTCAATCAGTCTAAACTTGTGGTTTCTACAGTGAAGACGTCATAAAATGGGAAAAGCTCGAGAAATTAGCAGTGAAGTGCGTTCTGCCATCGTGTTTTACTTAATGAAGGCAAATCCGAAGGTAAAATTGCTACACAACTGAAGTTATTGAAGACATGTGTTCATGGCACAATAACTAGATACAGGGAGACAGGCAGTTTTCAAGATCGTCCACGCTCGGGAAGGCCCAGAGCTACCACGTCTAGTGAAGATAATCTCATTATTGTTACCAGCAAGCGAAATAGACGCTTAACAGCATCAGAAATCCGCGTTGAAGTAAACAAAACCAGAGTTAAACCTTTTTCATTAACTATAGTATAAAGGCCGCTGAGAGGTGCGAAGTTGTATGGTCACGTTGCCTTTCGAAAACCTCTGCTAAGGCCGCAACACAAGAAAGAACGGATGCCGTGGGCTTTTGCACATCGATATTGGACTTAAGAAGATTATAAAAAGTGCTTTGGACCAATGAATCCAAGTTTGAACTATTCGGTTCAAAACTTAGAATTTATTTTTGACGCAGTGCCCAAGAAAAGGTGATGTCAGATTGTGTAGTCCCAATAATCAAGCATGGTGGTGGCTTAATTATGGTCTGGGGTTGCATCTCTAACCATGGAACTAGCGATTTAATTAAAATTGAAGGAATTTTGAAAAAGGTATAGTATAAAAACATTTTAGAACAAAATGTCGTTTCTTCCGGGTTGCGATTAATTGGAGATGGATTCATTTCCCAACAAGATAATGATCCAAAGCATAGCTTAAAATTATGTAGAGGATATTTAGAAGAGAAAGAGGCACAAGAGGTGTTAAAAACATGGTTTGGCCTCCTCAGAGCCCGGATCTCAATCCCATTGAACTTTTGTGGGAAGAGCTTGATAGGAACGTTCGTAATCGTGGCCCATCCTCGCAAGAAGAAATGTGGAATGCTTTATGCGAAATTTACAACAATATATCACAAGACACCATTTACAAATTGATTGCCCGTATGCCGAGACTTGTGAAAAAAGTCATAAAATGTAAAGGAGGAATTTTTGATGAAAAATCAGTTTAGCTAACTATAGCCTTTTTTTCATGGACTGTTAACATTTCTTTATTCTTGTATGTCAATCAATGTTCTGTTAGATGATTAAACAGGTTAAATAAACATTTAATATCTTATTGGAGTTTTACTTTATTTTCCTACTTTAGTTAAGATGGTCTTAAACTTTTGACCTGCAGTACATAGCCACATGAAGCCGCACGAAGTTAAATAAAGTTGGATAAGGTCTCATGTACAAACTTTATAAGCTCCGTGTGCCAGATCGACTTGTGCTAATTATACGAGACTTTCACGTAATAAAACCTGTCGATAACGCGTCAAGGAAACGTGTTCCGAAGCTCACCTCGTTCGAGCCGGAGTTCCACAAGGCTCAGTTTTAGGTCCTGTCCACTATATACTCTACGCCAACGACATACCGCGCGCTCACCGTTTACAACTAGCCCTTTTTGCCAATGACACCGACATCAATAGTCTGGATATAAACTAGACACTATATTTAAGCGCCTCCAATCCACAGCCAATAAGTTAGGGAACTGGTTTCGGAAATGGGGGATCGAGGTTACCCCAAAAGAGTGATACCATGCATTACTCTCATCATAACGTTGCATCTCCCTACCATAGCGTTTGGTCATCCAATCCCCTGGTAAAAGACAGTCAATGGCTTAGCGTCCATACGTATATGTACTTGCGTAAAATAGCAAAATGTCCCTACGTAATAAAACTACACTGTACAAAGCGTGAATTCGACTCTTAATGCGCAATACCTGTCTTTGCACAAGCCTCCCCGCGTCACATTCACCGACTTCAGATAGTTCGTAGTTGGTAGGCTAGTGCACCGTAGTTTTTGCATAATGAAAATCTTCATTCAGATTTTGAGCTTCCGACCATAGCTCAGTACCTAAAGTTAGCTTCCCGTCGCTATTTCGTCACACACTTAAATCCGCTGACGGTGAGTGCCGCCACTTACAATCGCATCGCGAACCTTACTCCACTCGCGTCCGAAGGAGACCAATGCACGTCCTCGATGACCCCGACGACGCGACTACTAGGGCCCAAGCCCTCCACAAAATACACACCATCATACCGCCCTCGCCGTTAGTGGGGGCGGTATGATCGTGCTGTCGCGATATGAGTCGCAAACAAAGTTATTCACAATACCGCCATTTTCTTTTTTGATAAGGTCACATTATCTGGCCAGTTTACAGCAATTAACATAGGAGCGTTGCGCAGTCGTATTCTCATGCAGGGTAACGATCCAAGCTGAGGCTCCCTCTCCTTGTGCTGGTTACCCATTAATGAAGCTCACAGCTGAGTACACTAAGCGCTCGGCCATCTTTCAACGCCGTGAAGCTGTAAAAGCCCTAGGGCTAACAGTGGCCAGCAGTCCAATCCAGGATTTCTTACGATATTTTCCGCCAAGCCCGTGCTAATGTAATTTTACGCAAAAAGTATGCTTAAAATCACAGTTGTGTATCTTGAAACTCTGGTGTGTTAAGTGTTATTACACTTAATTTGTGGTTATATTAATATGCAATCTAAAGCATTTCTTATTTACAAAGTTTCGATATTCAATTTGACTAAAGAATGCTGTATAAAAGTTCTGCCACGCGAATTTTATTAACTATATATACTATTTTAATAACTTTTAATTTATTCCTATTAACTCTTATAGAATGCATTTAAAGCTTTTTAGTATTTTTAAATATTAATTTTAATTAATTAAAGACAGCTATTTAGCTACATAAATCTTTAATGATAGTATTATCAATAGTGAAGATAAGTATTAATTCTACTGTAATTACTATTAATCATTACACTTACGCCATGTTATTAAAATGAAGACAGTAAAAACTTGTAATAACTCACATGTTTTTTAATGTGCATGCTACTAGGAGTCTAATTAAAGACAATTCAATGTTTCATGTTCGTAATTTAAAATTTAAGAAAACAGCCCTCTTATTTTGCCATTTTCTCGGGCATTTGCAAGAAACGCGCAAAAAGCAAATATTAGTTTATCATTATCTCAATATTAATATCGTTTTCAACCAGCTACTATGGGAAAAAATAAATGTTGCGAAGGTTGAGGAAGATCATTCTGATTTTAATGACAAAGGTTGGTCACATAGGAAAATTTCCAAGGATCAGAGTTTATTAATTTGGAATTCGTAAGGCAGCAAGAAGAATTTGAAGTATGTGAGGCAAACTTCGTTGGAAGAATAATTCGTAAGATACCACTTTTAAAGAAACCGAATATTGAAACTAGATTAAAGTTTGCAAAAAAATATGAACATTGCACTGAACGTTGATGGAAAAACGTATAATACTTAATATGTACTATTTTCTATTTACTATATTTAACTTACTTAATATATACTAAAAATAATACTATTTTCGGATGTAACAAAAATTATTATGATTAATTTTGACAAAAACAATATGTGAAACGTCCTCCGAATAAAGAAATAGACCCAAAGTATACGAAGAAAACATTCAAACATAGGGGAGGGAATATCAAAATTTGGGGCTGTTGTCTGGACATGGTATTGGACCTTTTAGGAAAATAATAGGCAATATGGATAAATTCTAGTACAAGAATATTTTACGGGCTTGGAATTTCTAACAAGACAATGATCCAAAACACACAGGAGCCAATCAGCAACGGACTTAGACTAGCCCTGTACATTTTTTTTTGTGTATGAGTATTGCTGTTGGTCCAGTGACCTCTACAGCTTTATCTAAATAGACCCGCGAGCGGGAGGGCCGCTGAGTAAGGGGCCTTATACAGTCCCAACATCAATTCCATGGAAAATTTGGGGTACCATGTGAACAACATGGTGGCCACAATATGTTCACCCACTTTATACGGGTTTTTAAGAAAAACCTATTCTATAAAGAAAAAAGCAAGGGAGCAATTTTTTTATTACAATGAGAACTAAATGACAATAATCTACACAAATGATTTAAATTTTGTTGCAATTTCCTATTGTATTAAAATAAACAATCAAAAATCACAGTGAACATAATATTTAATGGTTGAATTTAACAGAACAGCATAAACGAATATTAAATATCATGAATTTTAAAGTTATTCTTGGCAAAAGTTAGGCGCTGAGTAAATTTAAAATTAATGTTCAATTTCAAGAGAAACTTAAAATTAATTTTAATTTAATAGGAAGAAGTTACGATTTTTTACTGCTTAAGGGGAGTGGTTCTTGTACTATAAAAAAATAACGCCAAATTTGAAGCCATTTTGTGTAAGAATATTGAATTCTACTGAAACTTACCGAAAAAGAGTAGAACCCTTTTCAATTTTTGTAAACCAATTTCAGGTTACCATCAAAGAGTTTTTAAAAAGTATAAACCTATGCCGCGATATAATTATACGAGTTTGCAAACTCCACATGCTGCACTATTAAATTTCTATAAAAAATAAAGCTCAGTTTTACATAATACGTCGTTACATAGGGTCGTTTGTAAAAGTTTCTTTTATCGTTTTAACCGGGGTGCCGCACGTGTTACATTAAACAATAATACAAGTTAGAGCTTTCACTTCTTTGGTTGGCTTTTTTACACGTGTTCAAATAATTTTTATATTCTTCCTCGTATCGCTTACACAAATCTGAATCTGAATCTTTAAAACACAGATACGTGATAGTAAAGTAAACGAGGTTAAGTCATGCTGCAATTATAAACTAGCTCTACTATAACCCACACCGTAAATTGACTTACTGTTGCAATGTTTCGTTTGATGACATTAAATATTAGTCCTCAGGAGTACGTATGAATATGCTTTGCGATTCCTTATCGAGGATGAAAGTTTTCAGAGGCCGCAGGAATCATTTATCATCATGGGAACTAGGATAGGAACTCATTTCTCATATCATATAAAATAGATAAACAGTTCCCATGGCGTCCATAAGCGGGGTCTAATTAAACACGCATCTAAGCGTCAAGGTAAATGAAGTTTTGAACTTTAAATTCACATACATTCTGTTTTCAGGAAGCTAATTACTCAACGTTTAAAATAGACGCTACTTGAAATGGTCTTTTTCTGAAAAATGCATGCAATTTGTCAGTAATTTTCGCGTGATGGATTTTCTATCTCAATCTTAAGTCTCTAAATTATATTTTAATAAATATTTACGATACACATGCAACGAATTTCTTGAAAAATCCTGTTGGCCCTTATTTGGACATATATGGATCTTATGAAATAAATAATCTACGAAACGTCGATAATTTGCAAAACTTAAAAGTGAAAAATACATGCTTGATATCAAAAGGAATCATGTCAAAAACTTTTAGATTTTAAACTTCTATTTTTCTTTATATTAAAATGACCAAGCAATAAAAGCTAGCTTCTTAACTAAACCTAATGTTATGATATGTTAAGCATCAAATCAGCCCATCTCAGTAATATTGACCCCAGTAATAAAGGTCTTCGGATTACCCTTACCAGACGAAACACAGCAGCATTATGCCGCTATTTTACCCTCGTATTCTGTTAGGGCGTGGTCCTACCTCGGTCGAGTTGATCCATTCATTCTGAAGCTAGAAACAAACTGCAATGTAGCACTGTAAAAATGTGGCTAATGGTGGGCAATACAGATTGATCCATTGGTAGAAGAAGTTACTGTAATCAGGATTAAGTTTTCCTCCCCCTGTGATGATCAGATGATCCTATGATATCCTAATTCTGCATCTTAATGTTGAAGCTTTGACATAGTCTTGTTGGTTTTCAATATAAGCGTTGCACATTTTTCAGACGTTTTTACTAATAAAAACAATTCCTAGCAGAAGGTTCTAAAGATATATTTTTAAAATGTATCACTTGTCGGTTTTAGCAAATAGAATAATGGTAATAGAAGTAATGAGAAGACAATATTTAGTTATTTAGGTTATTTTAAATTCAAAAGGAATCGACTTAAATTTTATCCGATGTTAATAAATTGATAAGATAAAATTTACTAGAAAATGCAAATTGCAAAACTTGTAGCATCAATACTTTCGCAACGTGCGCTAAATATGAATGGATGAATAGAAGAGTAAATTGTTTGCTAAAAACATGATTGGCGCTGTAAGATATGTCGTAGTGCTTTTATTATCATTTACGAGTATTATGATTTCGACGTAAGCGTTTTAGTTTAGTTTTAGTTTTAGAGTATTTTTTTACGCTACGTTTTGTTTTGCTTTTGTTAGGGTAATTGATAATATACTCCTTCCATTACAGTTCGCTACATCGTACATCTTCCTTGAGAGTGAAATTTATTTTTTATTATACTATATTATCATGCAATTACTATTGACTTACATAAGTTCAAAATTAGTTTTTTTTATACCGATTTTTTTATTAATGTATGTGTAAAATAGATGTTTTTTATACAAACTACCCACTGGTAGTGTAAACTGACCATGACATGTTGTGTAAGTTCAGTGTCTAAACGATAACTTCAATCGGTCCTAAAAAGATTACGCAAATTATTTAGATTTTTTTATAAAGTATTGTTTTTTTTCACATGCGTTGAAATTTCATGCTCACAATATTGTTACTATTAAGACTGAAATTTTAGTAATTATTATATACACAAATTATTCAGTAAGATTGCATTATTTATATTCCGAGAAATATCCAAAACCATGTGTACTTTTCATTGTCTAGTCAGACTAGAGCAAAGTTACTTATGTAAAGATTATTTTCTACATGTTGCCCTTTAAATAATGCTAAACTATTATTTACAGTAAACATGATGTGTTTATTAGCATGTCCATCGAGAAGCTGTTTGCTCTACATTGCATCACGGAACTTCAGCAATTTTAATAATACAAAACCACCGCTTGTATATTCAGAGGAGATACTTCGTGCAAAGGCAGAAAAAAAGCCAATTGTCGCTTTGGAATCAACGATTATTACACATGGAATGCCTTACCCACAGAATTTAGAAACGGCGCAGGAAGTCGAAACTATAATAAGGCAACGAGTAAGTAATTATGTTTAATTAAACTGTACTATCATTTATTTTTTTTTATACTTCGTTTGATTTTCGGATTTATCCACTTAGAACTTAATATAACCAATGTATGTTTCATCTCTTTGGTCTCACTACATATTAAAAAAGATATAACAAATTTTAAGTTGACACCTAAGAGTCCTGAAAAGTGCAAAAAAACTGTCTTATAGTTAAGATTACACAAACATTCCAAAACATGGTATATCGTAATTATTTTAGAACAGACATGTTGATATTCGGAAGATATAATAAAGATATAGTATAAATTATTTATTAGTTAACGAACATGATAATGATTTCAACTATAATCATTTTATTCCTAACATTATTTATAGAAGGAAATTATTTTAGGTTTAATGATTATGATGTCCTCCTAGTCGATTCCGATCACAGAAATATTTTCCGATAGTTACCAGATGCCTGAACTACACTGCCCAGAATATATTTACAAAATTGTCGTAAGCATTTACGCAAATACAGCGGCACTGACTTGTCCCCATTCCTACTCTGGTGTGATGCATATGCAATAGGATTGAGGGAAAGATAAGATGCACAAGATATACATACAACACTCTAAAAATTTGTGTTATATGACGAATACTCTCAAAATAAAGTCGCTCTGGCGATCGCATATCGAATATCTTAAATGCTACTGCATGCATCAAACCTAAATATTTATTTGCTCAGGAGTATTCAAAATTTAATGTCACTCAGTATCTAAACGCTTGCCTATAATTTTATTTTGCCAAATTGAGTTCGGTCTTCGGTGACGAGACCAATGAAAATATTAATTGGAATATGCTGATTTACCATTAACATGGTGGTGAATGGAACTAAAATTAAATCAAAATCAAATGTTTTATAGATATTTGCCCGCGTTTAGCCGCGATGCGGTCGATATCATATATGCTATATTCGTAACGTCATTTTCGTAAAAGTATCACTGTTTTTGGTAATCCTTTCTTTGTGGCACTCACATTGCGTGTGGTAGTAGACGTATTTAATGCCACCACCGCAAGGCAAAATAATTTGCAAATATTTTTTAAATTCATCTTTTCATTGAAATCATAGTATATAGATATAGCAAAATCTATCGTAATAAATTCAAGGCGTAAGGTATTACTATGATGTAAAATAAAATCATGAGTCCAAGATCTTGACACCGCTATACTTATTTTTTTAATTCCAAATCATATAAATTCCATAAATTGAATACTAGGGTGCTACGCCCGCTACAACAGCGATCCTCAAGGGTCAGCTAACTATTGGAGTGACGAACGAGCAGCTCCAGTACTTAGCAAAGGCTAAGGGCGTGGTGAAGGCCTCTCGGAGGGACCTTGCGGCTGTGATGGCGTCAGGTGGTGACGGGGCCACGACCGTCGCTGGGACAATTATAGCATCTGAGTTGGCTGGCATCGACATATTTGTAACCGGCGGAATAGGTAAGTAGAAAATAATATTCAATATGAAATAGAAATCTGTTCTAAATGTATACAATAAAACGTAATTACGAGTATACCTTACAGTGTTAAATAATTTAAACAAATACGAAAATATATTGGCTCGGCGAAGTTTTTTCGTATATCAGCTTTAGATTTAATATTTTATTTACGACGATTTTTCTTCCATTTATTGATCAACTATTTTATTCTCAAGTTATGCTTAAAATGATTATCTAATTAACTGCCAGGCTCGGCTTGGCCTACATGGTGCCTATTATATATACCTATCTACATCTGTACATCATAATTAGTGAAAAATAACTCAGTTTCAACATGAGACTTATATTTAAATAAATTATTTATATTTATATTTATTATTTTTAATGTACAAAAAAAAATTAAGATCCTAAAAGAGATATCTATTCACTCTTTCAGACCTTAATCATTTTTCCATCACAGCAAGTTATAGATGCGTCTTTGTCGTTAGCAAAGTTCATAAACATGTTTAGATGATTTGAAACATGTTTAACTGATTCAACTCACAAAACATGTAACTTATGAAATATGGATATCACCAGTATTTATATCATAAGTAAATAAGTAAAGTTAAATAAGTATTTCAAAATATAAGCAATTTCAAATGGAAACTGGAATCGTACCTTAAATTATATGGTACTATTATTACACTTTGTCATCACAAAGCCATCAAAATAAAGTTATTTTTATTAGAGCCTAGGATCAGCTTTTGTTGTTGCATCAATGGGCTGTCTCGAACGTCGAAGTACCACCGAATACCGACGTTAATTAGATGTACCACTTCTATATTTTACCCGGTGAGTGAGGTGGCCGGAGGCCTTGGTTAGGCTGCGCGTAGATAGCGATGACCATCCCTGCTTATGCATGCCTTTACATATCCCATAGCGGTAATGCTGATACTGACCAGTTCTTCGACCACGTCCAAATGGCTACAGTCTCCGTGCAACAGCAGATTCCATCCCCAGAGATAGTGATACTCCGCCACTTTAACTCTTTCACCACACCAAATGACGTAAATTATGTTAAGTACAACAATCATGCGGGGAAATCTGTTCACGACTTTGCTTTGGCATATGATCTGACGCAACTGGTCACTTCACTTACGCGTTATGATTTTCCACGTCTCTAGACGCCTCCTTGTCGGTCTTTCTCCTGACTTATCATGAGGTACCTAGAGGAACACAAGAGCGACCGCAGGTACGGCTTTCGTCAGGGTCTCTCAGCTGTGTGGTGTGTGTGTCTCAGGTGACCTTCTAGTCTACTTCACTCACCGATGGGCGCAGGCAGTCGAAACCATAGGGAAGGCCTTCTAACGGGTTTGGCACAAAACGCTTCTTTCGAAGCTTCCTTCCTATGGGCTGCTATACAAATTATGCAAGTAGTTTTCTCAAAAACCATAGAATAAAGGTCGTAGTCGAATGGTGCATACTCCAGACCAGGGAACTCCGGTGTTTCCCAAGGCTGCTTGCTATCTCCTACCTTGCATCTTGTACATGTCCATGACATGTTACAAATTAATAACATTCATTGCTATGCGGCTGACAGCACAGTTAGTGCGTTATACACTGGCCGCCCCAATATTTCTCGAGAACGTAATAACCAGTGCCGCAACAAATTTCGTCTGAGGTCGAGATTTTGTTTCGATTCTAATTTCAAATATCACATTGGGGCCTACAATATCTAGTCGAATTTGACTCAATGCGCATTTACTGCTTAAAGGAATCCCTTTTTCCCATTCCACTGATTACTTTAACTAGTATCGGAATCCTTGGCGTTGATATATTGAGTGACGTTCAGTTCCATGGTCACTTGGAAGGCAAGATCAATTGGCCTCTAAAAAACTGGGCGTGCTTAATAGAGCAAGACAGTATTTCATATCGGCCCACCATCATTTCGCACACTAAACTTTAAAAGACTCAACTTTGACCACACATAGAATACTGTTCTCATCTCTGGGCTGTGGCAACCCAGTACCAGCTCGTTCCATTGACCGTATTCGACTAAGAGCGGCTCGAATTGTTGATGACCAGGTTAGTTACGATCAGTTTGATTCACCGGCATTGCGAAGAAATACTTTGCATTTTTATCGAATTTCCAATGCTCTAAGGAGTTATTCGGATTAATTCCACCCGCTGAGTTTTAACATCGTACGTCACAATATAATTGAAAATTTCATCGTAATCTCGATGGTTGGCAATCCACCACTGTGTGCTTTACAATTTTTCTGCCACGCACAATTGCTCTGTGGAATCAGCTATCGTTAGTGATATTTCCGAACCGATGCGACTTAAGGACCATCAAGGGAAAAGCCTACACCGTCCTTAAAATCCGGCAGCGCATCTGCGACTCTTCTGGTGTTGCGAATATTAATGGCCAGCGGTTAACTGCTTGCTCGTTTCCCACTTATTCTATAAAATAATATATTTATTCAAATCATGTAGAAAGACGACATAAATAATGATACACAATATTTATATCTATACTTTTTATGTCACTATTCTCGAGGAATATTAAACGCTACGTTGTTCTCTAGACAATTTAACCTTGCCTTTGTTTGGACAGTGGACAGATGCAATCTACCATAACCAATAACATACATGATGAAAATTCATATGGCTTTGTAGCGTGTATATTAATTAACATCCTCACGGGAACCCACAAAAACAAAAGTTTTTAATGAAAAGAATTGTTAAAATATAAGTAAAAATATACAAAAACACAAATAAAATACGAATAGATGCGTATCAATAAAAGTAGCAGTAATAGCCCGGTGTCTAAGTGCTCTCTTTTAATTTCATGGTATGCGTGACAGACTTCGATCCCAGATGTCAGCGCTAATTCATTTAGTTTCTGCATTTCAAAGAAATAAATTTAAAAATATATATGTATACCGTTTGATGTCCGCCAATACGGAGTTAAGACGAATGACGGACTATGCACAACATAGAGACGGACTTCAGAGTCATTGTTGTGGATAATTATGAGCATGGTGATTTAGATGTTTATGGGCTGGATGACTGCATCCCTTACCATCAGGTGAACTGTGTGTCCTCTTCAGTCACTCTTAGTTTCATAAAAAAAGGTTGAATGTTCTTCACTGCCTAGATACATCTCATTCCTGGACACAGATTTGTTTTCTTAAGGAGAGCGTCTTCATACCGAGACACAACACCGAGCCACTACGTCACAGACTAAATATGTCAGACCTAAAATGAAGGATGACAGACAATGGCATGAAGGAGCGTAGTTCTGCTATCTCCATTGTGATACCTATAATCTCAGTCTTAAGAGACACCAAAATCTATCTAACTTATCTCATAGCAGCTTATAATGACACCCAAGGTGAGAATAGTGTGTATTATTTTGAGTAATTTTAATTCTCATATCATAACAACGTTCAATACCAACGTATTTTGAATAAAAGTACAATTATTTATGAAATAAGTAACATTAATAAGATGATAAGTACTGTGATCTTTGCGCCATTGCCACTGCGAGAAATATTCGTAGACCAAGAGAGGATCTGCGGGGTTTAAATCATATCATATTGATTTCATTTAGAATTAATTTTAATTACATAATATACATTTTTAAAACAGATTGTTGTTTTTTAATAATTTAAAAATAACTTTAAGGTTACCCCATCTGTTTTTATTACACGACGGCGATATGTTCTGGTTATAATGGGTTGAAATCAACGTGACAAAAATACAGCACAGTGGAACTCCTCCCTAGAAAGAGTACTTTAGAAATATTTTTAATTTAAAACTTTCTCATGCAGTTTTCCTCTAGGCGTTTTAGTTCACCTCCATCAATTGGTACGGCAGCACTTAATTTGCAAAAGTATTGCTTTATAATAGCACTCGCTCTATAATAAAACAGGCCAATGGCACTATAAATATTTTTGTTAAGTTAAACAAATATTGGGACAATATTAACATATTTTTTTTATTCAACAATAATTAAGTAAACATGGTATGCTTATCAAGTTTTTATGTTAAATAATTTTGCAGCGTCAATAGCCTAAAGGTTCAGAATACGGTCTGCGAAACTTAGGTCGTAGGTTCGAATTCACCATTCGACTATTATTGTGGACCATCTATCTGGCGCAAGTATTAACTTAGGGGTGGTTAACCGGAATATTTGTAACGTTAATAGCATTGCTAAAATTCTTTTTTTTTTAAATATATGGATGAATAGTACTTTAATTTTTGACTGTTCTGTTTTGAGAATACTCCCAGTATTCTGTTGTAGGTAATGTAGTAATGTAGTAGTAGCTTTTGTGTGGAGTTATGAACCTTCATTTATCGTGGAGGTTATGTTATATACAGGTGCTCTCTCCGCCCGCTAACAGGAAAATTATTCATTATCTACGTAACAAGTATCTGTCGTCTATACAAAACATTTTGTATTCATGGTCGCTTCGTTACTTTATGTAAATTAAATTAAATGAATTCAAATAACTTTAAATTTTATTGTTCTCTAATTGTTTTACGTGTTAAACATGATTAGCAATATTAAAATAACTATGAAAACATGTAACAACAATGAAATTTTGTTACTATCGTATTTGTTACTGTTTAACAAATAAAATTGACTACGCAAAAGTTGCGGTAATCCAATACAGACTACTTTTAATTCTATGTTAATAATTTTCAAATTTGCTCTTTGTTAATTAAATAAAAAAAATGTTTAATAAGTCCTTCTTTTGTCTTTATTTTCTTACAACATAGAATACCTTATATGATATAATAACTAGCAGTTAACTAATACACAACTCGGTGATAATACAAACCGTAAGGTTGTATCCAATTTGAAATGAGAGGATTTTTTATTTAATTGTTACAAGACACTGCTTGTTTACAACCCCACATGTTACAAAGCGGTTGTATAGCCGTGAATGATGGGGCGCACTTGCTAAGCAAACAACTTAACAATAAGTTTATCTGTTAGTAAGGACGTAATAAAATTTATTCGGTATATTATGCGATAAGGGTGTACAGACAGAGATATGGTGTTATACTATATAGTTGTTTAAATAACATGAAAATAGTTCCATGGACGAAGTCCGCTTCCATACATAGTGGTTACACGGTGGTTACAGCTAATTACTTGCGGCATGAATTAAGCGGCGGGAGATAGAACACATCCTCACAGTATAAAATAACAACATGATGCTGCTGTATTTCGTTAGATTAATAAGAGAACCGGGACCACAATTACAAGTGACATTGCAACAGGCTTTTCATTTTAGTCCTAACTTTGATTTTTTTTTTTATAACAGCTAAGGCAAACGAGCAAGACGGGTCACCTGATAGTAAGTGATTCACCGCCGCCCACGGTCACCAGCGACGCCAGTGCGTTAAACGCACGTGACACACGTGCGTTTGATAACGCACGTGTGTCATACGTTTTGAATCCAGGTTTTATTAGGACCGCATTCATCTCTTATCATCAGATAACTTGTTTGTCAACTTTACTTTCAGTAATAAATCAAATAATAATATTGATTGAAAACGAAATCCATTATCATTCCAATATTTAAGCTCATCCTTATCTTCCCATAATTAGTTTAACGCAAAAGAACTTTTATCATGTACCATAATTACTTAAGTAGAAATCGGCAATTGAATTATTACTGATCGAAGCTTAACAAAGTCATACGACTGATCATTGTTTGTAATCTCTGTCTAATAAATCCTAATTGGTATAAAGGAAGCTTATTTTTTCGTTTATTTATTTTTTGTACAATTATGTGAAATAATGAATACATATAAACAGGGGGAGTTCATCGTGAAGGTGAACAAACAATGGACGTCTCCGCCGACTTAACTGAATTGGGACGTAGCCGTACTTTAGTTGTTTGCAGCGGTGTCAAATCCATTCTGGATATTGGGAGGACTTTGGAATACTTGGTAATTTAAATATTTCAAAATTAGATATTTTATAAAACAGAGGTAGAGTTTATTTTATGTGCTGCGAAATGAATGGGTTGGCCTGGCGAGAAAGCGTATACCTTTCTCGCCAGGCCAACCCATTCACAGAATACCAGCATGGAAATAGCAGTATAACGCTGCCGTATTTCATGTGATGAGTAAAATTACAGGTATTGAGGCATTCCTTCTCAGTTCTCTGAGGTAATACAACGCATGTACATCCTGAATCTTTATTTAGATCGATGTCATGTCCTGTAATCATTACTAACCATCAAGTGAAGGGTGTGCTTGTTGGTAACATTTTTTTTATACAATAGGTGGCAAACGGACAATTGTTACTGGTCAGGAGGCATTATCTTATTTGACAATGAGGCAAACAAGCAAGCAGCTCATCTTATGTTAAGTGATTACCGCCGCCCATAAACATCCGCTACACCAGAGGAGTTGCAAATGCGTTGCCGGCCTTCAAGAAAGGTGTATGCTCTCATTCTTGGAACTCCCTAATTTCTAATAGTTTTAGGTTATCAGAAAGACTTTATCGTTTAATCATTATTTACAGCTTATTAGAAAACAACAGAGTGATATTCCAGCACAAAGTCGATCTGATGATTAGTGATGACTTCATCCCATAAACACCTATATCAATCTTCACTAACGATTCAAGATGCATATGCTTCGACTGCGATGGAATAACTGGGTAACGTGATCAGTAGCTTCATGCTATAATATGTCGCTGGTAATCTGTCAGGACGTAGTCCTTCCTCGATTATATAAAAATACTGTGTTCACCATTATAGTTATCTTAACCCATCATCAGTCCCCTGCTGACCGTAGACCTTCCCTTTTAAGTGGCACGATGTTCGATATCGATATCAAATTCGTGCAAATGTGCGTAGTTGTTGTACTTTACTGGTGATGTCATTTATTTTTTAATATAAAAATATTTACACGAATATTTGTACAAAATATTATACAAACTATTAACATTCTTAACCCGCTAACTTTTCAGTTTTTGATTATATATTAAATATTGGCTTATAATTTATTCTTTCTAAATTTACTTCTCATAACAAACATCTTCTTTCTTTTCAATCTCTTCTTCTTGTTCTTCTTGTCAAGAAATCTGTTCTAATTCTCAATAATCTTATCAACATTGTGATTCAAAAATAATTTCTAAAATGATAATATAACAGGAAACCAAAGGTGTGTCAGTTTGCGCCTTTGGCGACAGTGACGATTTCCCCGCATTCTACACCGTGAGTTCTGGACATCGTGCGCCGCATCGTGTCACCGACGCATCGCATGCGGCACGTATCCTACATTTCGCACGACTACTGCTTTTACAATCAGGCATCGTAGTCGCCGTGCCCGTGCCTGTAGAACACGCTATGGACGGTAAGAATTAACATTTTTGATAGAAATATAATGTGCTCTTGTCGTGTTTATACGTAGTGGAGCTACGCTGCACTTGTTTCTAGCTGCAGAATGAATGACTCAGCTCGACCGGGGTAATACCAGCGTACTAATACTGCTGTGTTTCGTCTGGTGAATATAGGGAACCGGACACCTTTTGTTACTGGTGACGAGGCATTCCATCTCAATCCACAAGGGTGACAACGCATCTGCATTATGATTCCTTGTCAAGTATGAATGTAGATATCATGGGCTGCAGGAATCACTTACCATCAGGTGAACTGTGTGCTCGTTTGTTATTCTCCATGAAATAAAAAAGCAATTAAATTAAATTATTATTTTTATTTTAGTGTGTTACATTGTGTATTTTCATTTGTTTTTTTTTTTTTAATTAATATAATTATATTCAAAAATAATTATATAATTAATAGTGCCATGTTTCTAATTTCTACTACTTTTCTCACTAAGCACCTGAAACTCTTTTGTTACTCGTATATAAAAGAAGATAATATTAAATCTTTGTCTTATTTTGTCCGTGACAGCAACGGTCGTAGAAAGCGCAATACATGATGCTCTGAGTGATGGAAAGAAGAAGGGTATTCAAGGGAAAGAAGTTACACCGTATATACTATCTGCTGTAGCTAAGGCAACAGGCGGTGTATCTCTTGGAACAAGTATCCTTTTTTTGTCGACATTACCAATGGATGACAATATCGTTTTAAAAGCTAAGAGAAGTTCACTTATTTACCGCAAGTATAGATCTACTTGCTTTTAATGGTTAAAAAATTATTAAATGCATATTTAAATGCTGATTTACCTTATGCTCTTTGGTACAACAAAACTTCGCCAATTAACACTAAATGACTGAATAATAAAACAATAAATGTCCAAGAGATGTCATGTCCAAGAAAATAGTGATTAATCTTTGCCCAGCAATAGGGCCTATACTAGCATATAGTCTACTTGTATTAAAGCTAGAATTTAAATTCATAACTTAGACGTGTCAACGTTCATTATATTTATACTTTATACCTACAATCTATGACATTCCATTAATATATACCATCTACAAATTCCTCAATAAAGCACAGACATCGCCCTCATAAAAAACAACGCAAAAGTAGGTGCCGACATAGCCGTCGAATTTCAAAAACTGAAGAATTTGAACAACGCCCGGAATTCCTTTAATATGGGAGCTTCAAACAGTTTCCAGACAAGACATTTTCACAATGCATGTAATTTACATCTTAATAACACAAGTTTCAACGATGAGATTGGCTTGTTTAAAAGAAACAAGAATTCGGAAAACCCAGTGCTGGTAATTGGCGGTGCAAATGTTGATAGAACGTATAGATTGACTGAAGATTTTGTCCAGGTAAGTGTTAAATCGAAATAAAAATAACTTTACTTCTGATATTTTAACACCTCAATATTTTTAAGCAAATTATGAATAAATCTTATGTGAAGTATTTATTTATTTTAATGTGAAAGAAAAGGGGAGCAACTGTTACAAATTCATCGCAACCTATGAACTCAACTCCACTAAATAACTCGTATCCTATTTAGCTTATTAGCTTTCAGGATTTGCGCAACGTTATTGGCTTTGCGTATTATAACTTGTCAGATATGCTGAACAAATCTGACTTAACATTTTACCTTATAATTAGGGATTACTAATATGCCATAATTTATGTAAATATGTGATTCATACAAGAATATCGTCTTAAAGAAAGTATCGTATTAAAGGCAATATGATATAATAATTGTAAGAAATACTAAGGTCCATTAATATGCCAATTTTTAATACTTTCGAATAGTTTTACTTTAATTATGAAAATAAAATATCATTTACACAAAAACTGCTAAATGTGACAATCATATAGATATATATGACGATATATAGATATTGACTTATCTGATCAAATTCACTAAACGATGATTCATATAAACCTAAGTACTAGTTTGAAATTATATATTCCTAATAATATATTATACAATACTCTTGTATCACGATAGTATTTTTAAACCGACATAAAAATAGTAGGCAACTATAGTAATATTATGGTAAATTTTCACCTAAATTTTGTCAAGCAATATGAATTAGTTTCAAGACCAACATTTGAGTATAAAAGAAACGCCTGCTTTATTTAATCTCTAAAGAAATAAAGAAAATTTATTACCCTTTTCTGTAAATGTGCACTAGTATAATGTTGAATAAATTAATTTTCAAATTAAAATGTCCGAATACGGGCCATAAATTTCATAGGACGCGAGCCACATAATTTCCGATTTCAGGTCACACAAATTCAGTACAACACACAAGTTTAGCTACAGTTTTAGGTGATTGAACTCCTTTTCGGCAGTGAAGGAAAAGATAGTGAAGAGATTGCAAAAGTTCTCGAACATTTCAGAATATCGAAACGTGATACAATTGATCAGTGCTACAGTTAGTCCATTAATGTTATTCTCGATCGAAGGAACTATGGAAAAGGCTGTGCTCGTTGTTTCTTTGAAGGATCGAATCCGATAGATAATTAAGTTATAGACATAGCCCGCTAGCTAATCTAGCTAGCTAGCGTTAGCAATCTGAAGTAATAATGGACCAGCCATCTTACGCACAGTACCGATAACCATTGGGGTAAACGAATTGTTGAATGGAGAAGCCCCCAGACTAGGTGGAGTAATAATGTTCTCTAGATGACTGGTAAAAGCTGAATCAAAGTAGCTGAGAATCAATTGGAGAGGGTCTTGGGGAGTGGTATTGAGAGTGCAAATAGAGAGGTCTATGTCTGCACAGCGGTGGACTCATATGCACTATTGATGATTTATCCCGGATTGGACCACTATATATATATTTTTCAATTCATAAATACCAATTCATTAAAACTTACATCTGATTAAGAGGCAATAACATATCTTGCGTTTTCTTAAGCTACTTTCCAGCTTTCACAATAGCTTGCCCGTTTTCATTGTACTTAATCACAACGCAAGAATAACAAATTGCTCCTTATGGAAAGTTATAACTCCGAACACGCACCCAACCATGATTAAACAAATATTAATTGGCGTAACAAGATATACAATCAAAGTCTAGTAGAAACTAGAGCGATTGAAGGGGTTTCGTGTTAATGTGGTGTATAAAATTACTATTAACTTATATTTTTTATGAAATATAAGTAAAGTAAAATTAAAAATACTTACTACTTAACATTATTTTATATACTTTAATGTAATACACTGACTTGGATGTGTAATTCTTTTACTTACCGTAAAAATATGAGTGACAATAACACACAAATTACGTGTGTGGCTATCTAAGGATTGAAAATAAAGCCAAAATTTAATTTAATACTACTTTTATTACAATTATAATTGGGGAGAACTACTTGAAAGAATTAGGAATGACTAAAATTCTATAATTAATTACTATTAAGAATTCTTCTAATTCGACGATTTGTACCAATTGACGCAACAACAAGAAATGCTGCATCGGCGATATTCTGGCGATTGACGTAAATGGTGGTAGTTTGCAAACAACAATAGGAACCGCTGCATCGGCGATAGTCTTTAGGTGTCCTCACTTAACACACGAACACATTGAGGAATACAGTATATTTCTGCTTCTTTTATTCATAATACCAAAAAACATGAAAGTAGGAAATCCGGGGCGGGCCGAGCTACTAGCAATGTTGCGGCTACATCGCCACTTATATTTTTAATATTGTGTTATATGTAAATAACTCTAGGTTTCGTGCTTGAAAGGAGTCAACTGGTTGAGAATGTCTTGATAATAGAGTAATTGATCACCAAACGACATTGAAACATACGAGTATACTTATTGTACTCATGTACACATTCATACAGTAATCTACTCGTATATACGATATTTTCGTATTTTTACTTTTTTCTATTTGTAACTTATGTTTTGATTATTCTTGAAATAACTTTATACTGATTTTTTTCTTTCTTTTTTTGATTCTTAATGTTTCGTCACAAATAGGTTTTGCCTGACAAGCAGCATATCATAACCAAGAGATAGTTGTTAATCTGCCTTTTTTTCACTAAGCTACATATATTTGATTACGTTACCCTAATTGATTAATAATTTAAATGTATGTAATTCGTAACAAAAGCAAAGTAATTAGTAATAAGTACATTATAAAAATATTATTACGACTCTACCACCTGGCTCTAGCGCAGCGTTTGGCGGTGTTTGAAAACAATAGATGTTTATTATCCAATAACTTGAAAGTAAACAAAAGAATGACTTCTTTACATATTCGACACTAAAAATTGAATATGCAGATGTGCATTTCTTTTAGTTATCCTATGGGATTTTATTACAATTGATGGATAATCATGTTGTTTATGTGCGGTATTAAACTTTTAGCCGGCAGGGTAAGTACAGTCACCCATTTTTTATAATTATCTTGTCTGACTGAATCATAAATATCTGTATACAAAATGTTTCTCTTTTAAGTACAACTCCCGCCAAATAAATTTCTCTTCCCGTTAGTGTAAGAGGTGATTAAAAATACTTAAAACAGTATTTATCGCTTGGATGTAGTTTGGGTTTGCAACTAAATGGAGTGATGACCTGTACAATTTTGAGCAAAATCGATGGATACAGGTGTGGGACAAACCTGTATCCACAACCTGTATATAACACCCTATACTAAATTCAACAGTTATACTATTATTTTATAGAGGTACTACAAGAATAAATCGCAATGCCTAACATGCAAAGCGTTTGAGATTGTTTCAATCTCGGAGATTTTCATAATTCTTCTCATGTCACCGGATTATGTCATCGATTCTGTAACATAGTGACGCAAGAGGAGGACGAAATGATCTTATTCAGGCTGTGTTCTTAATGACAACGATAACAGTTTCCGCCCCTTGTCCACCTTAAAGCGTAACGTAACGTTATCTTAGGTCTACTATGATGATAATTACTGATCTGTGATGTAAAAGTCTAATGCAAGCATCTCCCAAATTTACAACATAAGCGCAAACCCTTTCAGTTTATTGTTAGAGCTAAGTTTTGTCACAGCATCCTTAGACGCTGTATCACCAGCTTAGGTTGTTATACATATGTAATATTTTAGTGGCCACGAGACTTTTATGGCATTTTCCATAGGCCCCTTATCTTTCACTTTAAGACAAAATGGGTCATTAGTCCTCTTAGGCTCTGGTAATGGTATTGTTGCACGAAATAAAAAAGAAAACATTTAACAAACTCTTTATTTGATGCATTTATTATGATAATATTAGCTCTCAGTCGCCTAGTGCGTACCTTCGGAAAGTTGTATCAACTCCACTACAAATATTGAATACAATTATGAAACACTCATTAAATGTAAAATTACACTGAACACATATAATTAATTTTACAGCAGGAAATTAGGTTTTAAAAGCTCTATTATGTATTGACATATAATATTTTTTAATTTTTATAAAATTACTTGGCGAATTATCGTTTTCTCGTTATTGCTTATAAAAACTAACATTGTTCGAAAGTGACTGAATGAAAGCGTGACATTATTATTCATGTTGAAATGTTGTATGCTTGTTATTGTTTTATATATAATTGTATGGTTTTGTATATAATTGTTTCAGGTCCTTGATTTTTTTTGTGCCCTAGATTGCGATGTTTACTTTAATGAGTCTTTTGAAGCGTGTTTATGAAATAAATTCATACTAAATATCACCATACCAGAATATATATATTCATATTTGTTAATTAATATGGTGTTAAGATAGAAGCCGGTTGTTATGAAAAAATAAGTTAATGCAGTACCACATAAGATTCGAGTATCATAACTTTTTTTTTCATAAACCTGTGCATTATATAAATTATTTACGTCAAAATTACGTGTGTTACACATTTCAATAAGCCAAGGCACATGTCTTTTTACCGATTCTTGGAAGAAATGGAGGAGTTAGATTGGATCCTAACTACAAATTATCCAACTTTCCGAACATAGGTACAAGATTGGTACATTCATGTGACAACAATATTAAAAAACTATTCTTCTGCGTAATTTCACATAATATTATACCTACTCTAAGCGAACATCGTAATAAATTTATACTCATTACATTATATCTAAAAAATTCCATATTAATAAGTACAAATATGTAGATAGGTATATGTTTTGGGCTTAAATTTACGTAAAGAAATGAATGACACTCAGTGACACAACTATTATTGGCATGGTCGGTGTTAAGTGCCAATTTGTTTTTTTTATTGTTTTGTTTTCACCATTTACGTACTTAATTTTTGTGTGGCTATTAAATTCACATGATTTTTTCCACTGATTTTACCATCATTCCATTTGTTATATTTTTCGCTTGCCTGCTACACGCTGTGTACACACATGGTGGGCATATTATTAATTTACCAATTTTATTTGCAGTCATATTTTATTAATAAATATATTTTTAAGATATAACTTTAGAAGACATTAAACAGGTTTCAAACCTTATTTGGACACAGCCATAAATATTTAAACGTCCCTCATACCATGACATAAATGTAGATATCACTTTAGAGCGTCAAAGTATCATACATAACTGTTCTAACAATGTTGATAAATGTCATATGAAAAACTCCTCCAGCAATGGAAAAAGAATTTCTATTAAATGTAGTTATTTGCTTTATACTGTATTAAGCATATATTCGTAGGCACTACGTCATTTAAGCTCATATCAGTACTATTTTGTCTGTCCATGCACAGTTACTCGCATTCTACGTGTGTACAAATTACTTCTATAATTATTTACATTCGTATATATGGGAAAAGAGATCAGTGAAGACTGTAACTACCTCCTAAAAACAAACTTTGTCACTTCTATATATTATAAACTCTATCAAAGGTTAAATCTTATCCTACTAGCAATTAAAGAGTTTTGTGTTTAGAAAAATAAACAAGAAACGAAAATCTTCACTGACCCCGTATACAATATGATAAAATGATGTAACAAATATTTGTTAGTTAATAGTATCAAAACAGAAGTTATTGCAAAAAAAATAATATGTTGCTAAATTTCGCATAAAATAGGGTAAAAAAAATACCAGTACTACAAAGCAGAATGCGCAACCAAAATTAACAAAACCAACAACCCCTATCCATCACTAGGTACACACATACACTAAAAAGACAACACGTTTGCAAATTTCAACGATTGAATTGGTGGCAACACTGTCGTATACCTGAGATTAGTGGCTCTGTTATTACGTTCTGGGGACGTACAGAGTTTGCATTTTGCTCTACAGTACTATGCAAGTATATTTCCTATTTTATACGAACTTAGTAAAATCATTTTATTAACTTATCTCTTACTACAGTGTATATTAAATGGGTTATTTAAACATTCCACTTTATCACTTGCTATTGCATGTCGCTAAAGACATTAGAGAGGATTCGCTATTGAATTTATATTTAATATTAACATATAATTATGTGAACACTGTACAGTGTGTGTATAATGCATAGTGTGTTACATCTAAATAACCTCCAGGTGAATACATCTATAGATTTTTCGGTTCTAGTGGTAAATGCATTCAAATTCGTTAAAAAAGATATTTTATAGCAAAAAAGAGTTTTTTATATTGTCTATATCATATTTGGTACGAAGCCAACTGTATACAAATGCTAGCAAAACTCTTTATTGCAACACTGCGGCTCTTTTATTATACTTGACGATCTCTTTGCAATATAATTCGGTTATATTGGTCAAAGTTGCAATAAAAACAATTTGGAATTAGTAGTTAAAAAACTAGAGCATACGTAAGTCTAAATGAAGGTGGCGAAAGCATGTAAAGGAGAAGATACAATCTTGTATCCCTAAGCAAGGGGCATAGCATTGAAATTTATCTACTAACATTAATATGGGAAAACTTGTCTTACATCTAAACAATAATATAAAGACAGCACCTAAACAATAATAATAATCTATTAAAATTTCTTCGAGATCTTGCTTAAACATAAGCAATTTGTTTACAGCGTTACTTAACTGACTACGTATTATAAATTAAATTAATAATACGTAGATATTTTATAATGTAATACCTTTAACATAAATTCATACCGCGCAAAACATCTATTTGAAAATTAACTTTTTTCACCAATTAAATTTTGTTTTATTTAATTTCGTTCTGCCAAGCATAGGAACTAAACACAAGCTTTGCTCGTGGAATAATCACTTCAACTAAATTACACTTTCATTGTTGTGTTTAGATGTCACCGTCTTTAATGTTTCTATGGTAACACTAATATTGACATATATTTTAACCGTCACATAGACATTTAGTTTCACACACATTTAACACGTCCTATTATTGATAACAGCAAAATTTTACGCCGCGTGATTTACACAAGAACATATGTAAGTCAGTGATGGTCTTACAACTCAAATTCGGAACGAGTGTGGCGGCGATGGTCGAGGCGTACACGGGCACCAGAGCGTCGTATGCACACTGGTGCGCCGCGCGTCATCGCAAGGTCCACCTCAAACCCAGCGGTGGGAAATGAACGCCATCGCCGGCCAAACAACCGCTCCAAGTAACATCTTAGTCAGATCCTAGTCGCTGCGCTGTCCGCGGCGAGTGGTCGGTAGTCCCCACGGGCCAACTCCCGCATCTCGCAGTTATTATTGCCGTTTATCGTCTTGAGGCCTAGCGACTCATCGTGTATGCTTCGACGTGAACATGGTTCTGAAGTTCTACCCAGGAGCGCTTCCCTTTCTCCTGCTCTTTCTGGACTACCTGCGTGAGCTCGAACACCACCATTTGCATTGACAGCGTTCACGACCACAGTCTGTGACAATGGCCCGCCGTGAATGGGGCTACCTTCTAAAAGTTCCCCAGCCCCTAACTCGCTTCGTAGTATTCTAATTTTCTGAATCATTTCTTTTATTTCGTATCTAAGAATACCGAGGAAGCACAATTTCAAAAAAGCGATGACGCAGTACCCGAGGACGAATAATGCGTCCGCCGTTCGACGAATCCAAGAAAGCAATCTTTCAGCGCACGCTGCTGTGTGCGGTGCACAGTGGATTGTGGTAAGTGGCGCTGGTGATGTGGCAGATATAACAGCGAGAGAGGCGGGAGTCACTGCAGGGGTATGTGCCGGTATCCGACAGCAGCTGGGCGGTAGTACAGTGCGGTTGAAAGCAGCGAAATCGGCAGGACCGGTTACACCGCAGCACCGCTGTTCTCTTTGAAGACGATCCCAAGCCTCTGAGAAGTCCACGTCTGAGTCGTAGTCTTTAGCAAGACGTATGCGTAGTTGTGGTCGAAGTTCTCTGCATACGCGCTCGAAACGGAAAGCCCAATAGACGCCGATTGCGGCGTCCCCGACCAAGAGGGCCAGCAGAGCAAGCCAATAGGCGTTAAGCATACGTTCGGATAGACGCAAGGCAGCGAGGCAGCCAAGTAGCTGTAGGAGGCCAGCTTGTGCGGGTAGGGCCGCGTACCCGTAAAGGAAGCCAGGCTGGGCGGCCCCGAGGCCGGGCACTAGAGTGCGACGATAGTCTGCAAGCGCGCGTCCCGCTGCCGTGCAGAAGGCGAGCGCGCCCAGTAGCAGGGCCCCGTTGCACGCGTAGATCCAAATACGGTAATAGCGCATTGCGCGGTGCGCAGCGGGGTAGTGCGCGGGGCGCGCGGGCGGCGGCAGCGTCATGGTGGCGGGCGCCGCATCATGGCGCCGCCCGCGCCCGCGCCGCCGCCACGCGCCGCGCCCCACGCCTCTGCAACACCACATTCGCTCTTAATACTCGACTGCAAAATGTAATTTTAAAGCTCATTTATACTATGCCCAAATATAAACTAAATAACTCGAAGATTGGTGACGAATATGTAAATTACTCGAATGATTTTTTGCATTAAGCGTTTTTTCATCCATGTTCTCTATTCTGGTTGATTTCGGCGAGTATTTGCATATTTTTAAATGAAGTCAATCTAAATTTCTCAAAATCTGGCTTTTTAAATTGGATCTATAAAAAAAATTCTTGGTTACTAGAAAAGAAATTTTATTACAGACGGGCTAAACAGTAATGTGGTGCAAATTCGCAGAATATTTAAGGAACAATTCTCTGAATACTCTATTACGATGTGAATAAGCTATGATCAAAATCCTACACTCGGGCTACATTCGGCATTACATTAGTTAAGAATTAGATTCATAAGTAGCGGTGCCCGATATTTCGCTTTAGATAGATATACGGACGATATGGACTGTATCGATACATGATATCATGTGGGGTCGTCGAATATCAAAAAACAGTTCAATGGCAAAATCTTTTATTATTTATTTGTTAAGCCTAAATAAATAATAAAAAAATATGTCTTTTTAGTAATGTAATATCGCTTAATAAGTTATAATAACTTTATTATTATGAGTTGCCTTACCAATATTCTTTTCTTCGTCTTTTAAAGATATTACTTAATAAGGACACATAAATCTCTAATTCTTATCCAGAGAATAACGCCATATTAAAAATAAATCTTCAAACAAGTTATAAAAGTTTCACAAAACTGTAGATTACAACAAAAATAAGACACTGACAATATATCTTAAGCACGGCACTGTAATTGTAAATTAAAGATTGTTCCAAAATAACTTTGACAAGTAATTTTAAAAATTATAGTATTAACTATATACAAATGTAATCAAATAATAAATTACAGAATACACCTTATTATGTACAAGAATCTCTATTTGACTTCGAGTAAATAGAAACAAACACTTGGTATAGTTTTGTACAATTTTCCGTACTTCTTCAAGAGATATTTTGTTCCACTCCCATGTGAGAGCAGCCTTTAGTTCATCAAGACTTCTATAACGGGTAGCACAGGTCCTTGACTCTAAGACAAACCAAAAACTGTAATCCATGGAATTTAGATCAGAAGAGTAGGGTGGCCACTCTCTAGAGCGTATGAACGTCTTTGCACTACTGTTGAAAACTAAAGGCCCTGTTAGCTAACACAGAAATATTGTTGGAATATCTAAGGACGGTTACCAAAGTTCTCTTGACTCCAAGGAACAACCACAGTTTTATGGATGTCAAATAGGTAATGTTGTTGGTTGAGTTTCACAACTTTATCAAGAAAAAGTAGAAGAATTTTGCCAGTTGAACAAATACACCCAAACCATTCTCATCTACAACTCCTGGACGAGTTGAAGGGCCGTCCTGCCATTTTGGCGATTACGGGCATGTTCTATTGTTGTAAATATTTTTTTATCAAAGAATAAAATGTTTTTCTTATTTGAAGTTGCGAAACGTTGTTTAATCAAACGACACCTACCAAGGTGCGCTTTTTGTCTTTGTCCGTAAACAACTGTGCTTTTGCGGAACACGTTTCACAATACGTTGTATGGTGGAGCGACTAATTGCTATGTCTCGTGATATTTTTCTCACTTTCGTCTGTGGATTGCGAATTAATCTTTGTTTGATAATATATCGGTTCCTAGTTCTAACAGTTCTCTTACGTTCACTCCGAGGACTGTCTTCGATGTTGCTATGCACAATTAACTGTCGAAAACACCAAGAATGTTCAGTATCTCACACAGCCTTTCCACGCGTGTAAAATGAAATTTGTTCACCACATTGCATTGACATAGTGCAATAAATATATTTGTTATATATAATATATACATATATGTATAATATATATATAATAAACGATGTTGAAATGATGCTAACTAATAATAAAAAAAGAATTTAAAACGAAAGACAACGCATAGTTCCTTTTCTGAAAATTAAACTCTTAAATTTTGTCAACGTTTGTTTGTTCCACGGTGTAGAGGAAGTGACGTGTACACTTACAATCCGCCGCCCGTGCCGTGCCGAAACCTGACTAGTCAAAGAAGGGGGCGCGCGAGTCTGATCAGTGCGCCTACCACTCCGGTGCGGGGCCTGCAACAAGTTGTAGTAACTAATATTAGTGATAGTTAGTTATATTTATCAATCTCTGAATACAATTTAATCTTTATATTCCAATTGAACTATTCCACAAAAGCGAGAGCGCGGTCTTTTCACGCTGCCTACGTTGATCAAACATGAACTCTTTACGCGTTTATTGTAAATATTACGCACAATTTAAACTATCGTTTTAGATTTGCTACAAAAAAAAAAAACGTAGATATTGATGAAATGTAGCAGTAGTCCAGATTAAAAAATAACACTGTCTTGTAAATTTAATATTGTAAATTTATGCTGTCCTGGTCTGGCTGACTGGTCAGTTTCAAATAGGGCAATATCCTAGGTTTATCAATAAATGCTCAAACAGCTCAATAAATATTATTGTGGTGTGAATATCCACGCAAACAAACACACTCACTCTTCATCCCTTTCTCTATTTAAATGTTATGCATACACCAAGGTTCGGGAGATGTGTCAGTGGCACACGGGATATACACCAGATCCAAAAAACAACAATTCGCTTAATAAAAATATTGTTTATCGAATCAAACACGAGGATACACTACTACGCCGGCCTTTACTTATTTTGATCTCTACTCCACTCGGTCGATATAACATTCTGAAGATTATTAAAAAAACATGCTAGACTGGGTGAATTTAAATTCTCATTCTGACTGTACTTTAAATATTAAGATATTATCATTATTAAGGAATATGTCGGTCACTTTAATATTAAAATCATCTATCAATTAACTTTTTAATTAACATATATTAAAAACGTAACGTATTTTTAGAGCGAGGGGAGAGACCTGCACATCGTACGAGGCTCTACGGTGTGTAGGTTTGGTCGTTAGTTTCCACAGTTTCTAAAAATAGCAACACTTCCGTGAAGGGGTTGTATGAAGCTAAAACCAACCTTTAAGCTACTCGTACTTATATTTATACAATAGAAATTATTCAAGCAAACTCTAAAGTATATGCTGCAAAATGTCAAAACACGTCACAAAGATTAGGACTCATTTATTAAAAGCTAATTCTGATACCGATAATACAGATAATTCAATATATTCACTATTTTTTTTTTCTAATATCCTTTTACACGCTTCTGATGTGGCGTGCGACTGCGAATGGGGTAGACTGAAAATCAGCACTGTGTGACCATCCTACAATACACGCTGCACTACCTTTTGCTATTTTAATTTGTATCATTTCCTTGTCTACGATCTAACGGAGACGCAACATTTATTATTATTATTATATCATGCATAAATATTACTACCAATCCACTGTGGAGCGGCATGGTGGATTATGCTCTAATACGCTTGTTTAAGAGGAGCCTATGCCCATTATTGCGATTTATATCTGTCTTTAGACTGTGTTAATTTTCTTTTTTTGATGAAGACTAACGGACTAATTATAAACCCTGTGTCCATTCTGAACAAAGATTCAAGATATGCGTTGTTATCCCTGAGGACACATATGGAATGCTTTATTCTACTCGAAATAGGATCTACTATACTTATCATACGAATCACAATAGCGTTAATCTTCTTTTCCGATACGGTATTGTGATAAGAGATAAGTTTTTAGGTCGCTTCGACAAAAATAAATAATTCAAGGAGCACCCTGTTTAGGTATATCTGACGAGGAAGGTTCTCTTAAAAGATCTGAATTCTGTCATTTCCAACCGACCCGTTTCCTTCGACAAATTCAGTTACAGACATAACACAATCAAAGCATATGTTGCGAGTAGATTCAGGTGGCTACATATGAAAAATGCTTCATACTTATTCTCCACACGTGCGGGACCGCCCTTAGCAATTCTAAAGCTTTAAGCGAGTCCTCGCAACTTATTACTTAGTTCTACATCAAGACCCCTTTTCGTTATTTTTTGCAATGTTTAAACTCAATATTTTTCAAAGAATTATCAAATTAATCAAAGAAGAAAAGATATATTTGAGAAAAAGCTTCCAGCATAATGCGCTGCGACGTTTGACTTTCAATTGACCAATGGAAAATCAAACTTCGCAACTACTAACTAACATTTGTGTTCTATGTACAACAACACACACCGGTTCACTGTCTGTTGAGTTTGGGACCTTAAGCAACACATCGAATAGCACTCGTTATATATCCTGATAAGAATAAAAATCATAACCACTAAAAATTTTACTATTATTATGCTTTTATTTCTTATACTCTAAATTGTATTGGGCTGAGTAAAAAGATTTGCTCGTTTAACTCAAAAGATCATTTCCAATTATTTTACCATTGTCATGACAAAAGAAATCAAATACTGCTGACTCATTTGTTTGCGCTGGCAATTTATATTGCATCGTAAAAGATTATTTGCTGATAAATTTGAAAATGAAACACGTTTTTTTGTAAATGCATTTTCTCCGAGAGAATTGCTGTCGGGAATTTGCTTACAATCGATGTAAGCAAATAGAAAAGTATAAAAAAGGTTGAAAACCGCAATGACGTGTGCGGTATGATGCGTATAAACTGCATTGTGGTGAACCGTGAAATCATCAAGATGGAATTTGGTTTTAGGGCGGTGGTCGTAAAACGATGAAATTCCGCAACCGATATAATATTGGAAAGCTCTTCGGAGCACTTTCCATTTTAGATTCAGGAAAAGATGCATAGGGAAGCTACGTAGAAATGTTGCCAGCTAAGATGACCAGAATTTCACCAGATATCTGACGATTTAAACCACTTTGTGTTGCATCAGTTGAGGTAGGAGTTGCCCAGAGGTATTCTATGTGCGGCCGAAACTGTATCGTATTAATTTACACACGTATTTCGCTTTTTGTACCGTCGCAGACAGTAATTGTTCCCTTGGTGCTTCTGGAGCTAACGCTGGACTTTGTAGTATGCGTTTTGCCAGCCAAACCTGAGAGTCCATTCGTTCACCTGTCAACCCCTCGCACCCATCATATGAGTCGGTTTCATGTCGGTGGGGTCCTCTTGGACCCAGGAATCAGTATCCGCCGCGGGTGAAATACGCCGCATACTTTTGACACATAATCAAAAAGAAATCCCGCACATTCGCAAATGGTGGGTGAATGTGCAAATCTCTCTGGCTGTGTGACCAGTGGCTGGTTACCCATTTGGAAACTAGCAACTCGATTATGTCCGGTGCTGGACTGGCAGTATACCATTTAGCTGGTGCCAAACTTCTGTAGGGTAACTTACCGCTATTCCAGATAAAACAAATTAAAGATCATAACGTGAAAGCAAGTCCGTCCTCATAGCCAGATCATTAAGATTTAGATCAGATTATTAGGTTAAGATTTTGGCGCACCTATTGTCAGAGCCCGTACCGCAGAGTAAGAGACTCAACTGAAGCTGCAACGAGCACATTCATACAGGAATAGTCCAGGGCTCGATGGACTGCGTCACTACACGTTAAAAGGGTTCGTGTACAATTTTTTTTTCAATTAATAGTTTGGTAAAGATATACTCAAAGGGGACGATACAACTAAGATCCTAAAACAAAGTGACACTTGTCGTATGTATGATATGCTTTGAAGATGAGCCAACTCCAACGACGCAAACAGACGCAAATAGTTGCCTCATTTTTGTTTTGTGCAAGACGGAACACATCGCTACTATGGATCCAGAGGATCAAAGGAAAGAGAACTTCAAATGATCTGGGTCAGATTTTCCACAAAATTGTTTTTAACTTTGAGTGATAGGCGGTATTCAATAATCTTTAATTTTGCTGGCATCACGATAACGCCGCCACGCACATTTATGCCAGAAAACTTTACTATTATTTGAATTCAAAAAAAAATTCTACTCTACCCGCCATATTCGGCTGACCTAACCTCGTAATAATTTACCACTTTAATATTAAATGATTATTATATATAAACGGTTTAAAAAGCAAAAAAAATGCTCTGGCTGTATAATATAATATCTTCAATTTCTTTGGTATCAAAAGAGGTGATTATTATGAGGAGGGTATTTTCCAAGTGATCTGCTGTAGTATACGTCTCCAAGATGAGTACGTTGAAAAAATCTATACCTGAAATAAAGCATAAATTTTATAATCTTTTCCTGTATCTATTTTCATTCGGTCCTCATATTATATAATATTTCAATATAACTGATAGTATAAAAAACAACGAGGTTTTTCTTGATGATGGCCTAAGGCCACAGTGATTTCTGCTACTATCAAATGAATATAATCTCAACCATTAAAAAGATAGCCACCCGTACCATTAAAAAGAGTATTAAAGTGATGTATATATTTATATATGAAAGCGTGACTGTTAACCAGTCAAGACGTTCCTGTATTTATAAGGTAACATTTCGCAAAAAGGAAGATAAAATTTAACTACAGAAGGTGGATTTACCTCAATCAAATGTATACAAATGAACGGAACTATAAATCCCCGCTAATCGAAAATCGATCTTAGGCGCTATTTAATGCAGACAGAGGTGAGTATTGGCAATAACGAACGCCCGACTGGCGCCTTCAAAATTAGTCACACACATCCACAATGAACTTTACCTTTACGATTTTTTCTCGAGTATTAAAAGGATATATTTTTAAAACACATATTTTACAGAATATTACCGTAAGAAACAACATTTTGTCTTATGGTGAGTGAATGAAAACAGACACAGACAGAAAACAGAGACTGATAAAAAAAGAATAAGCAATCGATCTTCGATAATAGTAATCATTTGTCATTTGATAGTATTATAGGCCGCAGTGGTCTTCGTTCGTTATTTGTTAAGTTGATTTAAATAATGATTCTCCTGCTGAATGCCTCCTCCCTCAAATATTTTTAATGTGAATTGTTTCCTTCTTTCTGTATTTAACGTAATAGCAAAAGCAAATTCTGACCGTATTTAATTATTACCTACATATGTGATGTAATGAAATAAATTCATACTTTGTTTCATCGTCGTAAATTACTTTGAAAAAGAATGGGGTGGGGTATGATCAAATGTAGACCAATTCGTCATTTGGGTTATAAGGAAACATAGTTATGTTTTGGTATAGAAACGGTTGGCTTCTCGCCAGATAGCTCTCACACTATATGGCCTTGTCTTGAAGATTCTTCTCCAATGCTCTCTCAATGATTAATAATTATAATGTTAATAGAAACCCACTAAAATTGCATTTAGATCTAACAAATACATTCATATAAATAGATATTTAGATTATATTTAAACTTCAAAGTTCTTAAGTTTTTAAGAAACGAACATGCTTCGTTGTGGCAAAAGAGGGATGAGGGGAGATAGGAATGGTTGATCTTTATTTATTACTCTTGTCTATATACGATTTTTGTGTTATATATCATATTTAAAGTGCCAATAAACTAATCGTTATATTACAATGCGTGAAACTTAACGTCGTGAATTATCTACAATGCCGGGAATACTTTCAAAAGAATATTTTTTATGTCATGTATTGTTGTTTTTATTTATTTTATTAGCTTGAAGTGTGGAAGAATACAGATGTTATGGTACGAATGTACTAAGATACTAAAACAAATAAAAAAGTATAAATTTCTCTGATATTTTTATTAATGGTGTGGTAGGTGACCCGTCTACATAACTCTCCCTTAAATTTGTCGTGCAACTTACGGAACATCGGGTGTATTATATATACAGATACCGAGTTTACACATCAAGTATTAACTAAATATAATACAACAAGTAACTTGCGAATAATAATATGTATCGTTAACAAATTTTATTACTTATAGTAGCTTCGCTATAAAAAAGTATCAATTTCTCTGATATTTTTTTATTTGTGTGTTAGGTGACCCGTCAACCTAACTCCCCCTTAAATTTGTCGTGCAACTGACGGAACATCGGGTGTATTATATATACAGATACCGAGTTTACACATCAAGTATTAACTAAATGTAATACAACAAGTAATTTGCGAATAATAATATGTATCGTTAACAAATTTTATTACTTATAGTAGCTTCGCTATAAAAGCATTTTTTCAACTTTCATTGCCATGTGGACGCCAGTCTGATCATTAATGTTTTATGATAACACCACCACAAGCGTCTTTCCTTAATGTAATAATGGAATTCCGTCCGATAAAGAAAATAACCTCAGGAATATTTTAAAGCTTAATTGATACTACAATCTTATTAAACCTAGATCTATATCTCTCTATACATTTTTTTAAATTACATTGAGAGTAACAAACGAGCATACAATTCACCTGATGTCAAATGGTTCCTGCTGCCCATAAGATCTACATTCATGATTGACAAGGAAACATAATGCAGATGCGATGTCCTCCTTGAACTGAGATGGAATGCCTCGTCACCAGTAATAAAGGTCTCTGAATCCCTGCAATTACCTCACGAAATATAGCAACATCTGTGAGGGCGGGGCCTAGTCGTCCCATTCATTCTGCAGCTAGAAACATACTGCAGTGTAGCTTTCATAGGATATGAGCACAAAATATTATCATAACGCTACTGTGTTTTGTCTGGTGAATGAAATAACCTTGACACTGATGACGAAGCATTCCATCTTACTAACGAGGAATGACATCCATATTATGATTCCTTTCGAGAAGAAGGCGTCATGGGCAACAGGAATCACTTATGATCAGTTGAACTCGTTTGTTACTCTTTTTTGTTAAGTTTTCAGTATAATTTATTCTGTCATTTTTTTTAAAAACTTGTTCTATGCGGTGATCTGCCATAATCCCTTTAACATAAAACGTTTATATATTATAAAAATCAGTTTTTTTTTTTTTTTCTGTCTGAAGGCCACTGTTAGCCCGAGGGCTTTTACAGTTTCACCGGGTTGAGAGGTGACCGAGCGCTAATGGCACTCAGTCGAGACCTCTATTATATGTAACCAGCACAAGGGCTCCCGAGAAGGAGCCTCGGCTTGGACCGTTACCTTGTTTCGCGAGAGCGTCTGACTCGAGGGTGCCCGAGAGGGCCGAACCTCGGCTCGGTCAGTTGCTTCTGACAGAGGATTCTTTAAATTCGCTATGATTATTAGCTATCTGTACCACCACTTCGGAATGCGTGGGCGCTGGAGAAGAAGTGGCGCAAGAAACTCCAGCGACGCTTCTATCTGTATGGACTGGAGAGAACCGACCAGTGACATGGCGGTATTGCGAATATCGTTGTTTGCGACGCCCTCGCCGTCGGCGGGGGCGATGTGAGGGTGCAATGTACGTGTGTTGTGATTTATGAAGGGCTTGGGCCCTGGTGGTCACGTCGTCGGGGTCATCGAGGGCGTGCCTCGGTCTCCTTCGGACGCGGGTGAATCTGTGATTCGCGATGGGATTGTAAGTGGCGGCACTTACAATCAAGGGGTTAGAGTGTGTGACGGCAGAGTCGAAATATCGGCGGGAAGCCTGCTTCAGGTACTGAGCTATGGTCGGCAGCTCAAGATCTATGTATAGATTTTCATTACGCAAGAACCACGGTGCACCGGTGGCCTTGCGCATGAAACGATTTTGTATTACCTGAAGTCGGTGAATGTGACGCGGGGAAGCATGCGCAAAGACGGGGCTTGCGTATGTCATTATGGGTCGGATGCTCGCTTTGTATAGTGTAATTTTATTACGCAGGGACATTTTGCTATTTTTATTGAGTAACGGGTGCAAACGACCTAGGACGAACGCTGCTCGATTCCGTACGCGGTTGACATGCGGACCGAAGTTGAGTCTTTCATCTACTGTGACGCCTAAGCATTTGACTGTCTGTTCCCAGGGGATCGGACGATCAAATAACTCTATAGTTGGGAGATGCGGCGTTTTGTTGCGCCGAGAGAAGTACATGGCTGCACTTTTGGTGGGGTTAACCTCGATCTTCCATTTCCGAAACCATTTCCCTAAGGTGTTGGCTGCAGATTGGAGGCGTCTACAAATAGCGTCTGGTTTGAACCCAGACACATAGAGGCCGGTGTCATCGGCGAAAAGGGCTAGCTCTACACCGCGAGTGCGCGGTATGTCGTTGGTGTAGAGTGTGTACAAAATAGGACCTAGGACGGAGCCTTGTGGTAATCCGGCACAAATAGGGTGAAACTCGGAGCGCGTTCCCTCGACGCGGTAACGATAGTTTCGATTTCGGAGAAAGTCTCGTATGATAGTCGATCTGGCACACCGAGCTCATATAGTTTGTATATGAGCCCGTTGTGCCAGACCTTGTCGAAAGCTTTCGCCACGTCGTGGAAAAGTGCCCCAGTTTGGTAGCCCTGAAGAAATTTACTGACGATGTGCTCCGTGTTGCGGTGCACTTGATGTGTGCATGAGTGTTGGGTGCGAAACCCGAACTGCTCATTGATTGGTAGCCCTCGGGACAGCATGAAGTCCTTGAGGCGGGCGAGGATGAGCCTTTCATATACTTTACCCAAGACCTTGAGTAGGCTTATGGATCGATAGGCTGATGGATCGGTTGGATGTTTTGAGGGCTTGAGAATCCCTATGACGTCGGCTTCCTTCCAGGTGTTCGGGAAGGTGCCTTTGGATATGGCCGCGATGTAGATTATCACCAGTAGGTGTAAAATGGAGATGGGTAGGAGTTTCATCACCTTGTTGGTGATGCCGGGAGCCTTGCGTGGTCGCAGGTTTTTAATTATGGACTCAACTTCGGTGCATGTGATTTGGGTAACGGAATCGCGAGGTTGTTCCTTACTCCTCCGGTCGACCTCGCTGTCAACCATTGCAAGGTGAGCGGCGTCGAACGGTAGGGTGCTCGGTGGCATTGGAGCTCCAGATTGTCAGCCAGACATTCGGTTTTCTCTTCGTCTAAGAAGGCGGGTGGTTTATTAGGACCCGCTAAGGGAGGCATTGTTTGGGCGGTGCCCCCTTTTAGGGATTTGGGAAGTCGCCAGAAGGCGAGATGGGAAGGTTCAATATTGGAGAGGTGATTATCCCACCGATCGTTCCTGTACTGGGCTATGCGTGACCGGACTTCACGCTGAAGGGTACGTAGCACCAGCCGGTTACTTTCAGTGGGATATAAGTCGTGGGCACGAGTCGCCGCATTCTTGCGCCTCATTAGGTCTCGCTCATCAGCTAGGGCGCGCTCAGGAGCGGCGGGGGCTTGCTGTGGGGCAGCTGTGAGGGGGCCCTGGGGCAGGGCCGACGTAGATGGCTGAGGAGAGGGGGCCTTTATTTCCCGTTTTTTCGCCTTAGGAGGCGGCGTCAGGGCGGGTGAAGCCCGCTTTTTTCTTTTTTTTTTTCAACCAGCGTGAAATCGCTGGTGCCTTCGGCTTGGGGATCCTCAGGGGACGCGGCGTTATACAGCTCCAATTCGGAGACTGCGGATGAAATGCAGGATATGGAGGAGGCCCTTGAGGAGGGTCTATCAGGGAGCGGTCTTTCTTTAATTATGTCCTGGAAGACATCGGGGTATTTATTTTTTAATATGCTGATGAAGTGCAGCAATGACTCTGAGGAAGAGTTCTCCATTGTGCACTCTGTTCACTTTTATTTTTTCCTACTTTATTCGTGGGAAGTGTGGCCACCGGTGGGATGCCGGGGTGAATAGCCTACTTCCCTCCCTGCCGGCATAGGCAGGGAGGATGTGTGCCTAGTTGTGTAGCCCTAGTGCGTCCAAGTGCCAATCTTATTGTGCACTTGGGTGTGTGCTTAGAGCTAACTAAAAACTACGCGTGGGACTATTATAAGTCCAGCGGGTTGGTCAACCTTGGCTAGGGCACTTCCCAAGGCCAAGTTTTGCGTCGACTCCTTCCGGTTTCGCGTTTCCCAGAAGGGGAACCACGGGCGTACGGGGCTAGCCCTACACTAGCTAAGTTAACACCGCAAGGTATCCACTAGTGTAACCACCCAGGTGGCTTTGCAATAATCTTTCTTGGAAACTAATTTCCGATTACAATAGCACCCGCAATAAAAATTGCTCGGTGTATTGTTCTCGGAACAATGGGTGCGCAGGTGGTTCGCTCGGGGGCAGGTAGCTCAGGAGGGTCGCGGCGGGGTGCCGGGCGACCGTTCTCGGCGACTGCTGAGCGTCGAATGTAAAAATCAGTATACCCATCCAAGCATACGTGGGTTAATAGTCACTTTTCGAATCTCATGTTTAAAAAGACATCGCAGTACCATAGAATCGAGTAGAGTTATACTAAAAATAAACTTAAGTTAAGATTTTTAAGTTTAAGATTAGAGATATTTTAATTTAAAATTATTTTAAAGGAGGGTGACCAACGAGCATTCACCTGGCAAATGATGAATTGTAGATGTAATCACATCACACCTTCATCTAACTACAACAAAGATTCAAGATGAGGACTAAAATGAGATGCTTCGAGACCAGAAACTTGGGATTTCCAGCACTGGTGGTACAGTAGCTTGATGCTATTACTATTTCACGCTCGCATTAGGACGACCTGATTGTAATGACTCGTCCATGCTGCTGCTAGAAATAAGTTGCAACGCGGCTTTAACACCTAAAAAGAGCCAAGGTTTTCGATATAACTGAGTAATATTCAAAGAAATCTTGTGTAGTCCTCCTTCTTCCTTTACGATATTTTTCTCGCAAAATTACGCTTAAATTCGTATTGAGAGTTTAGGACAAGTGCGTTCTAAGGCTTTAACATAATATAAGGAAAATATAAGTGTGACAATAGGTACGGAATAAACAGTTAAAGTTTTTCTAGAAAAGAAAAAATAACATTTGCCCTTTGATTCCAAAAATAGTCTAATATAATTAATTAGAAGCCACGGTCAGCTCCAGGGGCACCCGAGAGTCGATAAAATTTCATTATAAATTGTTATCGCCTTAGTAATAAATCACAGCTGATATCAATACGTTTTAAGATACGACGCGAAAATCGAAGAAATTGGTGGTTCCACGTAATTTGTTGTTTTAGTAGTAGACGTTATAATTTTATTTAATCACTATATACGAGAATATATAAAATCAGTTTCTTTTTGAAGTTTAATTTTTATTATTTTACTAGCTTATGTATAGCCCATAATGCATTGCAATGACTCACTACTATACCAAAAACATGTATATATAAATATATATATATATATATACAATCCAAGAAAAGTATCATTACCTATCTATTGCGTACATACTTTATTCCATGACTCTTCTAGTTGTTCGAATAAAGCTGCTGTAATTCTCAAGCAACATTGATGGTGATTTGGACAGTGTGGGTGTGTCGTATAAATGCCGTGTCTTAGGAACGGTATTATTACCTTCAGTCGTTATGACTTTCCCAAAACATAGTGTTAACGTAAATATAGTTGAAATTGACTTGCCTAATCTCGACCGCCAAGTGATGATCGATGGACATGTAGGCGTATCGCAAATGGTGACCATTATAACCCGAATATGCTAATCTTCTCTAAAACCAAATAGTCTTCATAATTTTCAAAAATCTGCACATTATATTAGCAAGGCTTAACAAGATTCCGTTCCCCGTACTAATTATAGTAGAACACGATCTTAAAGACTATTCGTATATGAATTATGACAGTATGAGATTGCTTGTTTACAGATCAATTTTAGTTTTAAATTTTCCATTGTAAAATTTAAATATAATTCACCTCCGCATTTTTTTAAATTCCAATCTTTATAAATTACCACTAAGCAAAAAGCAACCACGGTCAGAATACGAAACTCTAAGTACAATCTAAAAAAATCTAGTTGGGTCTGTCTATATAGAAATTGGATTTGAGTTGAAAACTAATTTCCTGTGGCACAAAGCAATCATCGGATTCTATGTACACTATCTCTGATAGACACGGCTCAGCACGACCCATTGATTGATTCAGTAATCTCATCTGCAAATGTTTATCTGCCTTGTTAACGAAGCAGTGACTATTTTTGACTGGTATCGAAAAAGGGATCCAAAGCATTTTTAAGCATATTCATTAATCCATATGTTTGGTGAAGATGCGTAATATGCATATATGCGTAATATGCATATATGCGTAATATGCATATATGCGTTATGTCAGTCTACGACGCTATGTTGTTTTTCTTTTCCATCGGAAGGGACATCTTATCATACAGTGGCCATCTTCTGCCTAAGGATGTCCCAAGGATAGCAACGCCTCTTTTAAAACCTTAACTGCACTACGACCTGTGTCCTCTGGGCAAGCATTTGCGTTATCACCCTTAAGGAATGCGATGAAATGCCTCGACACCGGTAATATAATAGTCTCCGGATCCCTACACTCACCAGACGAAACGCAGCAGCGTTATACTTCTATTTCACGCTGGTATTCGGTAAGGTTGTCACTCTTCCCGAGGCGGTTTATTCATGCTACAGCTGGACAATAGGTGCACACTTTATATTATGTAAACATCTCAGATCTTTAATCCATAACGATGGTGGCTTTAATCGCACTGTGAAAGAACGGTTCAGTGCGGGCTGGCTGCAGTAGACGCATGTCACTGGCGATCCTAGTATCCGTTGAAAATTTAAGATCAGCATTTACAAAAATTTCATTTGACCGGAAATGCTATCTGTAATGAAAATGTTGAAAGGGGTAAGTCACAATCTCAAATGGTTTGAACGTGTAAGAAGGAATGAAGACAGATTATTATGAAGATGATGCGAATGATGAATATGAAAGTAAAGTGATTAAATTAAAGTGGAAATATAGACAGATTGTGTGGAAAATGATATAACACCAGTAGGTGTGGATGTGCAATTAACAGGAAAAAGAGATGATGTATTGGAAGACATTAAATACTGCCCCGGCTTTTGTTAGAAATGGTATCTGGCAAGACTAATGATTATACACTAATAACATTCATTCGCTTCTATAATTATTTCATGCTTTATTTCTGAACCAATTATCGCGAAAAACTACAAGAATATCCACAACTTTGCCACTTTCTGGCACGCAATAAAATAATTTAAAAGTTTTCCAACTGATATTGCTTTAGATATGTTAAATGTTGAAATAATCAGAATAACGATGGCTCACTGGTATTCACTAAATAATCAGCGAAAGTTTTGGTTCATTACTTTTTATCTTATTATTTATAGTTCGTATTAATTTATGTAATTTTTTGTTTTGTTGTACATATCACGAGGAAGAGTAAGTTCAACACTTTTTGCAGTAAACAGGTTTTCATTTTTAAAGAAACATCATAATACACTCGAGAGCAACCAAATCGACTCAATCTATAAGGTTATAATAATATAATTTTATATAAATATATCAAGAAATATTTATACGCATATAAGTATTTTATTCAAAAATATATATATGACTTAAAAACAGACGTCACATTTGAATTTCGACATTTGTTCAGTACCTTATACTATCTGGATCGAAATGTAAGAAAAATATTGATTTGGGAATATTACTTTTGATTGAGTACTTGAAACAAAATAAATTCTTTTAAAAATTATTGCATCAATACTAGGTATTGCCCCCCTAGAACTTATAACGTAAGTTCCTTGATCATTTAAAAAAAATATATATTTGCCAAAATATTTTAGGATTCAGATGATTATTACATCAGACGTTATTGTTATCGAAGAATCGATATTTCGATTGTATTAGAGCTACTTCGCACAAGTCAAGTGCGCTGAAACATGCCTGATACGTATCGTTGCTAGCTGTGGTCACTAGATGACGACCGGCCCTTATTTTCTAGCTGCAGAATGTATTGGTCTGCTCAACCGGGGAAGAACCACACCCTCACAGAATACCTATTTCAATGGCGTGGGGAGAGCCGACCCATTCATGCCGTAGCTGCAAAGTAACGACAACGTGACTGTTACTTTTACTTTTTTTACTGTTTTAATAAAAAATCTAAGAGAAAACAATTAAATTACTGGTTGCAGAATTTCTGTATAAAATATATAGCTATAAACTAACGTACTTAACCCAATTGGGTCAGTCCAAGCTGAATATCCAATTTAAGAATTACCTGGAGCGTATTACATCACAAACGTGACAGGGAACGAGACCTTTGCAGGACACCGGATGTAAATGTAATACTAGGGTTAACATTTATATCTCATAATTTTTTGAATATCAAAGTTCAAAACTCAATAAGTTTTGGTACACACCAGTTCGGATTACATCGTATGACTCTTTGATCATAAATGACTACAACGTGCTAGCCACCAGCCAGTCACTATCGGATTACAATAATAATTGTATTAAATAAAACATATTTAATAAAGTGTCATTACTTAGTCCTAGAACTATCTATCGGAATATGAATTACAAAATTATGCAGCATATCGAATGTTGTAATCTTAAGTGCAATAAAATGTTCACCGACCTACTATATACGTAAAAAGTAAAAAAAAAAATTGGCACTATACTTGACCTGTCACGTTTGGGACTCTCCAGGTATTAATAAAATAGTATCTGTATTCTGTTTGTCCTCTAGTTTTAAGATAAATTACCTTATATATTTTTTTTTATTTCTATGTATTTATATAGCGTCATGGAGGCTTAAAAACTTGTAGAAGTATCTTATTCTATAGAATTGCCAATAAAAATTTCATTCAATTAATAAATGGCAGTCGGTGGATAGACTATCTTGCATCCTATACTATATTCTGCAACGGGCAGCAGTTAGCCAAACCATTCTAACCTATGAAAATATTTTTTTTTTCGTTTTACTTCGCAATTTTTTTTGTAGCCTAAAAAATAATATGACGTCCAACAAGGTACGTAAAACGTCTTTGTCTATCTATTTTACGTTATTATTATATGAAACGTATTGTATTATATTCTAAATCCGGCCCAGAACTATTCACATTGATGTGTACATATGTATATATATTTCTTTTATATGAAATAAATGGCAAACGAGCATACATCTCACCTAAGTAAGTAAGTGATTACCATCGCCCATGGACATCCGTAACACCAGAGGAGTCATAGATGCGCTGTCAGCCTTTATACTGTATATTTATACCGTAGACCAATCATATATATATATGTAGATAACTTTACACATATACTAAATCGGCTAAACTACATATTATAGTTCCTTTAACGTTATTTTTACTGAGCACTTCACTTAAGTGCTTTGGATTTAGATCTTTTGAATAGTAAAAGTGTGGTGCTATTATTAATACTATAAAACTTTGAAAATATAATTTTTTTTCCATTATATTTTATTACCCTTGCATAAAATTAAAGAAAGCATATATTAAAATAGCAAGTTTAAATTTAGTGTGCAGTATAAAAGCATGGCATTTAAATTAAAATCTTCTAATTTTTGTTTAGATTGGACAGTTTCTCTAGCAATAGTTATAGTGTTAGTGGGTTGAGCTGTTTTAACTAAACACGACCACCGTGTTCTAGAATAGAATAATATATATACATTATCCGAAAATATAGACGCCATAAAATATTTTATAATATTTTTCAAAGAAATCGAAACTGAGTTGAAAAAGAAAACAATTCGTGTTTTGAATTAAAATATACTACTTAGCTTACTTAGGTGGCATCCGGAAGAAGATAGTCTTTCACCAGGGAATTTGCCTGGAATAAGACAAAATGCAAATAAGTATATTTATTGAGATACTAAACCATGTTTTTATATGTTTTTTTATGATGCGAGTAAATAAATAGTAAAAGTATATGTCACGTTATGCTGACAGTTAAATAAATATTATAAAAATAAATATTTTTGGTTCAATAACATTAGGAAATTGGATCTTATACCCAAAGATCCATTTGTCTGAGTAGGGTGTGCCATTTTTCACAATCCTTACTCAACTCTCTAACCTTTAACATATATACATACATGCATATTATCTGTTTACAATTTTCAACTTACCAGGTACATTGTAACTAGACTACTCTGGAAGTACAGGGTTAATTCTTGTTTCATGTGTCCATCATCATTTCAATATATATTGATCTTTGTAAAATAACCAAGAAGCACTTGGAAGTGAAACTTAGTGGGCTATCTACACTTTGATTTTCAAGTATATATTACTAAAAAATAGAAAGGGGTAAAGTGGCATAGAGAAAGAGAGAGAAAAAAGAGGAAAGATCAGGAAAAAAAACCAGCCTGACTGCAAATATGTCATGGTTCCCTCTTTTTCTCTCTGATCAAGTAACTTTATTCCGTTGTTTTTGGAGTCAGAAATGTTACATATAAAAATTTTGATCTCAAATTTTACTATCATCGCGCCCAAAGTTATTTCACCTATATTTATATGATAGATATTTCCCACTGCCACTACTTAAGTAGTTACACATTTACACGGTTGATATTCAGTTGTCTGTACGTAAGTGCAATATTAGGTTTTTTATGTCTATGTTTTACGATCGGTCTAATCCGATATACACACCTAGCGAACTGTTCGTTGTAATATGGAAGACCTCGTAAAACGAAGCCTTGTAATTTTAACTAACCTATTTACTATGTTGTAAACTGGTAGTTAACGGAAAGGTATATTCGACCTTCCAATAAAGAATGTGAATCCAATGTGTAAACATAGTATAAGATACATTATCTATACATAAAATACATACTTATTTGACAGATCCTTCGTTGACACAAATTCTAAACTTACTAAATATATATTTAAGGTGTTCATAACAAGTAGTCTTACAACAAAGATAATGTTGTAAGACTCAGCCTCAGTAATCATCGACTTTTGCTTAGTATTAAGTAATTTTTCTGCTCGTTTTCTAAACTAAATAATATATAAACAAAAAATTTTATAGTTTAAAAAAGACTAGACTAAGTTTACATACTATACGTACGCGACGTCTCAGGATTTGCATATGAAGTCTAATAATCCTGAAAAAGTCAAAATATTTTCGTGTTTCAAATCTGAACTATTTATAGAAAATATTTTGTAGTTATCGTCGGATAAATCAACTCGTAATACAGTATTGCAAGCATTCGCACAAACACAGTGGCACTCACTCGTCATCTGTTCCCATTTCCAATGTAACGCATGTGTGAAAATATCGACGGATGGTTCAAACGTAGGTATCAAGAACACGGTACATACAACATGCCCGGACCCGAAAACCAAGAATTTGCATATGCAAAATTGAATCGTGTTTATTGACTGGAAATGAAACCCGGGATCCGCGATGCAGTATCCATATCTTATCACTACGCCACATCGATAATAAGTCGACGTAATTCTAAATCCACTTGACGATAAAGTCTGCAGCTTATTTCGATTAAGTAAGTGCTTGGTAACTGATAGCACGTGTACATACACAGATAAAGCACGTAAGCTAGTGAGACTCTGAATTGGAAAGAAATATATAACTAGCTCCGTCTAGAGGACAAGTAGATTTTCCTAACATTTTGCTTCTGTTATCGAGTGGTTCTATTAATTTATGTGCATAATCTTGTGCTATATTTATAGTTTTATATTCAGAATTTTTAACCGATTTCAAAGGCAGGCGGTCGTAATCATCTGCAAGATTACTAGGCGACTAGAGTACACAGTTTTTACATTTCTCTGCAGGAAAATCTCTCGAATTGAACTAACATAAATTTCAATTTACCTTTTATCATCCCGCAAAACACTAAAATATGAGTAAAAAAATTGATTACATCAAACAGGTTTCCTTGAGAAGTTTTAATGAAGTTTCCCCATATGTGTATTTTAGTATTAATATATTTTTTTTAGAAAAAAAAACTAACAAAGACGCCTGGCTTAAGAATTTAAAAGCAGAAAAAAAAAGATTAGTCCATATTGATCACTCTGACTAAGAGGTTAGTAAGTGCAGAGGTACCATTTCCATTTTAATCATATCCAAACCACTTTCGAGAGAATTTAAATCATTTCCAAACCACTTTCGAGAGAATTTTCCGCCATTAATCGGTCACCAGGTCTTTTTTGGTTGCTAGCAAATGTACAGTGTGTGTATATATATTTACAACTTCCTTTAACTAAAAAAATAATTCCATATCATAAAAAAATAGAGAATGCTAGTGTGCTTTCAATTTGCTCTGTGTTACTTTATTATCCTTTTATATGGTATTAAGCACAGTTCGTCTGATAATAAAGTACAGATTAATATGTATATTATTTCTATTACTACATTATTTATTACATTTATGTACTTTTACAATTAAAATAAGTTTTTTCTTGCACCCAAAATATATTCTCTACTCAACCGAAGATGGCATTGAGTCCGCCTTTTTATACAATTTTGCAAATAAGAAATAAATAAATAATAAATGACTACTGCGGTACGTGACACCCATGTCGATAGGAAGATGTCATGGAGTCATAATGCAGATCCCTTGTCATCCCAGAGTAAGTTCAGTAATCATCGACAAGCCACATACATTAATTTTCCACTTCTTTTAAAAAAAGTTATGGAATGTATAACACTAGCTATATTCTTCTATAAATCCATTAGTCTTAAACATTTCATTTGTAGTAATTAGTGTAGATATATATAGAAACAATAATGAAAGTATAAAAAATACGCTATGAAAGATTACAACTACATGATGTGTTTTCTTATGAATTATGCATTTTTATTCTACAGTATGTATAAACAAAGCTTCATAAATCTCTATTGTCTTCTTTAAACAAGATATGGCACTCTTTATGTCGGTCCGTCATTAAAAATGCACTCTTTGCTTTTGTAACGAAGCACTTCGCAAATAAACAACGAAACGGCAACTAGTTTTCAGAAAAAAAACATTATGAAGAAGCCGTATAAGCTTATTTCCTTTCGAAGTAGGCTTACAACTTAAGAACTTAGAACAAAAATTACTTATTCAATATGACACATTTAGTCTAAAAAATTGTATTGTCATACTAATATAGTTTAGTTTATTTTAGTACGTACATTTTTTCTTTTCGAAACATCGAAACATAAAATGGAAGCTTTATAAATATATAAGGGGATATGACGGCTTAAAACTGTTATACATCCTGTCGTAAGAGGCAAGTATGGGAAACGCCAAAATAAGTGTGCCTCTGACAGTAACGATTTTAAGAAGGTGGTTGCAGATATACGCCTGGTACTATTCTTATTGGTAACTAACTTAAAATATATATATATGTCACTGTAATCCTTTCAAGTCGATTACGAGTCGTCTAACAAAATCAATCTAGAATAAGGAACAAAATTAACTTTTACTAGGTTTTTTGTGGGAAACTATAACATGTGAAATAAGAACCGTTTATGGTGCCCAGTGCCCTAATACAACAATGTTTAACCATAGGTTAATCAAGGTTCTTTTAAACATGGCGGAGAATCGATTGCAGACAGCCGCTGCTCTTAACGTTAGACAAAAAAATTTTACTCGAAGATGAGAATCAATTATTTGCGTCATTCAACATTTTCATGATTTTTGAGATTGTGATGGAACTACATTATAGATTATAAGAAAAATGGTTAATACTGAAAAATACAGTGTGTCTATATTAGGAAGACTAAAAGAAGCTATCAAGATGACAAAATTGACAAAAGATGCGTTGCTTTCGAAAAACAAAGGCGTCGATTTACAAGAGTCAAGCTTCGATGGCCCTACATAATAAAAGAGATCAAACCACTGGTTTTCCATGCTACAATCCTAACTTAACCTGGCATCTTTTATTTATATCCAAATTATAAACAAAAAAGTTAAGAATTAAATTTTAAGATATTATATGCAATGATAATTAGTAGTTAGATAATTAGACAAAGATCCTCGATAAGAACCTCAGTATAGACCACTGGGTGACCTCTAGCATCAGCTCAAGTACGGCCCTCTTGGGCACCCTCGAGTCAGTTGCTTTCGCGCCCAGGGTGACGGTTCAAGCCGAGGCTCCCTCTCTGGAACCCTTATGCTGATTACCCATTAATAAAGGCCGCGGCTACCTTTCAAACCAGTGAAGCTGTAAAAGTCCTCGGGCTAACAGTGGTCATAAGTCATTTAAAAAAAATCTCTAGTATACTATAAACTGTAAAGTTGAACGTCTTGTAAGAACCCAAAGATATCACGGTGGTAGAAACTAACCAAGAATATTTCTACCAAATTTGATATATGTGCTTCTATTATGATTTATTGTAGCTTTTATCTTTCTAAAAAAAATTAGTTATGAAAAAAACGAACATAAGGTGAGTCATCTATAATTTAGGGGAAAAGCGATGGTGTACCTGCTGGTGTAATGCTGGTTATAATTTAAGTGAAAAGGGCAAAATACGGGAATCTACAGTGTTCACGGTTAAAAGGTTATTAAACAAAATTACCTTTTTACCTTTCATCTCCAATGCTCTACTCAAGTTGTACGTTTTGATTTAAGCTGATGCGATGTAGAGTATTGAAAATGTACAGAAGATTCAATAGATTACTTTGATTCAACATTATTATTTATTATATGCAATTAAAATACTAGAACTACGTTACAGTTATAATATAGAAATATTATATGTTACTTTCACAAAATTTATAGTTTAATTTTGTTTTAAAAAATACAAAGGCTTTAGCTTAGAGCATCATGATGTCATGAATATTTATACGTATAAACACGTGAGTTTAATAAATGGATAAATCTTATCATCAACCTTCAATCAGAATTACTAGTCTTAGCATCTGGTCACACAGCATACAGACAGAACTCATTGTGCGTACTAACGTTACGTTTATAAGTTTGTTAAAACATTACATTAATGAACTATGTAATTATTATTTGTCTAAGAAATATTTAAAATTTATATGTAGCTTCGGAAAAAAGGAGATACTATACAAGTATTACGTAACACGCGTAACTACACTACTACAAAAAATTAGAATTAACCGACACCGAACAATTGAACGTATGTTAAATTTTAAATTAAATAAATAATAAAAAGAAAATTCAATACATTGTCAATGTATTTTTCAGTTACTGATTTTAAATGTGATGATAAGTAGGTAAAAGTAATAATAATTGTAAACTCTTATGTTTTTTATTTGTATGTTTGCATTTTGAATTAACTAGAAGTCTCTATATACTGTGTTCTCTACGAATTTATTTTGTTTTTTACGGCCTACTTATTTGCTAACCTCCTGGACCGTAAATCTTGAGTACTACTGCAGTATAATCAACGCCTATTTGAGTTTCATTCAATATCGTACGTTTCCACTTTTGATTTTCATCAAAGACTTTCATTACGAAATAAAACGCGAAAAAGGTAATAAGAAAATTTCAATTTAAAATATGGAAAGAAAATTCCTGAAATAAAAGAATGTACACGTTGAAATTTATTTTACAACAAGAAAATTCATCTAAAACTAGCTACAAAATCTCTTATTTTAATAAATAATATTTTAATAAGTAATATTTTTATGTCCAAAATATATGTCAACAAACATTACAAAATTCCTACTTTGTAATTATTTATGTCTGGGAGAAAAGCAGGAAGCAATTTGGAAAATACTCCTACATATTTTATTCCTTAATTCAAACTGAGTATATACTATTAAACTTTATATTCTTTCAACTTGTCGAACCTATCCTAACTGTTGCAGGCCCTAAGAGCTTTCTTGAAAACAAAAATAAATAAATTTGATTTCTAGAAAATTTGTAGAGTTTGTGGTTTATTGACGATAATACGTAGTTTTAGTTCATTGACCTTGATTTAATTTACAATGTAGTTCTTATAACGTTGGTGGGTCACCTACCCTTACACCGCGGCTCATCTATCACCAATTAAGGCACAAAAAAGCATCCAGCATCGTCCTTATGGTTTTTTGGTACGAGTATGTTATACATCTAATACATGAATATTTTTTACACTCATTTCATTTAAATTTTTGTTTTACCGAATAACATATTTTATTTTGTTTTCTTTGTGTACCTTTCTTTTATGATTTGTTTTTCATGTTTAATTTTTCTTTTTTTAATTTTTGTATTATTGGTGCTGATCGATTATATGAGTTATTATTATTATTATTATTAAAATACTTGTTACACGCATTTTTTACGATAGAGTGGTTTTACAACATCCAGATTAGAATAACTGCAGCGTAGGTCAACCGTATAATACGTTATAATCAGTCTCTAATAATATACAGGATATTGATAAGTAGATCGACTCTTAATAGATCGACCTTAGGCGTCCATTGTCTATTAGGGTTATTGATTTTTCTACTGAAATCCCACAGCGTATAAAATAACAAAGAATGTACTAACACATGTCTTTATCGCTGACCTTTTCTCTCAAAACCATTTGAAATTATATAATCAAAGCAATTCCTTTTTTGTAGATGGCAGTTCAACCCCACTCAAGTCTCTAATAATATTTATGACGCCAAAAGCACGTGTACAAGTATTTAGGTTAAAAATAGATTAGGCCCGTTTGTGCGGTCCCTCAGATGGGATCGGTTACCCTTACACCTTAATAGACATAATTTATATCGAAGAAGATAAGCAGTCTTTTCCACGTCCCGCTGTTTTATAAGACCGCGAGAATGAAGTGAAATTACTCACTGTAATTTATATAGGCCTGTTTAAACACTTATCAAGTGAGCGTTTTTGAATAATGAATAATTTAAGAAAGTAACTGAAACTTACATAAAAATAAAATTATAAAATAATTCTTATTTTAAAATAGATTTTATTCGAGTTATCTATTAAAGCATGAATAATATGGACTTCCTGGTTTTAGACTTAGAGTTCTATATATGCCCATGATATGAGCAGATCTATGTTCGATAAAAGAGATGAATATACTACAATGATCGTGATGATTGGGGAATGAAAAGAAAGTCATTTGGTCCCATATCTGGAGTGTTGGGATGGTGAACTATAATTTTGATGGGTGTGGTCTCCAGAAAGACCCTGAGTGCCGTATCGGCGAGCATTATTCAATGTACATAGTGAAAGCAGCATCATGTTGAAGCCAGTGTTCGTTAGTTTTCTGTTCGCACGAGTAAAAACAATTTCAGATAACAACAATTTTGTAACATACTATAAAGTATTAATTATTATCTCCGTCCTTCCGTACTTGTTGGCTAATTTTAAACAGTGAAACGGTCAGCTGCCTTTTAAGCGTAAAATTTATGTCTAGATATTTGCATTTAAAGCTTACGTATTTGATTGTAAGAGGCTCATTTCTCATATATGTGTATTTATATCATGCGTATAATATATCTTTGTATGCATGTAATTAAATATATTTGTAAATTAATGATACCTTTTTTATTTTTACACCTACCAACATTTTTCCACTCACTGCTTGGTGCTTAAGTCCACCCTTTAAATCATAATTTAAGAAAAAAAATCTTCGAATACAAGAATAAAGCATTGGATTTCCCATTTACCGTTTACTGTTAAAATAATATAATCTCTGTAAATCTCTCCATAAAATTATTGTTTGAAATTTTTATACCAAAATTTACATAAAGGTAAAATAAATCACACAAAACTTTATTGAACTGATTCCATTATATTTTAAAAGAGATATTCTGATTTCAGGTTGATCCTCTTACAGAAAGTTTAAAAGTTTAATTAGTGTTATAACAAGATGACAGGAGTTATCCTCCATCACGAGGTTCGTTCGACTTTAATAACTTCTGTTATAAATCCTGATCATGTAATCCTAAGTTATGGCTTGATATTTCTTTGAAAGTTCAACCTTTAAATCTTTATGGGTCAGCAATAGTAACTTCCTGCGCATTTATTAGCAATAACCAGTTTCATAAAATATTACGTTAACATATTTTAACTTAAACAATTAGGCAGATACCGAACAGCATGCAAGACTAACGTGACAATTTACACCTTGTATTAATATTAAAGGAAAACAACAAACATACGAGTTTGAGACCTTTGATGTAAAAGTTCTCAGAAAGGAATTCACTTATAAACTTATGTTCAAATTTCAATATTTCTAATTATGTTTTCCTTTAACATAATCCTCAAAAAAACAAAGTCCTAAAATTGCAATTACAAATATTATTATATTATGTATGATGAGTTAGAGGTGTTAAAGGTCACAGTATTCTAGTTATTTATCATTTTATCTTTAGATTTCTGTAGTGATGTGCGATGGCACATACAAGATTGCCAATCATTGCACTAATCGCTCTTTTATAGGAAAATAGAAATCTCTCGTAAGGAATGGAAATAATATTATTGAATTACTCATATTAACTTACACAAGAAAATTCGGTAATCTATAAATTTTAGTTTAGTTTTAACTACTCTATCAATAGATAATTTCTTTACTTATATTGTAAATTTTATTATCTTTAATATTTATGAGAAACTAACATTGAAAAACAATATTGCCCCTCGGTCCTATCACCATTGTGCATAGCGCTTCTTGTTTCACCGAATACTGTAATAATAGTAGAAATTGTCTTCGTAGGGTGCCTCTTGACTGTTTCAAAACAGAGTTGTCTTCGTAGGACGCCTCTAGACTGTTTCAAAGCAGAGTTATGAAACAGGCAAGAGGCAACCGACGCAGAGTTAAACGATCGATTATTTTTGAAATACTACCATCCGATTATAGACCGATTATAGGATCGCACTATAATCGGATAGTATCTCTATAGATACTATATTTTTACAAAGATATTATATTTTGTCATTTTCATACATTTCATCGTTTATAAAAAATCTCACACATTTACATAAAGACGCACATAAAAAGTAAAATACACTTGTTTATCAATATAACGAGAACATTAAATTAAATGACACATTGAACTTATTTTTTTTGCGTAATAACGGGTATTTTGTATTTTGAAATAAATAATACAGCAGTTAAGAAGTTACAGTGATATTTAGAAACGCCTTTGAATAAAACTATAAACAATTATTACAACTGTAAAATAGATCTCGCAAAACACAAACCGTACTGGACGTTATATTAATAAATGATATCCAACCGATCAATCAGCCTATCGACCCATAAGCCAACTCAAAGTCTTGGGTAAGGTATATGAAAGGCTCATCCTTGCCCGCCTAAAGGACTTCATGCTGTCCCGAGAGCTACCAATAAATGAGCAGTTCATGCATGCATCAAGTGCACCGCATCACGGAGCACATTCTCAAGAATTTTTTCAGGGCTACTAAACTGGGGCACTTTTCCTCGACCTGGCGAAAGCTTTCGACAAGATCTGGCACAACGGGCTCATATACAAACTATATGAGCTCGGTGTGCCAGATCGACTCGTACTTATCATAGGAGATTTTCTCCGAAATCGAACCTTTCGTTACCGCGTCGAGGGAACGCGTTCTGAGGTTCACCCCATTTGTGCCGGAGTACCACAAGGCTCCGTCCTAGGTCCAATTTTATACACACTCTACACCAACGACATACCACGCACTCGCGGTGTAGAGCTAGCCCTTTTCGCCGATGACACCGGCCTCTACGTGTCTAGATTCAAACCAGACGCTATTTGTAAACGCCTCCAATCTGCAGCCAACACCATAGGGAAATGGTTTTGGAAATGGAGGATCGAGGTTAATCCCACCAAAAGTGCAGCCATGTACTTATCTCGGCGCAACAAAACGCCGCATCTCCCAACTATAGAGTTATTTGATGCTCCAAACCCCGGGGAAAAGACAGTCAAATACATTCGTCGCATTAGATGAAAGACTCACCTTCGGTCCGCATATCAACCGCGTACGGAATAGAGCAGCGTTCGTCCTACGTCGTTTGCACCCGTTACTCAATAAAAATAGCAAAATGTCCCTGCGTAATAAAATAACACTATACCAAGCGTGCATTCGACCCATAATGACATACGCAACCCCCGTTTTTGCGCATGCCTCCCCGCGTCTTATTCACCGGCTTCAGGTTATACAAAATCATTTCATGCGCAAGGCCACCGGTGCGCCATGGTTCTTGTGTAATGAAAATTTACAAATAGATCTTGAGCTGCCGACCATAGCTCAGTACCTGAAGCAGGCTTCTCGCCGATATTTCGATTCTGCCGTCACACACCGAAACCCTTTGATTGTAAGTGCCGCCACTTACAATCCCATCGCGAATCACAGATTTACCCGCGTCCGTAGAAGACCGAGGCACGCCCTCGACGACCCTGACGACGCAACCACCAGGGCCCAAGCCCTTCATAAAACACAACACACATTGCACCCTCATATCGCCCCCGCCGACGGCGAGGGCGTCGCAAACAAAGTTATTTGCGATACCGCCATGTCACTGGCCGGTTCTCTCCAGTCCACACAGATAGAAGCGTCGCTGGAGTTTCTTGCGCCACTTCTTCTCCAGCGCCCACGCATTCCGAAGTGGTGGTACATATAGCCAATAATAATAATAGAGATATTAATGTAGATAATTCTTAGTCAAAAGCAACTGACCAAGCCGAGGCTCCCTCTCGGGAGCCCTTGTGTTGATTCCCACTTATAGAGGTCTCGACTGAGCGGCATAAGCGCGCGGTCACCTCTCAACCCGGCCTCAAACTGTAAAAGCCCTCGGGCTTAGAGCGGCCATCAGCCCGAAAAAAAAAAATTAATAATAATAAATGAATCGTCACCATCCAATGAATCAATATCTGATTGCAACACCAGTTCATTTGTTACGAGTATCATTGTAGTGGGAGAGACGTCGTCACATGATCTATGCATTTCCACGTCAGTGATTCACAAACATGACCTGCAATAATAGACTTACGGAACTAGTTATGCACTATGTGTGTAGTTCTCGTGTCAAGTGAGTAGACACTTCACCAGTCGCCAGTAATGAAAGGGCTCGCACAGAGCTGTTTCAACTAAAAGCGGGCGACAACAGGTATTTTAATAGGGGTTGAGTGGCATCAACCATTATTGCAGTTATTGTCACATAAAAGCTTTCAGTGTTTAAAATGTTGACACTTTTGTATTTGTTTTTGTAGTGCTACGTTCTTTATTATTAGCCGTATTTTATCATTCTAAAAAAATAGAAAAGATTTATTTTCTTTAATGAATTAAATTAGCATCAATAAATTACACTTGTAATTGATTACATCTTATAGTAGGATATATCGGCTCATGCTATATCATATTCGCTGATAAATATTATCCATTTACGTGAATAACTACAATTTTGCAATCAACTTCTAGTCTAGAGAATATTTAGGTAATTTATCTTTAAACAATTACAACATTCCCTGCATTTTGTCTGAAGATATAAATATATTATTTACTTAGATATAAATTTGTTAATATTCTACGAGTACAATAATACTGGAAACTCTATTGATTTACTAGTAATTGTCTTTCAAAATACATTATTATTTTTTATAAATTCTTGTTGTATTATTTATAAATAGAATTGGTCTTAGATTTAAAGGAAAGTGCCCATAGTCCGTCCAGTAAGCTTAAGAGCGGTGCCTAAGAACCGCTCTCAGAGAAACAAATTAAATTTAGCCCCTAGTCAGCGTTGTTGACGTAGATATTTTCTTTTTATTTATTTTTTATTAGAGCTTTTGTGTTTGCGCAAGTACTTGCAACATTTTAAAGAGCTAAATCTTTACCTAATGTCGTTAAACAAAAACTGTTTATTTGACAAGAAATAAGTAATGAAACAAATTACATTATACATCGTATATTTATTGCATTTACTGATTAAATTTATACTAATGGATTTCATATTCCGTTTGCCAGATCAAGCCTGCATGAGCCATCACACTGAAGTGAAGCGATATATGGATCTTAATTAATTCCGAATATAGAAGAAGTTCTCATTAGCTTTACCAGCCACTACCGTGGTATTATTAATCGGTTGGAGCCAGAAATATTTCGTCAGCTAGAATGTTAATAAGACTGGCCTATATGATGTCTGGAATCAACTGCGCGCAAAGTAAATGGCGTCATAAAGTTATAATTATAATTAATTTTAAGCACTCAGACAACTTCTGGATAATGCGAAATGCCACACATTTGTATTCACACAAAACATCATTGTGTCCGATTTATTTTAAACACTTAAGCAAAAATTACACATAAAGATTAAAATATAATATAATACGATGATGATATGATGATGAATAATATAATGACGAGATGTTCAGAGTCCGGTGTACGGTGATAAGACTTATACGATATTTGAGATTTAAAGAGCCCTACTATAATATTGGATAGCAGTATCTCAACCCAACAGTTGTGGTTTATCGATGAAAGAGCTTTTCAGCTAAAATTAGATTGAAAAACGTTTTACATCTTACAAACGTGCAAAACGTGATGACTCGATCTATTTTCATCATCCATATTTCGCCCCATACGGTGACATTATTAAGATTTTTTAAGGGCCAATGCTAATTGCGAATCAATCGACATTATTCTCTTACTCACTCTCTGGCTCACTCACGATTGAATAATAATAATAATGAACGATTACATCATCCAACGTAATTCACGTAGGCCACCATCAAATCACGTTCACAGGCGTTGCTTACTTTAAATATTAACGAACTGCTGAGCTTCAACGTAAGCGTCAAATAAACACACACCTGAATCGTATACAATCGTAAATCCCAGTAATGAGGTTGTTTACCATCCATAATATGAAACAGACACCACTTTAATATTTAATAGGAATTTACTTTCCTCTTTTCGTTACGGATTTCCAAGTAACGCCCGATTTTGTTAACAACGAGATACTATTATATAGCTAAGTGCGCCATGCATGCAAAAACCCATCGGGCCTGTGTATTTAAAAGTGAACTTAAATCTACAGTGTTTATTTTTTTTCTGTTTGTTATGTCTATAGTAGACAAGAACACTGAATATTATGTTTCAGTAGGTAGTGCAAATGACTGCTAAAAATTAGACACTATAAAGATACCTTAATGTATAATATAACAACTACGAACTAGACATAACGAAATATACGTTTAAAATATCTATTTATTCATAACTCTATACTCTCTTGTCCTGAAATATATTTTCGTGCAAGCGCATCGGGTGAACTGTGGGCTCGTTTATCACCCCTAATATTATAAAAATATAAAATAGCTCTGTTTTAATTCTTCGTACGATTTGAAATTATTTATGACGTCATTACATAAAATACTCAATTATAATGTCATAAATAATACCTCATAATTTTATAGAAGAATAAAGACAGGTAAATCAACCAAAGTGTTGATCCACGCTGCAGGGTAACGAGTCAGCTCGACACCTCTATCACAGGGATAACCTTTGGGCCTATATCTTATCATTAAGGGAAATGGGTGCTCCTTTGTCACTCTTAGTATCATAATAATTATAATTAAGGGTTCCGCTACTTCCAATATGAATCTTATGCATGGCCAAAAGGTAAATCCGCAAACCAATATGTATAAAGCAATAACCAGTGACGAGTTATCCTGATAGTTCTTAATAGTACAAATTACTAAAACTACGACAATGTGATATTTATGACGTCAGACTCACAATCTAGCGGTCACAAATCACTCGCTAACATTTGCCCCCGGTTTACGACGATCGACTCGCCCTCGGTCATATTTTGAACGAACAAAAAAGCTTCAGGCAAAAAGTGACCTGCTACCTCTGTCAAGACAAGAGTATTCTTTTCTATTATATTGTACAGTTTAGATTTAAAAAGATGGACAGTTTTAAACATTTAGATCTAATTATTGATAAGTATTACTTGTTATCTCTATTTGATATCAATTCATAAGGTAGTACAGTGGTAAACATAACAGTTTTCCAAGTAAACACGCGCACATAGCTATATTGTAATATATTGGGGAAAAAGGAATAAAAAAAATATTTTTACGATACTTCACGACTTTATTTAACATGTTTCGCATAACCAATTATGGTCACATGCGCACCGTTTTGCTCCATAACTTATTACCGTTTTAAAGGTAGCTTCATAATGCCTCTATCATAGAGGTCTTGGTCCTTATTGGAGAAAAACTCTAGTAATCGTTTTTCACAAACTTCTCTCGATGTTAATTTCTTATCTTAAAAAGTGGTAATTACTTGGTGTTAAGTCCGGACTATATGGTGCATGCATCACAACTTCCCAACCAAGCTGCACTTTTGGCGTGTCACTATGAAACAACAACACCTCTCCTGTTGGTCAATTCTGGCCATTTCTGGTCAATCGTTCCGGTCAAAGCTTCAAACTGTCCAGTTATTGACAAAACAGATCCGAATTTAGTGTTTTGGCCATATGGAAGCAACTTATAATAAATGATTCCTATCCAGTCCCACCAAATGCATAGCAGAACCTTCCTGGCAGTTAGCACTGGTTTGACCACCTGACCAACGTTTTAGCTGCTTCACTGGGTTTTGATGACAATCGTTTTCGCACAATCTTGTCGTATGTGACCCATTTCTTATTCCCAGTCAACTGACTTCCCAGATGAAAATTCGATTCATCATGTTTTTATTTGTTTTAAGTTGTGTGTCATCCAAACATCAAGCTTATTTTTTAATCCAGCTTTATGCAAATGGTTTAACACTGTTTTTTTGGTAGATGATTAGCTGTTGAGTGATGTAGCAACACTCAGCTGACTGCTAACATGGTGGTCAACTTCAACCATATCAGACATTTTCAACGACCTATACGAGGTGCATCCTTAACATCCAAAATACCTGAATAGAATCGACGAAACCAAAATTGCATTTAATTGGATGTTACAATGTCGGGAACATAAACATCATTCATGATTTTTCCACTTTTTCGAAAAAAAAACTGTAACATGTACTGAATTTTCTCTTTGTTAACTTCAATTTTTAATACTCTGTAACTCTCAACTGAATTAACGAAACAATAAAATAGCAAAGAATATTTTTAGTGCAAAATGTCACCTATCCAACGCGCATAAATCTAAAATTTCAGAATCGACCTATACAGTTATCTAACGAAAAAATAATGGATTTCTTTTTCCCCAACCTATTACTTTCATAACACCGAAAAAGCACACAAATTAAAAGATAACATAAGCTTTATGTAACATTAAACTAACGTTAATTTGTAATTTGATCCTTAATATGCTTACACTCCGATTCTACTTGTAATTATCTCATTAAATCCTCGTATATAGCTGTTTCAATTTCACGCTCGTTGTATTACAATATGTTGAACGTTAATATAAACTTATAGTTAAATATTAGATTTATTAATCATCATATTCTAGGACAATCACCTTATTACATGACAATCTATTTAAGTCTGCGGGTACTCGATAAATGCTGATGTCTCAAGATCATGTTCGGTGGTAATCTATGGGAGAGAAAGCAATGGGCTGATTTTATGAAGATAATCCATATATACGATGTATATTTATTATCACCGTCTTCATCTGAGCCCATCAACAATCCACTGATTAACTCATAACTTGCACACATTTTTTGCTCCGTATCAAGATTGTTAGTACGCTGCATTGATTTTTACTTCCGCAAAATTTGTGTTCATTTATTTATGGAGAGTTACTTTAGATATAAGAAAGTGTACAGTGATAGAGCTACACTGCAGTTTCTAGCTACAGAATGAATAGGTCAGCTCGACTGGGGAATGACCACGCCCTCACAAAATACCAGCGTGAAACAGCAACATAATCCTGCTGTGTTTCGTCTGGTGAGTGTAGGGATCCGGAGACTTATTACTGGCGACGAGGTAAGGCAAGCACTATCCACTGCATTTCCAGGTTCTGTCTAAAAAAAAAATATTTATATATATATAAATAATTATACAATAAATATTTTAATATCTTCATCACCTGCTCCCCTAATCCGATGTAAAGCATGTGCGCTCATAAGATCGCAGGAAAGTGTAGTTGAAGAATCAGCAATGCATAAAATTCACAAATATACACACATCTAAAAATCCACAATACTAATATGTAAACATAGTGGTCATATGAATTATTAAAATGTTCGTGACAAGCATACCGTTGGAATTATTTGCGCGGAAAAAAAAACTCTTCATCACCTGATCCCTTAATCCGATGTAAAGCATGTGAGTTCATAAGACCGCAAGAAAGTGTATTTGAAGAATCAGCAACGCATAAAATTCACATACATACACACATCTAAAAATCCACAATACTAACATGTGAACATAGCGGTCATATGAATTATTAAAATATTTGAGACAAGCATACAGTTGGAATTATTTGCGCAAAAACAGAAACTCTTCATCCCCTGATCCCCTAATCCGATGTAAAGCACGTGCGTTCACAAGACCGCAAGAAAGTGTATTTGAAGAATCAGCAACGCATAAAATTCACAAATATACACACATCTAAAAATCCACAATACTAACATGTAAATATAGTGGTCATATGAATTATTAAAATGTTCGAGACAAGCATACCGTTGGAATTATTTGCGCGGAAAAAACTCTTCATCACCTGCTCCCCTAATCCGATGTAAAGCATGTGCGCTCATAAGATCGCAGGAAAGTGTAGTTGAAAAATCAGCAACGTATAAAATTCACAAATATACACACATCTAAAACCCACAATACTAACATGTAAATATAGTGGTCATGTGAATTATTAAAATGTTCGAGACAAGCATACAGTTAGAATTATTTGCGCGGAAAAAACTCTTCATCACCTGCTCCCCTAATCCGATGTAAAGCACGTGCGTTCACAAGACCGCAGGAAAGTGTAGTTGAAAAATCAGCAACGTATAAAATTCACAAATATACACATCTAAAATCACAATACTAACATGTAAATATAGTGGTCATATGAATTATTAAAATATTTGAGACAAGCATACCGTTGGAATTATTTGCGCGGAAAAAACTCTTCATCCCCTGATCCCCTAATCCGATGTAAAGCATGTGAGTTCATAAGATCGCAGGAAAGTGTATTTGAAGAATCAGCAACGCATAAAATTCACAAATATACACACATCTAAAAATCCACAATACTAACATGTAAATATAGTGGTCATATGAATTATTAAAATGTTCGAGACAAGCATACCGTTGGAATTATTTGCGCGGAAAAAAAAAACTCTTCATCCCCTGATCCCCTAATCCGATGTAAAGCACGTGCGTTCACAAGACCGCAGGAAAGTGTAGTTGAAAAATCAGCAACGTATTAAATTCACAAACATACACACATCTAAAAATCCACAATACTAACATGTAAATATAGTGGTCATGTGAATTATTAAAATGTTCGAGACAAGCATACCGTTGGAATTATTTGCGCGGAAAAAAAACTCTTCATCCCCTGATCCCCTAATCCGATGTAAAGCATGTGAGTTCATAAGACCGCAAGAAAGTGTATTTGAAGAATCAGCAACGCATAAAATTCACAAATATACACACATCTAAAAATCCACAATACTAACATGTAAACATAGTGGTCATATGAATTATTAAAATGTTCGAGACAAGCATACCGTTGGAATTATTTGCGCGGAAAAAAAAAACTCTTCATCCCCTGATCCCCTAATCCAATGTAAAGCACGTGCGTTCACAAGACCGCAGGAAAGTGTAGTTGAAAAATCAGCAACGTATAAAATTCACAAACATACACACATCTAAAAATCCACAATTTTAACATGTGAACATAGAGGTCATATGAATTATTAAAATGTTTGAGACAAGCATCCCAAATGAAGGGTTGGGTGGGTCAAATTCATATGTTAATTATATACCGCTGTAATTAAATGTAAACAGTCACGTAATTTTGTCATACGGGTCACGAGTCACGACATTTGCGTATTCTATTTATAGCTTAAGAATATCAAAAAGGATATAATAATGCGATTATCTGTATTGTACGTAACAGCCCGTCGTCGAGAGGTAGGTGGGGTTAAATAACGCTAATCCCATGAATATGTTTTCAGTAGACATAGACTTGTTGAAGTTACGCAAACGACATAGAAATAGAGAATTGTAGTCCCAGCATAATGTTCATAAATATTCGATTTTCTAACTATTTATTTTCTTTTTAGTAAAGCAAAAAGAAGTGTATGCCATGAGTATATCTTGAAATTTTCATCGTGAATAAACCTTTTAAAATCAACTGATAGGGATCTTGGTGGGCGCTGTTCCGGAACTACCTCACATGTGACGCTGCTAGATTTGAATTATCTAGAGTTACTGGATATTTAACCATACAATACCATGTCTACATTGATGAAAGGTGAGGTTATCCATTGTAAATAAATGTTGGTCTATTCTTTTTTACATTTCAATACAATACACAGTTCTTTTAGAAAGAACCGACTTTCGACCGGAGTTCTTCACGCGTGTTCCTCTCACGTCCTCGCAGAATAACAACGTGAAATAGCCACATAACGCTACTGTGTTTCATCTAATGACTGTAGGGATCCGGATATTTCATTATTGTGCTCCCCATCAAACATCTCGCGAACCCCGACCACCTTCGCAAGGTGGACGTCGACGTGTCAATTAGGGCAGAGTTACCACCAGTGGGAGAACCCTAGAACCTGAGAACACAGGTGAGGTCACAGACATTATCCAAAACCTCAAAAAGAGCTCCGCTTCCAGTCCCGACAGTATTAATACTAAAATACTAAAAGCTAATATTATCTGCCTCCTAGTGGCAATATTCAACATGCTCCTCTCCAGTTGCTCCTTCCCGGATGTCTGGAAGGAAGCGGACGTCGACGGGATTCCCAAACAACAACAACATTCAACAGGCCTTCCGCTTAACGGAACACATTCTTGCAGAGCTAACCCTCAAAAACCCAGTAGATACTGGTGCACTATTTTTCGATGTCGCAAAGGCATTCGAAAAACTCTGGCATAACGATTTAATTTATAAACTTTACTCACAAAACATACCGCATAGGCTCGTGCACATTATACGAGCCTTTTTGTCGAATCGTACCGTCCGATATTGAATCGAAGGCAGGTGCTCCTCAAGCCGGCCGCTCCTAGCTGGAGCCCCTTAGGGCTCCGTTCTCTCTCCTTTATTATTCTCACTTTACACAAGTGACATTTCGAAAGATCCGCACGTCAGTCGCGCGCTTTTCCCGGACGATAACGCCCTATATATTATTCAAAGGTACACACGGGCCGCACCATTCGTCTCCTAGCCGTAGTCAATCGCCTAGCCGATTGGTATCGGTTATGGAGAATCGAAATTAACCCAGACAAAAGTGTAGCCGTCTTCTTCTGGAGAGGCTCAACCATTCCATTCTGCACGGCACCACTACCTAGCCGTAGAAAGCTAAGACAAATTACGACCCATTCCATGGGTAGAATCGGTCAAATACCTAGGGGTCACCTTTAACCGAAAACTAAATTTCCGCCCGCATATAAAAAATGTGAGGAATAAGGCCGCGTTCATTATGAACCACCTTCACCAGCTCATCTGCGCCATACTTCCTTCGTAAGACCAATTATGGCCTACGCCAGCGTCGTCTTCACCCACGTAGCCGCGAACAAATTAAATCTTATACAGACGGTCCAAAAACGTTTCACCAGAATAGCTACTAGAGCTGAACCGTATCATCGCGAAATCGATCTGCACAGTGACTTCAATCTCGTCACCATTCCGGAATATTTCCAGTCTATCTCGCAGCGCTTCTTCTCGAAAGCGCTTTCGTACTCCATCCCGCTAGTGGTAAAACCCCCAACCAAGAGCCAGTACCGAATCCGGAAACTAGGAACCGTCGACACCGTCATGTCCACGATGACCCCCACTTCATGGGGGAGCCCCGGACCCCGGACCAAAAACTACATAACCAGCTCACGGACCCCTCAGTTCCTTGAGCCCTGCGTCCGATGAAGCTGTAACAGCATCAACATCAACAGAATCTAGATTCATTATTGTGAGACATTCCGTCTTAATGTTCAGGGCTGACAACGTAATAATGTCAGCTCTGAGGATATCTCATAAATATCTAATATAGATATGTAATAAAGCATAAATACACTGAAGAAACTGAGGTTTACAATAGTTAGCGGGGTTATTGAACCCGTTCAGTATATTTACGGTTGTTCATAGGCGAGCTAACGTGTTTGTTGCAAATGCCGGAAACGCGATAGCGAAGTGACGTACAAACCAAGTTGTGGTGCAAAATCGGCCGCTGGGAACACTGCACAATGCTTTGTACGATATTCGCGTGCCTTCACAGATACTGCTGCCCAACACGCCATGCAACGTACATCGCCACCACAATCGCCAAGCTACCATTTGGCACGCTATCTGCAACCACTTTTTCAAATAAAACGACTTGTAACACAGCAGTATAGTAGCATATTTCGTGTTTCCATCGTACCTAATGGAATTTCAATTGTGTTTAAATTGTTTTCTGATTAGTTGAAGTTAACTCTGTTTATTTCTATCTTTCTTTATGAATAGATTTAATAGAAGATATATTGTTATTTCAACTACGAATAAAATATATTATGTAACTAATCGTTAACTTATCGATTATTTAAACAAGCAAACAAATTATTAATTGTAATGGATCAGTAGTACTTATTCCATATTTTCGAAGACAATATTTCATGATTTTTATACATAGACATATTTTAATTTTTTTAATTAAACTCGTAGCTGTTTATTCTGGCCTGGTTGTCTTCTGGCTTCAAAGATGTAATATAATGGAGATCTTGTAATTATTATTATTATTATTATAAAAAACCTATATTCTTTTTCTCGTATTTAATAAATATTTATGTAAGCAAAACCGATGAAAAGGCTCATGCTTAACAACTTTCATAAATTTCACGCCAATGCGCCATTACGTCCTCCATGTTGAAAAACAGGTCAAATAATCACTGCCGATAGGCCAAAGGTTCCGATTCATCGGCAAAGCTATGATTCTATAGGTAATCATTTTTTTAAATTTAAAAACTGATAACGACGTCTCTGTAAAAAACAATAGTTTAAGCTAAACTTCTACGAGTACGTGTTCTTGTATTTTACCATAAGTACAAGTATATTACAAAAGTTTTATATACAAGGTATATTTTATTCAAATTCATAGCTGCGTTCTCACTTGATGTTATAATTAAATGTGCGAACCACTCCAGCGATTAAGTTTTATTGCCGTTAGAAACATTGCAAATAAATTTATTGATTACCATTAATTAAAAAAACCTGAACATTTTATCAGTTAGATAGAGTTGTATAGAATTCATCTGGTAAAATATTTGTTTTCAGTTAGGTTTGTAAATTTTTAATGCAACTAGAAACCGTCACACGTGAACATCGTAACACGTAGACTTAATATAAGATGTTGTATGGATCGCACTCAGCATTCGAAGGACTTATATTTGTTTCTCTAATCAAGTGAAATTAAAATAGCGGAAAATAGTATAAGAAATCAATTTCTTAAAGAACATTTAATGCTTGAAGCAAAATTTTAACCGATAATGAACTAAAATGGCACTAAGCACTAGTCACTACACTAACGTAGATGTAATATCGAAATTTGTTGCTGAGGAATTTTATTGATTTGAGATGTGACCAAGAATATAGTAAGCTTTTACTGTCTTATACATGAAATGAACGTTTTCATTTACATAAAACTTTGTAATTAAATATTTATTAAAATTTTCCCTAAAGGTCTTAAACCTTCTTTAAGACTCTTAACCTACTTTCAATTCACACTCTTTTGTTATATAAGTCTTGGACCGGTTTCGTATAGAGAACGGGTGTGTAGCATAGCATAATTTCTGATGATTAAATTGCATTATGAGAAAATTTATCCAAAGTATTATACTATCTATATTTTACATTTTAAATTTAAACTTCCGAACGACCTGAATAGCGGTAGCCAATTGTAAACGTAATAATTCGACATAAAATCGCTTTAAAAAACGTTGAAACATTGAAACATTAATAGTTTTCTGAAAAGCACTTAATCCAATTTGTTTACAGTTTGAACAAAACTGCAGTTTTCTCGTCAGCAGTTTATAGATGCCTCGTTTAAAACGGCAAAACGTTTTAAAAATAAAAGGTGGGAATTTTTTTTTCTCTGAATTCATACAATGTGATAAAAGTTAGCACATAGTACATGTCAGGAGGATTTAGAGACACGATGAAGGTAGGTAAGTGGGCTTAGAAATACGAGGTCGAGGCCCGTGGATAAAAAGCAATCTCTCCGATAGTGGGAGCCCGTGCCTTATCAACATCGTAACCTGCGCTCCGTCTACCTCACTTTCGGTTAAACGACACTTTGTCATTCTAATAACTACACCATTGCTAAACCCTAATGAATGTTTAGTTGAAAAGGCTAAAAAAAGCCATGTTTACGCTTTGTACGAACTCACGTGTATATAAAATATAATGTTTTTAATTTATTTCGTAACTTTTTTGTACTTTGTGTTTTTGAACAATTTAAGAAAATACCTTTAAAAATGTTTGTTTAGAGTTTAACTTTTGGCTGATTTTGGATATTATTAGAAGACATCAACTGTGCAGGATATATTATAGTACCGTAAAGATAATAACAAACACACAGGAAGGCCCAATATTAATAATCGCCGATCGTCGATCTCCCCAGTGGAACAACACATCCTGACTATAAGTGCCCGTAATCTTCTGGTCACAGATAGCTACCCTCAGATGGTTCAACCTTTTTCTTTTAAGCTCATTACAATTACAGATTACATGCTTCTTTATTTTAAGGCCACCTTACCAATGTCTGCATAAAAGTTATGTGTGACACCACGTATACTTGTAATTTGTTTAATAGTGTCGCTATAAAAGCATCCCTATATAGTCGCTTCTTATCTCAACCGTGCCTGTTTGCCAGTTTTGTCATTGACTTCCAATCCTACATATCCGGGTACCCATATAAAGTGAGTTTTTTTGTGGAGTTTTAATTTAGGTGTAATTTGAATGCAGGTCCCATTTTACATAGACCAGTCTTGATATTACTTTATACGAGTCCCAGACTTTAAGCTGCCTTGATTATTACCGAGAATGTAGATAGATTGAGTTTTGGTGTTCCTATCAAATATTGCCCGCAAGCGTGCCATTATTGCATACATATCTGCTTGGAAAGCTGTTGCATATTTGCCTAGTCTTCTGCTGTTTTCTGCATGTACTACACTTAGAGCCATCCGTGTATCGAATTGGGCTTATATGAATAAATGATTTTAGTTCTTTGTTCCAATCTTCCTCGTGGATCTTGTATCTCCCATAAAATATTACAGGAAAGTGTGCGTTCTATTCTTTTCATTCCATATGTACTATTGAGATCTTTGTAAGTTTCCATAGAATGCCTCACTAAACCTGTGTAGTACTTTGTTTGTATTTCTAACTGAGGTGGCAAAATACCTAGCTGATCCCCATAGTTTCTGAAGAAGTAGTTCATGCAGTGATTGAACATTTGCTAGATTATTCTTACATATCTCTAATTGGGTTCTTGGGCACCAACCAGTATCATGAGAGCATGAGAGAGTATCATGGTATTGTGTAACCAACTTAGATTGTTAGACGAATATACCAATAAAACAAACAACTCTTTTTGGAAGAATAGCATTGTCTGTAGACAGACAGAGGTCAAAAAAGTGAGCACCAAAGAACTTGCCTTGTTTAAATCAAAAACTACTCTAAATAGCGATTGGCCTGTTGAAAGAAGACTGCAGACCGTTACTACTGATGGATCTTAGTCGTCACGGATGAAAACGCATCTACATTCAGAGAGGATTCTTCATGGAGGATAAATGAAGCAGGTATAAAGTAGGTATGAGCCGCAATAATCACTTATCATCGAGTGAAACGCGTGCTCGTTTGTCACCCCTAATGTCTTAAAAAAATGATGGGAGTGGGGAGTTGAAATATATCCCACTTTAGATTTGTTTTTCCACACCTCAATAGCACCAGTCGTTAACCTAGAAAGTTAAAGTTTCACGCTCGTGGTATTAGGTACGAGGGCACGAGTAGCAAGGAATATTTTATGACAGAATATATTGTTGGCTTTAAGTTACTCACTAGTGTGTTTTTCTTTTGACTTACACAGTCACTTGTTGGGGAATAAAAGGTTTTTAAGTGATAATTGTGCACTCTCAAACGTAAGTATAGGGTGTCTATTCCCGAAAATAGAAAAATAAATTTAGGAAATATTTAAGAAATCGGCAGACTCAGATAACTCAGGATTATCGAATCATATTAATGTCGAATGCTTTAGCTTGAAATTTCTAAGATTACCTAATGAGCCTTGATAAAAAGTTAAGTAGGAAAATAGTTTCGGAGTAGACTATGTAGAGAAACATATCATACATACAATAGAAAATGCCACTTCCAACATAAAATATTAAAGGGAATCAGTAGTAGAACTGACTTCAATACACCACACTCATCCGTGTAGGGTATATTTCTTTTCTTATTCCCTTATATCAGTAATACATCTAAACCAATAATAGACAATAGATCGATTTTGCTTTTCTAGATTAAAGTACCTCGTAGTTGTATGTGCCCGTTGTTGTGATGTATTAATATCTTCATTGTCGGTAAACACAAGTTCGATGAGGACAACTTGAATCTGAAAAGAAATGGCAATCATTAAAGTATTTTACGATTAGGTTCAATAATCGAAAACAATCGCGTTGGTAAGTGACCAAAGTGATGTGGTCCTTGTCAATTTTAAGCAATGCTATATTTTCTGTTAAAGAAAATAGGATTGTAGTGATCGCCTTGCACAAAGTGGGTATGAAGCCGTCGGTCATATTCCATACATTTCAAAAGCTTGGTATTAGCCGTATGTTCGTATATCTTACTATCAACAGATACAACAACACTTCCTCTGGCGAAGACCAGAAAAGATCGGGGCGGCCGTGTGCTGTTAGAACTACGAAAGCTGTTAATGCTGTTAAAGCCAGAATTCGTCGAAACCCCATTAGGAAGCGAAAAATCTTATCGCGAGAAATGAAGATTCCCGCTAGGACTCTGTCACGTATTATAAAGCAAGACCTGAAACTCGGTGCTTATCGTCGATATACAGGACATGCCCTAAATCAATCTTTACAATTAAAGAGAGCGCCTTCTGTCGCGATATGCAGGTGAAAGACACAGAAATATCCTATTTACCGATGAAAAAATTTTTTTCATCCATTTCGAATAGAATATTTTTTTTACTTTTTGCTGACTGACTAATAAATATGTATGTATGTGTATTACTTCGTTAAAAAAAATGCATTTTCATTTGTAACAGAACTTATGGCCGGACTAGGTATATATATATATATATATATATATATATATATATATATATATATATATATATATATATATATAAATAATTATATATTTATAAATATATATATATTTATATAAATATATATATTCAATATACCTATAATTTATTTACTATACTTATAAATTATATCGAAGTTTCGGATGCCAAACCGCAATAACGATAATGAAAACTTCAAATTTTACCCTACTTTACCACGTATATACCATATAAATCGTATTTTAGATACTGTGTGATTGATTTAAAGTAGCATAATATAGTTATTGAAATTTTACATTAAATTACAGAAAAACAACTAAAGAAAACATAAAATATACCAAAAAATAAGTTTTTTCATTTTGTTAACATAGAACATATTTTCATACAAAAATTGCTAACGGGAATATGTTCCCAAAACAATATTATCTTACACGCATAATATGATCTAAGTTAAGTGTAAAAAGACGATTATTTCATACAAAAACTGTTAAAAAAGGGGTACGTTATTGGATTAGGAGACAGGACCTGTGCATAGTGGTATGTTCTCGTGAATACTTCATCATCATCACAGCCTATCCATAGTCCACTACTGAACTTAGGTTTCCCCCAAAGACTTTATAAAACATGATAAATAATTTCTGTTCTACGCTTGTTAAACTTACACTCGGACATTGTTATTATTTTACCTACCCTTTTTTTATATTTTTATTTTTACGATATAATATGTGCCTTTTAACAAGCATAGTTAGAAAGGCACATAAGCTTTAACATTGCGGACGAAGGTGGAATGTTTTACACTTTTAAAAATGAAGTCGGCTGACAACCTTATACCGTTAAACGCAGCATTGATACATCCTCATAAGAGATTGCTCTTTTTTGGGTTTACTATGTGACGGTGTCGAGTCCGTGTCTAATGGCACTTTTCACATCTTTCAAAGACGCTTGTGTTACTACATATAACAACATATAACTCGTACACACTATATTGGTTAATCTGTCAGAAGCAACTGATCGTGCCGAGGTTCGGCCCTCTCGGGCACACTCGAGTCAGTTGCTTTCGCCACCAGGGTAACGGTCCAAGCTGAGGCTCCCTCTCGGAAACCCTAGTGCTGGATTCCCATTAATAATGGTCTCGGTCACCTTTTAACCCGGTGCCCTCTGGCTAACAGTGGCCATCAGCCATCAAACGAAACCTTGTTACTAATGATGCATGATGATCATGATGTCCTCCTAGTCAATTTCAACCACAGCGATATCCTCTGAATATTACCAGATTGCATATACTGAGCAGGACATATTATGATAGAATGAATTATGTTTCTCGACTGGGAACCGATCCGATATATGACGCTACAACAGTCAGGTACTCTGTATTAACCAACAACAAAGCTAACTATTATTATTCGATTCCTATTGTGCTAGTATTCTGTGAAAGCGTGGTCCTTTCCCGCTCTTACCGACGCATAAATGTTACAACTAGCTTATGGCTGGAACTTGATATGATTCCGTAATTACATAACTAACGTAACAATTTATTACTCGTACATTAGTAACGTTTGACTGTACGACTGAGCTCACGAAAGTATGCTCACTATGTGAAATGCACAAGCGCTTTGCAATTCCTTTCTAGTTTTAGTAAAACAGAATTCAACAGCTATGATCGCTACGAATGTTTGAAATGTAATTAATTGTCCACTATTGCTTTAGTCTACTCGCAGTTGCGTATATGTGATAAATAATTTTGAAGTATATTTCTGATTGACGTTATTAGTCAGGGCTTTATGTCGTCCTTTCATTCGTCTCTTTTCACTTCCTGCGTCATGACCCATCACACAATGCATTCATCTTTTACTCGGTCTTCCTGTCCGTTGCCACCTGCAGCTTTGGACTCAGACGAAAGGAGTATTAAGTTTCTACAATTTAATTACTTCATCCCCGTTCCACCATCGGTCAAACAAACGTACGGTGGCAATCCATTCCTTAGCTTTTGATATTCCTTGCATAGGAACGAAGAGATTTGCCTCGTCCTTCCTAATGGACTGAAAATAATTTTCTGGGACCAATAATAACCAATAATTAATATTAATTTTTCGTCAAATATAACTAATATCAAAAATAACATGGGTGTCTTCAAGGCAAGAGTAGTAAGTAATAAGCATTTAGTGAGCTTTATAGAAACATAAAATGACTTAAATTATAATTAAAATGATGAAATTACTTACATTTGGATAACGTCATTTATATTTTTTAGAGTGAAGAATTAATGATTCTCATTATTATTTTAGTAGATTTCATTAATAGATCTTTAGACTTATTTTTTTATAAAAATGACAACAAGATTTACAGACTAAAATTTTACCCATTTAATAACTTCCAAAATTAACCTATCTTTAGTTTTCTTGCCGTCAATCAAGATTTTTAGCATCTTGTGCTTTCTTTATTCATTCAAAATCAAATTCAAAAATTATTCAAACGTTACGAAATAATGTAACAACGAAAGTTACGAATACATAAAACAAAAGTATATAAAAAAAAACGTTTGGACGCTGCTTTTAATGTTAATGCTCTTCATTATATTCCGAGTACAAACACATCGAAAGATATAACAGACATATATAATATTCATTTAAGATAGAAAATTCATTTAAAATCCTCTATATTTCTAGAAAAATAGAAACCTTTAGAAATTGTTTTATTTATTTTTTATTACATTGACAGTAACAAACGAGCACACAGTTCATCTAATGGCAAGTGATTCCTGCGGCCCATGACATCTACATTTTCCTTGACAAGGAATCATAATGCAGATGCGTTATCACCCTTGAGGACTGCGATGGAATGCCTCTTCACCAGTAATAAAGGTCTTCGGATCACTGCACTCACCAGACGAAACACAGCAGCATTATGCTGCTATTTTACACTGGTATTCTGTGAGGGCGTCGTCCTATCCCGGTTGAGCTGAACCATTTATTCTGCAGCTAGAAACAAACTGCAGTGTAGCTACCACTGTTGAAATTTAAATTTTATATTTTTAATCCGTTGTTCACCCGTAATTTCCAAAAGCGGTTCACTGAATTTTTCGTTTGGAATCAGACCTATTCGGTTATTTACATAAAGATGCTTCTTTTAAGCTTAGTAGATATGAGTTGAACCATAATATACAAGATACAATTGACTGACCTTATAATCATAAACCATTTATAGAATTTTAAAATAACTAAAAATAATACAAAAGTATTAAGTGTTAACATTTCTTAACAATAATTATATATATTATATACCAACATCATATGTTGGTGTCATTTTGTAAGATCTTTTAATCTTTAATTTTTCTAAGTCGATGATCCGTGAGAAATAATTGTGTACCTCGACTAAAACAAGGGTAGTATTGAAATATCCGTGCACAAATCCAACCTTATAATGAGCAAGTAAATTTTTCTAATGCCACAATATTGCTTATCCATTGTCAGTTCTTTCGTTGTTTAACTATTAGCAGGAAACTGTTGGCTAACTCAAAATAACAATTGTGAATATTCAAGTCATTCAAACACTGGATCTAAACATTGAAAAAGGGTCTTCTGAGAAGAACCAGGCATTAAACTGGGCTTCATCGTTTCTTTTTCTTTGACGTGCCTTTTAGAGAAATCAGATTTAGATCCATTGATTATTTAAACCTTTTGCTCTTAATGCATACTTTATTTAAAATTTCCATTGTATGAAATAACGGCCGTCAAATATTTCAATTTTCATCGAGTTTGCGACGGCCATTTTATACTATGGACATTGTCTGTCACGACCTCGTGAATAACCTCTCAACATTTTTTCTCTTTACTAAATTAATATTTGAAGTTTAAATACGTTGCGATGTCTGGACCATAATAAGTTTATTGGAAAGCGTTATTTTAAAGGAAACTGAAACAATTGAAATGAAGGTGTAAACACAGAGTTCTTTAATCTTCGCCGCATAGTGGCGCTTTTAGTTCATCTGTTATCTGTCGGGAATATTTTGTACGTACTTATTGTTAGGTCTTAACATTTTCTATAGAAGTCTTACTCAATTGGCTTTATTTCCTATAAAATAACCTATCCAAACAGTAACCACTAAACAACATAAAACAAAAACTTACGAAAACATTTTCGGTCCAAAAATAATGAGACTAAAGCACGTACAAACACGATATAGTTTCATTACAAAATATATATGCCTACTAGCCGAAAACGATAAAGAACATTGCCCTTATTTTATACATCGATATTCAATGAATGTCACGCGTGAGAAGCTGTGGGAAAATGTATCTGTTTACATGTTATTCTAAGACCAAATATCACTCACTTATCACGAAATTGCCAGACCTAGAGTACCATCTTCTTATATCATATCTTTTTCTTTTTATATCGTATAATGCATATGATACCCACCACGCTTGGCAGGCAAATTTAAGGGAAGTGGGAATTAAAATGACATTGTCAAAGACGGGACATACATATAATACACCTAGATTCGAAAATCAACAATTTGTAATACACAAATTCTGTTCTTGTGCTGGGTTCGAACCCATAGTAGCCACTCTAATCACTACATCAGGCAACTGTCGACCTGTATATGACCTATTGATTGAATAAAAACATAATTTGCAAAAATGTAAATGACCTAAAAGTGAACGATTTGACGATCACGACAAAGATATGGATGAATCTATATAAGTGTCCATCGGTTTTCAGGTTTTCTGGTATTTAAACCATAAAGACATTAAACAAAAGGCAATCTATAAACCACGACAATTTTATTTACGAGGTAGCACTCTGACATCTTCATTAATCTCTAATATCGATTAAAGTTTGTAATGGCATTATTATGTTTATATATATATATATATATATATATATATATATATATATACAGTACACACCGTCGGATATCACAGTAATCGTCTTACACTCTAGCTGCAAATATCTCCGTTAGATAGCAAAGTTAGTTAAATAACTTTAGTAATTCCGACTATCGTCAACATACGAGTAATATAACTTGCTAACTAGCATGAATATCTTTGTCCCTTGAAAATTTCTGTATAAATTTACCACGGCCTCAAAACTTTCCTATATTCTATAAATGTCAAGACCTCTATTTTATGGCTGTAAATACTTTCTTTGCTTTCACAATCATTATAAGAGGCCTCCGTTCTTTGATACTTATAGAATGTTGGTTTTTAAATAACAGTATGTTATTGCTATGATATTCCTAATTATAATAAAAGAGTTCAGTATATGGAGAATTTATTAGATGTCAGTGTGAAATGTGTCAACACACCCATGTCTTGACTTATTCACGAGGATTTCCGAGATGTTGCGGATGTCTCTAGGGACTACCGTAAACCGTCACATTCAAATAAATATACAGATACAGATAGAATGTTGCATAATTTATTTTTTATAAATTTCCTCCGTTTATAAGTTTTATAATTTTTGTATCAGTCTTTTATTCAAATTATTTTACTTATTGAGTGATGATTTGATTGATGTTGATGATTCCTAAATTGGCTAATAATAAATATATTATAAGCTAATATATAATACTGTTTGGTTCATATTTTAATATATGTCAAACTTTTACATTGTTACCTTTACGTTTATTTAGGCAGCGTTAATAATTAAAACTAACTAAAACCGTGATCTATATGTACATTTCGTACTTGCAAAGTATATAGCTAATGGAAACTTGAAAACCTCGTATAATACGCGTTTACAATTAAGTTATAGAACAAGAATCCATCAAATCGGCCTGAAAGTAGGTGTGTTAATAAACTTGGTTATCTGATACAATGTAAATAAATTTAACTCCGAACACAATCTCGAAAATTAATTTTTAAAAATCATGTCTTTACCTTTTCCGAGTATTAATCAGTACATTACTGCTGAAAAGATATTTTGATTGGTTGTTGCAATTAATATAACTTCTGGGCCCGATACCTACACTTTAAATAGTACGAGGGCACATTGTACAGTTTTAAGCCCGACCTTAAAAAAAACGATTTTTTTCTAAATCATTATTTTATTTCTCTACATAGTCTCCAGAATGATCTATACACTTTTGCCATCTTGCAGTTTTAGTATTCTATTATATTTAGTAAAATCAAAGATCGTTGGAAATTATGTTCTGTGCTCGTGTAGGAAATGCCTATTGCTTCTGTTATCTCTGCAATCGTCAATCTCCTGTCATTCAAAATTAGTTCTAATATTTTATTGGTATTTTCGTCTGTGGTAGCCGTCGGCGGCCTACCACTCCTAGGTTCATCTTGCACTGCTTCTATGCCGCGTTTGAAATCCACTACCCATCTTATGACAGTGGCATATTATGGAGCAGATTTCCGCAAAGTCTTTTCCCCTAAGACTTTTCAATGTGCCCTCGTATGTTCTACGCCACACATATAACGCCACTTATATATAGTGATATAAGATAATAATAAAGATATGAGCTAAAAATCAATAGACTAAAAGGACGGTAGACTAGAAAAATTAGAAGAACACACAGGTAATAAAGAAATGTCGAATGATAAATAAAAATCATAATCACGTTACATAGTGAGGAAAGCACAGATTATTTATGGTTCTCTATTATTCTGACATATCTATTAATCTACACGTAAGTATTCTTAACTAAAAAGAAACCTCTGAACCCAGTTACCCTATCATGGTCGATTACACCGGCCTGGCCATGGTCCCACAGTATGTTATCCACTCCACCTCCGTCGTGCCAATCTCAGCCGAGACCACCGTCCTCGAAGACCAGACAAAGTTCGGGTGAATAAAGAAACCCAAAAGTTATAAAATATATATTTACTTATATGGTTTTCCTTTTCAGAGTACGCATGACTCAGTAACTGCGCTAGTGTTCATTGAAAATCTTATGTTTATTTGTGAAAGGATATTATATCCTAGGAGGAACGACTGCGGTTTACCATAAAAGCATGTATAAGTTTTTACTGTACTTTATAATGCTTACAGTGAAGTGTAGATGAAACCTAGACAATCAGTAGTCAATTTTAATAATAATAAGCGCTGTCTATTTCCAACAAATCAAATTCATAACACTACTCGTATATATACAAAACACCACGAAAACCGTGTTTTCAATATGAATTATTTATTTCATTTTGACAGTATTTCATTTCCATTACATTGCGTGTCACAAAAAATAGAGAGATTTTATTTAACGTTCTTTCATCGTACATATTCAAAACAAACCGCAACATTTGCCAACGAGTTGTGGTCATCGCTGATGGACAAAATGAGATGGTCACAAATATTTAATTTCTTTCCAAAATGCTTTCATTTTCAAGTTTGTTTCGTGATAAATATTTAACTTTAAGGTTAAATTCTAAGTGTAACACATAAATTATATTTTTATAGGATTTCATTTTAAAAACCCGAAATAGTACAAATATTTAATTAGATTAAGCCTTTACAAACATAATTGCATCATTCCAATGCTGGTGCTAAATATATAGTCTCTCCAAATAAGAACCAAGCAAAAATCTCATGACCATATTTTTATATATGTTAATATATTATAGCATCTTCTTTTCGAATTCTAACGAGCAGTATACGTGATTATAAAAGACTTGCTGTTAGAATCCGTTGTGACTGTCCCTGAGGCCTAGGCTCGTTTTGCCTTACCGGACGAGTTCTAAATAGTTTATCTTATTATATTGTAGATCATACAATGTATATTTTTTATTGCTGATCCATCAACACTGAATCCCGTTTCCACATTTCTTATATTTAATTTATAACTGAATATTACGCTATACTTATCATACCAATTCTGATATAGCTTAAAAACATCTTCCAGTAGATAATTATAAATGCGTACGCTCAATGCCACAAGTTAATTTTATATCCATTTTAAACGAAACTCAGGAATTAATCGTAGTAGAATAAATTGTTTTTTATAATATCTTAGCATAGAGCTTTCATATCACACAAGAATAATTTATAAATTTCCTCGTTTTCATTTCATACTAGCAGTTACTCAGTACTATGAATCCAGGTGATAATCCGGAAAAATACATGAGTACATCTAACATTATATATAAATTTAATAACTTCTGCGTTTGATTATATGCCTTTAGTCCAGATCTTGACTGGTCTACGAGGACTCCTGAGATGGACACGGACCACGTCCCCGTAACGTCGGTTTCAGAACCTCGGCTTACATGGGTCTGACCGATATGTGGTCCTGACCATGAGTCCAACAATGTTTACAAGTAGATTCAGAAGTACATTTTTCCACAAATGGTTTCCAACATGCTACGATTATGTACTTACGTCATAACTGTTCTAAATATAACCGTTTTATTTGGTAGTTTAAATTACGGAAAATTGCCAAGTGTAAGATTTTCATCCTTTATAAATAAATATTTCATATCGAAAGAGAGTTGAGATATGAGAATGCATTATGTTAGATTGTATTATTATAAAATTGCCTTGTTCTTTTGTTTGTGAAAAAATATAACATATTTAAAATAAATTATTTATTTTTCGCAAACACAAATTTCATTTACTGTTGTACTTAAGCTATCTATTATCCATTTGAAACAAATATACTTTGAGATTCCTCTAAGTAAGAGGGCAGTTTCACCCAAGATATTTTAAAATTTTTTAGTTACCTTTCTTTTACCAAAGTATTTTTCAAAATAACAACGTTTGAATTTAACGTTAGGAAAAAATTATAGTAGCAAGACTTATCATGAATATTTATCATGAAACTTATCTTACACACATATCTACGTAGCTCGAAAGCACATCTATGAAAAGACACATTGATTCTTACAAATTGCGTGACCGAAAACTATTTGATATCATTAGTGTTACTGTCTAGTCAAAAGTTTGTATAATGTTTGTCAATTTTCTTTTAATTTGTAGGAGAAAAGTGTGACGATTGGGACAAAATGATTTTAGAGTAGCTTTTGCTCTAAATTATACTGATAACGACCTGTAGTAATTTAATTGAATCTTTGAAAACATTTTACTTCAAACCACGAATACAATCAAGCATAGTGCATTTTCATATCCATTACCCTCATTATGAGATAAAACCAATACGAGGGATATGAAAATAAAAACAGATGTTATAATTCGTAGCGGTGCCGTTAATCTTGCAATTGAGAATTTTCGGCATCTGAATAAATATACCAATTAAAGCGGTTATATTGTGCACATTGGCGACGTCATCTCTATCCACTATTGGTGCAAGTTCAGAGACACACCTTGGCCGGACCCATGTAAGCCTAGGTTTTAAAACAGCAGTTACCGTAGACTTAGCTGCCCACGTAACACGGCAAAAAAAAAAAATTACACAATCAATGTTCGCAATGGGGTCACACAAAAGTTCTAAATTTCTCTACTGGCTGGCGATACATTGCAGTAAATTATACTACACTGTATATGCGGGCCGCGTCAAAGGTTGTAACATAGTAGTACAGTACTACCTATATAAAAACCATATTACAACTCAGTGTCTGAGCGTTTTTAATTCGTTCTATGGAAGCTAACGAATTCGGTCCCCTGTGCAGGCAGCAATGAAATTGTTATGTGCAATTTTGAGTGCTGATTTACCAAATTCTCAGCGGTAAAAGGAAAACACCATGAGGAAAACTGCATGTCTAAGATATAAATTTAAAAAAAAATTAGAAGACACGTGAAGTCCGCTAATACGCAGTGGAGCTGCGTGGTCTGCTGTCATGGTTGTCTATACTCTAGCACTCTTTCCAAAAAGGTTTATTCAGATGCAGGGATTATTAAAAATATGCTTTCTTTTAGTTTTATTAGTGTGGAACTATAGAAACAAACTGCAGCCACGATAAGGAATCCTGATACACTTGCATTATCGTCTCTGAAGACCAACTAGAGTGCTTGGATACGAAAGAGCAGCGTACAGAGCTACTAATTTATATTCGTCGCACTGACTTATTCACCATAAACACACGGGAGCAACCAAATCGACTCAACCTATAAGCGCACATACATTTACGATTTTTTCAACAAACTTACATTTTATTTATAAAAGCCATATGTGCATTAGAACCATATGTGATTGATTGATTAATTAATGACATATAAAAACCATATGAATTGACTTGATTAATTAAAATAACATTAACCCTACTACGGTCTCGAAATTGACTGCCGGGCACTGACAAGAGCGCCTTCAATTTGTTCGAGAGCATCGAACAATAGGAGTCATTATTGTTCACTGATGAATGTTGATTGTGTCTACATAGCAGTGACATCACAGGCAGGATCTACAGGCGACCTGGTAAGCAATCACCCGATAGAAGAAAATCGAAGTACAATCCTCTCTTTCATCTCATTATTTGCTAACAAATGCTGACACAACCGCTTATCTCAACAAACCTTATTTATTAACTTTTGAGTCTATAGTAGATTCGATTCTACTATTCGAATTGACTTTCGTCATGGTCTTAATCAACAACAAAGCTATGATAGTCTTCGATTTAATTATGAAGCCCCATCTCGTGCCACTGTTTACAAATTGGTTTAATGAATTTAAGCACGGGCGTAGCAATCTCAGTGATGATCTGCGTCAGGGACGTCCTTCAACAGCGACATCTGCAGATAACATCAGTACTGTGCGGCGTCGGATTTCCCATACTTTGACCGAAGCCCAGCCTTCGCATGGACTGGTGTCGCGAGACGTTAGAAAAGTTCAACGGAGGAGACCCGAATGCTGTATTTGACATCGTCACAGGTGATGAAAGCTGGATATATTTCTACGAACCCGAAACCAAAAGACAATCTGCTCAGTGGGTGTTTCCTTTTGAGAATCGGCAATCTAAGGTAAGGAAAGGAAGAAATCAAGGAAAAAATATGATTGCCTCGTTCTTTGATCGGAAAGGTAATTTCGCGACAGTTGTGCCGGAAAATGGAAGGACAGTTACTGCAGACTGGAATGTTATGCATATTGTTTGCCTGTTGTCTTAGAAAATGTCCGACAGCAGCGCCCTCGAAGCAGGGTCCTTCTTCACCACGACAACGGTTTAGCGCACTCCGCAAAATGAACAGTTGGATATTTAACTATGGCAGGTGTCGAGATAATAAGCCCTCTGCTGTATAGTCCTAACCTGATGCCCTGCAACTTTTATTTATTCCCAAGAACTAAGGGTAACCTTCGAGGTTGCTTTACGAGCCCTGAAGGTGAGTGCGTTCGGAAATGTCATAGAAAGACACCTAAGGAAGAATGGCTCCACTGCTTTTCTCAGTGGTTCCATTGAATGCGAAGAATGTACAGAGAGAAACGGAGATACCTTGGAAAACAATAAAAGTATCGACAACTTTCTACATTGAGCCTTTTTTAATTTCTAAAGACTTTCGGTGTGATCCGTGTACCTTACCACCTGATATAGCCGTAGACAAAGTACAATTTGAAAGAACGACCGAAACGATCCTAACCTCGACAAAATTTATGATGGCGTTCATCATAAAATATATTTTAATGGAAATATGTTGAAAATAATGAATAACGGAAATTATTAATAATTAGTTTTATATAAAGAGATTTATATTATTAAGAAGGCAATAATTATTGAAAGTTCATAGTTATAAACTTGCTCCCAAATTAAAGAGAACGTTTCTATATTGGCGTAATTATTTAATACTTAAAGCTCCACTCTCCCGACATTATGCTCGTAGTTTCATTTTATTTATTTTTAATTGTAATATTATTATTAAATTTATATCACTAATGGACAGTACCGCAGTCGTGTTGAAAAGTAGTAATAGTATACGTAATTGAAATTTAATTACCAACATTATAAATAAAGTAAGTGCTTTGATGAATTTCAAGTATTTTTTTTATTTCAAATCAAATAAATGGTTATTCACCTTAAATTAAAAACATCTTATATTTTCCATAGCCCATATATTTAACTAACAGCTTAGTAATTCCAAAGTGAAACATTGAAAATGCGGAAGAGTAACTGTATACATTTTTAGTTGTCTTTTACAAAGTTAACATTGCTTAAGCTGGCAATACGTGTAGTAATTTACTCATTTTAAATTATTCCTTTTAAAGAAAAATTGAATATTATTTTGGACGCCACGTAACAAGCCGTCACCGACAGCCAGCAGCTAGCAATCGCTGACGGCAACGTGCGAAATTAAAAAACTAAAACGATTAACTTTAACAAAGAAATCCCCAACCTGCCTGAATCCTTCATCTACAATAATTATTTTCTCGAACTCGAATACTCGAGCAACCTCAGTTCGATCGCAGGTGCCAGCATCAATCAAATTATTAATTCCAATTTAAATTTTTGATTTAACACGTGCTGCACGGTCGGATTGCGTGGAATACACAAAAAAGGCCACTATTAGTAAACCTGCAGCATTGTTACGTATATGTATGTCGCTATTTTTACTATAATACTTTTAAAATATCTATTTCGGTGTAGTAAGCAGGTATACTAACCATTACATCACCCGATTGTCAATTTCATATAATATTAATACAAAAAGAGACGTCTATATTTATATGTAAAGCCAAGCATCAGCTTCTGTTGTTGCACGAATGGGCCGGCTCGACCGGGGAAGTACCACCGCTTCACGGAACACTGGCGTAAAGAAGATGTGTCATAAACTTCTGCGTTTCGTCCGGTGAGTGAGGAAGCCGGAGGTCCACCACCTCCCCCCTTCCTAAACAACACAGGATTTCGGAAAATTTATCCCAAGAGGGTACTCGGACTTTCAGTTTAGAGAATCCCTCGCTGGGCATTCACGCTCAGGCTACCCTATGCAACCTGAGCGTGTATGCTCAGGCTGTCCTGTTCTGGAGGGAGGCAAAATTCCGCTCTACAGCCATCCTACCAGGGGCAAACGGAGCAAAAAGACTACGGCAGACCCTGTGGATTTCTGAAATATCAGGAGACTTCATTCCAACCTTAACGCCGTCCACTACCATCTTGAGACTTGCTTTTTCTCACAGAAACGCAGATATCTTCTCATACCCCTCCTACCCGGGGTACAAGTTGGAACACTCGTTTGTGTCGCGGGCCGGAGTGTGTGTATACGTCAGAAATGATATCTGTTCTCGACGCCTCGGCAGTCTTGAAGGTATGGACCTGTCCATCCTTTCACTGCGCGTAGACAACGACGACCAACCCCGCGTATATGCGTGCCTTTATACGTCCCATAGCGGTAATACCGAAACTGGCCGACTCATCGATCACATCCAAATATATATATATATAGTATATAGATACCCGGCGACTTTAACGCTCACCACGCAGAATGGCTTGGATCGCGTACAACCGATTACGGGGGGAGATCTGTTAATGACTTTGCTTTGGCATATCATTTGACACAACTGGTCACTTCGCCTACGCTGGTTCCTGACGTGGAGGATCATACCTTCCCTGTTGGACCTTCTACTGACCAGTACGGTTTCCGTCGGTGTCGATCAGCTGGTGATCTTCGGGTCTACTTGACTTATCGATGGGCGCAGGCAGTCGAGTCCAAGGGAGAGGCCTTGGTGGTTAGTCTGGACGTAGCGAAAGCCTTTGATCGGGTAGGTCACCAGTTTTCTATCGAACCGTAGCCTCAAGGTTGTAGTCGACGGTGCATGCTCCGACTCCAAACCAGTGAATTCTGGTGTTCCACAAGGCTGTATGCTGCCTCCTATCTTGTTTCTTCTGCATATCAATGACATGTTGCAAATTAATAACATTCATTGCTATGCGGATGCAGGGGAATTCATGTATGTGGGCTTATAAGTTGGTTCGATTTGGTGACTCCCGAATGTATGTAATAGATAGATAGATAGTGTTTTCCAGATGATATTTTTACGGCGTGTTTACAAAGCACTGAACTAGAAAATTTTATCACATATGAAAAAAATCTGTCTAAAAAAACTCTCATGCTAAATGTCTGAACTTATTTATTTATTTAAAGCAACTAGTCGATTCCTAAAATTGGTCCGATATACTCTGATAGACTTCTTATAACCGCCAGGTGGATTAAACCTCTCGCTTCCTGTCTTTTACTACCCCTAGCTTCTTTCTTTTATCATGGATATAAAAACATAAGTGATCCGTTTTAAAATATGGCATGTTATTATATATAAGAACAATAGTATTAACAATATAACGCTTTAACACATCTCACTTTTCTCTCACATCGTACTAACCCCCGAATCATAAATCGAAGCAAACACTACGTATGTATTTGCTTTTGTTTTCCCGTTCACATCTCAAACGTTTTCAACAAGATATTAAAAGTTGATTTATGTATCAAACTTATATTGTAAAGTACCAAAATATAAGAAACCTCTATTCTTAAGTCTATTCCCTTGCAATTTAAGCAGAGGTTTGATAAGGTTAAGAGGCTGAGAAATAAACAATATAGATTTGTAGTGACAATACACTGCCTCCAATACTGCAAATACTATAAAGAAAACGAAAACTTAAATATTACCAATCGCTGAATACTATTTCCAATGATAAAATTTAAAATAACGGTTACGTTGAATATATACTCTTTAAATAAAACAAAGAATAATTCAAATGTTTTTAAGAGAAGTATCGTTGTGAGTACAAACGATGTTAATAAATTGGGTAAGTTATTTTGAAACTTACTGCCCATTCGAATCTCAAAATGGGCTAAAAACTACTTCAAAATTATAATTCTATCTGATTTTGACTCATGATCTTACGTATATTAAGATGTTCGTTTTTTGTATAAGAGTAGTGTACTTCTAATGTATAATTGAAAAAAGAAAAATATAAATAAATGTTAATTCCAAATTATACAGAAAATTATCAATTTATCATTTTATCGTATTTGATGTTGCTAATCATGACGGATATTATTAAAAAAATCGAATAGTCCATATTAATATAAAAAAATGGTGGATTTGTTATTAATTGAAACTCTCCAGTTTTGGGTTTTTATTTAATTATTATTAAGCGTAACGATACACGAACGTACAGAAGTGAAATTCAATGGGAATTAAAATTCGCAACAAATAAAAAAAAATTGTGATACATTTGAGTTTTCAGGGAAATCATTATGACTTTGAATGTCAATACTTATTCTACCTAGAATGTTTAGCGGAACCTCCTTTAAAACATTTCAAATAACACTTTCCTTAATAAAAATCACCGAACTAACTTTCAGGAAATCAAGAAACATCTACGAGTCATCACAGACATAGTTTCCAAATTTAAAGGTCTTGAAAGACTGCTTGAGGCAAAGGATCGCAAAGATCTGCATTTAAATGCAAAGTATAATAAATGTAAGACTAATATCATAATATCATAAATAAGTATCTCAGAGACAGAAAACGAAAACCTAAATCATTTGACAACCGTAAAAGCTTCAATAATTATAGGTAAGCTGAAGTAGGAGATTTACAGAATAGAAAAGAAATAAATGCGATAAGATAGCCCACGATAAGATAGCCTTTTATCTTCCGAAAATCTAAGGTTATCTAACAATAATTACATCTAGTACTGCGGCGTAAGTCTACTAGGTAAAAAAAGTTCACCCTGCAACCAATTACAACTCTGTTTATATAAATTTTAGTAAAGTTTAGTTACATTATTTAAAATGAATATATTCCGATTTCTGAAATATAGTATAGCGGAGCGGGTACTAAAAGCTTACATACCTCAGAGTTTTTATTTCTACCTTGTTCGGTAAAACCACAAAACGTTAAAAGCTCGCTGCAAAATTTCTGTTGCTTCAACATAAAAAAGATATCGTATCGTTCTATTTTCGGTTTCTGTTTTAAATATAATGTAGTCGTCTATTCTTGAGCGTTATATATGTAGCAATTATAAAATATGCAGTATAAACTGTAATTTTTCTGTTTCTTTAAAATAATGGCTGCGACGTTAAGCTTCGCAGCCATTATTTTAATAGTCTACCCTATGCAACCTGAGCGTGTATGCTCAGGCTGTCCCGTATATTCTGGGGGGAGGCAAAATTCCGCTCTACAGCCATCCTACCACGGGCAAACGGAGCAAAAAGACTACGGCAGACCCTATGGATTTCTGAAATATCAGAAGACTTCATTCCAACCTTAACGCCGTCCACTACCATCTTGAGACTTGCTTTTTCTCACAGAAACGCAGATATCTTCTGATACCCCTCCTACCCGGGGTACAAATTGGAACACTCGTTTGTGGCGCGGGCCGGAGTGTGTGTATACGTTAGAGATGATATCTGTTCTCGACGCCTCGGCAGTCTTGAAGGTACGGACCTGGCCATCCGTTCAATGCGCGTAACAACGGCGACCATCCCCGCGTATATGCGTGCCTTTATACGTCCCATAGCGGTAATACCGAAACTGACCGACTCATCGATCACATCCAAATATATATATATAGTATATAGATACACGGCGACTCTAACGCTCACCACGCCGAATGGCTTGGATCGCGTACAACCGATTACGGGGGGAGATCTGTTCATGACTTTGCTTTGGCATATCATTTGACACAACTGGTCACTTCGCCTACGCGGGTTCCTGACGTGGAGGATCATACCTTCCCTGTTGGACCTTCTAGTGACCAGTACGGTTTTCGTCGGTATCGATCAGCTGGTGACCTTTTGGTCTACTTGACTTATCGATTGGCGCAGGCAGTCGAGTCCACGGGAGAGGCCTTGGTGGTTAGTCTGAACGGAGCGAAGTGCCTTTGATTGGGTAGGTAACCAGTTTTCTCTCGAACCTTAGCCTCACGGTTGTAGTCAACGGTGCATGCTCTGACTCAAAACCCGTGAATTCTGGTGTTCCACAAGGCTGTCTCCTACCTTGTTTCTTCTGCATATTAATGACATGTTGCAAATTAATAACATTCATTGTTATGCGGATGCAGGGGATGCGTTATACACTGGCCGTACCAATATTCCTCGACAAAACGTCAATAAGTACCGGACCAAACTTGTGTCCGAAGTCCAGACTTTGTTAAACTAAGTTTCAGATTGTGGCTGACAAAATCTAGTCCAATTTAACCCCACGAAGACTCAAGTATGCACGTTATCAACTTAAAACATTCCCTTTGTTGCATCTCCTTATTTTGAAAACACTCCCCTTGCCACCTCAGCTGGTATCGGAATCCTTGACGCTGACATATAGAGCGACGTTCAGTTCCGCGGTCACTTGGAGGGTAAGGCCAAATTGGCCTCTAAAAAACTGGGCATGCTTAATTGAGCGAAACAGTATTTCATATCGGCCCACTGTTTGCAACTTTACAAAGCCCAAGTTCAGCCTCATATGGAATACGGTTCTCACCTCTGGGACGGGGCACCCGAGTACCAGCTTCTTCCGTTTGACCGCATTCAACGGAGAGCAGCTCGAATCGTTGATGAGCAAATACTTTCCGATCGGCTTGATTCACTGTTGTTGCGAAGAGATATTGCATCTCTTTGCATTTTTTACCGAATTTACCATGGAGAGTGTTCTGAACAGGTTTTCGGAATAATTCCACCCGCTGAGTTTAAACATCGTACATCACGAGAGAATTCAAAATTTCATCCTCATCATCTCTTTGGTTGGCAATCCACCACTGTGCGCTTCACGCGAAATTTCCTGCATCGCACAACTACTCTGTGGAATCAGGTGTTTCCGAACCTTGACTTAGGGACCTTTAAGAAAAAAGCCTACACCTTTCTTAAAGACCTGCAACGCATTTGCGACTCCTCTGGTGTTGCGGATGTTCATGGGCGGCGGTGTTCACTTACCACTAGGTGGGCTGCATGCTCGTTTGCTGCCTAAACTATAAAAAAAAAACTTAATAAGTAAGAAGTAGTACTGTAGAAAATATGTATATGTGAAAGCAAAGTTTCCACAGTTCTTAAGATTGTGAAAAAGAAACCTTTTTTGTTCGAAGGACTTTCTTGACAAGTGCATCACATCTATATATTCTTCATACACTTCGTGTTTGCAGAGTACTGATCTACGATAGTATTACTTACTGAGTAAGTACAGAATATAAAATAACTTTATTTGAAACTATATTATTTAACATTTTAATTCCAATTGTTATTAACTCTATTTAGAAATGTTTGTCTTTTTAAAATTTATGTAAGACCCATAACCATTAACGTAATTTGATAATATAAAGACATTATCAAAATATTTTCGTAAGTATAATAACAATAAAAGTTTACAAACAAAAAAATTTTAATTGTTTGTGATTTTTCGTATTATTTATCCTAGATAAATAATTTGTATGTAGGTATTTCATATTCATGAATAAATTCAATAAATTAAAGCATATTGTGTAAAAGTTAAATTGTGATGTTATTCAGAGATTATAAAGAACGCAGTATGTATTTCAAATTAATAAATTTTAATTGCAACATTCCATAATAAACTAGTAATAGTTTACGAGTTCATCCCGTTGCTACAATGTTTTAATATACTGTGATTTCCGAAATACACATAATTTAGACTCAACTTATGAAGGCTTACCGCATGTCTTATTTCCTACCTTGTACGTGGAGCATACTGAAAATTTCTGTAACTGACAACTTAAAATAAAAAAGCAATTTTAAGCTATCGAGTGGAGCTATAAAATGATAAAAAAGTTTAATAGAGGATAGTTGGGCTGTCTTTAATATCGTGACAGGTGACGAAACGTAGTTGTACTGCTTTGAACCGGTAGACAGAATGGGTCTTGTCTTTTGAAGACTTGCCGACGAAAGTTAAAAAAGTCGGAATACCAGCAAGAAGATGGTTGCGTATTTTTTTGCCAAATCAGGACATTACACTGTCGTGTCGCTTGATAAACAGAGGACAGTGACTGCAGATTGGTACATAAACAATTGCTTGTCCAGTGTAACAAAAAATTGGGGAAAAGCGTCCCGAAAAGCAATGCCATCCTTCACTACGATAACGAATCCGCACATTCCGTTAAGGTAACGAATACTTATTTGAAGGCAACAAATGCCTCAAATGTGGAACTGATGACACATCAGCTATACAGCCCGGACCTTGCAACTTCTTTTTAAGGTTTCCGATTTACGTGCCCGGAAGCGGCGGTGGATACATAACCACGAAGCCTTTTAAGCTCTACAGAAGACTGGATCTACTGCTTCACACAATGAATCCAACTAATATAAATAGTGAGGGCATATACTTCGAAAAACAAAAAATGTATCATAAATATAATATCTATAATATCTATTTATCAATATCCAGAAACTTTCAGTATGATCTAAGTGTGTTTAAACCAAAAAATTGTGAAAAACAGTCCTCATACAGTTTCACTCGCTTTAACGCATAATAATATAACTATATTATTATCTCCATACAACTTATGACACACTCACTCTTCAACTACATCATCACTCACGCATAGGTATCCATATTTATCCTAAACAATGAATTATCTTAAAGATGCGTGGCAAAAGCCATCCCAACGAAAAATTCTAAAGAAAACTGGAGGAGACGTAGTCCCTGTATTTCCTCTGACTGTGCATTAAAAAAAAAGATTGAAACGAACGAACAAAACGCTCTTGCCTCTGTACCACTCTCTGAATTTGCCAGTCATATTTCTGAAATTTGACATAAAATTCGTATCAATTGAAAAATTTCTCTTATATAACACATATATTTATAAATTTATTTTACAATATGACTCACTGTACCCGCGATTTCATACACGCAACCAAGCGCTTTTTCTTCAGATTCGCGTTAAGCGTGCACAAGATGCAATTTTAAATTAATGTATCAATTTTATTCATCCCGCAATTCAAATAAGGTAAACACTAAATGTACCTCCAAGCTTATCTCAATATATCACTGAAACCACATTCAGCCATTAGCGTACACAAACACTAACAGACTAAAAGTCTGTTACGATTTAATTATATTATGTATAGATAAAATGAAATTTATGAAAAAAAATTTAAATGATTAATAATTTAAGCAAAATGAAACTTTGTTTTAATTACAAATAAACGAATTATTTAAATTTCATAAATATTAACATGTTCCATTCCAATTCAAATAAACAGAATACTCCTATATTGGCCTAGTTTAGTAATTTTAGGTCATTTAACTAAAACGTATTTTTAATAATAATTAGTGCCCATAATTAAAATTTTATCTTTATTAAATCTAATTTAGATAAATTTCTGTGACGAAGGTCTACGAATATATTTTAAGAGCATCTTAAACATTATCCATGTATTTCTAGTTGATTTCGACCTCGACAATGTATTTTGGTGTTGCCATATGATATTAAATGCGCAAAATATACTCACCTTGCGCATTATGTCTAGAAACTTAGCATGTACATATATGTAAAGCAAAAGGCGCATTTTTATATTCGCTTTTAACGATACCTTTAGGATATAAAAAATAAATAAAATACAATTGCTTTACAAAGAAATATAATAAATAATGAAATAAATCATAAATCCTATGATATAAATATTTATTAGCCAGTGTAAAATATACAATATGAATTTCAAATAATTTACATACACAATTCCACTATAATATAACGGCTGCATGTAAAAGTTTGAATCGAAGTATTCCATTGTTACAGCGAACTGGCTTGAAAATAGCAATTCCACGACCATCGAAAATTACATTTCATTGGCATCAGTTATGCTCTCGGTTTAATGTGTGTCTAGGAATTCGCACTAGAGATTCCTACACCTCATAGGATTTTAGTATAAAATAAAAAGTATATCGGTTAATTTTTTGAAGATTAATCCTACCCAAAAATGAATGGCTTACGTGAGATTTTATCAAACGTTTGTGTGCATGTCCATTCAACGTTAGCCTAAGGCACTTTTTAATTTCAACTAAAGTTATATTTCGCTTATTTCGCCTTTCTGAGGCAGTCACTTAGAACATTGTAAGTAACTACTAAATAGATAAATACCGTCTCTTACCTGCTCAAACGTACCAAAACTTTATCATATTTATATCAGATATGCTATATATATATTATAGCTTTTTTGACTTTATTAAGGGCAAAATTGTAAAATATCCTTTACAAGCTTGCCCTAAAATTCTATTGAAAGTTACTTTTTTATGAAAATAACACACAAACAGTTCACCTGATGGTAAGTGATTATTGGATAGCACATTAAAATCTCAAAAATATCTCAATAAAGTTACACTCACTCAGACGCACTCACAACACTCATTACACATAGTATAGCATGGCAGCGTTATTGCCCTTCTCCGATCTAGCAGACCCTTTTATGCTTGGGCTAATAACATATTGTAGTGTGGGTCTTTTATTAAAAGAAATCAACCGATCTACAGTATAATAACACTGCGCCCTCCAGGCATTTGTGTTTAATTATAATTAACGGTACAATCATCATCAGCAAATATTGCAGGACGCTCAGCACGATACTCGGTTACTCTCATCAATCCAGTTCTTACTAGCCATCTTGCGAAGACCGCCGTTTCTGTTCTGAGGGCGTCCTACACTGCATTTGACGGTACGCGAGCTCCTCTCAAGAACTTGTTTACCCCAATGGTTATCGTTTCTGCTGCTAATTTGACCGGGCCATTTCCACTTTTGCTTGCTAATTAAAACAGCTTAATGCGCTACATAAATGTGAAATTTATCTTAGTTTTATTTATAATACCTTTCTCGTTAAAAACAAGTCAATCAAACGATTTCTATAACTGCGTATATGAGACGTGTGAGAGAAAAACATATCTATGTCACTGAGTTTTATGAACAAGCATCGGGTAACGTTACTGCCGATGAAATGACAATATTTTTCCACAGCAATAAACTTATTTTTCAAATATCTGGAATCAATTGTTCACTAAGTTAACATAAAGTTGTGTATCTAAATTAGTTTTTTTTTATCTCGCTCATTATGCGTACATATTATCTATGCTAGTTTAGAACGGATATTTGTGGGAAACATGAGCGCCAGTACCAAAAGCGTTATTATTATTGTAAGAGCCAGCTACGTTTAAAACACCCACGACTTGGAATTTGTGTTACCCAAATAACAATTGAAAATTAGATACAAACCTTGAACCCTTGTCTTACAAGACAGGTACACAGACTAATGTGCTAGACGGCACGGCCGTCTTTCACGCATAAATTGTATAACAGTATAAACACATTACTCTTGGTGTAAATTCCCAAAACAAACATTAGTTATTGAAAATACTGGAATTTGTCGTTATTGCACATGTCACTCAAACATCAAATAATTGAACTATTTCAAATAATTTAATATCCCATGTTAGAAAAGCATGTTACAAAAGGAACGTCGCGTGTGGTTAGTCATTTGTAACTTTGAAAGATACCAACGGAATGACATTTTTATAAGTACGTCACACCCAATTAAATATATAACTTGTTAAGTTATATATAACGTATCTAAATTTAAAATTTATTTTGGCTAAATAATATTTCAGAAATAATATTGTAAATACGTTATTCTTTTGAATTTCGATACACTATTAATGTGATTGGAGATGATTATTGACAAGCACTTTAAAAAGCTTATTAAAAAAAAACATCCATTAATGATATAAATGTGACATTAATGAAATAAATTTGTAATTACAATTCAGCTTACTTTTTATCTTTGTCTATTACTAAAACTGCTATCGCACTCCATTCTGTTGATTGAAATGTATGGCGTCATTTAGAACATTAATGATTTACTGAGTGTTGTAGTGAGAACTATAGTAGTCGGATTCCAATAAAAGAATAAATAGATGTCCCTTACCCAACCTCCAAAGCGTAACTGCACGAAGATTTTATGATTACTGTGCCCCACAATTTTATAATAAAATGATTATTGATAATGTTACTAATAATAACCATAAATTTAAAAAGACGTTATACAATATCCTCAAAACGTTAGATTACGAGTCCACTGAAAAGCTTTTGGAACGAGTTGAATGGAGACCTTTTTACACACACACCATACATACATACATATCCACACATGCACATACACATTGTAGTTTATATCAATAGTTTTCAATTTTGTTTGTTTTTCATTTTTATTTTATTTAGTTTTTTCTCTATTGCTCTTTTTTTTAAATTAATTATGTTACTAATAGATATATACTATGTAACTAGTAACATTGATTTTGATTGGAAAGACACTGAAGCTTGTAACACAGTTTACACAAGCACGAGCTTCAGAGTTACCACAAACTTGTAATTATGTCATAGTAAATAAATAAAGATTATTATTAAAAAAAAAATTATCAGCTGCGAACAGACGACTCCTACAGAAAAATTATATAGGCAAATTAATTTTTGCAATGAATACAGAGGCAGATTATTTGTGAAATGAAAGGAATTTTCCTTCATATTCTATTTGACCCTTGCAACCATGCAATATAGATTCAAAAACTGCAGATACGCGTGTTTTGCGTAGTAACTTGGAGAATGAAATTTATTACTTCAGATTCCGCCCTTGGTAGCTGAGTCGTGAATACGTTCACTTATACTATTTGAAAGTTAAGCAAATGGAGTTTTTTTAACGTGGATAAAAAGTAAACTATAGCCTATACACGTAATATAGCATATAACGTCTCCCATGGCCGAAATATTCACATAGTTAAATGTAATTTATGTATATATAATTTTTAATCTCTTTTTTCAAAAGCTTTTTCTTTTCTTTCTGTCTGCCTTTTGCAAACCGGTAACGGGTGCATAATTTTGTATAAATAAAATAAATTTATACTCATTGAATAAAATATATATTCAAACATGTTTAAATACGTATGAATTAGGTGTGAACATTATTATAAATTAAGCACAAACGAGAAAAACTAAAAATAAGCAATCGTTTGTAAGATACCTTGCTACTGGTACTGAAATTTAGATTCGATGTATTAAGAAGAAGATGGATAGGATAAGATGAAAAATAGATAACACGGTGACGTAAAACTGAATACTTACGATGACATAGTAGTCATAGTTACATATGCCAAAGATGAAACGAACGCAGTTACTGAGCTGGCGATCAAGTGCTTAGTAGGTCTTTAGCAACGTCAGTGTAGCGCACATCAGCGCAACCTAGTATAGGTAATGTTAATTTCTGTAATCTTATATTATAATAAAAGCCTCAATAGCCTAATGGTTTAGGGTACGGTCTACGAAACTAAAGGTCGTAGGTTCGAATTCACCATTCGACTCTTTTCGTGAACCATCTCCTAGCACAAGCATTTTCAGCTTAGTTGGAGTGGTTAACCAGAATATTCGTAATGTTAATAGCACTGCTAATATTCTTATTAAAAAATATATATATAAAAATAAAGTAGAGTAAATCTTATATTTAAAAAAAAGTTATCATATGTTCAACCGTGCAGAGAAAACTAATAACTGACGTTAAAATTAAATAATGAAACAATACAATTAATTTATATATATACAATGACTAATATTAAATAATTAAATTAATTGTCAACCTATCAAAGTTTCGGATATGTTCCAAATATATGCAATACAAAAAGTTCAAATACCATGGTTACTTCACAGTCACAACTATTGTAATATATAATTCCGGGATAAGACATTTAAAACGCCGTGCCTCGATTTCCATCCAAACATAAGCGCTGAAAAATATACGACACTCCCTTAATATGATTTAAAGTTTGAAGCCACAAAAAAGTAAAATATTTTTAAAGAAAAAGCAAAGTGTGAGAAACATGCAATCTTAACATGAATCTTACATTTAAACAAAAATTTTGCATATATCCTGTGGATTTAAAAAAATGAGACATGGCGAGAAATGATTGAATAAAAAAAAACCATTTCTTATATCTGCACTATTAAATAATATAATTATCTTATAACCTTTCAAGGGTCTTCGATGATTAAAAAGCATCTTTATAATGCGTACAAAAAAGAAATTAACGAAATTACTCCATCCCTTCTAGGTTTATTGGATTTCGACATACACAGGATAATTCTACTTACCGTATATTGACCGTTGCGGTTGTAATAAATTTTAATAATTGTAATAATTTTTTCATTGCTTATTAACATAGAAACCTAAGGTATAAATTTCTCTTAAACAAATATTTATTGAAATTTATAGCGTTAAGGATTATAGAAATTAATTCTACTTAGAAGCAAATATTTTAATTTCAACACAATCTTATGCATAATTGTTGATTTCGAGAATAATTCAACATTTAAAAGCTGTAATAATGACTATTACCTTCTTTTAACTAATCAAAATTTCTTCATACTCCTATCTCATTCTTTCTCCTTTGTATCGCAAATACAATTAACAAATGGTTTGACTGCACACCACTCTGTTTTAATCAAGGTTTCTTAAATGTTGACGTTCTATTTTGTGCAATATCTGAAACTTCATCATTATCAAAGCAGCCTATCAATAGGCCTACCGCATAGATTGCCACTAAGCTCTATCCTCGGCTACCTACTTTGGATTTTATTTAATTATATTATTATATTATCAACTTAATTCCTTTTTGTTAAGATTGTTACTTAATATACGACCGAAAATCTGTTTTCACTAAACAGATTTTCGGTACATGAAATACGAACGTTACAAATACGTAAGAATAGTCTACGAATAGTAATGTCTTATACCTCCCCCCTGCCGTCCTCCTCAGAGCGTCGGCTTGCTATATACCCAAAAACATTTTTAGGATAAATGAAACAAGGGAAGGCCTAGTTCCGCCGGATATCCGGTTGTTCCCCGTTACCAGATATCCAGTTTCAAGTAATATCATCCGATTGCTCATTAATCTCTTGTTAAAGCTTTTTGTCTTTGTATTTATATATTTCTTTTTCTGATAGCCATATTAAGGAATGTTTATGTACTGTATCTTCTGTAAATTAGGATCGACAGCAGCTCACAAATTAAAAACAATGGACGGCGTATTTGTACTATCATTGAAGTAAGACAAAACTCTAAATGTTTTGGGATTCATACATAATCTCCGTTTGGAATATTAAAATAAGTAGAAGAAAAAGCTTTCCTTACTGAATTTACCATGGGTTGCCTGAGTGCCATGCACCACTGAATGTATTAACGCGGACCTATGCGAGCTGCTATCATTGGTTCCAGTAATAAGAATAACTAAAAGTCCTGAACCTGAAACTGAAACCTGAAAATTTGTCATTAGTCACCACGAGATTTACATGGTATTAACACCCCATGCAACTGTAAGGAATTAGTGTTTTATTTCGCTCCTATCGCCACAGATCGCCATCCTATTGTATATGTATTATGGGCTGTTTGTTCATATTCAATGTCTGAATCAGAACAGAACAAAGGAAATTGAATAAGTTTGAATGAAAATATTTTCTCTTGAAATTTCCGTGCTCTGTAAAGAATTGCGCAGTAGGGTAATCTATGATTGACCGTGCTTCTTTAACCACTTGCTAAATTAAAGAAAGAATTTATACAAGTTTCGACCCTTTATTGATGTACCCCAATGAGCCACTCTGATATTGCATAAGATGTTCATTGACATCCTTTATAGAAGCAAATAGACTAATGATACTCTCGCATTTGTTACCTGACAGAAAATTAGATGTCCGATTATTATGCATGGACGCGCGATGATATATTTCAACATCGACAGGGACAGCGCCCGCCATGCTAGCTAAGAACTTGTGCCAACTGATCTTTTCGCTTTACCTGAAAAATTCAATGCTAAACACTTGCTCTTAAGTAATTTACGATGCCCGACTCCTATTTACGTTCTATCAGCAAACAGTCACCCACATTAAATACATCATAACTATGTAGGGGCATAAATTGTTTTAAGGGTTTTAAAAGTGAGGCTCCAGATAGAGGTGAAAATTCTAGTAAATAAATATGTAATGGATCCTTCGGAATTCCTGTCAATAAAGATTGATAAGATTTATGGGAAACAAAGTTGAGATGATTCCGAATACCCTAATCCTATATAAGTTTCTGGTCTGTGTGCCCGCGTTGTCTCCTGTACGTTTCTACCACCTTTCATTGAAGACAGGAATAGTGTGAAATAGTGAAGCTTGGAAGTCCCGTGCCTAAAATGGTCATCGTACTGTTACTGACAAGTGCCAACCAATTTCTATCATCTCCATAGTATCCAAGATTACGAATGAGCGATTTGCATTGAAATCTCTAATCAAAGTTTTGTTCTATCTCCTTCTATCCTCTCATTATTTCCCCTTTATATCGCAAATACAATAAACAAATGGTTATACTACACACCACCCTGTTTTAATCACAGTTTCACACCTCATGGTATATCTTGAACGTAAATACCGCCTCTGTATTTCACCGAAAGCAGTCGATTTGTGTGACAGTACATGTTATAAATCTATACGATGAGGCCACTGAGAATAACGGTGAAGCTCAGACTGTTTCGATGTCCTTTGAAAGGGTCTAGGGCTAGCCTTAACAGTAAGCTTTCAGTATACAAATCCATGATCTGATCACCAAGATACAGAACTTCCTGTAGGAATGGTTTCAACGGTTTTAACCATTCCTTGTCAGAGGCTATCGCAATAAATGCTGGTGTTCTAAATTGCAAGGGTCAAAGCTCTCCGTAACTCTTCTTATTCTTTTGCATATCAGCAACATGCTGAGCTAGGCGAGACCAAGCACGGCTTAAAACACAGGTTGGTACAGCGGAATAATCTTAAATATTGGGCAATCTCCAATTGGGGCAATGTCAATCTAGTGAGATTAAATGCCACCAAAAATATACACATATCTATTTATCACTAAAAGGAGCTCAGTCACCTTGGCTCCTACTTTCCGCTATGTATCTCTGCAATTCACCGACCACCTTTAGTTCAGTTCTTTAGAAGGTGAGATCCCGTTGAACCTTAACTTTTGGCTGCTCATTGTGTCTCACTGCTAACGTCGTCGTAATTGTGTCATCGTGCAAGAAAACTGGATGTTCTTGTAAAGGTGCAGAGATAATTCACACCAGGATGGCTCTCTATAAAGCATAAGTACAGTCGTGTGTATAATACTGCTGTCATATTTGCGCTGCAAAATTTGAGCTTATAAGTTTGGATTCAGTGCAGAAGGGCTCAGTTCAGTTAACAAGGCTAATTGGTGACTGAGTTTTGGTTAAAGCGAACCTACATAGCCTTGAGCAAAAACTTAAGCTTTAAAATAAGGCAGTCCCTAAGTGTTTTACGGAATATATTTTGTTGATGCAAAGGAGTTACGTTGATTCTCTGCCCCTTTCGTAGTGGTTATTCCTTGCATTCTAACGAAGTAATATGGTCTATCGTTTTAATGCGAACAGTGGAGTATTGGAATAATTTTCCTGTGCAGTACAGTCATTTGCAGAGCTAGTGCGCTGTGCCATCAACGTCTCACAATCTTTATCAATTTAATCAGTTTTAATCACAAATTAACATCAGGTGATGTCGTAAATACGGCCGGACTTGTTCATATAAAAAATAAAAATATATATCAATATACAAAGTGAAAATAGTTATTTGTTATCTTTATCTACATTATTATGATAATATATTTACATTAATTTGATATATTAAAAACATAAAAGTTATCTTATATATTTTCTATTTAAATAACGAAAAATGTTAAGGTCTAAATTTAAGCAAAAAAGATCTAAGAATGTATTTAAACAACTCCCACGACATCTACAGTTTTTATCTAAAAATAAATTCATAAATGTATCGTAATATTAAATCTGGGTCTTGATATAGAGTTTCACAGCGTAGCAAGAACCGCTATTTTGGTAATTTGAACTAAGCAATATAAAAACTTCCCGGATTTATGGATGAGATAATATTTACGCCAACGCATTTACTTTTGTTCATACACTGTCCTAAAACTACTGCCAACTGATTGTATAATAAAAATAAGCTTTCACATCTTTTATTATCGGCGTAGACAATAAATGCAAACGCTATACACATTCCACCAAACTTTTAGGTACCAAATTCATTCAGGGTATGAGGGTCTTCAATCAATCAAACGGTCAATCAAAATCTTCGTATCAATCAAACGGTTTTAATTATATTTGATTATAATGTTATATATATACTATATAGTAATTTAATTATAATAGTACTATATAGTTATAAAAACAATGGACACTTACTATCGTTTTTGGTCAATCAAATGATCATTATTTATGATATTTGTGATTTTAATTAAGCCATGCTAAATGGAGCGATAATAATACCATGTACCAATCTGTTATAGTATATATACGTAATAACAATAATTTTATTACAATTTAAACAAAAAAAATATCTATATTTAATTATATTATAACAGTGGTCTAGCTTCAACAAAAATGGGTCTGCCCAAAACGGGGCAAAACCACCCCCGAACAGCGTGAAATAGCAATATAATGCTTCTATGTTTTATAGAGTGAGTGTAGGGATTGATTTACAGGTGTAATGCTTATGAACGGATTATTAGAAATTTGTTGAATAACATTCCTAAATTCAACACAATAAACAAGCGTAGTGATCCTTCAGTAAAAGCACCATTCTTTTTTTTTTTTTTAAATATCAGTAGAATCTATATTTTCTTTTATTTACTTCCTTGCTTATTTTTCTTATTTTATTTTTAAAAGAATTATAAGTTGTCATAGCTATTTCACTTTACATTTTAATCCAAATTTCAGCAAGAGAGACAACGAGATATCACTTTAAGTGACTTTCAGAATAAACTGTCCTACAAATATGACACTAACCCATAGTGGGTATGTCAATCATTCCAAATACCTTCGATATTACCTTTTTATTTGAGTATAAAAAAGCATAAATATCGTTGGTATTTATTAATATAACCTGTATACTATACCGAAAAATATTAAGAAAGGTTATATTTCTATTTACTTAAAGTTGATATATATTGTAATATGAAATTACACATAAAACTAAATAAGAGCGTTTCCGTACCTATAACGAATGTAATAAGTAATTCATTGTTTTCTTTTAGAATTTTAAAAACTAGATCGGTATACACACATATATATATATACATATATATATATACATATATATATATATATATATATACATATATATATATATATATAAATCGCGATGTTTTCCTACGTCGCCATTGTAAATCAGCACTTCAAATTACAATTAACAATTTCAACGGTACCGGCACCGGGAATTGAACTTGGCTTGCTCTCGTACCGAGAGTAAAAGCAACCGCTTAGTCACTAAGCTTCCACGAATCCGCATATTAAAATACATTTGATCAATTATCAAAAACAATATTTTCATTATATTATTCAAGCAAAATAGCCGTTACTCTTAAAAGAGTATAATATTAATTTGTCTTTTTATTAAAATTATCTTTTAACTATCACAAAGAAAACGGCAAGATAAGAAAAATTTCATATTCTACGCACGTTTTTGCTATAAAAAAAATCCTAAATATCCCAATCGACTTAAGTCTAATAAATTTAACTGAACTCTGCTCCAAATTTAAGAATAGAGATCAGTTAATTTTAATACAAATTGGTAAAGTAGTTGTTTTTATTGTTCCAAATTTACAATTCTCAATAAATCCATCCAGATTAGCCCATATATATCCCAGAAGAAATTGTGAAACAACACTGCTACGTTAAACATAATATAAAGCTCCACATCTCACATCGGTAGGCAACGTGTCAAGCGCAATTGACTTAATTTCCCCACATCTGACAGACAAAAGGAAATTATTATAATGGGTAACGAAGATTCTGGATTCGTTGAAAACACATCCTTATGCCTTGTATTATACATACGTATTTACGTAACAGAAGATGAGATAATGAAAATATTTTGACAGAAAGGAATACAATCTGTGCATTACAAATACCTTCTTTGTGCATTGTGAGTAATCAACAAAGGCTTAGTAGGGTTTATTTTTAGAACTTAAGAAAAGGACGGCAAATTAAACGCTTTAATAGTGAACAGCAGACTTTAAAGTTTTATAATAAGTAGAGTTCCGTGTAGTTGTTTCGGTTATACTTTCATTTATTTAATTACTAAAAAAAAAAATCCGTTACGTTCTAATTTTAAAATACGAATATTAACCGAGAATTAATACCGATATAATGATTGTATTGAGATAGCATAAAACAAAAACATTGAACTGATATTATTATAAACAAAACACATAATTGTAGTGACAGCCAAAACACATAATTGTAGTGAAAGAGTTACTGCTTTTCAAGTTTGGGTACCGCGTCTTACTGCCAATATACAGCTGAAATACAGTAGATTTTTGACGTTTTACTGGTCGAATACGACAACGGCGATATCTTCTAGTTATTACTAAATGACTTCAGCCACGTTGAGTATATTAAGGTGCAGTAGGTATTCACGCAAACACCGAGACACTCACTGCCGGTGCCCGTATCTTGTCGAATATAATGCATGTGCAATAAGCTTTTAATAATATATAGTAAGAAGTCGTAATTTAACAATAATATTTTTTTTAAATATTACGAGCCAACACGCACACTATGATGAGCGATAAAGTGAGTGTGCCTTGTGCCTCGTGACATCTACTTCCATCCTTACCTGAGGAGTGAAAAGAGAGCGAGGCATGCGAAACACTGCATCGTTATGCTACTACGTCACATTGGCGTTCTGTGAGTCTGGTCCCTGTGACCTATTCATATTGCATCTAGAATCTAGCTGCTGCGTAGCTCTACGACTATGAATGAAACATACAACACGCTCAGACCAACAATCAGTTACTCTACACACTAACCCACGTCATATTTTAAAATTGTAGAAAGGCTTTTTTTATATAATAAATGATCAAATTTTTTATATATATAGTATTGAGTCCTATTTACATTGTGAAATAAATAACGAGTCTCCTCTATTGTTACGATACGGAATGACGAGACAATTTCACCCAAAGCGGATATTGGTTTACTTCATAAATTGTTGGTTTTAGGATATTGAAGTTTTATATTTACATTGTATTCGACCCTTTCTGAAACGGTCATATGGCAAACCGTTTTATCGAATGGCCCAACGTTTTATTTCTCCGAATACTTACAGCACCATATCAGACCCTGCATCTTTAATCTCTTTAGCTTATTAGCCAGTAAATGTTGCGAAAAAATCTGCCACAAAAACATTATCATTATGGTATAGAAAACATTTTGAACATTACAATGTTCTTTACGAATTGGCAGACATGATATTTGTCTTCTTTTAAAGAACAAAGGATGATAGACCAGCGTCTAGTTCAACTAATGGTAAGTGATCACTGCGGTCCGTAAACTCTGATGCCTATCCTGTCTCTGAAGTCTATCTTAGACCAAAAGTCGAGATAAAGTTGAATTTTCACCCGTGAGTACTAAGATGAATGCCTATTTACGAACAACAGGACCTCTTAACGTTGGACCAGTAATTTTTTTGAAGCATACCTTTTTAATATTCGGAATAGAGACTTCACACATAAAAAGTGAAACTGTTCATTGGTTTGATAGAGTATTTTATTACAAGGACTAATTTAATTAAACGAAGTAATCTGATTCTAAACATGGCAATTGACACTGTTTCTCTTTTTAGATATATTGATAAAATAGAGTCACAAAGATTTTTGTCTTACTTAAGCTACGAAGTAACGATTATTTATATCATAGAATATGATATCTTGACTATTATATTGTATACTGATTGTAAAAGTTATTTTAACTTAAAATATACATGATTATAACCAATGTGGAAGAAAGATTCTTAAATGAACTCAGACTGACAGTGGGAGTGTAGGATGCCCCCCACTAGATGGAGCGACGACTTACGCAACTTTATGGGAAGTCAATGGATGCAGTTTGCTCATGATCGTGCTTTGTGGCAATGTATGTGGGAGGTTCATAAGTGATGATAACATTATTATTACTTTTCCATTTCTAAAACGTCTAAATATTTATTTACAGTATATTTAGAATATTTATATACTGTATATATATTATATGTATATGTATATGATAATAATAAAACAAATATTTGATTTAAATTATTTACTTATATGTTTAAAACTTTCATAATTTTAATTTTGCATATAATATGTATGAAGCTTGGCTTCTGTCGGGCGTCCCACGACACCTCACATTTTAATAACTTCATAATAACAGCCAAGAGCCATGATAAATTAATATTTTGTATTATGTATATATTTTTTTTAATTATAGTTTGTAATCTTAATTTAAAATCAAAAATAAAGATTTAATAAATCGACCATTTTCTAAAATAATTAGGAAGAAAGAAACACGTTCATTTCTTTCTTATTTTCCTTTTACACAGTGGATAGTTAAATTATTGTCCATTATTTTAAAAGCAGCGAATACATAGCATAATATTTTAATTTTGCGTTGTGTCAAATTTACATAAACAACGTAGCAATTTAAAATCAGTCAATCAATTACAGTGTTTAGCTAAAATGCTATTTGCCGTCATTTTGTTGTATCCGTTTTTGAAAAAGTATTTCTGATGTTCTGTAATGTTACTTAGTGAATTGCCAATGTTTCGTTTAACTGATACAAAGACGTAAATACAAAAAAATGCTAAAATAAAGTAGATCTACATTTTTTTTCGATAAATAATTTCCTTTTCAAAATATATTTAATTAAAGATCTCCATTACCATAAATAGAGTAGGAAATAAAATGTATTTCAGCCTGAACAATGAACCACTGCCAAAACTGCGCATAACAATGGCTGATAAATCAATAGGGGTTTGCAAAGCATCCATTTTCCGGGCTCATTAACCGAATATATGTACCTTCTGTATATACATAATGGACAAATATTCTCTATAGACATCAAACAGAATAATTTTAATTCATATTGTCCAGGTTTCTGAGTGTAGGAATTGGTGAGTATAGGAATCTGGAGACCCTTAATACTGGTGATGAGGGATTCATCTCTATCCTCAGGAGTGACAACGCATTTACATTATGATTCCTTATTTAGGATAAATATGGTTGTCATGGGCCACAAGAATCACTTACCACCAGGTAAACTGTGTGCTCGTCTGTCACCTTAAATGCCATAAAAAAGGTTGCCAGGGCTAGGGCGTTTATTGATGAACAAAGTGAACCGTGTGTATAAGGGTGGTTGTTAATTGGAAAAAATTGTAATATATTTGTTATATAATTTTGTACACACGTAATTTTGTAGGTGGCTCTACATAAATATAAATAACGTGTGCCAGACTAAATCTAGTTTTTAGGAACAAATACGATCGGTACAGGTCCCTGTAAATTTGTTTGTGCCACATCACTATTGAAACGGGACAGGACACACTAGCTTGAGAGTTAACAAAATGGTGACGTAAGTATTATACTATATTGTTGGAACTTGGAAGTTGTGTTGAAATTGTGCCGAGGTCACCGCGTTGGACACCGGACAAAAAGTTTGTGTAATCCTGCAAAAAGCCGTAATAGTCGTATAAACATAAAAAATAAACGCAGGTTTCGCCACTCATTACTCACTAGAGCAACCTAGTCAGGTGAAACCTGGAGCAGAGGGACGCATGTGAATTTAATATAATATTTGTTAATTGTAATTAACGTTTATTCTTGATATTAACAAGTCATTTTATATACAGGGAAAGTATCCGTTGGTGATGTTGGTGGTTGGTGGATTGATGGTAATATTGCCAGCACTCGGGCTGGTCAGCGGTGACGTAAATTTAGGTCCTTGACACTCATGGACGGTGAAGGAGTAGGCCTGACCATTGCCAACAGACCTAGTAATACTAGGTGGTAATGTCACTTAAGGTTAGTCATATGCTCCATTATGAGTGTCAACTGAACTAAAAACTGATAATTCAAATAGATTCAATTGAAACAAACGTTATATTTAGCGGTCTACTCTTGATACTTTTATAATTCCCTAGGTCATACCTCCGTACCGTTTCATTTTATAAATGGAGTGTTGTCAACCATTATACGATAACGTCTAAGGAAACGAGAAAAAAATAACTTATGTTCTCATACAAAAATGTATACACACGTAATACTGCAATAAGAAAAAATACTTATGGTGTTCTTTAATATTCTATGAACGTTGTATAACCGCTGCGTAAATGTGTTCCAATATGAATTTGGGTTTACATTGATTCAGGAAATACCTTACCGCCTAAATATTTATTTGTTTATTTACTACTTTTTGCTTAATTCTATTGTACTTGTGTATTTGATGTCTATTTTACCTGTGATTTGATTCTGCAAAGTTCTATCAGTGATCACTGATACTTAACTGCCTTTTTTTTTAATGTTTAAGGAAATAGGGATCAGGATTTCAATATTATGAGATGGTATGTATATTTTCATGGTGATGACTCGATAGATTGTACATAGATATTCATGGAAGCAGAGGAAATGACACGTATGCTGAAAGACTTTTTTTTAAAAAAAACTACCAAGTTCGATCCCCGGTGCCCAGAATATTGATGGTGTTATTCGCAATTGGACGTGCTAATTTACAAAGCACTGGCCAGTAAACGATAACGATATATATATATGTATGTATGTCTAAGATATAAATTAAAAAATATATATTTTAAGACGTGAAGTCCACAATAGAGCGGCGTAGCAAATTATCTGATATCCTCTCTAGGTAGAGCTCTATACACAGCAGTATTTATATAATGCTACTTTACTATACTTTTTTTTTCAGTGGTACAGCTTTGTTTCTAGCTGCAGAATGGGTCAGCTCGACCGAGGTACCACGCCCTCACAGAATACCAGAATAAAATAGCAGCATAATGCTGCTGAGCTTCGTCTGGTGAGTGCATGAATCCGGAGACCTTTATTACTAGTGACTAGGCATTCCATCTCAGGCCTCAAGGGAGACAATGCATCTGCATTATGATTCCTTGTTAAGGATGAATATAGATGTTATGGGCCGCAGGAATTACCATCAGGTGAACTGTGTGCTCGTTTGTTACTCTCATGTAATAAAAAAAACTTTTATTTCCTTTTTATATAAATAAATATTAATTAATAAACCTAAGGGGAAGTTCAAGTATATAGACAAATATTATACATAATACATATTAAAACGTAGATAATAAATTAATACTTATATATATCGTTATATAATTGTATTTCACACTTAAAAGTATTATACATTTTGTAAAAGTTAATTGACACAGGAAAACGCGAAGGCTTTTGGTTATTGCCAGATTTCATAACTGTTTTGTTTGTTACTATCAATATATTAACAAGAAAGCAGGACATGCATACAAAACATCCAGACCAGAAAACCAACAATTTGTTAAACACAAATATTGTTCTTCAGCTGGGAATCGAACACAGTACCCGCGACACAGTAGCTAGGTACTCTCACCACTACGTGGGCCCTCCATGAATATATATATTATATATAATTTTGTACAACTTTACGTTAAAGACGCTTTCTTAACCCACTTACGTCTTAACAGTGTGCCGGTTGGATACCGACTATCACTAACAAACTTATCTTCGCAGGCGTCACCTTCATCTTACTCGACGCCCTCGTTATAATCTAGTTTATATGTTATGCTTCTATCTATTAAATTCAAACTCACACTTTTCAAACTTATATGAACTTACTCGCCTTGTTCTAATACGAACATAATGGTATATTTACTTTTACATCTACAATCTTGATCATAGTTGATTTTTGTTTTTTTTACTCGTGTTTTATTACACCATATGTATTAGGATTAGATATAGACTAAAAATTTTATGCTTTCTGATTATTTTATAATAAAAGCGCAAAAAATAAAATAACTTTGAAAACAAACTTCCTAATTAATGTTAGACAACTTACTGTCCTATAGTACATACTATGGTAATAGCACAATTTGTAGCGATAGCTACGACTTCCATCTTAGTTTCTTTTAAGCCCATAGCTACACTCAGATAAACTTCAAAAGGTTTTTATACTATAATGTATATTAGATGTGTTCCCCAATTTGAGCTTAGGCTTATAATTTTTTAAAATAACTGCACCGGAAGAGATGAGCTTTTAAAAACAAGTTTTTTGTTGTTTCTTCTCATTTTATACATCTAGCTGATTTTACGTGATATTTATGAAGAATTAAATTAAAAATCAATTTAATTTACTGTCTATCTTTTTTATTTCTTATCTTAATTATTTTTTAATATTTACAAAATATATATATTAATTACCATAACCTCGTTAGTCCATCATTCAGAGAATTCCGTTTCTTACCTCCCGGATCCTGAGTTTGATTCCCGGCATTAGTATTAACAATTCCAAAATAGTTTTCATACATACATAATTAAAAAAAAATGATTAAAATTTGTATAATATGTTTTAAAAATCAAAATATATATTTAGCTGGGCAAAATATATATTAATAAAAAGCTTATCATATCTGATTATATATTATGCCTTAATGGACTCCTGACCGCTCGCCTGCGAATGCAATTTCCTATTTAATATTTATATAATCGTTTAATTTGATGACGCATTAAAGCTAGATAATATACCGCGCACGTGTACTCTAGTTTTATTTCTAGCTTTGTAATCTAGTCTAATTATAATTTAAAACTTAGTTCGTATGCAATATTCATTTTTTTTACTTCAAAGTACTTTTATACTTGATACTGCCACTTGGTAGCGCAAATGCATCGACTAGGTTCTTTTTAAATAAATGGCTTAAATTATGCCAATATTTCCTTAGATGTATAATTCGAGGCAGGGATTTGATTACTAGAAACTTTATTAATTACTAAGTACGAATAAAGGTGACGAGGATCTACCATTACGATTTTTTTAAGTCAGTTAGGGATGGAAAAGTTACTGCAGCTTACGTAATAGTATGTTACGGCTCATATCTAACTTATGTATTAACATTAATTAATAAAAAAAAACTATATAAAAATGGTAGGTGTTGGTGGTCATGGACATCCCCATGGGTGGTGGAAATCACTTATCATCAGTGAGCTACTTGCTCATCACCTATTCTATATATAAAAAAGCAACATAGTAGCGCTACTTTCCACCATCCATCCCTATTTAAGCCGACTAATTTATGGTTACACTTATAACCAATTTTTAACTCCATGATTTGCTATATATAAAGTTTATTTCCTAACAGATTGATATTATGTTTTGGAATGTTACAGACATAGAAAAATATATAGGTTGTGACTTGCTAAATCAAGGAGACTTGGCAGTTCTTCAGACCACTGTCATGTCGCTCTCGCTAACGAGGTCCCACCTTACTTACCCCTAACTACAATAATTATTACCCCGCTAACTCACACATACACATTTTCAACATATTCTTATCAATGAACATTTATATCGGTAAACATTTTAAAGCTACGATTGCTCTTTTTATCTAAATATTAATTTAACCATATCAGTTCGTCGCATAAGATCCAGACTCAAAACATGCTTGCATTTGATAAATTATCTAGTCCAAGATTTTACAACAATGACTTTCAATATTATATTTACTTATTTAGTTTGGTGCTAAGTAAATGTTTTTTTAAATCTCTGATTTATGTTATAAATACCTACAATAAAACTTTCAAAATAAAATCATATTTTGATTAAGATTTTGAAATTTCATAAGTTCATTAAGAATGCATTTATTTCTATTTTATCTTTATTTATTTTTTTCAAGTATCGTTCGCCATCAATTTAAAAAGAAATTAAATGATACCGCCATTAAAGCGGCACAAGACATATTGAAAGTTTCTGGAACTGGCTACTTAAAATAAAAATAAATAAAAAAGCAATTACAAAATTTGAAAATGGAACTCTCTGGGAACATGTTACTTTGTAATTTGCGAAACTCCTTTGTGTTTTCATTGTTGCGTCCTTTAGAAAATAGTGTGTTACTTACAAAGAATTTTACTCGTGTTAATTTTTGTTCAATTATTTTTTTACGATATTCGCTGTGAGCTACAGCTTAAGTCAATAATAGAGTCGCCAGAGACTTCAATTAGCATTTGATAATGAAGCCTCATGTCGCATCTCTGTGTATTCTCATGTTTCTGAGAATTCAGAAGTGGCCGTGAACTCCGCCATGATTAGGTACGTGAAGGTCGGCCGGTGACTGCGGTTACAGATTCCAATATTGAAACCGTAGTGGTACTACATTTTGAAATTGACAAAAAAAACTTGTCAGCAAATTCGTAGTGTATTAGGCATTGGAATTAGCTGAACAGAACATTTCGCATGTTCACCTGAAGGTTCGGAAGCTTCGCACTCGATGGATACCGCATGAACAGAAGATGAGAAACGACATCGTGTCGAGTAGTTCCATAAAATGTTAAAAAAGTTTAAAGGAGGACAGTCACTGGCTGTCTATAATATCGTGACAGATGATTAAACCTGGTCGTACTTCTTAGAACCGGAAATAATAATATTTTTGGGCAAATCAATGGAACAAAAGGACATTACATTACAGTGTCTTGAAAACCAAAGGACAGTGACTGCAGATTGGTACGTAAACGGTTGCTTACCTGCTGTGTTAGAAAACGTTTCCGGAAAGCGTCCTCGCAGCAATGTTTACCACAATAGCGTCTGCACCGCACCTTCCGCAAAGATAGCGAATGCGTATTTGACGGCCTCAAATGTGAAACTGATTACGCATCCGCCATACAGCCAGGACCTCGCAACTTGTAACTTCTTTTTATTTCCGATGAATGAGTTGAAAGCAATTGACGTGGTCGTTACTGAAGACTGCATTCATGAAATGGTTCCAAAGAATGCAAAAATGTGTAAATAGTAAGGGCACATACTTCGAAAAAAATGTATCGTTAATACAAAATCTGGTTTTATTTATCAAAATCTAGTAGATTTTGATAAATGCCTATACACTTTTACTTACACATACAGCTTGATGTGCATGAAAACTTAATTAAAAACTACAATCCAGAACTAACTAACAAAAGTAAATATCTAAATATAATATAATTTACATTTTATTTTATCGATTTTTCTTTCTATTTTTTCATTCTTTATATTCCATATAACTTCTTAAATTAAATTGTGATATCATTATATACGAGGGCATGAAACACGCAACGTATGTGAGGACTTTGTTCTTCTCTGTTTGAGTTTGTTGTGGAATTGTCACTTCGAAAATAACTTCCTACGAGGGTATCGCCAACAGAAATTAGATACTCCTTACTCATTTGTTGGAAACTGGCAAGTATTCACCATCTTAAATTTGCAAAAATTGTAAATTTTTAAATTTGAAAATAGAACACTTATTAAATTGAATTTAATTTTTGTACGTGTATTTTTTCTGAGAGAATACCTGGCGAGATTTTACTCCCAACAGTGGAACTCAGATGACGTGATTTTCGCGATTAATTATAACTGTTAAAAAAACTTTAAAGCCGCAAGAATATTTTCAACTTTTAGTGAGTCGACTTGTTCACAAGCAACAGTTTTTAATTGCTTTGCTGAATTGAAAGAGGACGAAAAAAATATTCATGAAAATCTACGAATTGCATGTATATATGCATATGTAGAGCATGAGCGAGACACTATAATTCATAGACAGTTGTCCCACCGTAAACGTTGTTCAAGATCAGTGTCGTACTAAACTTAACGATGAACAGAAAGAAAGTCGCTTTGTTTGGTGCAAATTTATGATAATTCGACGTAGGTCAGAAAAAGAAGCCAAGGACACACATATACGTAACGAAATATCGTTATATAACTATGGCCCAGAGACAAAGCGACGATGTATATTGCTTTGAAGTTAAGTCAACTCCAACGATATGACGCAGTGCACGAAGCACACAGAACCAATTGATCCCTCATTTTTCTGCAAGACAGGACACAATGCTATTGTAGTATTAGAGGATCAAGAGACATTTAACTCCGAATATCGTCTAAAAGTTTAACAAGCGACAGAACTCAGCAATTCGGCACATTGTCTGCATCATCACGACAATACGCATACTTCTGCCAAAACACTATTTTAATTGAAAAACTAGATATATTCTCTACACTATATATTACTATACTAATCTTTAACTACATTTCTCTGGTCTTTTAAATCCCTTCCAAAAATTAAAGGGCTAGCACAGAAGATGCTCGCTTATGTCTAAAGAAGAGTGGCTGGAAAGTGGGGTGAATTGGAATTTCCGAAGAGATTTAGAGGCATGGATAATTTTACATTTACATTTTAATATTTAGAATTTTGAGTAAAATTTATCTTTGGCATGATTTTCCTATAAAAAAAGAACTCTAATTGTTTCTCCGAATAGCATGAATATTTAAATCTGCAATTTAAAAATATCTGGATTCTTGGTCCGGCGAAACGGTATGGCTGGAAGCCAAGAAGTTTGTCAGGACTTAATGTAGTGTGAACTTTTACTGTGGTAAATTAACTAGGGCTAACAGTAGATAATGGAATCAATTTGCTGAAATTTTGAACGCATTTCAATTTCAAAATAATCATTTCCTCAAATAAATTACTTTGCAAGTTATTAATTAATTTATTAGAAAACTGTTTGACATGGATGGAACATGTGTGGGTGTATTGATAAATTAAATATATATTTTATTTTTTATTTATGAAAACCTCGTAGCTATGATTTTGGACTCAGATCCAGTGGTCGTATAACGTTTGGAACTTACGAGTATATAGGTGAAATACAAATAGCATTTGCTATCTCTGTCTACATCTAATAGAATAAAAGATGAGAGTACTTACTCTTTTATATGACTGTCAACCCTAACAAAATTATTTTCAGCCATCTCTTTACATGCTGTACGTGTACTATGCTATACGAAATATATATATAGTACATAATATTATGTACTATATATATATTACGTATAGCATAATTTAATAAGAATTTTATCTTATAAAAATATCCCTACGAATACCATCTATAAAATGCAACTTTAATAAAATAAAAGTATACTCCTCGCACAGTGCGTTGATAGCGCAAGGGTTTCAAGCAATATTCCCTCCTTGATGTAGATATAACGGTTGCATGAATAAGGCAAGTATCCACTATACTCGCCGCCTTTTACATTCTCCAGGCATATCCAATTTATAGTATTCATAACATGCTTTCTACGATCTTATTGTATATTTTACTAACGTAATCTGAGGAAATATTAATAATTCATACAAAACTTTGCCACATGGATGAATGAATTTGATTAAAAAATTGTTTATTAATAAAAGCCTTGCGGAAATTCATTGAAAACGCGACGGTCTTTAATAAATAATCTTTGATATGTCTTCATATTGTCATTATTTTCGAACGATTTTTTTTTGTTACTTCAATTTTAAGTACTTACCACATACAATTGAACGCGTTTAAGAGATGTGGCGTGCACTTTATTATTATGTTCAAGAGCTGCAGGTTAAAATGGTATGGGGCATACATAGGCCGTAGAACGAACAACCCTCTCCTAAACAGAAATACAACCTCTACAAGTTTTCCGGAAGTCAATGAACCACATTTTGATTGAAGAAGTATTCAAATCTATGACATTTATTTCTTTTTATATATTTATAACTCGAACTCACTAAGCATTGAAGAAATAGAAGATCAAAATAAAAAAAATTAAAAGTAACTATTTCAAACCCGATATTTGATTCCGATTACCGATGCATTCTGGCTTTGAAACTAGGGTTCTTGAATTCCCTTTCCTTGGTCAAACGATTACTCTGTAGGTGCAGATGACAGCAAACCGTACGTCAATGCTTTATAAATCCATTTCAAGTGATATAGGCTAATACTTCAATCTACTTTTGAATTTATTTGATAGGTTTTTAAAAAACATACTTGTTAAAATTCTAAACAGTCATTTATTTGGAACAGAATAGTTTTCAAGTCTTACAAACACTGTTTAATAATTTATGTACATATTAACTAACACTTTTACGAATAAATCTCATATGGAATAAATACTAATAAAAGGTATTTAAACCAAATCTTTCTAACAAACTCAAGAAAATAGTTATAGACCATGTCTTTCTTATGCTTGCCAAAGATTGATATTCTATAACCATAAAACAAATATGATTCAGAGATTAAAATAACGTAACATTTTAAACATAAATAGAAAAAACGGAAAACAAATAAAGAATGATACTCATAGACAATCTAAAACATTGTAAAAAAACTTAAATATAAATAGGTGCATGAACAACGATAAACGGACTAAGATAGTAACTAATTGGTAAGGGCCACTTAATCAAAGGGACCGAGGAAAAGCCAAAGAGAGATGCACAAATGACATGAACAAAACAACTGTAGACTGGACGAACAAAGAATAAGAGAAAAATGTGTGAAAGGGATTGTCTTTTACTCGTTCAGAGGTCCTTAATTCATAGTGTGTATTAAAAAGGTATTTTATATCATAAAGGTCAAAGCTAAACTGACCATAAGACCTTAGTGACCTTGCTAGAAGCACAGACCCAAAAGAACAATACTATAATTTCTAAGCTGATATAAGTAAAGGTGAAAAACGAGCACATGTTCCATCTGCCAGTAAGTAATTCCTGCGGCCAATGACGGTAGGTCGGCAGTCGGTTGTAGAGTGCATTGTCACCGTAAGGACTAAAATGAACGTATCCTCTCCAGAAAATAGGTTCGCCAGTTTTTAAAATTTACTAATCAAAACACAACAGCTTTTATTCGCATGTGAAAGTCTATTCTATTTTTTTATAATATCACATCCATCAATATTACATATATCTACATCCATCCTAAACATAGAATAAAAATTAAAAAATATTTTCATCAAATACTCCGGTACATATACTCGTAGTAACAACTTTACGTCTACAAAAAGAAATAAATGTGATAACATTTAAAATTGTTCTGTTAAGCCAAATGGCTATGAATGCAGCGATATAAAAAACTGCAAAGAACTCTGGCAAGAGATTTCCATTCCCATGAAATCTTTCAGATGAGAGGAAAGATAAACTGCGAGTTCCAAGTAACTCTGGCGAATACCGTTTTCAGTGTATTTAATTGTTATGGAAAACTCGACAATATTTACTCATTGAGATGCTATATTTATTTCTGTTACAATTATGCAAAAGAATATCTTGTTTTGCATATTGTAAATAATAACACACAGAGCTTTTTTAAAACATTTCTCGGTAATCTTATTTTATTTTGATATAGTTGTAATCATGCAAGTCCATAATTAAACTTGTTTATTCGTGGCCTCATATAATCGAATCTCTAAAAGGATTTAATAATATAAAAAATCTCAAAACTGCCTATTTATCCAAATCATATCAATAAACTAGCTGTAAATTTAATAATAAATAATTTAAGTGATTTCGTTGCGCAATGTAGCTAATATGTACAATTGTTACCACCGATGAATATTTGAGCCAACAATGTTTTCTAGAAAATAAGTTCCAAATAGCTAGGAAACCATTCAACGCCCACGCAATATGCGAACAAATTACGAAAATTACTCTAAAGATTTTCATAACTATATAACTAGTTATTTAGAACGGAAGAATCAATACCGGTTACTACGCTGATCATAAACACTTGAAAATTCTACTTGTATGCGCTGACTCATTTAAATATACGAACAGATGTATTTTCACAAGCTCATGTCGGTGTCTGCATGAACACTAGTCATGCCGATTTTTATATAAAAGAGGGGTAAAACATGCTAAAATATACATTAGATTTCTTTCTTTCTTTAATCACACCTACTCTTAAACATCTGTATTACCTGAGAATGTGATCGGTTAATCCGGCGGTTAAGGAAGATATATAGGTAATTTCTAATGACGGTAGAATGAACTTCAAGGATTATTAATTAACACATATTAGGCATCGTGTTTGTTTTATTAAAAATGGATCTGGTTGCCCGAATGCAAATATGCAGTGTCTATATTCAATTGCGGTAATAACACTTTTGAAATTTCAATTTAAAAGCGTTGAGCTTAGTGCGTCATAATAACGATCGATTATTTCATCATCATGACTACTAAAAAAATAATTTAATGGAATTAAACTGTTATAAACCTGTAACTGCGTGAGTAAATGTACAGACCACTGACCATATTTTTATAATCATTGGTATCGATCATTTAAAGGTTGTCGAGAATCTACGGTTTATACAATTTATGTTTGTTTGTTTATTCCGTACAGATTGAAAGAGATTAAGACGGTTTTTGAGAGGTTTGGTGGTTCAGGTCCCAACTACACGCTTCAATGTGCTGGAATAAAGTAGTGCTAAAACTGAGATATAAAGGGATATACAACACTACGTAGGCAGAACCACGTGTAAATGCTAGTAACAGTTAATAGTATAGGAAATAATAATAATAAAGTAGTGCTAAAACTGAGATCTAAAAGAATATACAACACTACGTAGGCAGAACCACGTGTAAAAGCTAGTAACAGTTAAATAGTATGGGAAATAATAATAATAAAGTAGTGCTAAAACTGAGATATAAAAGGATATACAACACTACGTAGGCAGAACCACGTGTAAAAGCTAGTAACAGTTAATAGTATAGGAAATAATAATAATAATTGGAAATAATAATAATAAAGTAGTGCTAAAACTGAGATCTAAAAGAATATACAACACTACGTAGGCAGAACCACGTGTAAAAGCTAGTAACAGTTAAATAGTATGGGAAATAATAATAATAAAGTATTGCTAAAACTGAGATATAAAGGAATATACAACAGTACATAGGCAGAACCACGTGTAAAACCTAGTAACAGTTAAAAGTATAGAAAAAAATAATAATAGTACACAATGATTGTAATGACTTTCTTACTTCAAGGCTTTTTTAAATGTAAATTATAAAACATTTAACATTACTAGCTTTATAAGCGTAATGCTTGTGCTACACGTACGAAAAGGTTCACGACAGTAATGTAATGGCGAATTCGACCTATGACTTTAAGTTTCAGAGACCGACCCCATAACATTAGACTATTTAAAAGCTTGATGCGATATGCTTAATACTTTTAAAGGAATGAAATCAATGCTGAATTGCATTCTTTTTAAGAAAAATAATGCTAGCAGTGCTATAATTATTGCATTAAAATTAAAGTTAGTATCTAAAGGCGATTGATTATCTTTTTGCTTGCAATGCTAATGTTCGACCTTTTGAAAATTAATATCTGATCTTGCTTGTTTATCGAGATCAAGAACAACGCATATTTACCATTTTGAATTGTTGTTTCGAACCTACGACCCTAAGTTTGGCAAACCGTACCATAAACCTGAACTGCATTAAAATTAAAGTTAAGATCTAAAGGCGATTGACTATCTATTTGCTTGCAATGCTAATGTTCGACCTTGTGAAAATTAATATCTGATCTTGCTTGTTTATCAAGATCAAGAACAACGCATATTTACCAAAATAAATTATAGTGTACTATAATTCTTCGGCCTGCTCGATGTACGTTATCCATGATACTATTAAAACAACTTCTTATAAATATATATCAATCATATTCAAATTCACCGTCATTGCTGACAATATGATGAATAATTGAAGCTTTGAACCTTTATTACTGGAAACAAGGCATTCCCTCTCAGTCCTCAAGGGTAACAACCCATCTGTATTATGATTCCTTGTCAAGGATGCATGTAGATGCCATGGGCCTCAGGTATCACTTATCATCAGGTGAACTGTGTGCTCGTTTGTTATTCTCAATGTAATAATAATAATAATTGGAAATAATAATGATATGTCATAATGGTGTTGTGCATTGTACGGTTTCAATTACAGGTAACGAGGTATTCCATCTTAGTCCTCAGGACTTATGTCTGATAATACATATGCATCTTGAATCTTTATTGAGGTTAGGTGTCATGTCATTCTGCAGTCATTACTCGCCATCAGGTTAAAAGCAACACACAGAATCGTGGTTTTTGCGTACTTTTGAATTTTTATAAATACATTTTCACACACTTTCCATCACGGGTACCACAGCCGCAATTCATTATCATTGCTCAAGCGTTTTGAAGTTGAAAGATCGATTTCCTAATCAATCAACTACAGGCACAAAAATCTTCCTAGACATTTTGTGCCTGTAGTTAATCATCATTTGTGAATGTCTAAAAATATAAATATGTATATGTGCAAACATAGAAATATATCATTTTAAAAGACGACTTCATCTGGAGCAACAGTGGTAGAGCTACACTGCAGTTTGTTTCTAGATGAATGAATGGGTTAGCTGGGGTAAGACCACGCCCTCACCGAATACCATATGTATACATAATGCTGCTGTGTTTCGTCTGGTGAGTGTAGGGATCCGGAGACCTTTATAACTGTTTTCGAGGCATTGCATCTCAAGGGTAACATCGCTTCTGCATTATGATTCCTTGTGATGTTATATAGGCCGCAGTAATCACTTGCCAGTAGGTGAACTGCGTGCTCGTTTGTTACTCTCAATGTAATAAACAAAAAGCTTATTAGGTCCCAAACATAACAAGAGGTAAGTACATCGGAAACAAATATCAGTTAGTGATTTTGATTTTCAACATTAGAAGTTCGAACAACGTAGAGTCTGGTATGATCTTGGTTTGGTGGCCAGCTGAGTATTGATAGATGAACGCTAAATTGTTAACCCGCCATTCTAGACTTTGGAATAAAACTAAAATTATGATTTTTTTATTTAAAATTTTATGTCAAACAGTGTACATAAATGTGTTTTAATAATATAAATTGGATTTTAATGTTAGATTAACAGATGTGAATATTTCACACTATATCAGACTTGCATAAACATCCAATATCTCCACATTTCATATAACACTTCCGTTCCGCACGCCACGAAACAATGACACCAATCTCTTCCGCATGATGGATTGAAATCCAACAACGAAAGTTTCAGTAAACATTCCTGACATGCTGCAATATGGTGACTGATGGTAATCAACTTAAAAGCGTTATTACATATGATCACAATTTACTCTCAGACCACTGTATCCGCTGCCTTCACAGGTAAGTGCAGAATTATTAACAATACCCTTTTGCAAGATTTTTACGTCTTTGTTATTCCATGCGAAACTATGAGTACGTGCCAACCAGCGTATTGCATCAGACGGTCAGCGCTCTGTGCTACATGTCTACGTCGACATAATGGATTAAAGTTTTCATTCCCAAGTACTTGAAGCGCCTGCCGTTACCTGCCCAAATGACGGATTGTCTCGTTACTTTCGTTTACCTTGTACTTTAGGCCATTAAAAATAACATTGTACCAAATTAAATTCATTCAGCTGTTCAAAATAATAAAAGAGTGCGTGTAATCTTTATACATGGTAGAGGTAAAACTTAATATGATTTCTAGGAAATTGTTATTATTCACATAAATATTATCATTATTAATATTAATAATAATATATTAAATATCATTGTTATTTTACTTCAAATATAAGAACTTGTAAAGTTATGACTTGTCTTAGGACAAAAATTATTGCAAGATTTTCATTCAAAAGTACACTTAACGGCGTCTGACAATATCTCGTATTAATCAAGACTAATAATACTGAATAAGATTTACCGCTCCATTTATTTAAACTTCAAGCTGATTACGTAAATGATATTATCGTTCGCAGGCACATACATAATTTTACACATACAATTAAATCCAGATACTAGCCACGGCTCGGCTTGGTATAAAAAGATTTTCTTATATAACTTTCGATTAAAATTACAATTGTAAAAAAAATAATTTTGTTTCATGTAGTATATATGTTTATTTATATTTAGGAGCTTTAGTTTGTTTCACAAACATTTACTTTCAAAAAACTTGGTAAAAATTTTATAAAAATATTTTTCTTATATAAGTAATAAAAAGTAAAGTAACACCTAAATATATATATATATATATATATCTATATATATATATCTATATATATATATATATATATATCCTACTTCAAGATAGACATCTATGGGACTAGACACTTTAGAAAAAGCTTTGCTAAATAACAATTAAGACTACGAATATTAAACTATATTGTAATTATATATATATATAAATATATATATATATATATATGTATATATATATGTAACTTTTGAAAACATAGAAGGTAGTTGACCCCGAGCGCCCACTTCATAGAATCCGAGTATCCTCCAAAACAAACAATGTTAATTGAAAATTAAATTAGTGGCTTTTTTAAAAGTATTATACAGTACATTTTAATATATTTGCAACAACTATCCTACATGCCTACACAGCAAACCTATTAATTTCAATTATATAAACATAATAAATAAATACTGTCACTAAATATTCTTAAATATACTATCAGTGCTAGCGAAAACGTATGCTTGATTAAAAGAAAAATCTGACACTTCGTATTGCTACAGCCTAATAAATTTCAAATGACACAGTTTATCTGAAGGTAAGTGATAACCGCGGCTCATTAACACCTTCATTCATTCTTAACACATATTCAAGATCCTCATGCATTGTCTCCCCCGAGAACTGGGAAATGGTTCCTTACCAGTTATTGCTACTCCCTGCATACGAAACACGTCAGCATTATGCTATTTTACGCAAATATGTGCGAAGGCGAGTATTTTCCTAGTAGAGCCTGATGATGCATTGTGCAATAAAAGCTGCAGCATGACTAATTCATTCTACAGTTCTAAAATTTATCATGATCATAAAAAAAAGATTTCATCTTTATTACTGAGTGGAGATATCTTAACATCTCTTAGTAAAACCAAAGAACAAAATTTATTATCATATAACGAAATCTTAAATGGAACAGTATATTTTCAGCATACACACGAGAAATATACTTAAAATAAAAATTACAAGATTTGTTCATCTTCTTTCTTTGTTATAATAATATAATATTATACTGATTGCCATTCGACAGGATTGTCATATTCTACTCTAAAACGTTTTCTCTGTTTATGCGAAACTAAAGCGATTCAAACATTACTGTGCTTTCAGGTACATTCAACATTTCTAGTTTCATTAGACAATTTCAAAAAGTTTTACTTTAAAACGGCGCCAGACAGTTTCAATGGTCAGTAACAGAGTACGACTGAAATATAAATGAATCGTTTCTCTTCAGTATATACATTGAAAGTTGATTCACCGAAAGCAAGTTTATTTTACATGGACAATATTGGAGGCAAACAGTTATATTGCTGTTTTGTTGGGAAACCATTTTCTGTAAAACATCATCTGTTTTTGTCCCGTAACAAAACATTGAACAAAGCAACACAAACGAGTCATAAAAGTGACAGCTTAAAAGACTGACAAAGGCTTACAAAAACCAAATTTCAGCCTTAGACAAAGGCCTTAATCACTTCTGTCTGTTACTATATACATATTACATGCATATAGAAAATATTGTTATGTTTGCTCTGCTCTTAACTAATTGTAAATTAATATTTATTGTATTAAATAATTGCCATTTTAAGCTACAATACTTGGTAATGACACATACATTGTTACAAATAGACGAAAATATTATTACTTTAATATTTTGAGTTTTTGTAGATTTTTACTCACTCAACTTCCGTCTGTTGAACTAAAATTTATCATAATTTAAGCTCTTTCGTGTGTTAAAGTTTTAAAAAGCAAATTTTTAGTGTTATGGAAGGTGCTTGTGCTATATACTGTGTTGAAAAGAAATTAAAAAAAGGTAATTCGAAGGTAAGTAGTAGGTCCGCCAAAGTCCAGTCGAATCCGCATGATAGAAATTACACAGGATGCTGTTGCACATGTTCAGCCAGTCCGGAATAATGCGATCAATATCGATTGTTATTTAACTTTTTCTTTTACATTTACGAGTATAACATTAATATAGTTCAACCTCATGACAATCAGTTTGTGACTTCGTGACGTAAGGTACGTTTTTTTATTATTTAGAGACCTCGAATTACTAAGCTACTCAAATGTTGCAATATTTACCGACACATGTACACCAATGTATGATAGGCAACCAAATTGCTTAAATTCAATTATCCGTGTTAATATGATTAGCGGATTAAGCTCGGATTTATCATTAATATGACATTTGTACGGCTGCCAGACCAGTAAACAGTACATTTTGTTAGGTGAATGATTAAACACGCAATATATATATATATATATATATATATATATATATAAATATATATATATATATATGTATACCTAGTCCGGCCATAAGTTCTGTTACAAATGAAAATTTCGCCACTGCTTGCTCCAAAGATTTTTTAAGAGACTCAAAGTCGCCGTGTCGTTTAGAGCAGGCCAAAACTGAATTTGAAGTCTAAGGGGTTGAGGTCTGGGCTAGATGAGGGCCAGTCTTCAGCTCTTATAAAGTCCGGAACGTTGGTTTTAAGCCAAGCTTGGGTAGTTCGTGCCTTATGACCAGGTGCAGAGACCTGGAACGTCCACGGTACATTTTTAAAAAGTGTATTGCTGAGAGGTTTCATAACATGATCCAAGACTCTAATTTGATACACTTTGGCTGAAGTTTTCACTCCCGTTTACAAAAATGTAATTTTTGTAAACTGTCTTGTCTGTCTAAAAAATCTTGGTTTATAATACGCGACAGAGTCCTAGCGGGAATCTTCATTTCTCGCGATAAGATTTTTTGCTTCCTAATGGGGTTTCGACGAATTCTGGCTTTAACAGCATTAACAGCCTTTGTAGTTCTAACAGCACTCGGCCGATCCGATATTTCTGGTCTTCGAGAGAGTAAGTGTTGTTGTATCTGCTGATAGTACGATATATGTACGAACAAACAGCTGATACCAAGCTTTTGAAGTGTCTGGAATATGACCGACGATTCCATATCCACTTTGTGCAAGGCCATCAACAACAGCCTTAATTTCTTTAACAACCCCGTTCCATATTGTAATTTGATAATGAAAAATGTAAATATGTGAAATGCAAAATCGAAAAAAGTTTTTAAAATAATATACGTGTTCTAAATTCAAAATAATTAAAAAGACCTTTATTACTGATGACGAGGCATTCCATCTCAGTCCTCAAGGGTGACAACGCATCTGCATTCTGATTCCTAGTCAAAGATGAATGTAGATATCATGAGCCGTTGGAATCACTTGCCATTAGGTGAACTGTGTGCGCGTTTGTTACTCTCAATATAATGAAAAAAAAATTATGAAGAAGTACTGCGGCACTACGTAGTTAGGCTAGTACGTAGAAGTGCTGCGGCAATACCTAACGAGTATACAATGTGCTCATTTGTCACCTTTACTATGGTGAAAAAAGAAAAGATTTTATATATAAAATATAAATTGATGTTAAAATTGACAAAAGCTTAATGCCTATAACACTCATAATCATCATTCAGTATTCATAGTAAATTTATATTTCAAGTCGATATTCATTTCCAGGTTTTATTAGTATTGAAAGGTACTCTGAATTCTCTACACATATCTTGTATTAAGCATTTTATTACTCAAGTCTTAAACGACCAGTATTTGAAACAAATATGTAAGGCTGCCAAGATTATTTATACTACAGCCTAAGTCAGCTAAACCCATAATTCTTGGCTGGCTTATGTATATTAATATTAAATTTACTGTAGAGCCACGCTGCAGCATGGTTGGCTAAAGGACCACGCCTTCATACAATACTAGGGTGAAATGGCAGCATAACATTGCTGTATTTCGTTTATTAAGTGCATGATTCACCGGAGACTGAGATCAAATACCATGATAATTATAATCGGGTCCTCTACACTTAGAACACATGAAGGAGGAGATCATCGCTATTCCTATCTTCCTTACTGGATTAAAGATATTTATATAGAAAGATACTATATATTAAAATACAGGCCTAGCCTTTTGATGAAATAATGTCATTCCGTTAGTAAATGTTTAAATCTCTGAAAACTACAATATTTACTTACCATCAGGTGCACTATGTGTTATCATACTAGATTCCATTTAAAAACAATAACAATGACTATAAAATAAAATTACGCATACATAAATATAATTAAACGCATAAAGACAAAAACACTATGACTAAAAAAAAGTTATACATACATCAGTATAATTCTGCGCATAAAAACAATAACACTATGGCTTAAAAAAATTATACATACATGAGTATAATTATACGCTTACCATTTTACCTAATTCAACAAATCGCTTTATAACTCCATGTGAAATGTACTTCACTAATCTCATCAAAGAAATATCATAATCCAATATTAGGCGAAAGGTGATGGAAGAATTAAATCGTAACGAAAATAATTACTGTACGAAAACCTTTAAAAACATGCATACATGATGATAAAACAAGATATACGTTAACAAAATATAAATATCTGAATCTTTCTTTGCTGGAACTCTCACATTCGTATCACGTGCTAGCACAGGAATAATTTCCAATGTCTATCGTTGCACTACTTGATTTATGAAAAAGTTACTTTACTTTACAATGTAACACATTATTAGATTATTTATTGATATTATTATATTATTTATGAGACCGACTAACTTTCGGTAAAACTGGATCAAGTTTTTGAGAAAAACCATTTTAATAATACCACTCACAGTAAAGTGATGTCGTACAAACTGACAGAATCTACTATGGCAAAAAAGCAGATTAAAAAGCAGAACATCGTTTTCTGACGAACAATCAGAATCACAAATTAATAATGTTTAGACGGACAATGATCAATAAAACGTACATGACGTTTGGATTGGATGAAAGAAAGAAGAATGATGAAAACTGCAATATGCTTTAAAAACACTTTTTACAATGGCGTTAAAAGAAAAGTATACCAATATTTTTATTCACGAGCCTGCCCACGATACTAACTGATCTAATAGTAACTAGATAGCTGTCTAAAAGGAAACATATTCTCAAAATAGACTATTTAGTATTTTATTAAGTTCATATATCAAAAGTACCAGTTACATTGATCCAAATCTAAAAGCATATATATATTTGCAAGTGACATATCGTTTTACTGAATTATATACCGGAAACAATTCGTGGCAAAATCGAGGTAAAGCATAAATTCACGTGTCATCAGGGTTACTGTTCTATTTCACAATGATGTGATCCGAGGAACAATGAAGGGAATTGACAACAATTTGGAATTCCCTAGACAGACCAAAACCTTTGTACATCGATCGTAGTTCCGGACCGGGCCTCGAGGGCGACGTTAAGTTTACTACGAGTACAAAACAGGCTCGACAAGGTCGCTTGTTTCTTATTGTTGCTCTTACATTTAATGAATTATTCATAGTCCGAGATAATCCAAGTTAAATTTTTGAACATATATATAGAATTACAGCCATGGCCTCCTACCAAAGCTTAGATTTATTATTAAAATTTCTCTGAAATATGAATTACATGTTTAAGGTAAAAAAACATGTTCTAGGCATGTACTACTCATACCCATAAGTGAGCACTTTCAGTAGAACTTGTAACTATTTTTAGTTAAACAGTTCTAGCATTTTACATTTGTATTGTGTATAACAGGTGTAACCTATAACATTATTTATATGTATATATATATATATTGAAAAAGACAAAAGGTTCTATTAATCTGAGCTGCTCGTGCTCCATGGTTCCTTTCCATGAATCGATTCCCAGTCAAGTAACACAAATTCAAATTATTGGTTTTGCGACATGACCTTTATTACTGTTACTGTCCCTGTGTTTTTGCGAATCCACCATCTGATGAGAAACAGATGATATAGTATTGGACAAGGATGATATGGAAGAGAACCCAGAACCCAGGACAAAACGGCTAAAGTAATTAATTCTTATTTCTAAATACAAAAACTAAATACGCCGAGATTTTAAATGAAATTGTTATCTTTACTTTGATTATAGAGGTACAAGTTATTGTACTGGGATTGGCCACCGGCACTTAGATTACCCGATTTCGCTGCAATTCGATATGTTTACCATATTCAACAAGACTGACAATTACAATGATAGTGACAGAAAGACACTCAAAAACAAATAAAATATGTTTTCAGAAAATCATGTCACGATATGGTATATAATTTACTAGTTATTAAGTAAAACAGAATGATTATAAATTCACGTCACGGTACGGTACTTTCTCGTGTAAGGTAATGTTTGCACTTACGATTCATAAAATTTTAAAAGTATTCCAAAAAAGACCAAATCTATTTCATTTGGTCTACTTTTGAATCGTATTACAAAGATAAAAAAAATACATCTCATGTATACACGACATATTTCTGTACGCCGGAATTATACTTACCATTTTTATTTTATTTTATTAACACATTTCTTTTATTATTGGAAAAATGCTGAATATAAATATATATTCAGGTTCCGCCATTCATAATCTAGATATTTTTTTTTTAAATATTTTGTCATTTTAATACATATTCAAAAGTATTATGCGGTTTGACAAACGTGACGAATTTTAAATTTATAATAAAGTTAAGTTACTTTTTAATGCTCAGTTAAAACGTTAGGAAGAATATAAAAGATATTATATAAGACATTGGATTTTCCCCCAAATTAGTTTATACAACAGTAAAATACACTTTTATTAAGGTTACACAAATATATTTTTTACCTTATAATCTTTTTACAATTTCACATCAAATAAATATCAAATATATTATATAAATACAAACGTTTCAGACTGAAAAACAGTCTTATTTCTCCGAAATGTAGCAGATTTTATAAACTTTACTACTTAACTAGATTTTATGTTGGCTTATAATAACTGCTCCATTTAAATTTCAGAATCCTAAATGTTTCCTAAGGAAACTTTGGTATGATGGTTTACATGGATTTGTAAATTAACTGGTTATCAACATGTAAAGGATATTAATCTGTTGGAAAGAAAAAACTGAAAATATAAACAACCTTCATATAGAGAACTCGCAAATAACTATTTCCATTAAAAAAAATTATCCGTTTACAACAGAACTTTTTTCTTTCTTTATTACAAAAATCTATTATAGTTAACGTTTCTATAAATATCAATAAGTCCTTTACCTAATTCCCTATTTTTTTTTTTTTAAATAATTAAAACCAATTATAAGTCTAAGCGTCGCAAAAAATCTCGTAGTCGTCTTAATACGTTACCTCGTAGCATAGTGTAGACGCTGTGCCGCCGCCTTCGCCGGATTTATTCAATAAACACTAGTCTACTGCCACAAATCATTTTAATTTAAAACACACTTTATACCCAATATCTTTTTGTGTTGTTAATACAACACGTTAACCGTCGACCTTTGTGTTAGTCGTCAACTACCCTTTCACGTGCATTTTATTTAGCGACGCGCGTGTGTCGAGAGACATATATATATAGATAGATGTATATATTGTCATGTGCACTTGCAGCTTGTGCGGTAACGGAGTGACACAGTACGGCGGGCGCGCGCTCCGTGCCCGTCAGTAGACTGGATCGTGTGGCTTCGTAGAGCTGGGGCGGCGCGCCCACGCTCGATACTGCCGCCCCCTAGCGCCCTCCCACATTGCAAAACCATTGAAAAAAACCACTGTTTACTGCTCAAATACTATTAATGAATAACTATCAATTTAGCCAAACCATAATAAGGCATAATAGTTTTTTTTTTAATGATCAATCGATACGTACATATCTAAAATTCGTTCTGTATATCTGTAAAATATATGTAGATTTCAAATAAGCAAAGCAATGAAGCAAAATTTCGGCAGACATCGTTTGAAGGCTTCGTGCACCTTTGCCATTCTTGTTACGGCTCGATGTCTCGTATTGGAATTTTCTTCCTTTTGTCTTCACTACGATATTATCGTGAACCATCGCGGGCACTATAAAAGAGGTCTTTCACGTGACTAAGCAGAACGTAACTTGTGGCTTAAATACTCGTGGCATAACGTCGTGCTATTAATTTTCAGTTTAACTTGAGCTAAACACTTTTAGTTTATTATTAATAAATTTATTTTAGTTTTTTCTAATAGATATATACTTTAATAACGTTTTGACACTTTGATTGTAATGCTCAAGCATTGGATTCCTAAACAAATTAGTTAATAACAATTATTTTTATTAATTTTATGATGATTTCAAATTAAGAACAATTTAAGGTATGAGCCGGGAAAATGGAAGAGACACTGTGTTTACATTATTCCTTTACGTTCAATTTTCCTTACTCAAAATAGGGACAGCAGGCATGAGAGGTTATTTTATTTCTTTTTTGTGCCATTTTAATACATATTTATATTTTTTCTGTAGAGAATAATTGCGGTATATTTCATGTGCGATTAACGTACTTGACTATAGTAGTTAGGTAAGTATAGGTTTAAATTGATAGGTAATCTTTATGAATATCTGGCCCTCTGGCGAACGCTGGACTCCTAACAACCCCACAGCGGTCGCCATGGCAAGGAGTCACAAAATTTTCATTCGTTGCGTAACTGCAACAGTTTCGTCGCTTGACTGGCAGTCATTGCTTAACGTTGACACATGCTTGTACGTAACGTATAAGCGTTACTTTAAACTTTATTTTATACTATACCGAAAAACGGAAATAATTTGCTACGTATGGTGCAAATAGTAATTAACAGTTGCGTGACTCTAATCATAACTTTAAACAAGGTTATATCCCAATAATTTCCCAATGAAGAATACACTTTTAAAACATTAATCATCCTGTAGAATATGACACCGATTAACTCGTTAAATGCTCTCGTTAAAATGTAACTCGAGGCTTGAAATTCTCTACCATAAGAGGACCAGTACTTACAACGCAATGTTAGTCCGATATTTAATGTGTTTTCACATTTTAGCTTTTTTGGAACTTTATAATATTAAAAAATCTGAATCATATACCAAAACATATAAGAAAAGTTCCAAAAAATCATTAAAAAGCCGGCATATACATGTACATTGCACATATGTAAATGTACGTGTACGTGGAGGTGTACATGTACGTGTACGTGTACGTGTACGTGTACGTGTACGTGTACGTGTACGTGTACGTGTACGTGTGCGAGTACGTGTACGTGTACGTGAACGTGTATACGTGGTAAACTCTGCTCATGAAAACCTAAACATGCCAAAAATATACCCATGTCCATTCTACACCTACTGGTGATAATCTACAAAGCGGCCATGTCCATAGGCACCTCCACGAACACATGGAAGGAAGCCGACGTCATAGGGATTCTCAAGCCCTCAAAACATCCAACTGACCCATAAGCCTATCGGCCTACTCAAAGACTTGGGTAAGGTGTACGAAAGCCTCATCCTCACCCACCACAAAGACTTCATGCTGTCTTAAGAGCAGTTCGGGTTTCGCACCCAACACTCATACACACATCAATTGCACCGCAGGACGGAGCACAGCCACGGCAAATTTATTCCGCCCTACCAAACTGGGGCGTTTTTTCTCGATATGGTGAAAGCGTTCCACGAGGTCTGGCACAAAGGACTCGTATACAAAATGTATGAGCTCGGAGTACCAGATCGACTCGTACAAACCATACGAGACCACGTTGAGGGAGCACGTTCCGATGTTCACCCCATTCGTGCCGGACTTCTAATTACCACTTGTTCCGATCAATGGCATATGGCCTATCTGACCAACACTTCACATCATATGAACATACCAAAAATTGTATCGATTCGTGGATAACCTCGAAAGATGATTTTTAAAAGTTTATTGTTTGTCAACAGTGTGCCCACTGCTGGCGGTGAAGAAATTCACAGAAGTACGAATAGATATTATATAACGCTTAAATTTTATATGTGGTTATTAGGATAGTAACATCTTTGTACAAAGTACAATTAATGCAACATTTAATGTAGAAAGTATAATGTCTTTTTATTGGGTTTCTTCACTCATCATATGACACATAGTTAAGTAGCAGGTTGACTCTGGCATTCTGTAAAGACTTGGTCCAATCCTCACACCCATATGATGGTATACCTTTAGATACAAATTCCAAAGTATCGTATTTTTCGATTATAGATTGTAAATTGTTTTAATTTTAAATATTTCTTTTTATTTCAACCTTGCGGGGTTCGTATTTTCATCAGTAACATTTTTAAGATATTGGTGTCAACTTATCCTTCTCAGTCGGAAGAAGGAAATTTTAGTTTAATCTTAAATATACAATCTAGAAACCCATTCCGTTTGTTATTATATTCATTCAATACACAATTGTTAGTAAATACTTTGTTCATTTATTGGTGTGGCAACGTCCTATGTCCCATTTATTCTATTCTTGGTGGCTGGCATAATATATTCACTTGCTAGCTATTTCCATGAATTCAACATAAAAACATAATTTGACTTTTGCGCAACATATATTATTTTTTTCATTTTTAATAGTTGCAGAAACTTTACGTCGATTGCATAATTTTGTACAGAGGGTTTGCGTGACGGAGGCCGATACAATCACTGCAGTTAAAGACTTGCACAAGAATAATCCAGTCTATTGCATGCCGCCTTCCTTTCTAGATGGAATAAAAATTATTGTGGGTATATGACGGAGAGACTATGACGAATCCCGACTGGCCGGAACACTAGATTACTCGCAAAATGCTGTCATTTTCATAACCAGCATTAGCAGACTATTTATTTACAGCAAAAAAAGAGTTACAGTCACCATTGGCTCTGACAAGCAACAGCTAACGTGACTCGTATAAAACATATCGTGTTGCAGCTTCGGGAAGTCTGAAATTCAAGTAATCAGACCAGGAGATATAGAAAAGTATGCTATCAATGCTTATACCATTAGCAACATTCCTGTTAATCACTTTTTTTTATTACATTGAGAGTAACAAACGAGCACACAGTTCACCTGATGACAAGTGATTCCTGCGGCCCATGACATCTACATTCATCATGGACAAGGAATTATAATTCAGACGCGTTGTTACCCTTGAGGTCTGAGATGGAATGCCAGTGACTATGGTCTCCGGATCCTTACACTCACTATACGAAACACAGCAGCATTATGCTGCTATTTTACGCTGATATTCTGTGAGGATGTGATCCTATCCCGGTCGTTCTGACTCATTAATTTTGAAACTAGAAACAAACTAGAGTGTAGCTCTACTACTGTTAAATATATCTCCTGTAATATAAATTATAATATACATATATCAGTCCAACTAATCTTAAATGCTTTTGTTAGGAGATGGTTCACGACGAATAGTCGATCGGCGGATTTGCACCCTTGGTGTAATGTTTCGAAGACCTTATCGTAAAGGCACAAGCTAACCATTACCTTTATATGCGTTGGCAACTTATTTGTAATGATGATGACTAATTGAACAAAATTTATATTTATATCTTTATACTAAAGAAGTAACAAACAAACACACAGTTTACCAGTGGCTTATAACATACACTTAAATAAGATGAACAGTTAAAATGTTAATAAATCTTTTCGCCTTAAGGATTAAAATGAAATGGCTGTTTATCTTAACAAAAACTTTTCAACTAAAAGAAACCCCAAACACTCAACGGTCAACGGTCACGTTACGTTATATATATTACCACACCACCTTGGTTTTTCCCGAAGAAAACGACACATTCGCGCTATAATAATTTTCAGTTATGTCGTGCATCTACGTACTACGTACAAATTATTCGTAATAATACATTTTTATTATAAAAATAGCATTCAAATAATATAAAATACTTTGTGGTGTGTACCTGCTTACACGACATTGAGAGACCTATATGTCGCATTGAAATTTATGGCATACAGAAATAAGGGTTTCCGTTTCTTTCCAGATCCCTGTAATAACATACGTTCTACTTTTATATGACCGTATTTATTTATGTGTATACTTTAACTCTATTATAAGATTGTCGTAAATATTTTTTTTAACAAAACATTTTAAGTCTTTATTCGAAATTGTAGCCAAACTACGGTGCAGTTATAAATTAGTTGAAAGTCGAAGAGGTTGGTTGGTCAATCAATATGAATAACAATGTAATATTCTTTTTATGAAATCAAACGGCTAACCTGATATAAAGAATTCTTCGACCTGGGGATTGCAAACATCACAACAACAACAAAATCGTAAACATCCACAACATGCAGAGGAAATGCAGATCCCTAGTTGCAGAAAGTTGAAGGTTGCTATTTTGTTCGTTTCAGTTCGTAAATGTCACTCCAACCATCAAGATAGTAGACTGGCCTAGTAGTCTATGTGATTGTGGTGTTAGTGTACATTATTAATATGTAACCAAATGGACGAATACAAAGAAGAAAAAAAAAATATAAAGAAAATACAAAAATAATATAAAGATTACGCGGAGAGTAACCTGGCGTCTTACATACATTACAGTTTTCAGGAAAATTTCAAAAAACTTCAAAGTTCATGCACTTAAATATTTTGTTACTCTTGATAATTTGCCCTATATAACCCCTAGTCTACATTGACGTATAAATATTAAAGTTAACTTTGTTTATTGAATAAACATCTTGCACACTATCTACAGTAACAAGAATAGCAAAAGAGGCGGTATAAATTATTGCAGTGTGAAAGGAAAAACGAGAGCTTAATTTCATATGAGACCGGTTTAATTTGTTTGTTTTTAGTGTATAATAAATGAAAAGTATAATATATGATAAATAGTAAGGGTACATATAAAATAAAATCACGAAACCACAGCAACTGGATGTTGTTACTGTCATATTTTGGTGATTGTTTAATGCCGCTTTGTTCTGCCTGGTGAGAGAAACCAGACTCTCAAAAAATATAGGTAATCATCGTAATTGTCAGGGTTAACGAAGCAACTTTGGTTTAACTTTTCCTAATCATCCATCCCGAACTCGATCGAGTGGTTTAAGTGAATTGTGTGATCTTCAGTTACCCTTAATTCTACCATAAAGTTTATTTTTCAAAATGCCTTTGTTTAACTTCATCAACTTGTAACCTATTTTATATAGATATGGACCCTACTTAATGATTTTGTTATTTTAGAATAAAGTTAATACGTAACATTTCAGAGTCAGGAAAGTGCATTAAATCCTCGATTTTGCTCCTGTAACTATTGAATTCACTTATCTACGTTTAGTTTCACTTTTTTAACATTGCTTAGTAAACATAGAGACTAATCTTTCCAGAGTCCGCCGAAACGCGAAATGTGATAAGTTCACAGATTTTAGATTCAATAACAAAATGAAATATTCACATAATAATGAAAACAAAACTATAAATTATGATTATAATAGAACTACCATACTAATAATCTTATATCTAATACTTTATATCCTATGCTAGAAATAATAAATAATCTGTTTTATAATGAATAAATAACTTCATACTTATATTATATATGCAGTTCAAAAATATATATGTCGCAAATTCGAATGGCTTGCCATACAAATGGCCACCGTAGTTGTCCGACATGTCGATCTTATATTAGCCAGTCAGTGCGCACGTCAGAGATAATCTTTAAGACGTCCGCATAAATTGTAACTTCACTGCAAAACGTTGTAGCTTTGGGCAGACCATAAGGACAAAGCGATAAGGCTTTCAGTCCATCCATCAATTAAGCGTAGCAGCTTTCAGTTTGAATAAAACATTTTATCTTTCGTCGCCTGCTCGTCCATCCTACTCTTTACCGTTTGTCTTATTTCGGACAAATTCTGTTTATTGCCAGCATCGGAATCTATCGCAAAATAGTTTAATTTGGGCGGGACATTACGTACGTAAATGAGGTGCCTTAATCGGAAATAATACGCTTGGGTGTTCCGAATATGTGCACAAACAGATGGAGAAGTCAGATTTTGACAGCTGTTAAGTGACAGAACTTAGTGTAAGCGTTAACTATAACAATCACATATTCCTTGGAGAACCTACCACCACTTAATTTACCTCTCGTATCAATGTGAATAATGTGAAACAGCTCCTTATCTATCGGATGTAACGCAGATTGCTTTTAACCAGATGGATTCTTATTAATTTTACACGGTAGGCAGTGCTCAACGTACCTCGTTACTGAGGAGGTCATGTTCGGAAACCAAAAATACTCTCTTATTTTAGACAGTGTCTTATCCCAGCCTAGGTGTTTTAATTCGTCATTAAACTTTTTAAATTAATTTCCAACAAAAATTTTTGGGGACAAGCACGCGACTAAAAATTTTACAATCTACTTGAAAATTTCTATACAACAAATTGTCGTTGTAGGTGTATAACAAAGACAATTTGTGGTATAGAAATTTTCAGATGACCTAAGATTGGCATGAATAGTATCGTTCTCTATAGACTCTTTAATTCGCTTTATGTCGGGGTCTACCTTTTGTTCAACTTGTAATCATCATCACTTGAACTTGAACAAGAGCGTTCGTGGATGACGTCTTCAGAACCACACAAAACGATCCTGAAATTGTGCACTTCACAAGGGAGGAAATTACGAACGTAATAAAGCAAATGAATCCAAAAAATTCTGTGGCAGATGGATTACAGCAGACATAGTCTGGAATACTTTTCTTGCAAAAATTGATACCTTTGTGGGTGGTTGATAACACGTGTCACACACATGTGGTACATTTCCCTACACAGTGGAAGGGCGCTGTTATCAAAGTCATACCCAAGCTGTCCAAGGACGACTACACAAGATCTAAGTCATTCAGGCCAATTGGACTGTTGCCTGTGTTTGGGAAGGTACTAGAAAAACTCCTAGCCAGCAGAATATCGTGGACCATCGGAACTGTATGTCCCCTGAGTCTCGGGCAGTATGGGTTTTCACCGCAGAAAAGAACAGAGAACGCACTCTACGATGCCATCACAATGATCAAAGAGTCACTAAAAGATCGCAAGATGATCGTTGTCGTATCGGTGGACATCGAGGGTGCGTTCGATAACGCGTGGTGGCCGGCAATAGTATCTGACTGGCCCGTAGGAAGGTTGATCACTCTGATCTGGGGCTTGTACGCAGCTATTTTACCAATAGTTCCATTACGCTGGAGCAAGTACAATCCAGAATACAAATACGGGCTGCATACAAGGATCCACGTGTGGTCTTTTGTTTTGGAACGTCCAGTTGGACCCTCTACTGCAGGTAGTTGAAGAATTGGATGCACATGTCCAGGCATTCGCCATTGATGCTGCAAACGAAATGGATAAGCGGGAAAATACCCTAACTGAAGCTATGGACGCCGTTTCAAAATGGGGTAAGGCCCACAAGATGCTCTTTGCCGCACATAAAACTAAGGCAGTACTTATAACTAGAAGACTTAAATACCAAAACCCGCGAGTAGTATTTGAGGGCACGGAGATCCCTCTTTCAGGAAGCTTAAAGCTTAACTTTTCTGAACACATCTCGAACAGGCACAAAAAGTCAACAAATATATTTAAGTCTGTGTCCAGAGTGGCAAACGCATATTGGGGTCTTAACAGTAACATTTTGCGAACAATATATGTAGCAGTCTCAATCTGCATTACAGCATATGCGATCCTGCTTCTCTTCATCCCGTGGTATATATACATGCATATATATTTACATCGGTTTGGATTAGCTGAGGATCCGTTCTGTGCTTGCAAAGATGGAAGCCAAGAAACTGTACATCACATATTGGCTAAGTGTCCAAGATATGCAAAATACCGTCACGATTGTGAACACAAAATCGATCACTCAATAACTATTTATTCTATTTTAATTACTATCAATCATTACACTAACGCCATATTATTGAAATAAAGTCTTAGACCGCATTCGATTTTTAAATAAATCATAAACTTTTTACCGTGCTTTTTTTAATATTTCATGTTTTTAATTTAAAATTATTCTCTACTTTTCCATTTTTACGGGTATTTTCAAGAAACTCGCTTAAAGCCAAAACTAGCTTGTCGTTATTTCAATATTAATATCATTTGTATCATTTTCAACGAGCTACTATGGGAATAACAAAAGCTTCGATTCCTATTTAAAAACGTTAAACGTTGCTACTACGCGCACATTCAACATGACATTAATTTTATGGGAATTGATAACAATCAAATTAAAATGTAATTTGCAAATGTGGCAAAATATAAATGAGTAAAATTTAGTAAACGTTTTAAAAAAATTTAGTAGACACAGGTATTTTAAAATGAACCAATCCGATCATTGGTGATATATACATATTACTTTTGAGTAGCGGAGTAGCATCTGCATTTTGGATAGTGCCTTGAAATCTACGGAATCAGAAGCATAATTCACTTTAAAAAGTTATTTATTTAATAAAGATATTACATCATAGCTTTAACTTTCATCCTATATGACTACGGATTTCACGCAACACTAACTTGTTTATTTTAGCTGGATGGCAGTACGCACGGATGTAGCACGGAACAATGCGCAGGCGGCGTGGCCCGGAACATTGCGGAAGCGCTGTGGCGGCTGAGAGGTGGAAAAGCTCGACTGCTTACTGCCATCGGCGACGACTCGGATGGAAACTACCTCTCCAATATAGCACCAGGACTGTTACTAGACGGTGATTAATTTAAACCGCTTATATTCAACCATTTTACCCGACTGCCAAGAAAGGTTCTTCTGTTTATATGTGATACCGTGTTCCGTTGTAGGCCCCAAATATTTAGGTTTAATAGTAAAAAGTTAAAGAGACAACTCTCCTTGAGCGTAAGTATTTGAACATAATCCATGCTAAATGGCGGAAGGCACGCCTTTGATTTTTTTTATTTGTCAAAGATTAGTTTCCTATCGATACCTCCCTCTGCAGGTAAATCATCGCGTAAGATTAATATTATCGTCGATACCAGCTCCGATGTTCAAAGTCAGGATGTTCGCATATTATGATATTAAATAGGAAACAGCGACTTTTTATTCAACTGGACACTAAACTATGACGTCAAAATTGCCGGACAACATTTAAAGGGATATGAGAGTGTATCAGTTTAGGCGAAGGGAAGAAAAACCAAGTACCTTCCTGCTTTAGACTACAGAACATCGTCAGTTGCGCGTTAAATATTTTACTATTTCCCGATAGCGATTACATTGTAAATATAAACGCAATTTAATAGAGATCTGTACAAATTATCCACGAGATACGAATTAAATATAATAATTTAATATATAAATACTAAACATGTGTTATATTAAAGCTTAATATTTTTACTTACTAATGATACAATATAAAAAATCTTGTAAATTAATTCATTGTGTTTCTAAATAAAGCAATTTGAATAAAAATGGAAGCAAAATGCATAAAATGCAAAACGCATTAAGGAAAAGAAATTGGGGATGATAAAAAAACTAATTAAAACATAAAATACACACAAAACAATCAATTTATTTTATTTGTTGTAGCTTTAATGTCACCCTTTTATGTCGTTTTTCATCAACCGGATTATTTTTCACAATATCGTGGGGAATCCTAACGTATCCTCCGGCAGCGTTGTCTGTAACACCTCAATGCTCGTAGGTGTCGTTTTTCTGATTAAACTCTTCGTTAAAGCTTATTGCACAAATGCTTGATTGGATTCATGTCAGGATTGAGGGCCGACTAGTGGTCTGAAGAAGCACACCGGGCGTAATCGTATCGTATCGCTGAACGCTATATTGAAAGTGTTAACACGAATAATCGTTGAAACACTTACAATATAGGGTTCCGTTAAACCGCCCCTCCGGCCTCCTAAGCTCGCTCTAAGCAAATGCCAGCCCTATTTGAGTGAAGACACGAATCTCTCACGGTCTCTTGAAACCTTCCGTATATTCCCGAGACAGCAGACTGACTCAACGTAAGATTATGACCGACTTCACGCCGATTAAGGCTCTATTGCAATAAAGCAGCTACTTCTGCGGCTTCATACCTACTTTCTGTAGTTTGGTAAAAACAATAGTCTCAATTTGCCGAGATGGTTTCAGATCAACTTCAGATAAACAAATGCTAAGACTAACTTAGTGCACATTATTATAGTTCCGATGACATTATTTAAAAAAGAAATAACCAAATTCGTAATAATGGTGTCATTTCCATTATCTGCATACGAGATGTAACTATTTTGGAAAAAAAACACTTCGTTATGTACCGGATGGGTAAGTCAATGTAATTGTTCGCGTGTAAATGTAATTGTAATAAAAAAAATAGTTAAATAACGTAAATTAGTATTAGAACGCTGGTACTGGTGACATAATACTGAGGAGTACCAACATGATTTCTTATCAAGGAAGAATGGGGGTGACATGGCAGGAATCACCATCAGGGGAACTGTGTGCGTCTAAGCCAACCCTAATATCATAAAACTAATATCAATTTGAAACAGGAGCTTGCAAGCTTAGATAGAAATAGGGTGTTTTTTTAGATTGCATATTTTCTCATTAACCATTCCTAAGCTTAAGGCATACCATCCCACCGTCCTAAAACTCCCGACCGTAGATACCTAGAATCTGCTACATTAAGTCAAATTTAATGTTTTTTTTATTTAATTCGCTAATAAAATCAGTAAAAATAAATAATTATATTTTTTAATTACAAATGATACTAGAAAAATATTCTTCTGTACAGGCTGCATAATTAAAGGAGCACGGACCGCAATGTACTCCGCGCTGTTCGACTCAAAAGGAGAATGTCTTTTAGGCCTGGGTGACATGGATGTTCACAATCAAATATCTCCCAATCAGGTATGTAAATAATTTTCAATAAAATTAATTTAAACATAAAAAAGGGCGATTGATACAGATATCTGATGAGATAACTAAGATAACGTGACTTTATCTAGTGTAGTAGATTCTGCAATGACCAGAGGTTGCTAACCGAGTAGTACTCCTTTCTTCGCTATCGATTATTGGTTTTACTAGCTGTTGAAAACCATTGCAACTTTGGCATATTTGCTTATTGAGCAATGTCGTTTGGACCTCTTAGGGCGGCGAATGACCACGCGACTCGTGTTTTTAACACCCAGGATACTCATTTTCCTAACCGTGCTGTTTTTACTATTATTACTCCTATATTCGGCACCAACTGTGGGCTCCGATGATGACTAGCATATCAACTACAAACCTATCAACCTCTGGCCCACTTCTGGCCAAAAGCGTCCCTCCAAACCCTCCGTTTGGTCCGTTCAGTCTTTGTATCGCGCCATTTCCGTCTTGGTCCGTGGCACCAGCTTCTGGATGGGTCCAGGTTCTTCCACTCTGTATTTTGTTTAGCCCAGAACTTATCTGCCTTGCGTAAAAATATAATCAGCCCAATACCATTTATGGTTAGCAGGTGGCGAAAAATGTAAATGTTATAAATATTTCTCATCCTTGCATCGCGTTCCCTCAATTTTGCACATCGATAACACACTGTTTTATCCTTCACGATTGTACGCCATCTGAACCGATTATCTGCGACCTGCATCATAGATCACGAGCTTCATAGACGGATTTGTTTGTCCTGATAATGTCTGCTTAATAAATAAATTCTAACAAAATTAAACTACGAATATTTTAACGAAATATATTTTTATATAGTTTAAGGTTAGTAAGATAGAGAGGTAAGGGATAGTATTAAATTTCAATCTACTTGGTAAGCCAATGTGGTGAGCATTAAATGTTAGTTAGTCGATTTAAATGAGGATGACGTTCCGTTACCAGGTGGATGAATATATGGAAACGCTGAAGATGGCACCACTCGTTGTCCTTGATGGCAACCTACCACAAAATACGCTGAACTATTTATTGCGGCTGTGTAATGAATTACAGAAACCAGGTAAGGCAAAATACTATAATTAGTAAAAATATTTATATATTTATGAGATATTTTATTTTTAAGCTGGCAACATGTGTATAGCCACGTTGCAGCTAGTTTTTGACCGGGGACTGACCACGTACTCGGAGAATACCAGGATAAAATAGTAGCATAATGATACTGTTTCGTCTGGTGAGTGTAAGGATTCAGTGACCCTTATTACTATTGACGAGGACTTTCATTTAGTCTTCAGGAGTGTGACAACGCATCTGCTTTGATTTCTTGTCCAAGATCCTCTAGGAATCACTTGCCATTAGGTTAACTGTGCGCTGGTATATCGCCCTCAATACAATAAAAAAAATACTACTATGCACAAATACATTGTAGATTTGTACAAAAACGAAAGCTCGTCAAAAACAGTCTCACACAAACATTTTGATATACCAGTAAACCTAGTGGTACGTAAAACTATTTAGCTTGTAAGCTTCGACTGCCATTCAAATCCCTCAGATCCCGCAATTATGCAGGTAGATATTATGAGCTTTAACAACGCTATTTGCTTGAAGCTGTGGCAGGAAATAAAATCTTATTTAAAAATATTCCCTTTTATTAGATATTTTTCATGTGCTTACATATTTCTATAACTAACCGTTTAAAATAATTTCAAATGGACGGATAACACTACATTTTTAAGCTTAAATCTATTTAAAGGACACATAAATAAAGTCAAATTGATAATAATACTAGTTACATATAGATATTCTAAATTGTTAATAGTCTATACTGCATAGTACTACATTACATTCAATCATTTAAATAAAATAAAAATGGTTTTCATATGGTAATGAATTAATTAATACAAAATAAGAGAACATTAGGTCTAAATATAATAAAAAAATATCACTAATTCAAACTCAATCAATCAGATCTGTTCTGTTATGCAATAAATTTACAATATGTTAAAGGTATTCGAAATAACCATAAATTTAAAACAGTGCCAATTTTTTATTCCATTACGTTACGAACCACGTAGGTACCTAATATCAAGAATTTAACTTCTATTGTGAATTAATAATAGAGTTAGAATTCTTTCAAAAAGATTGTATCATTGTGATTAAGTATGAAGAAGTGTCAAAGTCAATACTCAATAGTAGTAATCATATAGGTAAAATGAAGACCATTAGTGTCTATAATAAGTCAGGTGTTGTTGCTGTTGTTGCAATTGGTCACGCAATTGATGCAATGCATGCTCGGGCTGACTATGCTGCATTTGTGCGACCAAATTCTTAGCTTCCAAACGTAGCTCATATAGTTTTCTGGCTTCCAAAAACAGAAGAATTGCCGCAAGACCTAAAAATAAAGCATGTTTAATCTTGCGAGCAAGTGTTTCTTTTATGATTTCAATACTTACAAAACACTCAAATGTAAACAAATTTTTAATTAAGAATTGACAAAATAATAGAATAATTTTAAAGTCAAGAAAAAAAATCTTACCAAATAGTATAAATGCAATAACTGCAAATGCATAAGACCATGAAAGCACATTGAACGATGGATAAAGCAACCAATCACGTCGGTAACAATTTCCTCCAAAGATTGCAACAGCCAAAAAAAGGAATGCACCTTAAAACACATTATGATAATTTAACATAAAAAAATTAAACTAAATTATATCATATTAGTACTAATATTATATAAAAATTAAACTAAGTAATAAATTTATTAATTTAAATATAAAAAGGAAGTTAGATGCATATGATACTTCATTTTTTTATTGAATTGAAGATGACAAACAAGCACACAGTTCACCTAATGATAAGTGATGTCTTTGGCCCATGACATCCAAATCCTTAATAAGGAATCATGATGCATTGTGCATTGTAACCCTTGAGGACTAAGATGGAATACCTTGTCATTCCTCACCAACATACGAAACACAGCAGTGCTATACAGGTATTTTACGTTAGTAATCTGTGAGGGCATGATCCTTTCGTGATCGGACTGACCCATTCTTACTGCAGCTAGAAACAAACTGCTACTGCTACTTTTTATCAATACAATAATCGAAATTGTAATGAACGAAACTTAAAATTCAAATTACTCTCCAACATCAGGATTAGATAAACAATCCATTTTATAAAAAAAACCTTACTTGAAATTGCTACCATGGTAAATGCAGAAGACACAAATATCCATTCATAGCGTAGAACAGTTCGTAAAGGCCAACGCACAATCACGCACGCCAGTAAAACTTGCGCAGTAAATGATAGCATAAGAGCTAAAGTAACAAAAGACTGTACAGCCATCAACCAGCCCGGTAACAACCATTCTCTGATAACATAATACTCCTGAAAATAATGATAATTATTATTTTGGCAATGTTACATTAACTATACTAAAGGCACTTTAAGATCACTCATAATAAATTTTGTGTCATTTCAAATGTGATAATTCTGTATTAGTTTATAACAAATAATTTATTACTGAAACAAACATAATATGGTAACTTTTACTCTGCCAAATCTTGGGAGTACTACAACAACAAATACCAAATTGACTCAACTGTATTTTTAGGTATAACATTAGATAGTCAGCTTTGGTGGGGCAGAAGGGTAAAAAGCTAGACACTGTTTACTGATGTGGACACAGCAGGACTAGTCTCATATAGTTACTTTCACTGTGTCATGTCATGTGGAATATTACTGTAGGATATGACAGCTGATATTGAAAATATATTTGTTTCCCAAAAACATGCTGTATGTGTATATCTGGGTTATCAAACATCCTAGGAAGTGCATATTAAGGAAATAAGAATTCTGACTCCAACCACACTTTGGAGCCCGGTGCGAATTTCACTCATTGTTGACGTATTTAAGTGCCTGTCAAGACCTATGAAATAAGCAATTTTTGATTTAGCATCATATTTTGAAATATTGTGGGTATTAAGAGGCTTGCCCTGTCCGAGCATTTTGAACTTGGAGCAAACTGCTTGCTAATTTGCCATATCCATTCTGTACAACAGTCTTAGGTGTCTGAGTCACAAAAGTATATTCAGTAAGTAATATTGGCATTTAAATTTCTTCAGTGGTTCTTCATTTTTAATCCATTGCATTGTCTCCTATTTAGACTTTGGATCATACTGACAAAACATGGTTTATCTATGATTAGTATATGGTGACAAATGTCATTCAAATTATCCTTGGCTAATTCAAATACCTATGTACAACTACCGCCTCAGTCAAAATTATGAGCACACAGCTCGCCATTAATGACTTCTGTGGTCCATGCACATGTTCATGTATTTATACTGCTTTTGATTTAAGATGAAATGCAGTACCACTTCTAGAATACTTTCTAGAATGCCTCATTTACATTCTTCTTTGTATTGATGGTAACAAACAAGCACACAATTCCTATAAGAAAATACACACTGGTAGTTAGTGAATTTTAATATAGAAACTAGCTGCAACACAAATGAGTCATCTTGTCAAGCGAACAGGTCACAGGGCCCCTTTCAGAGGGCCAGCTTTACTGGTATCTGAATGTAGATGAGATAGTAATGTTATCATTGCTCTGTTTTATGTAATGAGTGTAAGAATTCTGGAATCCAATTACAGGTGTCAAAGCATTCCATCTCAGTCAGGTTTACAATGCATGTGCATCTTGAACCTTTGCTGACAATGTTTTTTTATTATTACATTGAGAGTAACAAATGAACACAGTTCACCTGATGGCAAGTGATTCCTGTGGCCCATGACATCTACAATCATCCTTGACAAGGGATCATAATGCAGATGCATTGTCACACTTGAAGAATGAGATGGAATGTTTTGTCACCAGTAATAAAGGTCTCCAGATACCTACACGCACCTGATGAGACACAGCAGCAGTATGCTTCTATTTCACTATAGTATTCTGTTAGGGTGTGGTCCTTACCCTGGTTGAGCTGACCCATTCATACTGCAGTCAGAAACAAACTGCGGTGTAGCTCCATCTTAGATGCGATAGGTCACAGTTATTACTTACCATAAAGTGAACTGTGTCACCTCAAATGTAATAAAAAAAACTGAATGGATTATGAGTTAATGAATCCTATGGGCTAGAAGAGAATTTCAGTAGTTTATTGACTTCTATCACTTCAACTACAACTACTTCAGTTAATGTAATGATTAACAACAGCAGACAAATTGAACTGTGTCAAGATAAGAAAGCATCCTTTATACAAATGCTTTACAGTCAATTATATCAAAATATACTAATAAGAAATTTGCCATAATTATCAATAACTCTAGCTTTAATGAAGATATTGTGAGAGTGTAAGATGTAAGATGTGTAAGATGCTGTTCCTATTACTACTTGTACTATTTAAATCTCTTGCAACAATAGCTCATAGTATTTTAAATAAGGAAATGAAGTGTTTGATTCAACTTTAAGCTTATGAAGCTATGAATAGTGATGAATAATAAATCTTATAAGATTTAAAAAGATCTAGCTAACCAGGAATACTTTTGGTTGGCATACCACCACATGTGGGTCATCTTGTGAACCAGGTCCAGATATTTTGTCTTTTTGTCTGCTTTGACTTTCAAAAGGATCTCATATGGGATTGTGTTGAACAAAAATATTCCTGACTGTGCCCTGTGACATGTGTGTGTGGGTGTTATTATTATTATCCAGATAACTGAATTATGATGTTCATATATAACCCTATACTGTTGTGACTAAATCAAAATTTAACCAAAATTTCACCACCAGAAAAATTAATGCACACCTAAATAAAGATCACCCTCTCGAGATCCATAAATATTTAGCAAATGAAAATTAAAGAAACTTTACCTCACTGAAAATGTAGTGACAACCATGGAACAGTTTATCATATTGAAAAGAGGGAAATCTGAAACGGTCAAAACAATACTCCCATAGGCCCATGTGTTTGAAAGGCGAGAACATTTCTGAATATGATTCTATCCAATATGGCCCAGCAAAAGATAGAAGAAGAAATAAGCCTGCTATATATGTTATACTTGCTCCAATCAATGTGGCATCTGAAAAAAAATAGAACATAAATTATGCATAGTTTTAAGGGAGAACAACAGTAAAACCTATAATATAATTTTTTTTAAAAAACGCAACGGACTTATACAAATGGGCGTTTTGCAAGCCCATTTATTTTTACTTACTAGATGCCTTCGGATATTCGTTGTTAGCTGTCATTGTTCTTTATTTCGATTATATTCATAAACCCTTTTATACGCCTTTATCGATAAATTGACAAATGAAAGTAATTGATGCGGAATTGTATAAGAATATAAAATTACTGCGCTGATTTTATTTACTTTGTTGACAATTTAAGATTATCGTTGTTTTCTTTCTAGAGGAAAAGCAAAAGACTAAAATCCATACAGCCAAATATTTGGGTTTTTTTTATCTTATTGATTCATTTAACATTACATCGGTCAATCCCCTTTTTTCTTTATTATTATATTGCGACTAACAAACGACAGTCACATATACATTCATACGTACATTCATCCTTGACAAGGAATTATAACACAGATGCGTTGTTCCCCTTCAGGACTAAGATGGAATGCCTCGTATAATGTGCCAGTAATAAAGGTCTCTAGATCCCTGCACTCACCAGACGAAACACAGCAGCATGATGATGCTGGAAACAAACTGAAGTGTAGCTTCAAGCTGTAGCTGAAAGTCTTCTGGCAGGGATAGGAACAAGTCGGTGCGTTGAATCTAATTATTTTCTGCCTGTCGGCCTATATCAATGAATGATAACTCTTTGGAGGACTAAGGCACGAAGTGACATAGTTTCATCATGATATTTCCACAAAAGTGCTGCGGGTTATGTTATGCGTGCCCCCGGAACGGGGTTCCTCAGCAAATCGATGGGAGTTTTAGTTGGTGCGATTCCGACATAAACTGGTCGTCCCCCTCAAAGGATGCTCGGAAATCCATAAGAATTTCTCTACAAAAAAAGTCCGTCTTGAGGCCGTATCCGGTAGCATAAATATCACTTCCCCCAGCACCTCCGTGGTATTGTCACGATAACACGAAGCCACATCATGACGGGTCCTCCTCAGGATTGGACGTTGGACCTTCCGAGCCCGCCCTCAAACTCTCTCCGGATCCAAAATGTTCCACTTCATGACAGGGGAAAAAATATACATGTCGCGCAAGTAATCAGTAATAGTGCCTTGCAAGTCGCTTCATCGAGAACCGAGTTTCAAAGTTACAGGGCTTCGAAGCTATACTACAGCCAATCATGTCATTTATTGAACCCTTGTTTCATATATTTTGGTGAACACTTTTGGTTGAAGACCCACGATCTCGTGGGTCTTCAACCAAAAGTGAAAAAATAAAAAAATAAAAAAAACTTGCCAAAACATTGTGAATATATATAAAGGATATCTCAGAATCTCTAAATAAAAAACAAAATATCAATTAAATCTCGTTTTATTTAATGTTAATTTAAAGAGCAATTCTTGAAGTTTATTTATGAAAAACAACCGTTTGCAAATACGCTCCATTCATTTGTTCACACTCATTTAACCTGGAGCTAAAATTTTCAAAAACTCGCTGGAGCATCGCTCTTGGAATAGAGGTGATTTCTTCAGTGATTCTTTGCTTTAAAACATTCAGGTTGGGTGGCAATGGATTGTAAACTTTGCTTTTTAGGTAGCCCCATAGGAAGAAATCAGCAGGCGTTAAATCAGGGCTCCTCGGTGGCCAATTGATGTCTCCTCGGCGACTTATCACTCTTCCAGGGAATAAATCGTGAAGACCAGCTAATGAGTCATTTGTAACATGAGAAGTGGCTCCATCTTGCTGGAAAAAGGTGTTGCGGTTGTAGCCCTTCTGGTTTTGCATTTATGTAGCCAAAAAAGTCCGGATCATATGGCAATATCGGTCAGAATTAACGGTCTGAGTTCGACCTCGGTCATCCTTAAAAAAATAAGGACCGATAATTCCTTGACTTGATATGGCAGCCCAAACAACTTTTGGCGAGTGCAAGGGCTGGCTGCAATCTGCAATTTTGTCTATTCACATGACCGTTGATGTGAAAATTTGATTCGTCGGAGAACCAGAAATTATTTAAACTCCTAAAACGGTTTTTCATTGTCCTGCAGAATTCGACTCGTTTATCAGGATCATCAGGCTTTATTTTTTGAACAATAACAATTTTATAGGGGTGAAAATGTAAATCTTTCGAAATAATGCGATGATAGATTTGTTCAAATTAAGAGAAGCTGCGCGCAATCTCAATGACTGTCGTGGGTCGTCCATAACAGACTATCGAACGCGATTGACGTTCATGCTCGTTCTTTGTCCTTTTACGCCCAGACGATTTGTCCGGCATTGTATTCCCAGTCTCTTCAAACTTGCACACCCAATGCTTAATTAAATTGGCACTTGGCACATGTCTTAAGCTTTTTAAATTAAAATGTGTCCTGTAGAGAAGACGGACAACAGTGTAGGAATCGTTGTATTTATAAAACGCTCTCACGCAAACGCGCGCTGTATTCCCGTGAAACGATTCATGGCTATTAAACTTAACAAGCCAGCCAAGCGTTTGAGTCACTCACCTCCCCCTGCTACCTGCGGTTGGCGTGTATTGGTCAATTCAAAAACGAAAATCATTCTGAGACACCCTTTACATATGCGTGTGTAAAGAAAACAGTTATTTACAGTAATACCTTAGTAAAAGTTTAGTTAAATTCTTGTGCAATATTATAGTTGTGAGTTTGTGACAAGCCAAGAACAGATAGGATTTTATTCAGATGGCAATATTCTTCTTCAATTCCAATGTTTATTGTAATGTTATGGCATTGCAAAATTAAAATAATAGTAATCATTAATCTTGGTGTTAAAATTATTTTATTTCGTTTAAAAATTAACATATAAGCTTATACCATTAAAAAGAAAATAGATGCATGTGTAAGATAATTTAAAAATGTAAATCTTTCGAAATAATGCGATGATAGATTTGTTCAAATTAAGAGAAGCTGCGCGCAATCTCAATGACTGTCGTGGGTCGTCCATAACAGACTATCGAACGCGATTGACGTTCATGCTCGTTCTTTGTCCTTTTACGCCCAGACGATTTGTCCGGCATTGTATTCCCAGTCTCTTCAAACTTGCACACCCAATGCTTAATTAAATTGGCACTTGGCACATGTCTTAAGCTTTTTAAATTAAAATGTGTCCTGTAGAGAAGACGGACAACAGTGTAGGAATCGTTGTATTTATAAAACGCTCTCACGCAAACGCGCGCTGTATTCCCGTGAAACGATTCATGGCTATTAAACTTAACAAGCCAGCCAAGCGTTTGAGTCACTCACCTCCCCCTGCTACCTGCGGTTGGCGTGTATTGGTCAATTCAAAAACGAAAATCATTCTGAGACACCCTTTACATATGCGTGTGTAAAGAAAACAGTTATTTACAGTAATACCTTAGTAAAAGTTTAGTTAAATTCTTGTGCAATATTATAGTTGTGAGTTTGTGACAAGCCAAGAACAGATAGGATTTTATTCAGATGGCAATATTCTTCTTCAATTCCAATGTTTATTGTAATGTTATGGCATTGCAAAATTAAAATAATAGTAATCATTAATCTTGGTGTTAAAATTATTTTATTTCGTTTAAAAATTAACATATAAGCTTATACCATTAAAAAAGAAAATAGATGCATGTGTAAGATAATTTAAAAAATGTAAATCTTATCTATCACTAAAGCTAAAGAAACGAACACAGAAAAATTACTCACAAATATCTCAAATAAATATTATAAGTAGGATAAAAAAAGGTCGTCGTAAGGCGGATATAAATCAAACAGTATAACTATCTAGAATTAAATGTTGTGTGACTTATAACATATTTAATTGAAGTTTAAACAACTCGATAAAGGGTCAGTGACAACCAACGAAAGCTACTTTATAAGATTATGTTATGAAAAATAGACGAAACATATACATTATTTTTTAACAGAAATTAACTAAGTATAATAAACCTGACTACTATAATGATAGATAAAAAAAATTAAAGCAAATATACTGAAAATATATTAAACTTACTAGATGAAAATTGACTGTTGCTAAAATAAAAACACTTGACACGGTCTTTATAATAAAACCAGGGATATAAATAAGCATGTTATTACATTCAATCAGCATGGTTTGCTTAATTTTATAAAATCTACTTAAAAAAATCATCATATAATAGAAAAAAGAATAAAATCTAATTTTAATTTTAATTTTAACTACCAATACCTGTCCACACTTACATTATAAATTCCTTATTTAAAGGAATGCTTAATAAGCATTATGCATTCCTTTAAAAATACAGAACAAAAAGTATTGAAAACATTAATTTTAGAAGTCATCATATACCTATGATAAATAAACACATTAAATATTTCAGATTGCATCACTACAATTTTTTATGTGATAAGTTAATTTCTCAGGTTCTTACCTTTATAATTATAATAAACTATCAAGTTACAATCTAGATTAGACACATTTGGTGATTAAAGCAATCTTGGACGGAACATTCATATGTTAAAATAAAGATTAAAAAAAAATATATCTAAATAAATTGATATATGATGATATCCTACTGGGTTGCGACCACGGGATATTTTCTGGTTAATACCAGGTGAAATACTACGCAGAATATTTTATAGTGTTGAGCCTTTACGCACTTACACAGAATAACTCGCTCGTCTCCTACCATATTGCATTGTAATGCTTATATAATATCGGAGGAAATAAGATCGGAGACAGATTGAGATGCAGTGTTAAAAACTGGCCCGACAGACCCGAAAACATACATTTTGTTACAAACAAATATTGTTCTTCGCCTGGGAATTGAACGGTGGACATACAATGCAGCAGCCAGTTACTACAAGGGTTGATATATTGATATATTATTACTGATGACATGTGATTTCACAGAATAATAATAAAATATAGTACAGAGTAGTACACTAGTACATAGAAAATTATAAAGTGGCATTGTGTAAACTTGTGCTTTAAATTTCGATAATTTACAACAAAATTAAAACTTGCATTAATGTGGCAGTTTAACAGATGTATATTAAATTTCTTTATTTTATTTGTTTTTTAAACTGTTATTGCTACCCTAAAGATATTGTTCATAATTTCCAACTTTTGTATTATGCCTTAGATTCATGTTCTAATTCAAAACGAGCCTGTGATTCTTTCAATCTGTTGCGCTTCTTAGATTGAATGTTTGCTTCTGTTAAAAAGAGAGCGGCTGTTATGATGCATGCTACTGATCCGACCACAGCGAGACCAAACGACCATCCTGTAATTGAACATAATTTATCAAGAAGTTTTTTAACTATTTCTATAGAAGTCATAATGAAATATATTGCCTTCCTTTTGGTATTCCTCTCTAGTCTCATAGTATTTTAGTTATTCTTTGTCCACAATACATATTTGACAAGTGTATGACTGAGATGACTACATGATCCTGTCTTGGGTAGACTTTACTTTTTTTTGAAAAAATTAAGCTTTGTAACTCCATGGCAGTACACTCACTACCAAAACCATGATTAAAGCAAACTGTGGACCCAGTTTAACTAAGTACCCACAAGTTGCTAAGCGAGGAGGAAAAAAATCACAGAACAAAAAGCAAGTGTCTCATCAACCTTTCAGGACAGTACATGTTTGACTCTTAAGCTGCAGAGACTAATATCTTCTTATAAATGACAGACGGCACCATACCCACATTGTGCAAATAAATCACTGAAATTCCATGGTGAAAATATTTCAAAACACTGAAATATCTCAAATCACTGAAATTCCATGGTGAAAATATTTTTATATATTTATATATATAACATTAGGGATGTGTAGGGACAGTTTTTGATGAAATGATGAAAAAAAAATGATTGAAAAATTAGATATGCTCTTACTCATCCGGTTGATAAAACTATGTTACTACTTAAGCTATAAAGTATCGAGATAACTTATGAGAACTTATAAAACATAAAAAGACATATGTAACCTTCCATATAATGTTCCCCTTGTATGAAATATGGCTAGTAAAATTTTATGTTATTTACACCAACAGAAATGCCATCATAATTTATATCAACTCAATGTGTTTTTATACTTTTCACAAGACATGGTAACAGATCTCTAAGCATAATATTTGTTCACAACATAAGTTAAAGCATAACTAACTTCAGAAGGACATAGTTAAATATAACAACCAGTTTCAAAGCACCTTCAGAAAGAAAGGTTCTAAACCATATTTTAATACTTATGAAATTGCATCATTTAAGTAAATGTAGCAAATTTCATGCAACATTAGTTATAAGAAGGACATAGTCAAAATATTTCTTGGGAACTATTATATAATGTATATATGTATATTTGGAATAATTCTTAAATTTGTAAAAAATGCTTTTAGTAGGATATTCTTTAATGGTAAATAGTAAGTATATAAGTAGATTACATTAACAATTAAATAAAAAATAAAAAGTTTATAAAAAAATATGTAATCTTTAAATTGACTGTATTAAGTGTAGTCAATTTCGAAATGTCTATGTTAGTGCGTCGACTACAGTGAAGATTTTCGTTTCATTTGAAACAAACGTAATTTGTTTTGCTAACACTATGCTGTGTTTAAATAGTAATTTCATTTAAATATATTGTTGATTACTGACACAGTTGGTAATAAATAAAAAACTTTACAACTATATTATAAAGAAAATAAACTGGATTTACTTGCCTAAATAATTATTAGGATGACCCGGCATCCAGCCGTCGGTATTTCCAAAACAGGCAAAGACTATTACAGCAATACAACCACTTATACCTAAAATGTAACACAAGTTATTAAATGAAGTAGTAACTCACTATTTTATATTCATTGTTTACTTACCACCACCTAACATAATAAATCCTATAGATTTGATAATTAGTACAAATCTGTTTTGGTCAGGTCCACAGCATAAGAAAAAGACAAGAACTAAAATAGTAGATATTAACACCCCAAGTAAACATAGGGTGAAAAAGAATTGAGTTGCTATCATGAAACCTGAAAAAAAAACCATATTAAAAATTGTGTCTTATTATTAAATTAAAACAAATCTATTGAAAATTTAATTGTAATTGCACTGACAATCAAAGCCTAATTGTTACATGAAATATTGGGATAAGCTTCCAAAAACTGAGCAACTATGGCTTTCTAATAAATAAGATAATATAAAATTAAAATAAGAAGAGGTTAAATAAAACATCACTTAATTTAAATTAAACATAAACTATTTTACAAGAAGAATTTACCAGGCAGTAAATATCCAAGAATCCGATCATATCCCGTAGTAAATGGATCATAAACCCATCGGCAGCCTACAAAGAAACGCCTTTGATATTGGTCCAAAGGATCAGGTAATGACCTGAAGCAATGACTCCATAGTCCCAATCTGAAAAGAAATAATTATAGAACATCTAACATCACATCTTACTATTAGCATTAACAACCAGATGTTATCATTTGTGTTACTTAAATCATATCCAAAATATAGTTTTCTCAATAAATACATTAAGACTAGACAATACATTCATGTTTGTTTTACATTTATTAAAGTTGCAAAAACTTATCAAGAAATCGGGTAAACCATTATATATCATAAACAGGTACCTAGTATAGGTATTATGTTTTGAAAAATTGAGGCTATCCTCAATTAGTGGCCACTGTGTCCACTCTCATCCAACTTTAATTATTTATTAGCCTTGACCCCAGACCACTTTTTGATATGGTAGCCATTTAGTGCCATGCTAAAATAATTCTAGGATCTTGATGTCTTTTCATTTGGTTTTGTTAGAATTACCAAATAGCAACTTCAAAGAATTATTGGACTTGTAAACTTACATCTATTGTGTGAAAAAACTAATCATACTAAAGTTGGAAATCTTTTATAGTATTAAATTTAATCTGATTTGTTTGTGCACTGGCGTCTTGAATGCATTAAGGCTGTGAATGACCCTGGTGGAGTTCCCAGAGATGAATATTGATGTAAAGTGAGCTAGCCATAGAAAGTTTTAGCCGTTTGCCAATTTATTAGCAAACCTGATCCTTACTTCCAGGGCAAGGGAATGTACTTATCATTTATAATTTAGACAATAGGTGGCAGCACTTATTGTAGTTATCACTTCATAATGGCAACAAATTTTCTCTGACATTAATGCTCTGGGAAGGTTCCAATCCAAAGCATTTATGTCAGAGAAAATTTAAGGAATCCAAGTAAGTCTTGATCCAAATCAGTTAATTGTTGATAACTTATATATTTGTAAAGTATTTATGGCATACAAGTGTTGAAATGGAGAATTAATGTTGATTATGAGCCTCACAACAATAAAAATCCATTTGGTGCCACAGAAAAACTGTGGTGTCTGACATGAGTGTGCAATATTGTCATTATGAGAGTGAGATTGTGCCATCCCCTTCATCAAACATCATTAAAATTACAAACTAGCATTTACTCAGTCAAGAGAACCCTGGAGCTGAAGAAGTTAGGGGTTTCAGGGCCAGACTCGACTTTCATGTTTCAGGCTGAGTTTAGACCTTTGCACTAACATAAACATTTCACAGTTTTTACAGACTTTTGGTATTTAAATTTTTTTCTAAAAACCCTTAAATGTAACTTCAAGTCATACTTAAAAACCTAATAATACACACAGCATAACCAGTATTTCAGTGGCCTATCCTATTAAAATTGTGGGCACAACCACTGTTCATTGTGTAATGTGCCAATATTATACATATTTCCAAACAGATTCAATTTACATAAATGAAAATATACTATTGGTGTTTGAAAAATACTAGAATAACTTTTTCACCTGTCTAATTGATTGCCTCTTATTCTTGAATCACTTACAATCCAACTAGGCGTACCAAATGCCAAGGCCACTGTCACAAGGGCAATTATAAATACAGCAATGCCACAATTACCAGCTAAACTTCTGTTTTTCATTGTCTGTAACAACAATTACTTGATACATTATACATCTGTTTGCATATTCATGTATCATACCTGTAACGACAATAAAGTAAAAAAAAAGTGATTATGACAACACACCTCTTAAATACATGATTGATAATGCTGATGATGGTAATAAATAAATATTTTTATTTTAAAATAAGACTGCTAAATTAAAAAAATAATACTCAAACTGCTTACTTCTCAAATATTTTAGTTACATTTTAATAAGATCTTTGACAGTTGTAATCCCAATGTGGCTGTCTAGCAGCAATATTAATGAACTGGCACAACCTTGAAGAATCACATCCTCACAGTGTTAAATAGCAGCACAACACTGCTGTGTTTCATATGGTGAGAATGTATCAAGAGGTTAAATTACAGGTATCTTAGCATTTCCTATTTCAGCCTATAAGGGTGGCAATTTTTGTTGAGAAGTAGATATGTCTGGAGATCTGGCTACTCTCATCACTTATGCTCAGGAGAATTGTATACTTGTTTATCACCCTTAATATTGTATATTATTAATATTATATGAAAATAAAGCACTTTACAAAATATACTATTGAATACCTTTCCTATAAAAAAATTAAAAAAGACAAACCTAGGTATAAAACATAACATCTAATATTACTTAACACTTCTCTACAAGACCAAGGTTATGGGCCTGAGTTGAATAATAAACTCGCAAGTAGGTTTTGCAATACTCACTAAGTAAGCAATGTTGAATTTGGTGTGTAACATGCAACATTACATTCACCTAGAAACAATGCCAAAGAGTTCACACGCTTGTTCATAGTGGGAAATACAAGGCTGGCAAAAAATATCTATTAGGTTTAAGTAAATTTTTGAAATATTTATATGATTTGATCTCTAGTTTAATTCAATAGTTATCAATAATTGTTATTATACCTATAAAATACAAACAAATAAAAATACACTAAAATGGTTACAATGAAAAAGTATTATAAACTAAAAAACTCTACAGTAATTACTTTATAGTAAAAATAAAACATATGTAACAATTGTTTTGTTTTATAAAAAATATTAGCGTCTTTAGTAAAAATTAAAATAAAATAAAAGAAAAACAATATGTAGAAATTAAAAGTAAAATACATAAAATTGTTCAGAATTAAGTTTAATTAATATCTAACAAAATAATATATATTATTACAAGCTTAAATCAAAAAATTATCATAAATCCCTAAACTTTTTACTTTTTAAAAACCCTAGATTAATTTCCTTGCTTATCTGTTATACTGAATTGATGAGTAACAAAATAAGTTTATTATATACACTAATTTAAATTTAGATAGAAGCTAATTTAAATTTGTTTCCAACACAATTAATGATATTTTTATATTTATGCATTTTATCATTATTGTGTACAATTAATGTTCAAAATTATGAAGCATTTTAAATGTGAATTATCCAATTAAAATTGTTATTTATTTGGCTGAATGTTACTTGTATTATTAATAAATTGAATTAAATATTTAGATAATCGAAAACTTACTAATTCTACAGCTTTTGGACTTACCTTACCTTATAGTAATATTCGTTAGTCTTTTAATTTTCTTCACCCTTCAAACTTATACCTAATATACTTAAAATAATGAACTTATTATCCAAAGTATGTTACGTGGTATACAATTGTAGGATCACAAATTCACTTCAATAAACATTACCAAAATAATTGTTAAATTTACACGCATAACTTTGAAAAATTACTTGTGTTATTAACTTGTTTCGAAATTATAGTCTAAATCTAAATTAAATGAATAACCGTCAAGTTTTAATTGATTAATTATCGTGCAAGCAATAAACAGAGTTTGTATATTATATTGTTAGGATTTGGGCGTAGTCTTTAAAAATAAAGTGAGAGCAACTGAATTCGGAGTTAAGTCTATAAATTACTGACACTTACGTCTTACCAACTGTCAGTGATGTAGTTGCCTGTTGATCATACTGGTACAGTTCGTAGGAATACTAAATAGGATAGATATTACGGTATCTATCTAAGGATATGATATAATATACTAGTACAATAGAGATATTTAAGCTTATCATTACATTTCTTATTAGATTAATAATAGTACAATATGAAAATAGGTAATAAAACCTAACAGATTTTGTTTATATCATTGGTACCAAATCTGAATATGACGTATCATATTATATACGTAGAAAAACAATATAATACTGAGAAGTTTAAAAGCATTACATATTTATTAAACAATACTTCTAAACTTTGTTTTTAAAAATATTAAAAAATATATCATTTCTTGTTGATGTCAGGAACATGGTATTTAACCGTACCAGCAAAACGGTATAAGAAAAGATTATGTAAATCAAAACCTTGTTCAGTCACATCACAGCCAACTTACAATTTATCGTCTAAAGTATAGACAACGATTACTACTATCAATCACAGGAACAGGCTATCAAAGCCGTTATAAATACGACATTCTAAATCTAGTTTAAACATCGAACATTTAATCTTTAATATAATAGATATTAAAATTTTAATGTATCAAAGTAGTGAAACGAAAATAAGAGAAAAAAAGAAGAAATAATTTAAAACGGAATTGATCGATGAAAACCTTTTTATGTTTAGCCCCGACGACGACGCATATGTACGGCCGTAATCAAAAAATATCAGAAATTTCGTTTCCCTATAGATTGCAGAATATTCGGGATATCATATTTAATTACCGCATGCTATACAATAATGGCATTCAATTTAAATGTTTTGCTTTTTAGATCCTAAAAGCTAAAAGCAAATAGTTTACCCACACTGAGCGTACATTGCTAGCATGTGCTTATAAGCACATAATTATATAATTTGTGTAGCTTATCATATAAAGATAAGATAAGTAAGGTAAGATTTGTAAATGCTATTTATTTTAAAACATTGTTTTATCTATTGTTTCAGTTTTCTTTGAACCTACAGATAGAAGGAAAGCAGCGAAAGCTCTACTTTCGAAACAATACAAAATTACTTATGCTTCTCCGAATTTGTCAGAATTAAGAGCTATGGCAAAATTTCTCGAACCTAATATTATTGCAGAAGAAGCATCCGAGATTAATGAAATAATTAATTTATCCAAAATTGTTACACAGTTTGTTCAAGTTCTTATTGTCACTATGGGTAGTAAAGGAGTAACTACTGTTTCACGAATTCCCGATTTTATTGATGGAGAAAATAAAGAAACGCTTAATGTACGTTATTATGCACTTGAAAAGCTGAATGGCGTCGAGAATGTATCAGGAGCTGGCGACTGTTTTGCCAGTGGGTTTATCCAAGGCGTCATATCGGGATTTCAAGAACCAATTTGTGTATCTTTTGGATTGGAGGCTGCTAAATCAGCTTTATTATGCAGGAGGAATGTTCCAAGTAACTTTCGAATACCACCAAATTTGACTGAAAGTGCTTATAAAGGATTTGAAATTGATTTGGTAAAAACAATAGAACATTTTTAATTACATAGAATATACGGGTATACAAATGCACAACCCGTCATTTTATTAGTAATTATGTGTTGTGATTAATAGTTAAGACAAACGCGTGTTTTAACAATCATACAAGCAATATTATACATGTATACAATTATATCAAACAAGTTTTCAATCATACATTCATGTAGAAAAAATACATCAAGGATAATATAACTGAAGTTTTTATGTGCCCCAGAGCAAAGTGGCCGCCAGGCCTTTCTTGAATAATTACACAAAATTATAAAAAAAACCTATGGTCTAGAGGTCCTATCGGTTTTTTTTTAATGGGATATGTGTGTTTCGCCGGGCGGTCACTTGCGTGCACCAGGCACGTTGTATATTTCAACCATAGGACGACGAGCTCACTGTAATGACGGAATCAAAACAGTCTTTTAAAAAAGGTTTTAATCAATAAATGTATTGCACTTTTGGGAAATGAATTTTAAAGATTTGGCGTGTATCCTGGATAACAAGCGCGACGTGTGAGGGATGGATCGTTAATGACACGTTTTCCAACGGCGACATCTAAGACGGATTGTTAAACAAAGTAGGTTTACTTTTAATACTTATTCAGCATGGCAATATGGCGTGTGAGTATTTGTGCGTGCGTGTGTATATATAATTGCAGAATTATAAAATACTACTATACAGACCGTTTCTCTAATAGCCTTTCAGTATCCAGTCAATATCATATGAAAAAGTAAATATGTCATACACTTCTGCGCTTCGTCCTGTGAGTGAGGTAGCCGGCGGCCCACCACGCGGTTATTTCGGAAAATCTACCCCAGGAGGGTAGGTTTAGGTTCGGTTTTGGAGAATCTCTCACTGGGCATGGACGTTCAGGCTACCCTATGCAACCTGAGCGTGTATGCCATATAGCCATCCTACCAGGGGCAAACGGAGCAAAAACGCTACAGCAGAGTCCGCCACGCTAACCGTGGATATCTACAATATCAGGGGACTTCATTCCAATCTTAATGCTCCCCTCCGAACGGCGAAGCCGGCCTTGCTTTTTCTCACCGAGATACAGTTATCTTTTCCAACTGACAACTCATACCTCTACTGACCCTACCTGGGGTACCGATTGGAACACTTGTTTGTGCCGCGGGCCGGAGTGTATGTATACCTCAGAGATGATATCTGTTCTCGACGCCTCGGCAATCTTAGACAAGCCTGTCCATCCTTTGGCAGAGCGTAGACAGCGACGACCATCCCCGTGTCTATGCGTGTCTTTATAGGTCCCATAGCAGTTATACCGACACTGACCGACTCAGCGTCCACGTCCAAATGGATACAAACTCCGTGCAACAACAGATCCCATCCGCAGAGATCGTGATATTCGGCGTCTTTAGTGCTCACCACGCCGAATGGCTTGGATCGCGAACCATCGATCATGAGGTGTGATCGGAAAGTCTATGCATATTAGCGAGAGACTAGTCGTCGCCCTTCAGGAACCCGTGAATTTTGGTCTTTTGCCAAAGCTGTCCAAGGGAATCTCTGTCAGCCATCTCTTTCATCCCTGCACAATGGAGACGACACCCTGGCCCATGTTCTCTTTTTGCGTTCAACTCGACTCTTGGCGACAGAGGGAACTCGGATGTTCGAGTTCTTCAGACATCAGTGCGCAAAGCACTTCTCTCTCTGGACATCCACATGTCGAGTGGGCCTGATGGTGTCCCACCAATTGTGCTGAGGACGTGTGCTCTAGAGTTGGCTTCGGTTCTTACGCGTCTTTTTCGGTACTCCTTCTCTTTAGGCGTCGTCCGGAACTGCTTGAAGACAGATGATCCCGATCCCCAAAAAAGGGGATCGCTCAGATCCGTCCAACTACAGGCCTATTGCTATTACGCCTGTCTATTTGACTCATCGATGGGCGCAGGCGGTCGAGTCCAAGGGCAAGGCCTTGGCGGTTAGTCTGGTCGTAGCTCAGGCCTTTGATCACACTTCTTTGATCTTTGGACACAAAGAGCTTCTTTAGAAGCTTCCTTCCTATGGGCTTCCCGAGAAATTATGTAAGTGGGTCACCAGTTTTCTCTCGAACCTTAACATCAAGGTCGTAGTCGACGATGCATTCTCCACATCCAAACCAGTGAATGCTGGTGTTTCACAAGGCTATCTCCTACCTCGTTTTTTTGACTCGCCTTGCTACCTCAGCTAGTATCGGAATCTTTAGCGTCGACATATCAGGCGACGTTCAGATCTGCGATCACTTGGAGGGTAAGGCCAAATTGGCCTCAGTATTTTATGACGGCCCACTGTGTGCAACTTCACAAAGCGAAAGTTCGGCCTCAGGTGGAATACTGTTATCTCTGGGCCGGGACACCCCAGTACCAGCTTCTTCCGTTTGACCGCATTCAACCGACAGCGGCTCGAATCGTTGATGACCATGTACTTTCCGATCGGCATGGTTCACTGGCGGTGCGAAGAGATGTTGCATCTTTTTTCATTTTTTACCGAATTTACCATGAGGAGTGTTCTGATGAGTTGAATCGGCTTAATTCCACCTGACGAGTTTAAACATCATGACAAAATTCAATATTTCATCCTCATCATCTCGATGATAGGCAATCAACCACTGTGCACTTCACGCGAAATTTTCTGCCACGCACACCTACTCTGTGGAATTAGCTGTCGCCAGCGGTGTTTCCGAACCGATTAGGGACTAGAAAAGAGTCTACATCTTTCTTAAAGACCAGCAACACATTTGCGACTCCTATGGTGTTGCCCTCCGCTGCTCTTGATTTTCATCGGCGGTGGTGATCACTTACCATCGGATGGGCTGCTTGCTCGTTTGCCACCTATTTAGTATAAAAAAACTACCGTTAATTAAAGTAAAATATGATTCACATTGATGATATGTTTAATATTTATTTATTTTATTGTTTTTAAGGGAACAAATTATGTATCTTTTACACAATAGAAATAAACAAAAATAAATGTACTATACATATATGACATTGCTGAAGTGACTTTTCAATAATTTTATAATATTCTTGGGGTGTTAATGATTGGCCATGACAGCACATAACATCTACATTTATTTTTAACACAGTTCTTGATGCAATGCATTGTCGCCCTTGAGGTTTGAGATGGAATGCCTCTTGTCTTAGAATGTTTTTGGCAGTATCCAAGTAGAGAGTAAGTAACAACTAAAACTGTAGGTGGCCCCACTTGGCCGCAGAGGTTCCATTTTGTCATAGTCATTAAAAAAAATAGTTTTGATATAATTAAATATATAACACCCCTAACTGCATATTTTATTCCAATCCATCTAAAAAAGTTATTACAGTACAAACTTAAAACTATAAAATTAATTGTTCAATCAATATCATATTTTTAATAGAAGTGTGTATAGTGATACTGGCTCTATCCAGAGGCTTCATGAGTAGCATTGAATACCCAATCTGACAAAAATTTATATATACATTTGCAGCATGTACAATTAAAGAAATAGATCTATGATTCTTAATATCATTTTAATATATTACTGACATATGAAAGCATTAACGTAGATTTTTATATTCTATCAATGGCTTTCCTAACAATTTTAAGCATTCTGGTTCATGAAATTACTTTAAAACATTTATGGATAAACAACAGTAAAATATACTATTATTGGATCTTGTATTCCAGAAATAATGTTACAAACAATGTACCAAATATTTATTTCCTTTTGATAGTCTTTATTCAATGAAATTTGAATTAAATTCTATTGCATTCCTGCCGCTGGTCAAGTTAGCAAACCTCCCACGAATGTCACAGCATTTTAAGTTGTATAGTCCTTAATCCAATAAAATGATATATGCCTTATTGATATATCAGATCCAGACAAAGTTCTTTAAAACAGATAACTGCATCCTCCTAACTGTGCATACATTCATTTTAGCAAAGACAATATGCATTTATATTCCATAATATTTTATTGTTGGTCAAGTCTTGTTCTATCTGTTTTTATTTATATATAATAAAAATAAAATTATTAAGAGATTGAAAGAGGTAGAAATCCATATACACAACATCCCTTTTCAAACAGTCTTAAGCAATATGCCAAAAACATTTAATATAAAAATGGAGAAAATATATTAAAAAAAAAACAGAAAGAACTAAGTTGTCCAGCTAATATATATATAATATTTACTTATATCATTTTTACAAACAAACAGTTTTATATAGTTCACTTTATTTTTATATAACTTTTACAAATAAGATTCATTTCATTGGCAGTAAATTGTAAAAATATGTAATTTTTCTTTAAAAATGGTTTGAACTCTTGGACGGATTAATTCACAAATATCACACAAATCTCAAATATGAACTAAATTATATCTTACAATCTAACAGAAGTACACAAGGTAAGCAAAGTATGATGATACATTCTTACATTTTAATATTAAATGTCAGTGTGTCCAGAGAATCCGATTTTCCTTTCATGCATGGTGTGAGAAGATGGTTCCCTGCTTTGCATTTCATGAAGCCTTTTGTATTTTTGGACACGAGCCTCAATAAGAAACAAGATGCCAGCGGGAAATAACAAGATAATTCCAACCACACCTAGCGCAAATGCCCAGCCAAGATCATTGTGCTCCCAGTTAGGCATCCAGTCTCGGCTATCTCCTCTGGCTCCAAATGTTACTACTGATATTATTCCAGAAAAACCTACAACAAGGAATGATTATAATATTTCGGAGCATAACATTTATTATGTTTTGCTTTTGCACGTCTAAGAATGCTAGTCAACTGTAATAAGTTTTCTGCTAAAGCATAGAACATGTTTATATAAAAAAATAAAATATTAGCTACTGACCTCCAATTACAAGAACAGTTCCCAATGTAACTAAAAGTGTGACATAATTGTCATCATCTTTATCTTTCTGTATATAAAGATATGTCATGAACATTGAAGCCAAAACACAACAGGTTGCAATGGTGAAAAAAAATTGTGTAGCTATGAAAAAGCCAGGTAAAAGTATGTCATGTATAATATAGTATTCTTCTTCAAATATCCACCAACATCCCATAAAGACTGTGTCATACCAGTGATGTACTTCTTCAAAGCCATTAAAGCAAACTTCCCATAAACCTGTAGAAGTCAAATTATAATTATGTTTCCATTTCTAACAAAATTTTAAAATAATATAATTATTTTGTTTGCTAATATGCACCTTATTTTAGATGATAGTTTTTGTTATGAATAAACCAAAACTATAATTACTGAAAAAAAACAACTTCCTACTTATAGACTGCTTGATTATCTAGATAGGCTTAGGTGAAACAGTGGTACAACCATATCTATACCATAGGTGAAACAGTGGTACAACCAGACCTCAGCTAGTTTAACCGCAACAGTATAGGCCAGCTTGACTAGGAAAGGACACCCTTTACAGAATAGCAGCATGAAATAGCAGAATAAGACAGTTGTGTTAAATATGGTTAGTGTAGGTGATCCAGGGACCCAATTACAGTTAATGAGGCATTAGGCCTCCTCCTTTCTGTCACAACACTTGCATCTCTTTATTCTTAATATCCTAATCTAATTGTATTGGTTTCTAAAAGGAACTCCATGGTGTAGGTATATTTCATGCTGGTATTCAGCATTGTTGTGGTCCTGTCATAATAAAAACAACCCATGTTGTAGCTAGGACAAAGTGTTTAAATATGGATAAATGGTACACTAATTTTTCCCAAATACCAAATATCACATTTTATAGGGTACAGGGTCCTTTTACTCTAAACTGTATAAAGAAGATATCAAAGGTATGGGTAGTAAAAACTTTGTTTAAAATTAAATTTAGTTTCCAAAATAAGAAATAAGTAAGAACTTACACTTTTTAAATGTCACAATTAGAAAATAGCTATTTCTCCTCTGTATAAAACGAGGTGTTTTTAGTATATAAATGAGATGGTTGTAAGTTATATTAATATTAGGTGATTATAATGCTTCTAATGTACAATGTTTATCAGTAGACCGTCGTAGTTTATAGGGTTAGCTGACCATGGCATCCGAGTCGCTTTTTGGAGCACACTTCAAAGGAAAATTTAAGCATTCCAATGGGGTAATATGAGCTAGGCCATTGTGTGTATAGCCAGAATAAGCCGATTATACCCAAAGCGTTCAGTGGTTTATTGAGAAGGCATATAATGATGATGGGTCATTACGTATAGGAATAGGTTTTAACTCACCAATTTTTAAAAATTTTGGATTTTTAAGTTTTCCATCGGTTACTAGCCAATAGGGACTAGCAAATGCTATTATTATTAACACTGCGGCTGTTGCATAAAATCCTAAAGCGAATAAACCTGTTTTTGATTTAGATGTAACCATTGTTGTAATTTAATTAACTCTTATTCCTACAAGTTTGTATTTAAAAATAAATAAGAAACACACCCACAGAAGATAACTAATTTATATTTATAGAAATGAAATTACTAACTCTTTGGGTAGAGGACTCACTTAACAACAGTAGGTCATAGATAATTGAAATTCAACATATTGTGTACTATAGTGCGTTTACTATTTTGCTGCAGCCCGGATAGTAAATGATGTTTTGCGTAATGATATCACATCAAGCTGTTATCGTTAAAATCCCGGGGCGAGTGTATGACGCTCGCGGACTTAAGTACTATAGTATACTAAATAACTCCATAAATAATTAGATAGAGCATGAATTACGGTCTGTTCGGCATATGAATACTTAGCGATATGGATGTTTTTTCTGCAAGCAATATTAAGCGCGTGATAAATTAATATAACAAATTAAAAATATGTATAGTTAAAATAAAATCAATTGTATATTTTATAATAAATTATTTTGTAATAGCTATGATATTTTAAAATTATCCTGGATTTTATTTTACTAAAATTATATAAAGAACACTAATTTGACTCGTTGGTAAATTGTGAATCATTCGTTGCAGTAAGCCGACATAGAGAGGGAGGCATAGTGTTGTGGCAGTTGCACCCCGACTAGCAAGGTTAATATTTACGGTACGATATAATTCTGAGTATAAATAAATAATTAAATAATATAACCTCGAAAAGCGATGACATATATATATATATATGTGTCATGAATTTTGTATTTTATGGCATCAGCCGTGAAGATAATGAAGTATGTTGTGCTTCGTCAGCTGGCTAAAACTTCGGCAATCAATGTAGACACAGGTCTGTTGGGCCTTAATATGTACGGATAATAAGGGATGGCTGAAATAACTGGATTTACGAACGTCGTTAAAATAATAACTTTTACTACTTAAATTTGTTCAGACCAATTAGAAGTTGCAAGTCAGAGACCATTTAGTCGAGTGTGGTGCAATTATCGACAACGTAAAAAAGAATATAACGCAAATTTGCGTGGGTGTGTCAAAAGTCAAATCTATATATTCTCCGTATGGTTTTGACATTTAAACGTGATAAATATTGATAAATGTAACATTAATGATGGAAAGTGGAAACGAGAAGATAGCTTTTCGGGGGACGGATGGAACACAGTTTCCCGCGGTGAGAAGGTCCTTCGTAGGGTTTCAAACAGCTTTTAATGAGGAAGTCGTAGATAAGAAGTCTGTATAACTTATTAATATCTTTTGAAGAAAATTCGTATATGTAGTGAACTTGGATAGAATGCTAATAAACTGACTATCAGAAACAGTAGTCAAAATATATTGTATTGAATGTGGATGAAAAAGATATTATTAAATAACTATCGTGCAAAGTTAAAATTGATAGAAAAAATAGAAATCCACGAAAATCCTAATTAAGAGGTAATGTTGTGGGAATTCTACTAATGGTTGGGTAAAGTGCGGAACTATCCGCCTTGCTCTTTAAATCTTCCGTCATAAATTTATGTTCACAATTTAAGGGAGCACCTAGTAGCCCTATACTGTACTATCCGTTAATCGGGTGTATAGCAGTTGAAATAAACAAAAAACACTTAACATGGTTATTATAGTCCAAGAGCGCTCCGAGGCTGGCAATCAGGTTTTCCTGAAAACCTGCTGCCACTTATCGGGTATCTCTGTGGAGCCGTTTCACGAAAACGGTCCAACCAGCCAGTGTCATATGTACCAACTATATAAACACTCGTCCCACAATTGTATCGCCAAACCTAGTTGCGTCAAATGCCTAGGTGAGCATGGCACTATTGATTGTCCCAGACAAAGGGACAAAACCTTCCTGGCTACATTTGCTCCTAATGCATGTGTCCTCTGTTATTCAGAGGTTCACACGGTCAATTACCTTGGCTGCCCTGAGAAACCTAAGTCAAAACGCGCTGCGATCAAATCCGCATGCCACCTGCCCCTCAGCTACTCTCAAGCCAGTCCGCTCACTATGCCCCTTGTGGCAAACCCCCACCGTCCCCGTCTCTGATGCTCAACCGAATTTTCCGGCTGAGCGATCCCCTGCCGGTCAAACGGCAAGGGAAAACGAGCTGTGACTAGTGTGCCGCTTCGCCGCCGTCTTCAACAGCACCGATGTGTCCGCACTGGCCCAGCTCTTAGGAACACTCCCAGACACACACTGACGCCACTATTCAATACCAACACGTAGTTTCGGCCATTATCAACCTTAAAGTTTAGTACAATACAGACGGCATTTTAGATACAAATCGTGATATATAATCTATATAAAATAGTTTATTGTGCCACTTCTGCTTCAGCGCCACCGCATTCCGAAGTAGTGGTAGAACATGCCACTAATATTAATAAGATTACTCCGTTAGAATTACACACTCTAATCGGCTTACTTATACGATCCGGATAACAGTCCAATGCAAGGTTCCCTCTCGGGAACCCTTGTGTTATTTACCCTATAAGAAAGACTCAGCTAACCACCCTAAGTTGTCGGCCATCTTTATATCCGGTTTCGTTGTAAAAGCCTTCGGGCTAATAGCATCTATCTAATCAATTATCCATAAAAAAACCTTATGTCTTTCCGGCGACCTAATGTTTTTAATTTTCCCACGTCCGATGTCCGTATACAAAAATTGTTTTCCATAAATGTACTAAAATCGCGAAACTGTAATAGAAAGCGAATTCCCTTACAAAAAATATGTTCAGTTTTCAAAGTAATATCCTGTCTCTGTAAAATCTCTTTTTCAATTCTTAATAAAAAAATGGAGTGGTAATTTAATAAATGGTCAATGCTCTCCTATAATGTGAGCTTTCGTAAATCACGCTCGTTTCTGGAAGGCAATATAGATAGGAATTTGTATATTTAGACCATAACACTAAAGTGAACCAGTTTCTTCGTATTTGTTTGACAAGGAATTAAGAATTAAGTGTTCAAAACTAAAATAATATTTTATTAGTGGTATTTGATATTTATAATATAATTGTGTGTTTTAATTACAGTCAAATAAAAATGTCCATCCTCCAAAGCATTCAATCCTCGACGGATAGAACGTACTGGCAGCCAAGGTACATCGACAACAAAAGTATTTATCCCCCACATTACATCACAATAAAGTTGGAAATGTTGTGACACAAACAAGAAACGACATAAACTACGGCAGATAGTGGTAATCAGTCAGTGTATTCTTGTATTACTCTGTAGTGTCTACGAATGACACTTGATTGTCAACTGGCCAGTAAAGAACACAAATTTGGAAAACATCTAATGTAACAAGAGAAGATGTTTACAAGACAATGTTATGTCTTACATCGTTTTCCCGGTCGGAACATCCGTAACATGCGATTAAATTTTTCGACTCTTGCCGAAACTAGTTTGTATTGTTTATGTAAACATCTAAAAATAGATGAGAATCTAGCTAAATATTTACAATTAAAACAACCTGTCTTAAAGAAGTTGACCGAAGAAAAGGTTAAAACTTTGGTCGATACTCTTAATGAACTAGGATTTTCTAATGAAGATCTCATTTCAAACCCTGCATTGTGTGGTGTTTTACCAATTACATTAAAATTTCGCTTTAAAGTGTTACAAGAGTGCGGGCTACAAACTGTGACGCCAGCTTATCTATTATCTTATTTTAGTTTAGTGAAACAGAAAACTATAGAACAATTAAAAAGTGATGGTCATATTTTAAGCTATATTAATATTGAAAACAGACTTGCAAGTTATATGACACAATGGCCAACATCTCTCACTACTTTGATATACGGTGATGTCAACACTATTTCACTGTATTCACTTCGATTGAAAATAATTCAAAGATACCTTGAATTGGTTCTAGATATTAGCAAAGAAGAATTTTATAGAGGCTTAAAAACATATCCAACTATTAAACATCGCCCACTTGAAGTAATTAATGAAACATTAAATATCTTACAAACGCAAATAATGATGCCAAGCTCTAAAATAAAATCAAATTTATATTTACTTCATGCTAATCCAGACAATTTAAAAAATCTTATCTATAATTTTAGATTTATTGGTGGTATTGACATCAAGGAAGTTATAAGGCTTTGTCCTAAAATAGCTTTAAAAAATTATTCAACAATGTTAGAAATAAGACAAGTATTACAAGAATATAATGTATCCAATGAAGCACAGATAAGGTGTTTTGAATTATATACACTTAGTCCAGTAACTATTAGGGAAAGATTAGAAAAAGCGAAAAGTATTCCTGAATTTGTTACTTATTTTAATCATCCACGATTTCTTAAGATGATACATTATAACAACACAGCAACTAAGCGAATTATGAAATTATATGGTTATAATAAAAAGTGTCTGAGCTTAAATATTTTATCAGGTAGTTCTTTACATTATGAAACATTTGAAAAGGCACCTGGAGATCGATTGGGGAAAGGGAAAGATTTAGTGTTCTGCATTACTGAAGCTCTTAAAAATGCTTTCACTTCCAGTGATATAAGAAATGCTCTTAAAAGGCATCCATTCTGGATAAATATACCATTGGTACAGACAAAATTTGTTGCAGATCATTTATTAAAGCGATTTACACCACAAGATGTGTATGAGAATTGTCCAATTTTACTTTACCCTTGGAACAAAATTAGAGATGTAATGAACATTTTAAATCACAAAGAAACACACCAGCTTCTACCTTATGATCATTTAGACTTGTTAAAACTTAGCAAATCACAGAAGTTGAGTTTGGTGTTGTATTTATTAGAAAAAAATCATTACTTTACTGGAAACGGTGTATGGACTGAAGATAAAAACAGAAACACTACTGAATTAGCTTCTCAAACAAAACAAATAAAAGAAAGTGTAAGTATAGAAAATTAATTAACAGCAGAATAAAAAGTATTTGAGAAGTATAAAGATATTGAGTAATTTTTTCTAAAAAATACCCTCCACCCTTGATCTGTCTTATAATTGTGTGTACAAATAAGCAGTTTTTTTTTCACTTGAATAATTGTTCTACCTGCTAATATCATTTTGATCAATTTCATTGGAAAAAAAAGATTGATAGAATTATTTCTATTTAGAAGCAATCATAAATTATTTTATTGAACTTTTACCTTCAGCTGTGAAAAAATTTTACTGAGTTGCTTCTGCTACATATTACTTGTTTAATAGACATTTAAGAAAGTTGTGAGATTTTAAAAACCAATTCCTTTTATCTTAGTATTTTTAGAATAAATATAAAATCTCCATAACTCAATATATTTTTTATTATACATACAATTTAAAATATTTGTTTAATTTATAAGTTATATTTTATAACTGTTGTTACATTCGTTTCATACAACAAGTAATTAGTTTATCATAAATTAATATTTTGAGAGATGTGTATGACTATACAAGGCCAAAATGTTGAAAATGGGAAACTGGTGTCTTAAAAAAGGTTAAAAATATAACAGTTCAGAAAGATTATTAATTCTATATAATAAATAAAATAATTTCAAATGTGCATAATTTGATATTGATTTTGGCAATTAATATATAATATGATGGCTCTATCATTATATCTTTTTTGCTGTACTATAAACTTGTAAAATTTAACATTAATGGGATTTCAGAATAGCACTTATGCTGCCGCCTAAGTTATCTCAAAGTGCAAGCTGGACTGAAAGCCGGGGTATGGGTTAAGGTTCCTGAATCTATTATTTCTTAGTCCATTTGCAGGTCTCATATTGCATCACAGATAAGTTTTTTTTCTTCAGATATATTTACCCATACAAGTTGTATGATAATGTATAAAATTTTAATCTAATTTAGCATGTGTAATTTTTCTGTGTTAATAACATGAATAAATAAAAACAATGTTTCGGAATTTGATGTAATGAATATTAACTATAGGACGAAACTTAGTAGAAAAAACTTATTTATAAAAATTGGCAAAACATATATTTAGTGTCTCAAATTTCAGTATTTTTTTCTCCCATAAATATTATTTCACCGAGTTGAGATAATTATTAATTTCGAATGAGACCGAGGTACGCCCTCGAAGACCCCGACGACGCGACCACTAGGGCCTATTATTATAGGGTAATTTAGGCTGGTTTTCGCACCCTCGAGTCAGTTGCTCCCAGGGCGCGCCCAGTGTCCAAGCCGAGGCTCCCTCGGGAACCCTTGTGCTGGTTAGCCGTTAATAGAGGTCTCGGCGCACGGCCACTTTTCAACCCGGTGAAGTTGTAAACGTCCTAGGGTTAACAGTGGCGATCAGCCATAAAAAAATCACTATTAAGCACAGTCAGTGACCCGCAGCGAGCGTCCGCGAAGATATGAATTAAACCAGTTCGTAGCAGAGAGACATTAATGGATTTGGGAATTCCAAGGAGGATATCAAAGTCTATGGAAATAAAAGCACTGCTGAAGTCTAAAAGAACGAGTATTGTGAGAGATTTATTTTCCAATGTCCAACGGTTACCTCAACAAGCGCCGTAGTTGTACTATGGCCTTAGAAACTTGAATGTACACAATTTGTTCTAATGTAGAAGCTTTGATAGGATGTAGGGTACATTGAAATAGGCCGATACTGAGACAAAAAAGAAGATTTAACAGAAACCATTTTGCAGCAAATTTGGTCATTTTTGGCCGATTGCAGAGGAATAAGTGGCTAAAACGGATTTTTTAATTTCTTCAGCAGTTACAGCAACAAGGTGAAATTAAGCATTGCATGAAAACACAGAAACAGATACAGAATTAGAGAGTTGGAACAGAGTGGTAGACTTTATATTAGGGGACTGATATAATGTCTACCTAAACTCCATCATTGTGTGTCCTTTTTCTAGTATAATTTGTAATAACTTTAAATATAATAATACTATGAAAATATAAGGAAAATCACTTAATGCTCTCGCCAAAACCTTATTGCTATTTTGATAATTACATCATCACCTTTTTTTGTGTGTGTGAGTATTGCTGTTGGTCCAGAGACCTTTACAGCTTTATCTAAGTAGACTCGCGGGCGGGAGGTCCGTTGAGTAAGGAGACAACGACGATGCTGCTAGCTGGCACGGAGATTGCTGCTGCACTCCGACTCCTGTGGACGAAGGACGTCGACGACTACAGGGCGATAATACGATCCGAGGGCCCTCCATAAGGAGGTACGAAACCTCGACTCGGACTTTAAAGGGGTACAGGTCAATTTTTAGAAGCGGCCTAGAACACGAGTAAATCGCGTGTAAGCCGCTGTGCGAGAAAGACGACGTCGCGCTCGCCGGCGAGTGCGGTGTGGCGTGCCTGAGTTTACGTGCATGGATTGTGTAATGTTGGTGTGTGAGCGCGTCGGTGACGTTGGTAGGTCCGCGGTTTAGACCCTGCCACTCGGCGCGGACAGGACTGTCAAAGTTAATGTTTGCCGTCAAAATATCATCAGGCGTTATGATTGCAATGACGAATATGAATTTAGGACGTTTTTTGTTAGGCGGGCTGTCCCTCACGGGGGTTTAGTCACCTGCTGCCACCACTAACGGGTTAAGGTGATTTACGGTCGTATTGAAATATCGTAGAGATATATCTTCAAAGTTCTTCTATATTAAGGTCCCATCACTAATGATGGTAATCTGTTTATAAGAACTGCTCCATATAGTTTGAAGGTAATCAATCATACAGCTTGTAAATTACTTCGTCGACGTAACATTTGCTTCGTGCTAAAATATAAACATCCTCAGAACGAGAGCTGCTTGACATCAAATCTCGCTATCAATTCCGGTATGATTTCAAAGAACCGATGCCTTTTGCATGTTTGATCTCAGCCTGTTTTGCCTTAGGAGCCTTGGGGCGCCAAGGTAATTTGCTGTGTGACCCTCAGAGTTACAGAAAACTCAGGCGCGAAACGCTCACACGGAGTAGTTGGATATTTCTGTCGCGTTCTTAGTAGTATCTCATGCATAGTACAAGTCTTTTATCACATCGCACGTTTACTACGTCAACATATGAACGCATGTGCTCACGTAGTATACGTGCTTATTGGGCATGCTTCTGATGCTGAGAAAGAGAAGATCGTTCTTGTAAGTAATGAGATTTAAAAGACTGGATGTTTCAGGAACAATGTGCACGTACGTAAACGGGACAAAGTACAAGAGAGTGAAAGTGTAGACACTTATAAGTTGCGGCAAATAAGTGTAGCGCTGACCTTTAATGCGCCAAAATTGAAAACAACGTATCCCCAGGGAGTCAAGGGCAATCATCATCATCATCTCATTTATGATATAAGTGAGATGATGATGATGATTTATTATATAACTAGTGTAAACGAACTAGCTTACACATAAAAAGTACAAACAATAACACTTTATTCGTAATCAATTTGTACAAAATGAATAATTGCGTTCGCGACAGTGTGCATGCCCAGCTATCTCCTCCACGTTTTGTTCACCGCTAGACTTAATATGTGCCGTGACCTCTACCACAGTGTTTATTACTAAACCAATTCAAAATATATGATCAATATGACATACATATATGAACATAGAAGTAATTGAAGAGGAATATATTAAAATGCAACGTATTTTTTATCCATATAATATTTAAAAAAGATAAAAGCGTTATAAGAAATTATGAATTATTAGAAAATAGCCTACAAATCTTTTTAAATTGAAGTGCATTTGGGTTGTTATTACACTGTTCATCAATTGATTTCATATAATATCAAAACAACTTAAAACGGTGTATGGAATAATATTTTTAAGTCCTTTTTCCACTATACTTGTCAGAAGAAGTTTAACGCTACTATTCATCTAATTAATCCTGTCCAGAGACCCTGTCTTAGATTTATTTTCAGCGACAATTATTTCCTGGTTTTTAGTTTAGTTATAGTGGTATCGCCAGAACTGGTGTTTAGTTAAACTTTTGTTTCCAATTTTCTGAAGCACGCATTTGGATAAGAATTGAAAGATTCTTTTTTTATTAGGCATTGCAATTGAATACTTTGCACCTTCTAAGGTTATCTATTGGTTTAATAAATTTAACAGTGATCGGTTAACGGTTTATAAAATTCAAAAAACATAATATTTATATCCTTTTTATTGGATTCTAGTTCCTTTTTTCTAAGCGATAAAAGATAGTATGTGATGCGAAACAAAGTGTAGATTTACAGCTACAATTATTTGTTGTTTTATTAGTAGAACGTTTCACTACAACTGACTACTATTACTAACGCGTACTGTTGTAGTAAAACTTTCATATTTGCCCTATCGATATTTACTCTGTGCTTTGCAATAATCCTGTCAAACTTTTTCATTTCAGTCAGAAATAGGAGCTAGAATTTTAGAAATAGGCAACACTGCTGGTGCTACCTGACAGAGCTGACCTAAGCCATAAAATGGCGTCTATACTTCCTCGTACTTTTGGGCTTGCTGAAAATATATTTCTGAAAAATGGATCTAAGGTAAACTATTAATATTTTGATTTTTTGCAATTTAATATTTATTTAAAAACAACATTTAAATGTTCTGAGGGAGAAATTATACATTTTATTTTATTATAACTTATAGTATTTTTATTGCTATTTAGCTATTTGCAATTTTACGCGTTCAGATTATTGCAGATAACGAATTGGTACAATTTTACAAAATTTCATTCCATTTTCATATTAATTAACTTATTTATATATTTGACCTTGTCGTTTTCAGGTCTCAAACCTTACGTCATCTGCTCGTAACAATGTTTATTTTTTTGTTTTCTATTATCTTAAATGTTTAATTACAAATATATTCAAATTCCCATTGATTATTAAGAACACCCATGAAAAAATTTCGTTCTCCAATTGAGTGTCTAAGTTTGATAGATAGTTCTCTTTTTACAAAATTTTATTATTACTTTTCCAATTTTTTATTTAAATATAGTTATTAAATAAGTCTTAATAATGTCTTAATTCAGATATTGGCAGCAACAACTGTTAGCAGCCTTCCAAACAAACAACAAGTAAGACATCTTAATGTCCATGAATATGTCAGCTATACATTATTACGAGATCATGGTATACCAGTACCAAAATTTAATGTTGCCAAAACTAAGGAAGAAGCGGTTAAGTTTGCCCAAGAGCTTAATTCCAAAGATATTGTACTCAAGGCTCAGGTAAGCTCAATAAGAAATAAATCTTTTTCATATTATTAAAATTCAAATATAAAATACTGATACTGTATCATCTTTATTTCTTTGCTAAGGTTCTTGCAGGCGGTCGAGGAAAGGGGGCATTCAAAAATGGCCTGAAAGGTGGTGTAAGGATGGTTGACACGTAAGAAAAATGTTTCAATGTATTAAAAAATATAAATATTATTTTATTATATTAGTCAAATGTACCAAAATTTCTTGTATATAGAAAATGAACATTAAATTAATTATTATTATATTTGATACTCTTAATCAATTTTCTTCCATTTTGTTAGTCCGGAATTAGCAGGTGAGCTGGCTGGTAAAATGTTACAACAGTTATTGGTAACCAAACAAACTGGACCTGCTGGACGTATTTGCAACATGGTCATGGTCACTGAAAGGAAGTTCCCTCGTCGGGAGTTCTATGTTGCTATTATGATGGAGCGCAGCTTCAATGTAAGATTTTTTGATTATGATAATAGCATTCTATTTTATAAAATACAAGTTTGTGTCATTGAGAAAAATATCTTCTTTTCTTATTTTTTTGGGGGCCAGGACTGTAATACCCTATAGCACTACAAATTCAATTGATATTTTGTGCATATCATTTTCTGTTTGCACTAACTTGCTGATTTGTTTTGTGTCGACTTCCATTTTTTTTTGTGTTCTGGCTACACAGATCACTTTATTACATAAAATTACACTCCCATGAGATGCATATTTGACTTATTTTGCAGTTTTCTGTATGAACTCCGCTTCCTGTGCTAGTGTATATGTTATAGAGCCATCAATGTACCACATTTGACTATTCTGACCCATTCTTGTGCCACTCTTCTCTACAGTGTATGTGGATCTTATATTTCCTATTGAATATTACTCCCTCAAGATCTTTGTATGTCTTACTTTCGGCATCATATGATTTCACGGGCCCATGATCAGTTTGTCAAGTCCATTTCTTTTGTATTTCTGACTGGGGTGGCAAAATTTCTAGTAGGGCACCCATTGGTGCTGTAGTAGTCTTGAATGTCCCTGATACTGACAAACAGGCCAGTCATTGCACTTTTTCCAGACTTTTCTTGCATGTCTGTAGTTGGTTCCTCGGCCACCAGGTAATGTATGTGCAGTGATGTATATCATGTTTTTTGGCACATACCAATGTCTCTCATGGTTTTGTGGTTTGTGTATCCATATGGTTTATAGAAAGACTGTTGTCCTTAGTCCATCTTTAAACAGTGTATAAGGCCTTTTTTAATATTCTTGAAACTATGGCTGGGAATTTTCCATTTACTAGTACAGCTAGGTTATATGCATACCCTACTGTGTATTAAGGTCCTACATTCAGTTCAAATATTGAATCAACTGCTCCACAAGAGTGGTGAGAGTACTTTGCCCTGTGGGTGTCCACAGGAGATTTTAGCATGTACTACATCTCCAGATACAATGGATGTAATGGATGTTCAATGTCAAGTAAGGGTCTGGTGCATATTTCCCTGTTCACAGTGGTTTCCACACAACAGTCTCTGTAGGTTTACCATGTTGAAAATTCTGGACAAAAGGCTGTCAATTTAATTTGTATTAGAGTATTCTTTTAACAGGGACCGGTCATAATTGCATCTTCTCAAGGAGGTGTGAATATTGAAGATGTGGCTGCAGAGAATCCTGATGCTATAATGTATGAGCCTATAGATATTGTAGCAGGTATTACTGATGATCAAATATGTCGAGTTGTACAGAAGGTAAATAGGAATACTTATAAAATACATTTATATATATATTCTTTGGTGTTTGAATAAAATCAATATTCACAGATTGGGCTTTCTGATCATGCTGATGAAGCTCATGACATGATTAAAAAGATGTATGACCTGTTTTTGAAAAAAGATGCCCTTCTGATTGAAGTAAATCCTTATGCTGAAGATGCTCTCACTGGCAAATGTGAGTTCGTAAAAATTATACTGTTTATATTATATGGTTTTACATATTATACTGTTTATATTATATTGTATTTTTTTACAGTTTTCTGCTTGGATGCCAAATTTCGTTTCGATGATAATGCAGACTATAGACAAAAGGAACTATTTGCTTTAAGGGATTTGACTCAAGAGGATCCAAAGGAGATTGAGGCCTCAAAGTTTAACTTAAATTATATTGCTCTTGATGGTAGGTAAACCATTATGTACACATTTTCCAGAACAAGATACATGACATATTACTTTTAAGATTAGTAGATAATTTATGATCCTTTTTACAATAATAAGATTTCTTTTTTGACACCTTCCAAAATTTTAAAATGAAAGAAATAGTATAAATGCACAAAAACATTCTTACCTTATAATGTTTGTAGGGAATATTGGATGTATGGTGAATGGAGCAGGCCTTGCTATGGCTACTATGGATATTATCAAGCTGTATGGTGGTGATCCTGCAAATTTCCTTGATGTTGGAGGTGGTGCTACTGCCCAAGCTGTTTCGGTAATTCGTCGGAAATAAGCCTACTATGTAATTAATAGAAACATGTGGTGGTTGTATCTGGAACCTTATTAACAAAAAGAAATATGCAATAAACAAAATGTGACTCATTTTGTTTATTAAACATATACTACATTCCTTTGTTAGACTACTGGTCTAATCAAATTCACAATCAAAGAAAGAGATATATCTGACCAAAATGTCAAAAAAAAATAATGTCATAAAAACAAAAAAATAAAAGATTTTCAAATTGGGACACAACTATATACATGGTGACAGGAAATACAATACATTCCTTGCAAGAGATTAAAGTAAAGCACATTTGCAGCATATATTTAAAAGATTTAAGAATTTTATATAAAAACCCCAGTTTTCTGTTAAAATAGTAGTTCTTACTCGCTTCTCTAGTGGTTAATGATGATGGGATTTTACTTATTATTTTGATATTTTCTGATAGGCAAGCAACCAGACACCTGAGCTAGAAGCTAGAAAACATTGCTATTTTTAAGTTAAGGTTTCAAAACCACATATTATTGTACGAAAAAAATCATAATCTCTCATTTTAAGTAAATAAACAAAGACTCCCAAAAATAATACAGTCAAACGATAAATGAGAGTTCAAGGGCCCGCAATCTCTTTTTCGCTTATGAAGGTTTCTGACTAACCTGAGTTTCTAGGTTGAAGATGTACAGAAATGGTATCAATCAATGCATTCAGAAAATATCGATTGTTCGGCTTCATTTTCACTGTCATTTCCGTCAGTACACGTCACAAAATTCCGATATCGTCAGCCTGAAATTCTCCGGCGGTGGCCATGAAATGTTGTGTTATTGGTAAGTCCGTATGGTGGCATCCACAGATACTTTCCCCAGCGGTTTTTTTAAAAACTATATGATGGCTTCATTGAAAAACCCTCTAATCCATTACTAGCCAAAAAGTTATGAATTCCCAATTTTGTGGCAGTCTTTAGATTTTTGTTTTCACAAGAGTTTATCTATGGGAATATTGTCGAGTGTTTGTTTGATCCATTCTAAAAGGCAGTTTTCAATATCGGGAAACTCGGAATGAGACATTAATTTTATAATAGGATGATTCTGATAGACCAAACTCACTCTGAATCTCATTGACGCGATTTCCCACTACCAAACGCATTTATGAATTTACGTTTTTCACTTAGAGATAATACTTGGATTTTTCATTAGGATAAATTTGTCAATTTGATAAATGTGCCATAAATATAAATAAATAGCAACTTTGGGTGTGTTTAGTACATGGTCGACTGTCGGTTATAGATAAGGCTCTCAGTTATAGATGTCTACGCACAAATATGTGAGGGTCCGTGACTTTCTTTTATGGAGGCTTCTATTACTCATACATTAGGTTTTATATGCTAAAAATTACTCTCATTTAAAGGGTTTTCTTGCTCACTCAGTTGTCACTTGCTCAGGTTTGACTGTATATGACATATTGCGTACAATTTTTTTTTGATTAACTAATGAACAAAGGAAGATAATTCAGTCATTTGTACACAACATTTAATATATATATATATTTTTGGAAGTTTTTATTTAATTACCTAACATGTGTTTTTTTTTCGTACTATAATAAGTAATTTGGTAGCCTTAAATATCTCATACCAAAAAATCTTATACCATATAATAACTACCTAGTTTACATTTGAACATGAAACCTGGGGTTTTATCCTTTTTATTCTCAAATATTTAATTCAATTATTTAAAGTTTCATATGTTATGCCTACAAATTTGCTGCCAATGTATTCTACTTTAACCCCCTTACATGTGTTATAATGTATCGTATTTCCGGTTATTTATTAAGACTATTTCATCTGTTTAGGAGGCATTTAAGATTATATTATCGGACCCTAATGTGTCTGCTATATTGGTCAACATCTTTGGCGGGATCATGCGATGTGATGTCATAGCAGAGGGTATAATTACCGCAGCTAAAAACCTAAACATCCAGATTCCTGTCATTGTTCGTCTTCAGGTACATAATTTTAATATTGCATTGTTTCTTAAAATGTTGATAATAAAAAAAATACCTTTGCTATTCTTTATTAAATTAATGTTATTACTGAAATTACTATTAATAAATTAATAGTAATTTTAGTAAGTTAATTTTCTAAAAGTATATTAAGAAAGTTTTATAATATTGTATATTTTCGATTCAATTTCAAAATCAAAATGGATTTGATTATATTTAATTTTCAGGGAACTAAAGTGAATGAAGCAAGGAAGTTGATTGCGGATTCAGGCCTCCGCATTGTACCGCGGGATGACCTCGATGACGCCGCTAAACTAGTAGTGCAGCTATCGGAAATCGTCGCACTCGCTAAGAAAGCCGGCGTCGAGGTTAAATTTGAGATCCCTAGATACATGCTCGAGAAGTAGATGCCATCAGTATTGTTATATTGTAGTATTGATTTCATGTGCTGGTGTCCAAAAGAAAATTCAACATATAAATGCTTAGTGCAATTGGGTTTTTTTTGTCCTTTGAACTGGATAATGTATCTATCTTCTATGGAATATTATTTTTGCATGCATAAACCCCCATTGACCTTCTCATATATGGCTTTGTTAAGCATTGAGTTTGCTTTGGACTACAGTACGCTAGTATCTTTTTCATCCTATATTAACCTCAGAGATAAAGTTTCGAATACTATCATGTAATTCATTATTCCTTACTAGATTTGTATAGACTTATAAGCAAATAATTTATTGCATTATTATTTAAGGACATACAGTGACCTGTATTAATTATTTATCTCATATTGTATTGACATGTTTATTGTTAAATATAAATTTTGTTGGTATTCATTTATTGGTTTGGTTTGAATTATTTATGAGTTTATTTAAACGCTTCAATTGTAATGTATGGAACAATCTTATACAGTTGATATTAGTAGCACATATTCAATTGGACTTTTAATCAATATAAAACCTCGTAATAAAAGTATAAAAAATTGTGTTAAAATTTCGTAAAAGCACTGTCAACATACTGCTAAATGCAGTAGAAATTGATAACTGTCACTATCAAAATATATATAAATCTATTTATTTTACATAAGGAATAAGTAGTTGTTACATTTTTTGTTGTAGTTAGTTCAAAATAAGTTATAAATTATTCATTATTGTTACTACCTTTACAATACAATCTGCAAATATAATCGACAAAATGTTTTATATCTTTTTATGTATTTATACATTGTGTAAAATGTATTTATTTTACAAAGTAGTAAAAACCCATATAACTTATTATATATAAATATAATAATTACTAATGAGTTATTATTATTTTTGTGATGTTATTAGATTTTGAATTATATTACATTTTCAGCCCTAATAATATATGTATCTACATTACTTACTCATATATGTTTATTGATACTATTTCTAAGAGTTTTATGTATTTATTGTTGACATTCATAATTTATTGGCTTTACACTTATCTTGAAATCAAAGTCCATATTTATTTAATAACACACAGTTCTTGGTTGTTTGTTATGGTCATACTCATTATAAAATAAAGACAAATTATTACACCAAATTTTGAACTTTTTGTTACTTTCTGTCAAAATTGGCTATTGCAGTAACAATATGATTTCGAATTCATATGTGTTGCATCAGTGACATTAGAAAACTAAATTATTTCACTAATCTAAAAATAAGCGATATTCATAATCTTTTGTCAATTTGTAATAGTATTATCTTTATAAATAACGCTGAAGAAAAAGTTTAAATAACTAAAAAGTCTTTGTATCGAGACTTATACTAGGTAATACACACATTGGCGTGGTTACATACCATAATTACGTAGAGGAACCGCTAGTACTGGAACTAGGCGGGACATGAATGGTTAAGCTTCACTAGAAAATGGACCATGCTTTCACAAGATAACATGGACCATGCTTTTACAAGATAACGTAAAACAAAATCTTATAGGTTTGCTTCGTTTGTATAGGAAAAAAATCGAAGACGCCAATTCCTGGAAATGACGCATTCCATTTTAGTCCTCATTGGAAAAAAGTTATTTACTTGTTTGTTTTTTCGAGCATAGATAAATGTCATAATGTTTATTACTCTGGTCATATAAAAACCACATGTGCAGAATCATTGAAACGATCCAGTAATTAGTATTTATTTATATATAAAGGTTATCTCTAATAAAAGGATATCAGCAATTTTCAATTATTACCCCTAGTAGCCAGTGTCAGTGGACACTACTGGAAATATGGATATACTAAATTAAATTATGTGCGTCGCTGATCTAGACCCTGTACTGTCCGGGATTACAGGGATCAATACACCTAGATATGTTCTTGTTCACACTTGTTTAAAGCCTAAAATAGACCCCCAGGATATGTATGTAACTCATGACTTACTACTTGTTAATTATTCAATATGAAATTTAATTCTCTATTAAGTAGTGTGTGAGTGATACCTACGAATAATGCATTCAGTTATATTTGTTTTAATTGGATAAACTAGAGTGATATTTGAAGTATTCTGTTCAGGTTGAATAGCAGTACGTTGGAAACTAAGTTTAAATACTGAGAGAAAAACGACAATGTTCTAAAGATTTGCAAGTGCATTTAAAATAAAGGCAAAATTGGTTCTAACTAAAAGATTCCAAGGATCCGTCAAGTCTGCTGCCCGCCGTTGCAACAGCTATATCGGTGTCCGATTCCTCTGCTTCGATTCATTACCAATATCGACAAAGAAATGTAAAATCACTTTCCCAGACAAGACAATACCTTATAAAAGGTGGTATCACACATGGCGTGAAAATATGGTTTACAATTCCTAGTTTTCTGCACTTAGTCGGATTTACGGATCTTTTTATAGCCGGGGGCTATATTTTACCAAATTCTCATAATTGTAGGGAATTGATGTTTATATATTAAGGCACGACTCGTATGGGCTCGATATCACGATGACTCAAATTATTGTTATTTCAGACCTTTTACGAGTTGTCATAGACTTAACCTGACATTAGACGAATCTACGAGAAACAGGCGCTCTATAATATGAGCTGAGCTGAAATCAGAAAAATCCTATTTTTGAGCAATTAAAGCTGGTGTGGCGCATTATTGAACTGTATATCTATATAAAAATTGTCAGAATACGACTTATCTTTAGATAAGAACGTAATATGTATTACCACCCCATGTCATCTGAATTATATTGCGCGAAGAATTGTATTGTATTATGAAGAAATCAAGACAGAATTTAACGGGCCTTTTTTCTTATAATATTACGGCTGAACAAATACACAGTTGACCTGATGGTAGTAGACGACTGCGGTCCATCATATAACATCCATCCTCAGCAGCAGATACACGCGACACATGACGTATGGAATGTATGTAACGAAGGTCCCCAAAATGGAATGTCTCGTACCGAAACCTGTAATAAGGTCCCCGGACCTCAACGTATTGCGGAAGCATGGTTCCTCCCCAGTCGAGACGACACATTTAAGTTGCAGTTAGAAACAAGCTGCAGTGTGGCTCTACCTCGTAACAGTTGTTGCAGTGATAAGCCGTCCTGCCTTGGGATCGTGTGCAAGCAAGTCTTTATTTTGCTTAAATAGATTATGATGATCATTTCTTAATAATGAGTTTACTAGGGCCGTAGACCGAGCCTATTTCTAATAAAATAGTTTGAAGGCTTTTTGCATATTACAAAACTTAACGACGACATGAAACTAGATTTCATTTTTCGACCTTCCCGATTTTCATTTTTAATTAACGATAACACACGGAATAATAATATAATTACTAGAGAATTTGGTTTTTATATTATTAACGAGTAACCACCTAACCCTTTCGTTCTGCAAATTTATTGACCTGCCTCACCCATCACCCATTGTATAAACTTTATCTAATCTAAAACACACTACGGAAATTACTGTCTATCGATAGTGATAGCTTATTAACTAGGACGATTGACTCAAGATCTAGGTTTTCGGTTCAAATACCAGCTGTTACGTTATGTTCTTAAGAATTTAAATTTTTCGAACGCTTAAGAATAATAAAATAACGAGTTAACACTTTAATAGAGGACGGAAAAAGAGAGGGGGTTAGTCTTTTATCCCATTCGGAATCGACTTCTATCTATTCGCTCTTCGCATTCGATGGAACCACTGAGAAAAGCAGTGGCCCCATTCTTCCTTAGGCGTTTATTCAATGGCATTTTCGAGCGCACTCACCGCATCTTCAAGGCTCGTAAAGCGAATACCTCAAAGTTTAGAAGGAAGGAATAAATGAAAGTCGCAGGGCACCAGGTCAGGACTATATGGCTGGACGACTCATTATCTCGACACTAGCCATAGTTCAATATTCAATTATTGGTTTTGCGGAGTGTACTGAAGCGTTGTCGTGGTGAAGGAGGATCCAGCTGTCGGACCATATCCAAGACAACACTTTTATTTACAACAATTAATTGCCAATCGAAGACTATCACAGCTTTGTTCTTGATTAAGACCACAACGAAAATCGTAATAAATCATGAACCGAAAATTTTCTTGCGTTAAATTAATTGTGTAACAAGACTTTTGGAATTGCCGCCAATTCACGAAAACAAATATAAAATGAATGCAATATATCACATTAGGTAACCAAAGAGTTCAATTATCAAAATTTAAAAGTTTTCATATGTGATTTATGTGACCTTACGTTTCATAAATTACCAGTGTTTCTAACTAGCCGGTTCTAAAAACTTTCAGTGCCACCACGTACCGTCCATTGCTGATTATAAATCTGTCACTGGTTCCACCATTTCAAATGGAATAATAGATTTCTGATTGACGACCCTTTCGTATCATATATGTAATAGTCTATGTTCCTTTACCACGGCAGATGATGCATATATCTGCCGAACCTATGGTTTGTGTAGCTTTGAAACTGTTGGCTACAGTGTTTATGCATTCTTTGTTTAAATGATTTTATCGCTATGGGGTTTATTATCTAGCTAATTAGTTTCCTAACACTTATCTTTGACAAGAGAGTAACCACTATTCCTACGTGAATCATCTAAAAAAATCAAAAAATCATGATTTAATTTTTATAGGTTCATATCATGTACAAAAAAGGAAGTACCAAGGGAAGCGGCAAAGGGAGTTGTAGTCCCGGAGATAATGCATAATGTAATATCGTCAATTTTTTAGCATTTTTTGTTGTTCTATTTAATTCTTTGTTATTTAATTTGTTGTTCTTAAAATTTACATTGAATATAAATTTTACATTGATTTAATATAACTTTCATTTTAACATTTATTTTCGTAGGGAAATCCTCATGAATCTGGTATCCGCGGGGTTACAACAGAATAATGTCAAGCCGCTTACAAACGCCTTGGTAGTTGTGGCCTGTTCACCTACGACGTTCCAATGTTCGTTATATGTCCTAAAAGAAATCTATAATATGCAATCTCCCTAACTGGCTATCAGTTACTCGGAATCTACCACTTAAATAGGTTGTAGAGATCATGCTTTAAAATACATAAATTGTATACCATGATGACTACTGATACATACATATGAGAACTCTTACTACATATTAATGAGGAGGGACGGACTCCTCGACGTGGCGATGGCTATCGACACGGTCTACCACAACGGCCTGATATATAAACTATATGAGCTCGGTGTCCCAGATAGACTCGTACTAATTGTACGAGACTTCCTCCACAATCGTACCTTTCGGTACCGCGTCGGGGGAACGCGTTCATAGATTCGCGAATCATAGATTCACCCGCGTCCAAAGGTGACCAAGGCACGCCCTCGACGACCCCGACAGCCCTGGTGGCCACCAGGGCCCAAGCTCTTCATAAAATACTACACACGTACATTGCATCCCCCGCCGACGGCGAGGGCGTCGCAAACGATATTCGCGATACCGCCTTGTCCCAGCTCTTCACTTCTTCTCCAGCGCCCACGCATTCCGAAGTGGTGGTACAGATAGCCAATAATAATAATAGTGATATTAATGTAGATAATTCTTAGTCAGAAGCAACTGACTGGGCCGAGGTTCGGCCCTCTCGGGGCAGTCGCTCTCGCGGAACAGGGTAACGGTCCAAGCCGAGGCTCCATCTTGGGAGCGCTTGTGCTTATAGAGGACAAGCGCTCCCAAGCCACTAATAGAGGTCTCGACTGAGCGCCATAAGCGCTCGATCACCTTTCAAAAAGCCCTCGGACTAACTGCGGCTATCAACCCGAAAAAAAAGGAGACGTAATTGAATACAGGCACAAAACCTTTCTTAAAGGCCGTCAGCCAGAAAAAAAAGGGACGGACGAGATATATACAAATGCAAGACGAATTTTATACGTAAAACAAATCGGATTCTTTTAGTTAGAATTTTATAAAAATTATAATCCCGTTTTCCATTTATTTTTTGGGTTTGGGTCGTTGACCATGAAAAATATAAATACGTTTTTGAATAATTAAACGGGACTTATGTGTTTGAGTTATGTGCAATTCTGTTTAAAAGAAAAAAAAACTTAAAAAACGTTATAATTAATAAAATATTACAAGAAACGAACGCGAAAACTCAACTTACCTTAATCTTTTAAAAAGACAAAGGCCTACTAAAACAGCCGTCATCGGAAAAAATAGTTCTTGTTTTAAATTTTTTTCTCTAGGCTTTTTAAGCTTATTACTAAAAGTTCCGGAGATAAAGATGTGTTAGAGCCGTCCAGCTTGGCGACACACGGATTATTAACTGAAGCTTAAATCTTTAAAGTGGATTTTTGTGATCATACCCTTTTATGAAAACATCTGTGAAACGAGCCGGGTTCTTTTACGTTCATCAAAAACTAATGAATGAATGTGTGTTATTTACCATATTAATTCATGTATTGGTTTTTCGAAAAGGAATATTGACAATATTGCAAAAACATTTGAATGTTATAAAAGAGTAAATCAAGGTTATTTATTACATACATTTAAAACTGTACATGATTATATATATAATTTACTCTACACTGAAATATATATTTAAATATAACATTTAAATGGACATGTTTCACTTAGTAAGACGTATGAAAGCAATGCCTATATATTTATATGATACTAATAACAAAATATTTTTGTTCAAATAAACAATTGCACAGAGACTTGAAGAATGATATATTCTTTTGTAGACTATATAACTTCCTTACTCGGCGTTGAGATACCTAATGCTTCCTCGTATCCACGCTTCGTTTCATATTTATCTGAAAAAATATATTATTATTGATTTCATAAATTTTTTTCTTTTTCATAATATTGGCATTGGATAAATTTACCTTTTTTAGAAGATTTAGTTTTCTTAGAATCTCTATCCTTCTTCACTTCTTTCTTATTTTTTTTTTGTTTTTCAGTCTTACGTTTATCGCGATCATTAGTTTCATTGTTTGTCATGGAGATTTTCTTTGTTTGCTCTGCATCTTTACTTTGTTCTAAGTTGTCTATTAACAAATTTACTGCTACATCTTTTTCGTCTATCTGTGGTAACATTAAATCTAAATCTTTATTACGTATAGTTTTTTTCTCCTTTTTCTTACTCGTAGTTTTCTCTGCAGAAATTTTAGTCGTAGATTTATTTTTCTTTAATTCTTTCTTTTTATTCAGTAATCCAGTCTCTGGCGATGGGTAGTGATGTATTCTAGATGTAAGTAATTCTTCCTCCCGTAGAGGTCTGCAAATATTATTATATGAACAGATTACTTAAAGAAGGAAACGGAAAGATCACTACACTACTAATCTAAAACTAGACATGTCTTTTCTTGCTGTAGTTATTTATCTTTTTGCTTTCACATGGGTTGTGACATATGAATGGTGGAGAAACAATAATATAACCTATATGGTACGTAAGACAAAGCTAGCACTTTTAATGTGGAATGTGTTATGTCATATACATTTAAATGGAAAGAAACACATTTTTTTTTGTGTGTGAATATTGCTGTTGGTCTTGAAACCGCTTTATCTAATTAGACTCGCGAGCGGGAGGTCCGCGTAGGGAGACAACAACGATGCTGCGAAGCAAGCGCGGAGACTGCTGCTGCTGCACCACCGCTGCACTCCGACCCCTGCGGACGAAGAACGTCGACGACAACAGAGGGGGGCGATAATACGATGGGAGGGCCACTCATAAGCAGGTACGAAACCTCGACTCGAATCGCTATCTAAAGGGACATATTTTATGAATTTGTGTCTCGAATTTCGACACAAAACTTTGAGGTAAAGTGATAAGGATGGAATATATATATATATATATATTACTACGTTTAAATTAATAATAGCAATCGGCAATGACAAGCCGCGCGATCGAGATGGAATGCCTCGTTACCAGTAATAAACGTCTCCGGATCCCTACACTCACCGGACGAAACACGGCAGCGTTATGCTGCTATTTCACACTGGTATTTTATGAGTGGCGTAATCCAACCGCGGTCGATCTAACCCATTCATTCCGCAGCTAGAAACGATCTGCAGTGTAGCTCTACTACTGTTGAACTAAAACTGATACCTTTAAGCTTATCGTTTTACCTCATGAGTGTAAGAGATCAGAGTCGTGTGCTTCATGAATCGTTTACCATCAGATGAACAGTATGCGCATATGTCACTATCTACAATCATAAAAAAAATTGTCACACAAGATCAATGCCAATACTCACAGATCAAGGTCGAGGTCGAGTGCACGATGCGGGTCGTCATGCGTCGTCGGCGGCTCGTCGTCACTGACCGCCGCACCCTCGGGCAGCTCCCCGCCTTCTTCAACCGCGGGACGACCTATCTTCTCCGGCTCTTCTGGAAATTTCATAATACGCTGTAATTGAACTGTGTGCCTTGGCCTAGCTAGCCGCTGAATGATTTCCTTTAAATCATAGATTGGACTATAACCCCGAGTATCATCTCCGGTGTAGGCACCGTTGATGAGAGGATTTCAATTTTATTTGTGATAAAGCATTTTAGTTGTGGAAAGCATAATAAAAGAAACCTAATCAATACTTTGTTACATTTGATATCCACAGTGGAAGTGTGTAAAGATCTATTCCAAATATCTTCTCTCGCACATTTCTAATGCCTGATGAATTCAGATGAATCCCTATTCGTTCTTCTTATAACAACTACCTTCTCTTCTTGTTGAATATAAAAGAAAATAAGTGAAGACAAGTTTATATGACAATAATATAATAAAAATTAATTACCTTCGCTATCAGATTCTGTGTAATGTCTTTCAGGTTTATTCTTCCTTTTCTTTGTTGGTCTTTTCTCTTTCTTAATTTTTTTAGTGCTTTCCTTTAAGTACTTATCAGATCTCTTAGCTGCAAGAAAACAAAACAGTAAATATTTCATTATAATAATAAGTAATGATATAACATACACGTTCATTTTATACAGGGCATTATTGGTATCCTTATCCGCACATCCTGATCCTTTGAAAAATTAATAATTCGTAAGATGTACAAACATTGACGAGTCTTACGATGATTGTACTTGTATGATATAGGATTACATACTATGTATCTGCAATGGAACTTCCAACGCCATCTCGGCAACTGGGATGTCATCTTGTTGATAGGAGCGGGGTGAGTCGTCCTTCAGGTAGTGTGGATTGTTTGCTTGCTCCTGTCTTCGCGCTTCTCGCAACTGATTGGAATAAGATAATATTAGCAAAATTGTGAACAATTGGTAACAGACGGTGTAAAAAATTATATGTACTATCCTCGCTGTATCAATCTATACTTCAATTTGGGAATCAAACTATTGTTTGACGATTGAAATTATTGCAATTTTAAAAAGCAGTTTTAATTTTACCACATACCCAGCACTGTATGCTAATGAAGTTTTTTTCAAGACATTATCACTAGGTAGTATCCCTGTAGGAGATCTAGGGATTACTTGAAAAAAAAAAACTAACACGTCTCAGGTGTATAACAGAGATTTAGATAAATAAAGTGAATTCGGTAATCAGCATAATAAATTTACTTTATCAATTGGGCCCGTGTCCCGTGCTCTACACGCATATAGACTGTTACTCCGCAAGAACGCAGTAGGGACTGGACTAAATAAGAATAAATTATAAGTTGAAGAAGAAAAGTGATTATTAAACGATTTCATACTTACCATGTGAAGTTCTTCGGGAGTGAATTGAGATAGAGGTCTTGTTTCTTCCTGTGTAACTGTAAAAACAGCGCCTTCTTCGCCCTCTCCTTCCGAACTCGAACTCTCAGAGGACCAACGATCGCGGGACAGCCATTTGTCCAGGTTCAAGCTTAAAAGAAAAAAGAGAAAATAATATAGTAGTTACCTACGCCGCCCATGAGCATCCGCAACACCAGAGGAGTCGCTAATGCGTTGCCGGCCATTAAGGAAGGTTTTGTGCCTGTGTTCAATTACGTCTTCTTTTTTTTTCGGGTTGATAGCCGCAGTTAGCCCGAAGGCTTTACAGTTTTAATGGGTTTACAGGTGACCGAGCGCTTATGGCGCTCAGTCGAGACCTCTATTAAATTACAAGTCATTATTGCTAAATCTGTATGGTGAAATACAATGAGTGAAGAAATTAAGACCGCACATAAATCCATCAATTGTAATAAAATCCCATAGGTAAATAAAAGAAATGCATATCAGCATATTCTATTGTTAGTATCAAATATTTAAAGAAGAAGTCTGGGGTTGCTTCTAGCCAAGGAGCTGGTGATTTGATTAAAATTGAAAGAATTTTGAAAAAGGAACAGTACAAAAACATTTTAGAACAAAATGCCGTTTCTTCCGGGTTGCGATTAATTGGAGATGGATTCATTTTCCAACAAGATAATGATACAGAGCATAGCTCAAAATTATGTAGAGAATATTTAGAAGAGAAAGAGGCACAAGGGGTGCTAAAAAACATGGTTTGGCCTCCTCAGAGCCCGGATCTCAATCCCATTGAACTTTCGTGGGAAGAGCTTGATGGGAACGTCCGTAATCGTGGCCCATCCTTGCGAGAAGAAATGTGGAATGCTTTATACGAAATTTGGAACAATACATCACAAGACACCATTAACAAATTGATTGCCCGTATGCCGAGACTTGTGAAAAAAGTCATAAAATGTAAAGGAGGATTTTTTGATGAAAAGTCAGTTTAGCTGACCATAGCCTTTTTTGCATGAACTGTTAATATTTCTTTACGCTTTTAAAGTATATTGTTTGTTAATCAATGTTTTATATCGAATAAGATGATTAAACAGGACAATTAAACATTTAATATTTTATTGGAGTTTTACATTATTTTCCTACTTTAATTAAGGTGGTCTTAAACTTTCGGCCTGCAGTGTATAAACGATGGTATATCGCAGGAATAACATTTTATTATGTTTAGGCAATTTCACAGTTGAAATGGTAGGTGCATGTCATTCATTGTCAAGACGCCGATTCGTAATTACGCATGGCCCCTGAGCACTAATATAGAATGCCTCATTACCAGTAAGTGGCGGTTTCTTTTATTCATGATAAGAGTCAATGTTATAAACAGTATTTAGAAAAGTTTACACAAAAATTTAGTACTTACTCAGATGGCATGGGAACTTTTTTCTGTGCCTTTGGTGCGACCGGCTTCAGTTCGCCTTCAAATAGACCAACAAGCTCTTCTATCAATCCCCCGCTAAAGTACGGCAGTGTTTCTTCCCCATTAGTCAGTTCTTCGTTCACATTTTTTTCAAGCCCATTGCTGAAAATAAAAAAGCCTTTAATTTTAAAATCGACTTACTGATGTACTAAAAATATACTCACAGTTTACTACATTACCAAAGTATTCTTACTCCATCTACGTCTTACAATTTATTACTTAAAAATTTTCAAACTATCCATAGACTGAAAGCGTTAACTGTGCTTTCATCACACCACCTTCCAAGAAATTATCCTGGAAGTTTTAGATTTACTGTATGCGGTTCTTTCCAACGTATTGTATTTGAAAGTAATAAAAATAGTGCTACTGATTGGCATGGCTATGAAAAACCTTATAACTTGTATATAAATAAATTAACTAACAAAACATTCCATGAAATTAATACTAAAGTTAAAAATCTGAGCTGCTCGTGATAAATATATCCAATATATTGCAGTGAACAATAATAATCGTGTGGACGCCATAAGCGCTCGGTCACCTCTCAACCTGGTGAAACTAAAAGCCTTCGGGATAACAGCGGCAATCGACAGAAAAAAAAAATCGAGGAAATCTCTCGTTGCAATCCGGCCGCTACATTACCTCATCTGAAGCTGAGAGATCTATAGTCAAAGTTTTTCTTTAATAACTCACCTTTGCTCATGTTCCACTAATGTGGCAGTTTGATCACCGAGTCCCATCATTGCCACGGGCATTACCAGGCCATCCACTCGCAGCGCCGGATCGCCGGGGCTGAGACGGCTGAGTACAAGGGTAAGGAGTGCATTGGCGTTGTGCGCTCGTTCCTGTACTTCCATATCCTCACTGCAGAGTAATGGCCGCATGCCAGCTAAGGTTTCCCTTATCACCTACGCAGTTTATTTCGGTGGTTAGCACTTTGATTTCGGGGAAGAGATTACATACTAATGTTCACCAATTTCTAGAGATCTTGTCTCAATCAACAACATTGTGTCCAAATTTGTAAAAAAAATATTTAAAAATAAATTATTTTCATAACATTTGAAATGTCAAAATATATGTATACACGCGTTTTATTTAAACAAACAATAAGATCATATTTTTTTTTGAAAAACTATTAAAGTTGTTTTGCATTTTGTATACATGATTAGAGTTTCATTAAAAATTGTTATGTTCCTTGATTGTGACAACTATAAACATATTAGATTAGAATAGACGTAGTATTAACGCTTACATGAAATACAACGCAATTAAATAATTTCCAAGTAAACCGTACCTCAAGAGCTGCTTGCAGATCGCTGCGACGTTCGTAATTAAGCAGCAGGCGTGCGCACAGCTTGATCGCGGCGTGTACGCACACGGCTCGCGCGCGCATGTGTGCACCGCCCACACCCGCACAGGCCAGCAACGGTGATATTGATTCGCGCATAACGCTGTCCTCCCTTTCGTAATTGATATTTAAATTATGCATTATAATGAAAAACAGTTCAGCTTGCGAGTTATGAGGTATGTGACAAGTCGCCGAAATTCAATTTGCACGTGTAAACCGAGAGAGAGAAATTGATTGATTGCATTTTATGTGCATAGGCAGGCAATATACAGCAACACACGGGAAGTGAAGGTTGGAACTGTGCAGTAGTGGCTTTCACACACACACAGCAGAACAATCAAATCCTCGGTAAGGACGGTAGTTGCAGGTAAAGCACCACCACCCGCAAGGGGCGAGCCTGGCGGCGAAGCGAATTCGCTTACGCACGCGCACACACTTATAATACGTACGTGCAGTATTCGGCGAGCACGTAAGCGGCGGCATACAACACCTCGCGGGAGGCGGGGCCGGGCGGCCCGGAGGCTGCGCGTGTGCACAACGCCGCGCACTCGCGTGCCGCGAAGCCCCGTACACCCGCCACCCGTGCTCCCACCTCTGTTAGCTGTGCCGCTAGCACGCATCCTGTATATATAATACATTTAGGAAACTCATCTTTATTCAGACCGACACGCTCAGTGTATGAGCTTGGTGTAAGAAAACCAAACTCTAACCAGCTCACGGACCCCTCAGTTCCAGGAGCCCTGTGTCCGATGAAGCTGTAAGAGCCGCATAGGCTAACAGCGTTAACATCGACAGAATCTAGATTATCTTTATTGGAAAAAGAACCGTCTATAAAAGGCAGGGTGATACTCGCCTAAGGCAGCCATTTGGCTGTCAGCTCTCGGTCGGAACGGTAGTGTCGTCGCGTTTTGTTAGCTGTATTAATTGTTATTTTAGATCGTAAATCGTAATAGGACATTTAGTTAAAGGAATGGTTGGTGTTTTGCTTTAAGATTAGAATTAGATCTTTGTTCAAGTAGATTTATTTAATATTTTTTTCTAAATTCAAATGTTTTCAATAAATATACACGATAATTGTTTTTGTTTAAATATTCCAACTTCCGAAACCTAAATATACAATAAAGCTGCTCAAGTATAACGATACTAAAAATTATCAACGGATTACGATATATCTCACAAGATGATTTTTTTTTAAGATGAAGAAAAGAAGATTTTTATTTAACACTTTGCCAACGCTATCTCATTTCTGTTAGTACATAAGCGTCATATGACGTGCATAATTTACCATTTTTATATTAAATGTGCACCTACCCTAGCTTCTCAATACCACCCTCGGGTCGACTGGTAGAGAATGCTTTTAGCATTAAGTCCGCCTATGAAATTTACTTTGTACATGAAGTTTAAAATAAATGAATAATTTGGTATACCTCGAAGCTTTTTATATAAATACATATGAAGAGAAAATCCGATGAAAGCGTGGTACATTCTAGGTGTAACAATCTCTCGGTCTACTCTAATCGAACGACGGAAATGTTTACATTTTATGGCACCAAAAAGCAGCGAGTGATATGTAAAGGTGGCAGTAAAGATTTTCCCTTTATCCATTCACATTTTTGTTTTTGACAGTGAGAGATATAATAATACAATTGTGTCCGAATGGCTATCACCTGTTGAATCTTATTACATTCCATTACTTTTTTTTTATAATTTTTAACGAAATTAATTAAATTTTTTTTAAATGTTCAACTTTATACGAGATAACACTATTCAAAAGTGCCATAGCCCAAAATAAAATCGAAACCGAGTTTCAGAAGTCGATTAAAAATGTGGATAAATATTAGTCTAACGCCTTAGACTGTAGAAAATCATTAGGTAAGAAAAATATATTGTTTTCTAAACTGCGCCATCGTAGTATAGCCTGGGAACATGCCCATACATTTCACGGTTATTCGGAATGGCATTCTCTAGACCATATTTGGCTTGACTCGAATTCGCTCCGGTGATTGTATACTGATCAATATTTAATCCTTATTTAAAATAACAGTTGTAATTTTTTTTTGATAGTAAAAGATATAGTTACCATGCTTTGAACTTGTTTCCATCTCGGTGAGCTCAGCCAGTACGGTGACATACCACTCGAAATCGACAACATGTTGGTAGTTGTTCTGAGAGCAAATTTCTATCATACGCATCAGCAATTCATCACGGTACAATGTTCCCTCAGCTCGCTCCATATGAAGCATGAGTTTCTTCACGATTTCCATTAAGTTTTTCTTAGACACCTGGAAATTTCATTAATTTAACAGAACGTTCACCACGTTCTGTTAAACTATTACAAATGGCCTGTAACAGTTTATGCAAATAATTAAAAAATAGACAAGAGCAAGCGGGCCTCTATCACATATCCCCAGATATAGGAAACGGACCCAGACATATGCGTATAGTCGCAGCTTTGCCCATAAAAGAGGCTCGTTATATGTTCGTTTCGGTAAAACCGGATTAGACAACTGTCTTGGGAAACCCGACCCAATTCTCCCAGCATTAGTACTCGCCCCGACTTCTACTTCGACGAGAAAGTCAAGCGTCAGGACCCCAAGTGACCCAGGTTAGTCGGGCGCAGACCTTTTTCTATCTCTATTTAATATACTTTTTCTATGTCCATTTAACGACATCAAAGTGGAATTAGGACTACGTTCTAAACATATGAAACAGTTTCAATAGTGCAATTTATATAATTGCACTATTGAAGGCTGGCTATGAAAATAAATTATTTAATTGCAGGGTTATTAATTATTAAGGGAGCTATAATTTTAATAGCACTGCTATGTTATGTTATGTAATTATACCCTTATGCTTTTTTATGTCAATTGTCAAGAAGTAACATGACAGAAGTAAACATATGGCAGGAACCGAAGGGTCCATATGGTAACTTTTGGCATAGAATGATAATTTATCGACCACTACTGGACGTTCCATGTGATAAAATCCCGAAAACATATATTTGATACAATCACATGAAGAGAACCGAGACATGTCAGGCTCTGGTGAACTACCAATATGGACGGATGGCACCAAAATGAAATCAGGCAATAATCACACTTGTCTCAAACACATGGCTTGAGTTTTCTCAGGTGATATCAATATATAACTTGCTCTAGGAAAACATAGCTTCATTTTTCCAATGTTAATGCATGACCGTCATGATTGGTTGCGCAAACATACCAATAAAGTCCTCGTTGGTGTATACATATATATAGTAACATTTGCAGTCTAAAGAGACAGTACCGAAGATCTCACTTCCCTTAAACCAAGACTCCTCAGCCTTAATCATACCGACTTCCGAATAGTTAGTTCATCCCTTACGGGACACGGCTTACTTATATTTCAATCAAATCAACAGGCAGGCCCATCCAAAAAAAACACTGTCCACTACTACATTTCTGGCAGGGGGTGCAACGGCTGAAAAATATTCCAGCCGTTTCTTTACGTGGACTACTTATGCATCGTATTGCGCAAACGGAAGCCTATCGTTGTTAACATAATTCCCTATACAAAATTCAACTTACCATTCCATATAAAAGACCCAAAGCTCTCAGTCTAATGGATTCATCTTTATCATCTAAACATGCTAAGACTAGATCTTTATGTGCCTGCACGGATTTAGGGTGTGACTTGAGTATTCTAGACATTGCCAGCAATCCCAGATATTTCACTGGAATAAAAGTAGAGCATTTATAAGCATTTGTTTTATAATACTTATTTTTATACAAATATAATACCATAGCCTGCATGATTTAGGGTAGGGTCTGCGAAAGTTAAAGTCGTAGGTTCGAATCCGACATTCGACTAACTTTTGAGTAAGTTGAATGTTCCCAGACTTTTTTTGTCATAGACCTCTTTCAAAATTTAGCTGGTCCCGGTGGACCCCCTGCAGCTACATTTCTATCATATTCCCAAAAATCGACAAAAACATTGTACTTAATGCAAGTTTTTAAGAGTAACAGTCGCTGAGCTTCTTAAAATATAATCTGCCTTCATTGATAGTGATAAGCCAACATTTCAGTTCTTCACTATCGAAAGCAAATAAATTTTCGTGGACACCCGCTAGCGAATTGTGAACCCCCACCGTATGAACGTACACCCCCGTCCACCTGGACCTGCACTTTGGGAACTAAAGGTTAGTGCAGGTCCATGAACCATCTCCCAGCACAAGCAGTTTAACCTGCGGTTTAACCTTAGTTGGAGTGGTTAACCGAAATGTTAATCACTGCTAGTATTCTCTTGAAATATATATGCGCAAACATACATGTATATGTATATATATATATATATATATATATATATATATATATAATTTGCTATATATATATGTACATAGGGAATGCATTCACTTTATTATAACTAGATAAAAATTCAGTTAGCCATAAAGTTTTAAATATACGCACAGTGAACTTACAATTCTGATCACTGTCTTCTATGAGTATTCTTAATTTTTGGACACACAGCTGTACGGAGGCAGCATGACCAGGCATTCCACTACTGATGCTTATTAATACGGCTATCACCGTGTTTATGCATTCATATAGTAGAGACATAGCAGATGTGCTGTTCAAACACGAAAATATTAGTACATACCAAAAGATTTATATAATTTAAGGATAAAAATTATTTTGTAACACATATGGATAAAAATGTTTTTATTTATATTTTGGTATAATTTTGTTCCACCTACTGAAACAACATCCTGTAGTGGGGATACATTAATGATAGTAGATAATAATAAAAGAAGGCGGGGACCATTTACCATCAGGTGAACGTCCAGCTCATTTTCCCCCTCTTCTATAAAAAAATCTTCTAAAGGGTTTTAACATCCATTATTGGTTTTGGATGTATTGTATGAAGGTCATGCCAAAAAAAATTAGATACTCCTTACTCCATTGTTTGGTACTAGCAAAGTATACATTGTAGAGGCTGGTTTATTTAGGAACATATATTAAATTGCATTATTTTTTTATAAATGTGTTTATGTCTTATGTCTGAGAAAATCCAGCGAAATTTGCTTGTAACAATGAAGCTCATTTGATATGATTTACACATTCTGATTCATTATGACTATAAAAAGTGTTTTAAGCACCTTTTCTGGCATCATGACCACACCGCTTTGCAGTTGTTTATCAGAACACTCAATTATTTTAATTTAAAAACTTGTCTATACTACCTCACTCGTCATTTTCCCCTGCCTGAATCCCGTCCTCTTTCCAAAATTAAAGGACAAGCGGTGTGAAAACAAAGATACCCTGTTTGCTTATAACTGTGAGATTTCTGAGGTGTCTAAGAAGAGTGGTCTTTGGCAATTTACAAGAAGCCTAAACGAAAGGAAAAGTATATATGTGGTTTCCTAGGTGAATAATTTAAAAAGATACCTGTAATTAAGAATAAACTTTATAACTTTTCAGTATCTAATTCCTATTGGCATGACCATTGTATGTAGTAACAATGGATCTTGTACTTTGTTTTAGAATGGATATGAGAGGAGTATAATATAATTATACTGCATATCTAATAACTTTTGGTATAGTTGAATCATCTTTTTAGTTTATCTCTACATTACATGACTATAAATGTATAGTAAATGAAATATAGTGCAGTTTTGGTGGTGAAATAAATATGTCAATGATCATACCTTGTGTCCATTACTTTAAAAACAAAATAATAAAGAAAAATCTAAGCAAAAGACCTGCTATAAACATTTTTTGAATATGCTAATATGATACCAGGCAACATGGTTGCATTACAGATATCAAGGGTTTCAAAAATGAAAATTGAAAAAAGCAGTGAAAGCAACCTATTCTTTAAATGCTTACAGTAAGAGAGACTTATCGTTTAAATAAGGTTTTTCTTGATATAAGCACTACATTCCCTTTACCCCATAGAGACCATAAATTTTTTTTACAGTATTTTACTGAGTGCCACTAAACTTTAAAACTCACCTATGGATTAAATTAGTTAATGGTTCTATCAGTTTCTTGCCAAGTCGAGGCTCTAATGGGGTTAAGGCACCAAACTGGAACAAACACAATGACACTAAACTAGCTTATGTGAAACGGCTTATGTAGGATTATGTTAAGGTATGACATATTTTAACTGGTTCTCTTTTTTAATTACATGATTGTTTTGTATTGTGTTTGTACATAGTAGTATGCTTTTTCCTGTGTTTGTTTGACTGTCAGCAGCAAAATATATAAAATTTGTGAGTCATGCCAATATTGTGTTGTCAGAAATATCTGTTTATTATTGATTACTACAAAATTTGCAAATTTCAATATATTTTTGATGATATAATATTTATGGTTAACTTATGTTAAGTTAATAGTTATGGTTTAGGTAGACACTTGAAAAAAGGTCTAAAGATACCTAAGATAATCAATATTTTAACATCATACCATATTTATATTATACCAGAGTTTATAACTAACACTTTAATAGTAAAATAAAGGCCTGTTATAACTGCAAAACTAAAGAAATATTTAAGATTTTAAATTTCCATATCATCAATAGCATTTGACTTGCAAATTTGAAATAAACCAGCCTGTGAGTGACCAATTATGTGTTTTATGATATTGTTTTATGACAAAACTTGTAATTGGTGAAAAATGGTGAACGGTTCTAGCAACTTGTAAACTTATTTTGGTAAAGTTTCACAAGTGGTACCTGCAAATTAGATCAATGAGGCTTTGGGTTATTTTTCTTCCAATATCTGGTTCATACTGTGTCATTAAACCAAACTGTGGAGAATATTTAATAATTTTAGTAAAATAAGAAAACCAAAAAAATTGTTTCATTGCCATGACATGTCTCCAATTATTATTAATTGGCATGGGCTGTATTGGTAATTTTCATAATTATTTGTGAATTTTGATGAAGAATATTTAAATTATTGGTTCAATACAAAAATATTTCAAAAACATGAGTATAATTAGTTTTAATATAAGCATAAATACCAGTTTGATAATCTTGATTAGCATCCAATTATTTGTAGATGTTGTCATTAGTTTGAAGAACACTGGGGCTAATGATAAATAATTTTTAGGATTCTTTCTTGCTAGTTCACAAACTACATTCACTGCAGCTGACTGCACTCCTGAAATAAAGTATGTGATACAAAATGTATATTGTATTACCTAGACACAAGTAAATATTATTCAGTGTAAAAGAAGTTATTTAGTAGTTTATTACATATTATCAAATATATTTTAATCTCACCAGGATCAGGATCCTCCAACTTTTCTTTTAATTTTGGAAATGCTGGCCTAAGGGCCTCTGGATACCTTAAAAATACCTTGTACATCATCAGTACAGCTTTCATTCTCAAGTATGGTTTTGTCGAGCTCATCTAGAAGAAAATTTATGAAGAACTATATACTACTGTGTGGTAACAAATGTCTATGAGTGTCCATAAGTGTCTACATCTTTTTAAAGGCTGACAATGCACCTGCAACTCTTCTTGTGTTGTGGGTATACATAGGCAGTGCTGAGTGATGCCTATGAATATATAATAAAGGAGAGCTGTTTGCTCGTTTGCCATATATATTATATAGAAAAATAAAAGCTGGATTAATAATATACTCATATTACCTATTTGTTAGCCAGTAGTTAAATTTAAGTTAAAATTTTGTGTCCCTGACTACAAATGAGTTTCTCATATCAGATCACTTGCAAGATGTGGTACTGTATATACCTTTTCTTTAACTAAGTAGTTTATTATTATAGTAATTTTAGGTGAGATTAGATTCCTTGATTTTTTTCTTCTTAAATGTACCCATGATAAGTATTCTCTATTGTATAAAATCTTTTAAGTTGAAAACTTTAGAAGTTTTCTTCAATCAATCAAAAAAAAATCAACTCTATAAAATTACTACAAATTTTCTTACTATCTCTTCTTATATCTTCTTTTATTATAAATAAAACATTTTTGTAGATTTTATCATTAGTATAGCCACATTGTAGCTTTTTTCTAGCTGCAACAGGAATTGGTCAGCTAGACAGGGAAGGACCTCACAGAATAACAACATGAAATAGCAGCACAATGCTTTTTTGTAAGGTGAATGTAGGGAGGGATTACAGTAACAAAGACTTCTCTCTCTCTCTATCTTGGCCCTCAGGGGTGAGAATGCATGTACTTCTGGAATCATTGTTGAGGATGGATGTAGTTGTTGTTTGGCCACAGTTATCACTTATCATCATGTGAACTGTGTGCTTGTTTAGCACCCCCAATATTATAAAAATAAAATATACTTTATAACATATTTAGGGTAATTGTTTCATATTTTTGATAATACTTACCAAAGTCATAATATCATTAGCTAAATCTCTAGCCAAGTCATGTGAAATGAAACAACTTAGTCCACTAAGTGCCAGACCTGCTTCATACTGGTTTTGAGCATTCAGATCCTTTCGAATCATATTTGTTGTGAGCATAAGTAATTCTGAATCTGCATGGAATGATTGACTAGCTGCCAAGTACCCAATGCGTTTGTAAGTAAACTTAGTTGAACTCATAACCTCAATTATGTTAAATATTGCCCAAGATATGTCATACCCCAACATTTGAAGCTGAAATTATATAAATATATAATAAGATTCTTATTCTTAAAATGTTCAAAAAAATTGTAATATAAAATGAATTTTGTAATTTAAATTGTTTAAAATGAAACAAAATAATTTAAATGCGGTATGACCATCAAATTTATTATATTTTTTTATTATTTACTTACATATGTCAGTTTAGCGACGGCGTTAGCTTTCACACCGATATTATCTTGTCTTAGTTCTACTTTTATTTCTTCCATACACTGGGCTATATACTTTGCCTGTAATATTTAATTAGTTATTAAGAGAGCTTATGATCGTTGTTTGTTCATTAATTTTAATATATATATATATATTAAATTAAGAACATTTAGAAAATAATACCTCATTATCTTTGTTATTTCGTATTCCGCGAACTAAATCGGTCAAATTTTTGTCAAACATTCTTTCAAAATTCCCTTTTACTTTCTTCAAAGCCATAATGGAGATTCTTTTATCGCAATCATAACAGTGTAAGAAAAGCTAAAAAACTATTACTGATATCAAAATTATAAGTTGAAGAATGATGTCAAAAGGGTAATTCTAAATGACAATTCTATCACATCCTACCCTGCAATGTTGGCTTAAAATGTTGCAAGGTAAGAGATCAACAGATATATGTACAAACCGATTTTTCAAATTAAATTGGTTGCTCCAACGTGAGTGAATGCAACAAAAAGTAGCAATTTGTTTTATTTATTGTTAAAAATAATCATTATATAATTAATGAACATATATAAAATGTTATAAATTTGTATCCTAAAGTAACACTAGCACTGGATTTAAATGTTTACCGTACATAAAATCAACCTAGGAGGACATCGGTTATAAATTATAGAGATTAATTAAAAGTAATATCAAGGACATTTAAATATATACAACATATATAACATATGTGGTAGGGTTGTATGGCTCAAATCCTTTGCCCGTATTAACAACAACAGTTGACACTTGTCTTTTCGATAATTATTTAGATCAAATCTTACAAATTACAAAATATGTTAAAAAATCTCAAGCTATTTATAAGATAAATATGAAAAATGATTATTTTTCTTAGTGAGTTGCAAAAAGAGCATCTTGATATCTTGCATAAGCAAACTACACAAGGTTAATTTTATGATTGATTTTATTTTTTTTATTGGTTAATCATTTTTCGATATAGTATAACGGCCTTTAGAGCGTTGGCTATATTAGTAATGTATAAAATAGCGCATATTAAAAACTTTGATAAAAGTGTATATATTTATTTTATTAGTTAATTAAAAGTACTAAAAATAGCAATAACATTTATTCCGGCATGTATTCTACAAATATTTAAAAATTTCCTATTTTTTTTTATGAGTCATAAAAACATAAAAAGTTGACCATATGTTGACATGATTCTCTTTCATTTATTTCAGTTCTTGTTGACTTCTGTAAGCTTACAATAGATTACCTAAATAACGGTATAAATCACAAAAAAATTGCCATTGCTGCTGGTAAGTATTTCCAGCACCATTTTCTAGTATAACATGAAATTCTAATTAGATTGCTTGGTGAAATATTATTATTGTATTTACAGAAAAGTTGGATGTAACCCTGGTTTGTATTCAAAATTTGATTCAAGCTTTAGCCTTTCTAATAGTAGAGGCATGTAAACATAATGTAAGTACTTATTAATATCTTTATTCCCAACTTTATAAGACAAAGGCTTAATATGAAAACTAGAAATATTTATCATTATCATAGGCCTCTCCAATAGTATCCATCATGTATGATCCCCGGCTATAATCCTCCCAGACACTCTGTGAAGATTATTACATTGCATAGTTGTAGCTTGTGTACAGTTTCCTGTCAAGGACTGGTTTACTCCAATACTTTAGTGGTAGAACCATGCAGCGACATGTTTCTAACTGCTGCATGAATTGGCTGGCTTGATAGGATATGACTCACAGAATACCAATGTAAATTAGCAGTATAATTTTTCTGTGTTTTATATGGTGAGTGAAGGGATCCAGAGAAATGATTATCGGTAAAGAGTCATTCCATCTTAGTCCTCATTGGTGAGAATCATCTTGAATCTTTGTTGAGGAAGGATGTGGTGTTGATGGGTTGCAGTAACTTACCATTTGGAGAACTGTGTGCTCATTTGTCACCTTTAGTTTTATAAAAATAAGGGTATTAGTTCAGCAGCTTATATGGCCAGCTGTTATAAAAGTAATATTATGTAACTCAGATTGAAAATATGTGTAGTACAGTAGTAAGAGTTTCCATTTTCTCAACTTTTTTCACCTTCTAATTCAACAGAAATTGAGTTCAACTTCAGTTTAAAACTGACAGTAGTTAAATAATTATTTATATGAGTGAGTTCACATTACAATGTTAATTTTCCAATAAAAAATAATTGGAATGAAATTGGGTTTCATTTCCAAAATCTAGTATTCTGCTGAACCAAAAGGGTGACAGTAAGTTAATAGATAATTAGTCACTAATCACATCCCCATCCATCACAACTTCCTGGACAAAAAAGATCATATTTTGGTATTTATTATTTACAGTTATCAGAGATAGACTTCAAGTCTTCCTTGGCCATAGTTGGATTTTCTAATGACCAACAACAGGTTTTGGTAAAGTTATATATTGCTAAAACAGCTGAATTATCAACCGCATTGAATATACTTCAACAAAGAGATCCAAGCTATCAGGATTTCACTTGGAGGTTTGAAGTTCAGGTAAGAATTGCATTACAATATATAAATACTTGGTTATTTGTAAAATATTAGAACTCTAATATACTCATGTCTTCTTGAAAGGTACATATTATTTTTTTCATGTAAAAAAATTTGTTTTTATACCTGTTCTGTGACTGTATGTATAACTGCAAAGTTTCACAATAAAATCAATTGGTAATGGTGTACTAATGCATAACATTATAGCTCTTTGTTTTATTTTAAAAATACATTTTATTTATATATATATTTGTGTTTGCATCTAGACACTAGGTTCTCACATGAAGTATTTACTAACAATACTTTAAAATTAACACTACAAATTAACAATTTTACACAACATAGTACAAGTAGGTAAACAAGTGCATTTCTCATAAGTGAGCTGTGATAACCACATGAGCACTTACAGAGGTTGTTGTACATGCTCCCACATACATTGTGTGTGGCATTAATTTAAATAAATGCTTTTATAATTTTTTTAATGGTTTAAAAATATAAATATATTGTATTTAATTTCTAAAGGTAGTTTATTGATTAATGTAGGCATTATAAATTGCGAAGTTTGTTTACTATATAATTTAGGTTGGTTTTATAGTTTTTTTATGACAAACACTTCAAGCCCTATGTTCCTTCTCTCTTCCTCATTCCCACACTGCTGAGGATTGTGAGCACGAACAACCAGTCTCCATTGAGTGGCGCCATATGCGGAGTGGACCGCATATGCATGGTGCCGCCAACCGCTTCTTTATTGTGTCAGATCATCTTGTAGGCGCCCTCGCTAAGGAATTGGCATAATCGATGGAGTTGACGTTTTCTCCAGAAATCTTGGAGCGGCCAGTGTATAAAGCATCACCAGTGCTGTCATCCACGTAGCAGTGCATGTTATTAATTTGCAACATATCATTAATATGCAAAAGAAACATACAACACACAGTCTTGTGGAACACTAGCCTTCACTGGTTTGGAGTCGGAGCATGTACCGTCAACCTTTATGCTATGCTATGTTATCATGTTTATATAGCTTATCCATTTCCATCACAAATTGTTAAATGGTCCATATACTGTTTGTTCACTCTGCGACACTTGTGTGGGAACTCCACTTCCCACAACTTGTTCCACCAGCTGCACCCAAAGGCTATGACTGATTAATTAATTTACATTTACATGCAAAAAGCTCATGACATTGCTGTTAATTTTAAGAAATTAAAAGTTTCTTTGTTACAGGTGGCATCTAGAAGGTGTAATCATACGATCAAACCAATGATTGCTATGAATTTGGTAGTCACTATTCCCAAAAATTTTGGACAAAAAGACGAATATCAATACAGACAAGATATATTACTTAAAAAAGAAAATCTAGCTCCTGTACATATAAATTCACCTATTCAAAATGCTAAAACAGCTAGCCAGTGCCAGAAGATTATTAACTACATTCTATTGCAAAGTGATTTGCCAAATTTGATACATTTAACAAATAAATTAGAACAAGCCCTAAAAGAATCAAAAAGCCAACATGTTAGAAAAATACAAAGAGCCCTATAGCAGTAAAACAACATTAAATTGTGTTACATTTTGTGTTATTGTTTAAGCTAAAACATATGTATTTTATAATATTAATGCTCATTACTTGTATTCCTTTTGTTTTTTTTAAATGTCTGAAAAAAAACTTTATATTATACTTATAAAATATTAGATCTTTTATGTTTGTTAATTAAAATTGCTTTGATATCTAGATTAAATTTATTATAGACAATTTAATAACCTTTCCAATGACTGAATTTATTATAGACAATTTAATAACCTTTCCAATGACTGAATTTATTATAGACAATTTAATAACCTTTCCAATGGCTTAATTTATTATAGACAATTTGATAACCTTTCCAATGACTGAATTTATTATAGACAATTTAATAACCTTTCCATTGGCTGAATTTATTATAGACAATTTGATAACCTTTACAATGACTGAATTTAACATTAATATTTAGGCTATTTCGGGAATGTTCCCGTTTCGAAGGATTTATTTAGAACATGCATAATTAGCTCGGGTTACATTTTTAAGATTTCTGTTTGCACTTCGTCGCAACCAACTGAGTTTGTGTTGTTGAGCGACATTAAAGTGTTTTTGTCTTCAATTATGCTACGGGGCCTTAAAAAAATCCTGAGCTCATTTCTTTTTTGTAAGTGTTCGGTTTTCGGTTCGAAACTATGACTCGAATTGTTTTCATCGTTTTGTTTTTATAATATTTATAACGGAGCATTCGTTTTGTTTTATAAGATACTTTTATATGAGTTCGAAGCCACCTAACCATTTGATAAGATTAATTAATTTTGGCTTTTTTAAAAGGAAAACATAATTTATATAATATTTAGAACAAGTCATGAAAATTTGTGAATGCATTATAGATATCAGTTTCTGTATAAACCTCCGATAACGTTAAGGAACGTTTGCAAAAGTTTCTAATGTAAATTTCAGTATATTGCCTTCTAAAGTTGTACCAATACCCACTAGAATTATAAGGTACATCTTTTACTAAACAGCTTAATGATTGACCTGTATGGTCAGATAAACCAAGTCCATGCAATATTCCTATTATTATATTTATATTGCTTGGTATTTGTTTAATACATGAGAATTGTATTGTTTTTTGCGTTATATGCATATCAAATCCATAGCTTTCAAAAATGTATTTTATATTATTTGGTAATATATTAATATTAAAATCGCCTATTGTTATATTTATTTGTTAATTCTGGTACTCAATTTATGTAATATAGTTTCTAGTTTGTCCAAAATATACACGGATCAGATTTTAGTGTTCTGTAAATACAAATAATGATACAAATCTGGTCAATTAATTCTATACCACAACATTTGAAATCATTTTCAATTGAACTCTCTTGCAGAATGTCAGGAGTCCTTTTTCCTGGGTTACAAATAACAAAAATTCTGGTTAATTTCCATTTTCATCATATTTCATCATCCATTCCATCAGATTCCAGGATCTTTACGATAACGTAGATAGTTAACCACACATCCGTTTTTTTGTAGATTCTGTGTAATTGAAATAGTAAAGAGAGGAGTGAACAATTATTTTATACTACGCGTTAGTACCCTGGTAACAAATCGATCATTAATCATATTTATATATAATCTTCTGTAAGATATAAGATTGATTACAATTTGTGTTGTGTTATTTCGATAGATGCAGGTAATTTAAGATCATGCTTTGTGGCAATCTATGGCCTATGTTCAGCAGTGTACTGTGGATAAATTGTGATTATAATACTCATAAGATAGAATTCCTTGTCACAAGAAGTGACAAGGAATTCTATCTAAATTAAGTGATTACAGTGAAAGAAAAAGAACAAACTAAAAAGATAAAAATATGAAAGATATATGTAAAAATAAATTTCACAACAATATAAAATGATAAAATATATAAATATCGACAATAAAATTTCTTATATTTTAAGTTAGCCAATTAATAGGAACTCCTAATTAAAAGAGACATTAAAATCTTAAATTGATACAACTGTGAACTCATAATCTAGATGTTTCGTAATAATAATAACAATATGTTTATTCTTTAGTAATTTGTATAAAGGTTTTTTATAATCAAAAATTTAAACATCGCAAAAGTCAAGGAAATAGTAACTGAAAATCTTTATTCAAGTATGTCTCACAACTCGGTCCGTACCATTTTAAATAATCACTTGGGTATGAGATATGTTGCCGCACGGCTAGTCCTAAAAGGCCTGCCTGAATATTGTCCAAAAACTCAATCGCATAAGAGTCGCTGAGTACATGCTATAACGAGTCAATTCCGACCCAACATTCATGTAACGCATTGTTACTGATGACAAGACGTGGGTTTACGAGTTTCACATGCAAACTAGACACCAAACTTCGGAGTGCCTTCCAACCGAACCGAAACCGAAGAAACAACGCCAAAGTCGATCAAAAGTAAAAGTCATGTTGCCTGATTTCTTTGACTATCACGGTGTTGTGCACTGGGAATTCGTGCCTTTTTTTTCCTAAACTCAAATTACCACTTTGTGGCACCCGTTTTCATTCGATAGAAGACATAAAGTAGAATTCGCGGGATTAGAACTGAACTCAATTCCAGAAAAAGCGTTTAAAAAATGTTTTGGTGATTGGATTATTCGTTGGCGTAAGTGTAACATTACTGTAATAACTAACATTTTGTGTGTTATTGATGTTTTCCCGGTACTTTCTTGACAGAGTAGTATAAATAGCATCTTACAAGTTTGTTTGGAAAAAATATTTTCTTTGGTTTCTTCTGTAATGTTTTGATTTTTCTTTTAACTTAGTATTTAAGTTTGTATGAGATTTTTTTTTTTCATATTATCTCCGCCCAAGAATATCGGCATCTAAGTATCGCCACGCTCTGTTCAGCAGCCCCAGCTTTTTGAGTGTCTCTAAAATGAGGCGCTACAACGAATGGGGAACTAGCTAAACGAATTTTTGGCAGCAAACGCGCAAACTCGCAAACAAACAAAATGTATCTTAGTAGAATTGACGTCCATCAGATTAAAACTGCCCTATCTGGGACCTTCTCGAGAGAACGTCCTATTGAAGACACAATTTTGAATCGATGTTTTCGCTGTTCAGTATCTTCCCGATAAATTAGAGCCTACGAGAAATTTACAGACTCCGTACAACCACAGATCCCATGAGCAGAGATCGTGATAATCGGGGACATTAATGCTCACCACGCCGAATGGCTTGGATCGCGTACAACATGCGGGGAGATCTGTTCATGACTTTGCTTTGGCATATGATCTGACACAACTGGTCACTTTGCCTTTGCGGGTTCCAGACGTGGATGATCATACACCTTTCCTGTTGGACCTTCTACATACCTCTTATCCGGACAACTATCTAGTCTCCGTCGATGCCTCTCTAGGGTCATCGGACCATTGTTTGATTCGGAGTATGGTCTCACGTGCTCATTACGATTTGCACTACAGGTCAGCGGATTGGGAATGCGTTTTTTTTTGTATCCTTCCCATGGGGGCGCATTTGCTTCGCACTGGATGATCTCAACGGTGTTGCCGATTCTGTCTCTGATGTGGTGCGTCAGGAGATGGAACTCTTCATTCCATCCTCAATGATCCCAATCGGGGGCAGATCCTAGTGTTGATTTGGTAGCTACTGTAAAATAGCGTCACGTTATAAGAAGGAGTGTTACCGGGCCTAGGTAGATGCATCGGCGTCACGGGATGCAAAATCCGTCTTGTTTAAAAAAGTACAACTCTGCCTCCAGGACCATCACAAGAAGAAGAAAAATACACATTAACAAAATAGACGAGTGACTAGTTGGTCTTCCTTCGGGAACCCGTGCATTTTGGTTTCTCGCTAAAGCTGTTCAAGGAAACTTCTGCAAGCCATCTCTTCCATCTCTGTACAAAGGAGACTCTCCCTGGCCCATGACGCAAAGGAGCTGACTTCTTAGGTTCCCTTTTTACGTCCAACTCAACTCTTGGCGACAAGGGGAACCCACCGCCGACCATCTTGCGGTGTGGGAGCTCCATGCTTGATGTGCGATTTCTGCAGACATCAGTGCGTAAAGCACTTCTCTTCCTGGACATTCACGAGTCGAGTGGGCCTGATGGTGTCTCTACAATTGTGCTTAGGAGGTGTGCTCCAGAATTGGCACCGGTTCTTACACGTTTTTTCGGTAGTCCTACTCATAATACTAGTCGTCCCAAGCTGCTGGAAGACAGCTTTGGTGCACCCAATCCCTAAAAAAGGAGATCGCTCAGATCCATCCAACTACAAGTCTATTACGCCCTTCTCCTCAAATATAATGGAATCCATTGTAAATTTCCAGCTCATAAGTTACCTAAAAGAACTCGAGCTGATTAGCGACCGCCAGTGACCTGGTCTACTTGACTCATCGATAGGCGCAGGCAGTCGAGTCCAAAGGAGAGGCCTTGGCGGTTAATCTAGACGTAGCGAAGACCTTCGATTGGGTTTGGCACAAAGCGCTTCTTTCAAAGCTTCCTTCCTATGGGTTTCCCGAGAAATTTTGCAAGTGGGTCACCAATTTTCTCTCGAACCGCATGGAGGACGAAGTCGACGGTACATGCTCCGACTCCAAACCAGGGAATTCTGGTGTTCCACAAGGCTGTGTGTTATCTCCTACCTGGTTTCTTCTCCATATCAATGACATGTTGCAAATTAATATCATTAATTGCTATACAGATACCAGTGTTGTGGTGATGCTTTATACAATGGCCGTGCCAAGATTTCTCGAGAAAATGTCAATGAGTGCCGGAACGAGCTTGTGTCTGAGGTCAAGGCTTTGTTAAACAAAGGCTCAGATTGGGGCCGACAAAACCTAGTCCAATTTAACCAGAGTTGATTTAAAAAGAATCTCTTTGTCGCATCTCCTTATTTTGAAAACACTCCCCTTGCTACCTCAGCTAGTATCGGATTCCTTGGCGTTGACATATCGAGCGACGTTCAGTTCCGCGGTCTCGCGTTCGGAATACTGTTCTCATCTCTGAGCCGGGGCACCCCAGTACCAGCCAGCTTCTTCCGTTTAACTGCATTCGACGGAGATGCGGATTCGTTGATGACCAGGTATTTTCCGACCGGCCTGTCGTTGCGAAGACATTACCATGGGGAGTGTTCTGAGAAGGTGTTCGGATTAATTCCAGCAGCTGAGTTTAAACATCGGACATCAAGACAGTATTGAAAGTTTTCATCATCTCGATGGTTCGCAGTCCATCACTGTGCGAAATTTCCTGATACGCTACACAACTGCTCTGTGGAATCCGCTGTCGCCAACGGTATTTCCGAACCGATACGACATAAGGCCCTTCAAGAAAAGAGCCTAGATCTTTCTTAATGGCAGGCAACGCATTTGCGACGCCTCTGATGTTATAAATGTTCATGGGCGGTGATCACTTACTATCAGATGAGCTGCTTGCACGTTTGCCACCTTTTCCCACCATTCTATAAAAAAATAGCCTTCCCGGAGTATAGTGCATCCCCAGTGCTGTCATCTGCATAGCAATGATTGTGTCATAAATTGCACTAAATATAAAAAAGTAGGCAGTAGGCGACAGCATTAACGAGATCGGACTCCGAGCATGCATTTCGGAAAACAATAAATCATAAATATAATATCTGGTCTTATATATCAAAACTCAGAAATATTCAGTATGACCTATTAATGTTTATTGTTCGATTACAATCGTACTTCTCTTTATTTTATATTATTTCCCTAGTTCATCGTTGGCAACTGTCAATACAACTGAGTATATATTTAATAATTATTTAATGAGTCATTATTTGGTTTACGTTATACATTCTTTGTATTTTTTCAATTACCGTTGTTAAACCCCGGACACAGTTTGCTTAGCTTTGATTTAGGCTTTTGTTAAATTTATTGTTTTATCTATTCTCAATATTATATATAGTATTTTCTTTAGTCATGCTTATTTAATTTATTTTTATGATTAATGTATTCCTGTTTTATATTACCATCTATAAAAACTTCAAATCTATAGATAACTTTATCTACATAAATAAAAATTAAATGATGTTCCTTGGTTATTATTATTTTTAATGTTCGTAATAATCCGAATTAGATTTTATGAAATGAGAAATTGGAAAATGTGCCCGGAAAATTGGCAAATTCGGGAAATACTGAAAGGTCTTTTTTATAGGATTTTTGTATGGACCATTGTAAATTTTTACAAATTCGTAAAACGATAATAAAAAAAATTATTGAAATTTGGTTAGTCTGTCGGGTCAGCTAGCATTTAAGATTATATTTTAAGTTTAACATTATCTTAAATGTTTTAGTGTCCGTGATGGAAGTCTAACTGCTGTTTGCTGTTTAACGCCATTCTAAAGTCTCCTAAATACTGCGGTGTTTACTACTGTCTATGGTGCACCATTAAACCTAAAACTTATCAGAGTTTAAGAATATCGCGCTTGTACTGATACATAACCAGAATTAAAATAATGCTAAATATAGGATGATTTTTTTTAAAACATCTAAGGCCATAAATGAAATAATAATTTTTGGTGCTTAATCAATTTGTGGCAACTAAATGGCTTTCTATAATACTATTTTTTTTATTGTTGAAATACATATAAATTAATTATACCTTCAAGAAATTCATGAATTATTATGCTAATAAATATAGGCTTGTGAAAAAATAAATAAATATTGTATCTTATAAAGGCTACAGAGGACAAATTGTAAATATTGTTACACCACACGTAACTTTCCCATAGTCATGCAAGAAAATGATTTGATTTGATTCTTGATTGTATCGATAAGGCGACCGATCCGCAGTCTATCTTTCACTTGATAGATTACAGTGACTACTGACAATACGTGTGTGGAGTTCCATCAGGAGATTCTATTTGTTAGCGCGAGCACCGCACTACGGCAGCGCGTAGGAGACGCGCGGAGGACAAGCGCGATGACGTCACGGCGGCTGCCGCAGCCTCCGCCGTACTTCGTCCCCGCGCGGAAAAAAGGGCTGAGAGCACACAAGCGCACGAACCTTCTCGTCTCTAAAATTTTGCTGTATTTATCCCAAATAAAGACAATTTTTGCACAAATAAAGATTCGTTTTGCTTATCCATCGCAAACACTATTATATGCGTTTAAATCTCTTTGTGTAGGCTCGACGCAGAGAGAGGTAATTTAAAATTTGACAAGTTTCATCATGTAACTGTCCAATCTATATATCATAGTTCAGCCCCAATACCATCATAGTCATCGTGCCAAATTTCCTTTAAAACACAAACGCTTTGTGGACTTAAATGAAATGAAAATAAATTTGCAATATTATTACTATAATATATATATATATATATATAATGTAATTATTATTTATTTATTATTCTTTGTGGACTTAGTATTGTTACCAACCGTCACTAAGACATGATCAGTGATCACCGAGGAGCATACAATAGTAACCGTTTCCATTTAATTTTAACAAATATATCTCGATCTATGTGACGCAGTTACCGGATGGGTTTATCTATAGACGGTAATACTCTTAATTGTGCCAACAAGCATAAGTAATCTGAATAGGAGTCTTGTTGTAATATGTTGATATCTCCAATTATTGAAATAGTTAATGTTTAATAACTTTGGAGGTTTGTATCATCATGAATGTACCTCTATTCGTCTCAAGCCTTTTATATAATAGAAGTGAAAAGTATCGACTTTTAGTAGCTTTTCATATTAAATACAAAATGAATATATCATTGTTATTTTTACACAAAGATAATAACGTGATAGTTTTACATTAACAACATTTTTAGGTCGTAAGGAAGAAAGACATGATTAACTTGTGATGACTTGTTGACAGTTTCTACGCGTTCGGCAAATAAACAGGTCTGATTATATGACACAACCTCGGAAAAGTTTAAATAATATGCACCGTCTGATTCAAAACAATGGTCTGTATTCCAGTGAACGTATAAAGGCGTAGGCAGAAAGCCTTCCATACAATTTTAATGGAATAAAAGGACATTAGTCTGGCTAAGTAACAGTGCGTCGAAAAGGGAAATCGCTAAAATTTGTCGTATTATCAAATCTGTAAGGAAGTTACTCGGCTCAAATTCGATACATATATGATGCAGCAGTTGTGTTTCAAATCTTGTGCACCAAAGTCATAAAAAAAATAAGCTAACCTTGAGTGAATAGAATGTACAGTTTTATTAGGAATAACTGGATGCCAAATTTAATCTCTTTGGCACATATATAGTAAAAAACCTAGCTTTAACACATAGGATATTTTCTTATCCCGGTAAAAATAATGTATTAGCGTCTTTTATCAATTTACGTTAAATCTAGCGCTTGCGACATGGTCTGCGTGGACTTCAGAATTGGGTCCTGAGAAACATTGCCCAGATTTCAACGCTATATTAGAACTGTTCTGAAAATTGAGGCCTTTCGGATAATAATTATAATAGGAAATAAAACCGTGGAAACAACTCTTCCCTTAACCATGGATAAATAAAAAAGTCACGGCTACACTTGGTAAAACAGAATGATTAATTCACCAGTTTTCATATGAGCGCTGACGGCTCTAAAATATTCTATTCCACACAAATATCTTGTATCAATTTAATTTAAATAAATTTAATAATAAATATATAATTTAGAATTCTATAAGATTGTAAAATTTGGTAAAATCATATATACTATGCTCTTTTCTTAATTATGGAACGGAACGTTAATGTACTTGTTAATGTGTTATTTCATAGTTTATATATAGTCCAAATTTCACGAATTAGTAATCGATAAAAATAAATTTGCAATATTATTACTATAATATATATATATAATATAATTATTATGAAGTTAATATATTGTAATGTAATGTGGTTGCCGATGTTACATTAATAACAGTTGCCATATTAATTATTGAATGAATGAATTGTACACATACGTACTCGGTAAACAAATGAAGATAAACAAAATGGCGTATTCGCAATAAAGCTTATTATTAGTGTATTATATATTGTGAAGAGTTGCACATCTGTCACGCGCCTATCGCTTACAGAATATCTGTTCAATTTTATTGTTATCTTTATTTGTTATTCATCGTCATCATTATCACCACAGCCACTGCTGAACATTGTTCACCTCCATAGGGTACAAAATGCGATCCTGACCCACCTGAATCCATCGGACTCTGAACTAGAGCCTTGTCCATGAACTTAGATTATATAAGGTAGACAAAACATGTACTACGACCCTACATTAGATTTCCACCATTCCATTATCGCGCGGTTTGGACTCAGGTCAAGGGCAGCCAGAAATAACACTACTACCCCCAACAAAATAATGGGTCTGATACAGCCGGCTATTATCCACGTAACCAACAGAAATTAGGTTGTGAACACAACAAAAACTGTATATATTTTATGCATAAACAATTAAGCAAATTTTTGTCAACGGGGTCCCAATATGTAAGTTATACGTAAGGTAGTAGGTAACATTTTGGTAAACTAAAGATGAGAGAGACATAAATCATGATTTTGTTAATAGTAATCGATCCTTAAAAAAAATGATTAAACTTGTAATTGACTATTCGCTTCCATCTCTGTTCATATATAAAACTCATATATAAAATCCGAGTATAGGTATAAGTTACTCATTAGATTAGCACGACCCATAGTTATGATAGTTGACAGTTTATTTATTTACTTATTTATTAAAGATAATGTTTATTATAGCAACAACCTTCCCCAGATACATAGTATAGAACAAATAATAAGACGCAAATAATATTATACGTTGTATAGTTATAAGAAAGCATAAAATATTATACGCAATACTTATAGCTAGATTTGATAATTAATATTTAGGTAAAGCTTAAAACATTTTCAATCTAATTACTCCATTTAATCTATCGAAATAATACTTTGATAAATATAAAATTTAAGTTTAAACAAATCTATAATAAAACATATTTCAATTGCGTTAAAGTGCAAGCTATCCTTACTATGCAAACAGTCTCTTGACTGTTAATCATTAAATGAATGTATAGTTTTAAACATAATTTTAATACGGTAATTTGATAAAATATTAACCAGATAACTAATATTGTATATGTAATATTGTATATGTCATCCAGTAGCGATGTCCACATTATTGAATCTATGAAAATGACACCTCAAAACCAGATGCTATAGTTAAAAAAAATCAAAAACATAATGGGCAAGTCATTATGTTTTTGATTTTTTTTTTTTCGGGCTGATGGCCACTGTTAACCCCAGGGCTTTTACAGTTTCACCGGGTTGAGAGGTGACCGAGCGCTTATGGCTTTCAGTCGAGACCTCTATATATGGGTAACTAGCGCAAGGGCTCCCGATAGGGAGCCTCGGCTTGGACCGTCACCCTGTTTCGCGAGAGCGTCTGACTCGAGGGTGCCCGAGAGGGGCGAACCTCGGCTCGGTCAGTTGCTTCTGACAGAGGATTATCTTAATTAATATCACTATTATTATTAACTAACTGTACCACCACTTCAGAATGCGTGGGCGCTGGAAAAGAAGTGGCGCAAGAAACTCCAGCAACGCTTCTATCTGTATGGACTGGAGAGAACCGGCCAGTGACATGGTGGTATCGCGAATAACTTTGTTTGCGACGCCCTCGTCGTCGGCGGGGGCGATATGAGGGTGCAATGTATGTGTGTTGTGTTTTATGAAGGGCTTGGGCCCTGGTGGTTGCGTCGTCAGGGTCGTCGAGGGCGTGCCTCGGTCTCCTACGGACGCGGGTAAATCTGTGATTCGCGATGGGATTGTAAGTGGCGGCACTTACAATCGAAAGGGTTTCGGTGTGTGAAGGCAGAGACGAAATATCGGCGAGAAGCCTGCTTCAGTTACTGAGCTATGGTCGGCAGCTCAAGATCGATGTGTAGATTTTCGTTATGCAAGAACCACGGCGCACCGGTGGCCTTGCGCATGAAACGATTTTGTATTACCTGAAGTCGGTGAATATGACGCGGGGAGGCATGCGCAAAGACGGTGCTTGCGTATGTCGTTATGGGTCGGATGCACGCTTTGTATAGTGTAATTTATTACGCAGCGACATTTTGCTATTTTTATTGAGTAACGGGTGCAAACGACCTAGGACGAACGCTGCTCGATTCCGTACGCGGTTGATATGCTGACCGAAGGTGAGTCTTTCATCTAATGTGACGCCTAAGTATTTGACTGTCTTTTCCCAGGGGATTAGACGATCAAATAACTCTTTGGTTTGCAGATGCGGTGTTTTGTTGCGTCGAGAGAAGTACATGGCTGCACTTTTGGTGGGTTTAACCTCGATCCTCCATTTCCGAAACCATTTCCCTAAGGTGTTGGCTGCAGATTGGAGGCGTTTAGAAATAGCGTCTGGTTTAAATCCAGAAACGTATAGGCCGGTGTCATCTGCGAAAAGGGCTAGCTCTACACCGCGAATGCGCGGTATGTCGTTGGTGTAGAGTGTGTATAAAGTAGGACCTAGGACAGAGCCTTGTGGTACTCCGGCACAAATGGGGTGAACCTCGGAAAGCGTTCCCTCGACGTGGTAACGAAAGGTTCGATTTCGGAGAAAATCTCGTATGATAAGTACGAGTCGATCTGGCACACCGAGCTCATATAGTTTGTATATGAGCCCGTTGTGCCAGGTACCTTGTCGAAAGCTTTCACCACGTCGAGAAAAAGTGCCCCAGTTTGGTAGCCCTGAAGAAATTTACTGAGAATGTGCTCCGTGATGCAGTGCACTTGATGTGTGCATGAGTGTTGGGTGCGAAACCCGAACTGCTCATTGATTGGCAGCCCTCGGGACAGCATGAAGTCCTTGAGGCGGGTGAGGATGAGCCTTTCATATACCTTACCCAAGACTTTGAGTAGGCTTATGGATATGGTAAATAGGCTGATGGATCGGTTGGATGTTTTGAGGGCTTGAGAATCCCTATAACATCGGCTTCCTTCCAGGTGTTCGGGAAGGTGCCTTTGGATATGGCCGCGTTGTAGATTATCACCGGTAGGTGTAAAATGGACATGGGTAGGAGTTTCATCACCTTGTTGGTGATACCGTCGGGGCCGTATGTTTTTGAGAAGATGCAACCCATAACACCGGTTTTCGCTTCGCCACTTGGCTTTGTCTATATTTAAATGTTAGCATCCATAAATTTAAAACCAACTAAACATGAAAAATTTTTTTCATGTTTAGTTGGTTTTAAATTTTGTCATTGAAAGTCTATTATCCATTATCAAAGAGAATAATGAATGAAAGCGTTACGACTCAAAAAGACAGATGTTACGATTCCCGTCCATTTAAACAGCCGAGTGTCAAGAACTATTAAAATGATTTGACGCTTTTTATATAATACGTGCGAAGATTTTTATGTAGGTTTTATCTTATAATTAGTGTACCGTTAAGGAGCGAGCTGACGACACACCAATACTTCTATTTGCTTGTACGTGGTAATCTCGGGAACTACCGAATACACTACTTTTACAGAAACGCTATTTTCATTCAAGAATAGAATGAGGCCGTTTCAAAGAAATATTTTTTAAACTTAATAATACAAAATAATCCTTATATTTTTCAATCCAGAATTTAACTGTAAAGTTGATCAGAAACTACTTATATTTATTAAAAGTTACAAAAAGCAATATATAAAAAAATACAATAATATTTTATATTAATATTTAAATTTTACACATTTACTTTTTTTATTAAAATAATTTTTATTTTAATAACTAAAAAAAAGGTGGTGACTCTATCGCTGATTGACTTTATGCATAGTGATAGTGATTCAGCGTAATGAAATGGGACTACAACACAACAAACCGACAAGCGATGTATGAGAAGAGCGATAGACGGAGCAACCCAGCCACCTTGCCAATTTCCAGGCACGTTCGGCGTTCGTGCCTGTCGCCCCGTCAGTACAGTATTATATTAACTTCTTCAGTATACTAGCGACGCTTGACACATGTGGACGAATTGACGCGAGCCGATAAAATACTGCGTCGCTTAAAACAAATCTGTGATAAAATATTTATAACGGTTTAAATATTGATAGTACTTATAACATTTAGTGAGTAAAACTATTATTATACAGTGATCTGTCAGAGGCTAATATCGGATGCAATATTATTGTGTAAACGAATAATATTCACACGGAACAATTTCGCCAGGCGTCGTTAAGAACGGAGTTGCCAGTTTCTGTTATGCAATTATACAGAAAAAACACTATCGATCGTTTTTTATAAAAACAAAACAATGGCATAGGTTTAGATTTGACATGAAATTTAAAACCAACTAAACATGAAAAATTTTTTCATGTTTAGTTGGTTTTAAATTTTGTCATTGAAAGTCTATTATCCATTATCAAAGAGAATAATGAATGAAAGCGTTACGACTCAAAAAGACAGATGTTACGATTCCCGTCCATTTAAACAGCCGAGTGTCAAGAACTATTAAAATGATTTGACGCTTTTTATATAATACGTGCGAAGATTTTTATGTAGGTTTTATCTTATAATTAGTGTACCGTTAAGGAGCGAGCTGACGACACACCAATACTTCTATTTGCTTGTACGTGGTAATCTCGGGAACTACCGAATACACTACTTTTACAGAAACGCTATTTTCATTCAAGAATAGAATGAGGCCGTTTCAAAGAAATATTTTTTAAACTTAATAATACAAAATAATCCTTATATTTTTCAATCCAGAATTTAACTGTAAAGTTGATCAGAAACTACTTATATTTATTAAAAGTTACAAAAAGCAATATATAAAAAAATACAATAATATTTTATATTAATATTTAAATTTTACACATTTACTTTTTATTAAAATAATTTTTATTTTAAGCGCAGGCGGGGTCGCGGAGGTGTGCGAAAGCGTTCCCGTGGCCCCGCCATACGCGACGATGGTGGAACACCATGGGGTTTTAGTCGGTGCGAGTCCGACATAACCCACCCTTGCCCTCGCAGGGTGGGTATGCGTAGGCATTTCCCATGTAAAAAAAAAAAAAGGACCTAGGACAGAGCCTTGTGGTACTCCGGCACAAATGGGGTGAACCTCGGAAAGCGTTCCCTCGACGTGGTAACGAAAGGTTCGATTTCGGAGAAAATCTCGTATGATAAGTACGAGTCGATCTGGCACACCGAGCTCATATAGTTTGTATATGAGCCCGTTGTGCCAGGTACCTTGTCGAAAGCTTTCACCACGTCGAGAAAAAGTGCCCCAGTTTGGTAGCCCTGAAGAAATTTACTGAGAATGTGCTCCGTGATGCAGTGCACTTGATGTGTGCATGAGTGTTGGGTGCGAAACCCGAACTGCTCATTGATTGGCAGCCCTCGGGACAGCATGAAGTCCTTGAGGCGGGTGAGGATGAGCCTTTCATATACCTTACCCAAGACTTTGAGTAGGCTTATAGGTAAATAGGCTGATGGATCGGTTGGATGTTTTGAGGGCTTGAGAATCCCTATAACATCGGCTTCCTTCCAGGTGTTCGGGAAGGTGCCTTTGGATATGGCCGCGTTGTAGATTATCACCGGTAGGTGTAAAATAGACATGGGTAGGAGTTTCATCACCTTGTTGGTGATACCGTCGGGGCCGTATGTTTTTGAGAAGATGCAACCCATAACACCGGTTTTCGCTTCGCCACTTGGCTTTGTCTATATTTAAATGTTAGCATCCATAAATTTAAAACCAACTAAACATGAAAAATTTTTTTCATGTTTAGTTGGTTTTAAATTTTTTGTTTTAAATTTTGTCATTGAAAGTCTATTATCCATTATCAAAGAGAATAATGAATGAAAGCGTTACGACTCAAAAAGACAGATGTTACGATTCCCGTCCATTTAAACAGCCGAGTGTCAAGAACTATTAAAATGATTTGACGCTTTTTATATAATACGTGCGAAGATTTTTATGTAGGTTTTATCTTATAATTAGTGTACCGTTAAGGAGCGAGCTGACGACACACCAATACTTCTATTTGCTTGTACGTGGTAATCTCGGGAACTACCGAATACACTACTTTTACAGAAACGCTATTTTCATTCAAGAATAGAATGAGGCCGTTTCAAAGAAATATTTTTTAAACTTAATAATACAAAATAATCCTTATATTTTTCAATCCAGAATTTAACTGTAAAGTTGATCAGAAACTACTTATATTTATTAAAAGTTACAAAAAGCAATATATAAAAAAATACAATAATATTTTATATTAATATTTAAATTTTACACATTTACTTTTTTTATTAAAATAATTTTTATTTTAATAACTAAAAAAAAGGTGGTGACTCTATCGCTGATTGACTTTATGCATAGTGATAGTGATTCAGCGTAATGAAATGGGACTACAACACAACAAACCGACAAGCGATGTATGAGAAGAGCGATAGACGGAGCAACCCAGCCACCTTGCCAGTTTCCAGGCACGTTCGGCGTTCGTGCCTGTCGCCCCGTCAGTACAGTATTATATTAACTTCTTCAGTATACTAGCGACGCTTGACACATGTGGACGAATTGACGCGAGCCGATAAAATACTGCGTCGCTTAAAACAAATCTGTGATAAAATATTTATAACGGTTTAAATATTGATAGTACTTATAACATTTAGTGAGTAAAACTATTATTATACAGTGATCTGTCAGAGGCTAATATCGGATGCAATATTATTGTGTAAACGAATAATATTCACAGGGAACAATTTCGCCAGGCGTCGTTAAGAACGGAGTTGCCAGTTTCTGTTATGCAATTATACAGAAAAAACACTATCAATCGTTTTTTATAAAAACAAAACAATGGCATAGGTTTAGATTTGACATGAAATTTAAAAACGTGGTTACCAAATTGCAAGGCAGCATTTAATGTCGATAAAGTATCAAAGTGAAATCTAATTTATAATTCTCTAAGCTAATTTTGAATTACCTTTTCAATATATTTGTTTATTTTTGTAAAATAAATTTCGTGTACTAACAGTAACATATGAACTGGAAGCATGGATTCAAAAGTCGTTCTTAAAGACAAGAATCCGCACGATAAAGCAAATATTTTATCGAAAACTTTCTTATGGTAAGTACATAACATTCCAATTTTTAAATTTGTATAATTATTTAAACGTAGAATATTTTATTAGATTTTTATTTCTATGACAACATTTACCGATTTTGTACTTTTATGAACGTTGATTGAATGTGCCTGTTCATTCAAACAACACATGTCAATTAACTTATTTCAGCCCTTATTATAAATTATATAAGAGCTACAAATTATTTACGTTGCTATATTTTTAATATTTATAGTTTAGATTGTCATAAAATATTATAATTTCTCGGAATATGTCTATATGGTTGTGTGTATACTTAAACACCGTAAAACTAATTTTCAATTACCAGAATATACCTAATTCAATAACCTTGTTATCTGGTACAGGAAAACGCTACTTAGTACATACGATCATTGCTAGTAGTGTATATAGTATTGTAGTATTGTTGTAGGACCTGATTTGTATAGATTTGTGGGATTTAAAATATTGTCTTCCGCTTAAAACTACACAACTATCTAGTCTAGCTGAGGACTTAATCACGGAGTGGTCAACGATTACAATGAAGTAAAAACGTTAAATTGGGTCGCGCTAGGCTATTAGGAAAAAATCACGACATATCACAATTAACAAATACACAAAAATAAAATAACCTTATTAAAACAATAAAAAGGAGATTTTGGCTGAAATAGTTCACTGACAATATATTAGATATTTTCCAGGGTTTATTTCCGTCATGTCGCGTCCTTTATTATTTACAACAATGAGTAAAATTTTCATTAAATAAAATTTTTAATCAGGAAAAAATTACTTAAAATATACCAAATAGTTATTTATGAATTTCGGCATTTAATATATATATATATATATATATATAAATATATATATATATATATTCTCAAGTATAATTCTGTAGTATAAACTATGAAAGAAACTTTAGGCATATCGTTGGTGATACTGATTTACGTTGATCTATGAATATTGCGTAAATTGCACATAATGATGTAACATTCAATGACGCAGTTATTGTGTTTTAAATGTAACTTTATAACACATTGGTATTTTTCAAAATAAAATATTAAAAAATAATTATACCTCCTGTAAAGTTAGTTAATTAGTTTATATATTTTTTTGTATCAATACGTGTGTTGAGGGGTGACCTTAGGATGGCGAAGATCTGTGCAAAAGTTTTTGATATTTTTTCGATAAAGCGACAAAAGAATTTTTTTTAATCATATTGTAACTGGAGATATCGATACTTTATATACTATTCAATGCAAACAATATGCGGCCCAAGCAGCTCGCTGATATTACATTACAATATTTAGTGTAATTTGCATGCAGTTAATTAATAAAGAACCGTTAGGATTTTGATAGCCTGATTTTTAAGGGCACAGCCTCAAAAACAACGTCGTAGTTTGAATCCGTTATTCTACTATTGGTGTGAACCATCTTCTAGCACAATCGTAACTAATTTAGGTCCTGAGATTATTTTAATGTCTTTTGAACACATAATGAACGGGGAATTGTATTAATTTATTTATCATGTATTCACGTTTTCATCGTCAGGGATCACACTGATTATTACAGATGCGTGTAAATCGTATCTTTATAGGTCTGTCGTTATCATATCTTATTTGCGCTATAAGCAGATAATTATTACGTTTTAAGGTCAAAGTACTTTAATTGATTATACAATTAAAGACCTCATAGTAATTATGTGTTTTAGCCGAATCTGATAATGACGGAGGATGAGGATATATTGTGATTTATTTAATAAGTTTACCATTTTCCGCTGAAATATTTTAGGTTAATAAAAAATATCTGATGTAAAACCGATGTTTAAGAAAATAAAATAAACGTGACATCACTAATTGTCTGCCAGGTACTCTAATACCTAACCAAACAATGCTAGCTTCCATTCTACATACTTAATTATATTATTGACAAGTACTAATAAAAAATAGTTGATAGGGGTATTCTTTAACTTAACAAAAATCTTTGAAACGTTAACCATGGCTTTAAAAATTAGAGTCGTACAGAGACAGGATTTATCTAAACTATGTTAAGCAACTAATACATTTTCTCGTACGCGTCCGATATTGGACAGGGTAAGATAACGTTTAAGTGACCTACGTCATTGAGGCCACTTCGAACAAAACATGTTACACCACGTTTTTGTTCCGGACACATTCCATCAAAATATGCTATATATCCACATCAACTCGACATTTATCACATTTGGGTGATGGAGCTTTCATAATTAAAAAAGTAAACTTATTTGAAAGAATGTGGCCTGAACGCAATCTTAGGGCAACTTTCACTATATTACTATCAAATGTGGCTACATATATTCATGGGGTATTCGGTATTTGTGGCTGGATGGTTATAATCAAATACCTCTCTGTTTTTGATCACTCCTCAAGTATTCATGCCATATAGCTCTACACCTCTCTTTCACTAACCTAATGAGATCTGTGTAAAAAGGGAGACCCGCCATTGATAATCCTCTTTAATCGCCTGTTTAGCTACAACATCTAAATACTTCGTAATTTTCTTCCACCTGAGTTTTGAAATCATTTTACATAAATAGACCGGGAGACCACGTGCTCGGCGGTAAAAGAAAACATTGTGGGGAATGCATGCATGCATAAATATATATATATTTGAAGACATAATAATAGCATACTTGTAAACGTGTTAATTAGATCAAGTAAATTTTTATATTTTAAAATATATGTTACAGGCATGTTCTTAACTAATCATTTTAAAATCACCATGCCATACCGTTCCGACTGTCCAGAAAGTAAAACAACTTCAAAAGTGAAAAATCATGCCTTGGTCATAATTCTAAGGAACAAAATTGTTTGTCATCCTTCAGAGTATGACGTTGACGATGAGTTGTCTAGTCACAATTTGCGGCGTTTTTGTTAGATAAATTGCATAACATTTTAAGGCCAAAGGTAAAGATTATAGAAGATAAAATCTCGAATTAACGCATTGTTATCATTATACGTGTATCATAGCGTCGCTCTATTGTTACGTGACAAATATACTCGTACAGTATCAATTACATTTTAAGTTTTATTAAAAAGTGTTAATAATTTTTAAATATAATTATTTCCACTGATTTTGTATTACTTTTACATTATATAAAGGGAACACATCAGTGGAACTCAATTGAATTAAATAATAAAAGATACAATATTAATGGTGTTGTACAATAATCACTTACTCAATCATTGTATCAACTTAAATAAAGTATTTATCGATCTAACATCTTTGTAACGGATTTGCGTGTTACGAACAGAATATAGTGCATCACAGTACGTAAGGTTGCCACCGACTATTACCTATTACCTAACCAAACAATGCTAGCTTCCATTCTACATACTTAATTATATTATTGACAAGTACTAATAAAAAATAGTTGATAGGGGTATTCTTTAACTTAACAAAAATCTTTGAATCGTTAACCATGGCTTTAAAAATTAGAGTCGTTCGGAGACAGGATTTATCTAAACTATGTTAAGCAACTTATACATTTTCTTGTACGCGTCCGATATTGGACAGGGTAAGATAACGTTTAAGTGACCTACGTCATTGAGGCCACTTCGAACAAAACATGTTACACCACGTTTTTGTTCCGGACACATTCCATCAAAATATGCTATATATCCACAACAACTCGACATTCATCACATTTGGGTGATGGAGCTTTCATAATTAAAAACGTAAACTTATTTGAAGGAATGTGGCCTGAACGCAATCTTAGGGCAACTTTCACTATATTACTATCAAATTTGGCTACATATATTCATGGGGTATTCGGTATTTGTGGCTGGATGGTTATAATCAAATACCTCTTTGTTTTGATCACTCCTCAAGTATTAATGCCATATAGCTCTACACCTCTCTTTCACTAACCTAATGAGATCTGTGTAAAAAGGGAGACCCGCCATTGATACTCCTCTTTAATCGCCTGTTTAGCTACATCTAAATACTTCGTAATTTTCTTCCACTAAAGTTTTGAAATCATTTTACATAAATAGGCCGGGAGACCACGTGCTCGGCGGTAAAAGAAAACATTGGGGGGAATGCATGCATGCATAAATATATATATATTTATTTGAAGACATAATAATAGCATACTTGTAAACGTGTTAATTAGATCAAGTAAATTTTTATATTTTAAAATATATGTTACAGGCATGTTCTTAACTAATCATTTTAAAATCACCATGCCATACCGTTCCGACTGTCCAGAAAGTAAAATAACTTCAAAAGTGAAAAATCATGCCTTGGTCATAATTCTAAGGAACAAAATTGTTTGTCATCCTTCAGAGTATGACGTTGACGATGAGTTGTCTAGTCACAATTTGCGGCGTTTTTGTTAGATAAATTGCATAACATTTTAAGGCCAAAGGTAAAGATTATAGAAGATAAAATCTCGAATTAACGCATTGTTATCATTATACGTGTATCATAGCGTCGCTCTATTGTTACGTGACAAATATACTCGTACAGTATCAATTACATTTTAAGTTTTATTAAAAAGTGTTAATAATTTTTAAATATAATTATTTCCACTGATTTTGTATTACTTTTACATTATATAAAGGGAACACATCAGTGGAACTCAATTGAATTAAATAATAAAAGATACAATATTAATGGTGTTGTACAATAATCACTTACTCAATCATTGTATCAACTTAAATAAAGTATTTATCGATCCAACATCTTTGTAACGGATTTGCGTGTTACGAACAGAATATAGTGCATCACAGTACGTAAGGTTGCCACCGACTATTACCTATTACCTAACCAAAATCAAACGGGCCTAATTTATAACCATAATTTATATGACACAATTTGTCCTAAACAAATTTTAAATTAGTTAATTGTTTCATGAAAATATGCATACGTGGATAGATACAAAAAATGTAATCAGAGTCTCTTTCACTGTTAGTAGACTATATATCTCTGTCTCTTTTGTATTTTTAGTATTATTATTTTGTCATATTCTGTATTATGCTTATGCCACATGACAATCAATTCATCAATCATTGGCAGATTTACAAGCTAACGTGATAAAGCAATAAATGTGATTTTTAAATAGATAAAGATATTAATAAGATATTTATTAATATCAACGTACACTTCTCACCCTCATGTGGGGTTAAGCAGTGTACATATATTTGAATGGGGCAATTAACATTATTGTAATGCACAGTAAATTCATACACATATAAACCACACCTTGCAGACAAACTGTAACCCAACCAAGGAATTTTAGAATAGAGTAAGTTCAGCATAAAGTATCGGCTAAACGTGGAATTTTTTTCCTGTGTCGTGGGACAAGAAACCGAAGACGAAACTATTGCTGTAACCTTGACTGGTAACAGGGCATTTCTATTTTGTCCTCAAAGGTGACAAGATCGTACAGATACGCATTTGTACCTCAATTATTTTTCGAAGGGGTATTGAGGTAAACAAATGGAGAAGCAAATCTTATTACCGTGCGTCAATAAAGTTTTTCCACTAATTCATATCGATGACGTAGCTTTGTATCAAATTTTTCTACAGTCTCGTTGATATTAGTTCGCTAGTACACCGATGTCGATTTGATAGAGATGGGTGTAATATATGAAAATATTCCCCAAACTTCATTTATTTGTGATTGAGATCATTTTAATTATGTCAGGTTGAATTTAATCTATGAATTTGAATTATTGCAATTACAATTCGGATTATAATTTTGATGATGTGGATTGGGTGCACAAAATGATTTATACCAAAATGCAAGAGAGATACGAAGAAATGGATTATCAATTGTAAAGAGAAATAGAAATCAATTATAAAATTTGAAAGTGATCAAATTTTACATACATACGCCTTTTCTAATATTTCTTACAAAACTAAGGGTTAATATTTAACATTGTTTTAAAGAGGAAGTGTTGTTAATTTATGTGAACGCTATACGCGGAGTTTCGTTTAACACTAAAGAGAAGAAGAAATGAGATCTTTATGAGAAATTTTCGGAGTCTAAATCGCGTGGTTTCTACCAACGAGGTATTAAAAATCATGTTGAATAGTAGAAGAAAGTTGTTAATAATAAGGGAGAATAGATAAGGGATTTAAAAAAATATATATTGGAAAACGAACATTTAACAAATTAAATATTTAATTGTCAACCTATTATATTATTCGTTAAATGCCACTTCGTTTGCGTTAATTTTTGAAGTTCTAGAGGCTCAAGATACTTTGTTGCTATTTTTATCCAAATCGGCTCAATATTTGTCGTAAATGAATACACGATATAAATATGAAAGTAACTTAGCAACTTTAATTTTAATAGTGTTACGGATTTTATTTGTTCGGATGTAAATATTTATATATATCTTGTCAGTTTAGGCGAGTTTATTTCTTTAATTCAAAAATTTCCAATAGACCCGAGAAAACGAATTGATTAGTAGCGTTCCTGGCAACATTAATCTAAAATACTATGTATAATATTCGATATCAACGATACCCACGAACAAGGGGTTAAAGTAGGGAACATTTGCAGCAAATTTGCTCATATACTATAGTGACCGAAACTTGGTTATTTCTGAGTTATCCAAGATTTACGAATTTTGAATATAAACCCCAGTTTTCATGTTAAAATCTACTCTAGTAGGTAATTATCGAGTCGAGTTCCTTACTTTGTCTTCAGATTTTTTAATGGATTGAACAGTTAATTCATTAACATTAAAAGCACGAGATATGGACGCAAATGATTTGCCAAGACGTTACCGGTCAAGCATTTCTACTTTAACTTTATGCTGCAACACTACTTTATTCCGCGTAGGAACTATTTTTTTTTTACTTTTACTTGACATTATAAATCGCGAACAGGCCGGAAGACGTGTATTTACTCGAACTTTTGTTTTTGTTGTCTGGTACTATATAAATGTTTTTCTTTCTTACTTTTACATTGAACCGTAATCGAGACAGGTTTTGCTTTACTATCGCCACGGAATTGTTACAATGACTGATTGGGGTTATATAAGACTACCAACATTTTTAATGGCAAGCTAATGAAATGATTCCATTAAATATTGATTGCGATAAATTATACTCTTAATATAAAAATTAAATTGTAAATTTAAGGTAGGTAATTTAATATTACCAAATTAGCTGCAAATGTACTCTACTTTAACCCTTGCAAATAATGTACCGCATGTGTCACTCTGTATATACTAACATAACATATTTATGAGTTTCATTCATGCATACATATAAAAACATGTATTAATTCTGATCTGTGTAATAACATTTTTATATATTAAACACGTAAAAGAAAAAAGTAATGGGAATGACGGAATATCAACAAACAGCTATTTTAGCATTAAGTAAGGATCTGAGGGCAAACGTTTGTAGGAAGCCATACTATTAGCTGGAAGTACGTTGGGGGTAACACGTTCCAGAGGCTTAAGTGTGCATGTAAAGCATGTGGAGTAAAAGAATTGAACAAGAAGCCTGTATGGGCAGAAACGAATATGAAAAATGGAGAGTCACCCAGATACTGAAATTTGCATTTAAAGTATTGAGAGGCTCATAAGATGGAAAAATAGAGAACAAAGTTTTGTGAAGGGTCAATGATGAAAAAGATAGCAATTTAAGTTAAAATTAGTTAAATAAAATAACTAAATGAGTAGCATACTTATGCGGAAGATGAAATGAATGTAGTTATTGAGATAGCGTTCTAATTTTTTTTATAGAATAGGCGGCAGACGTGCATGCAGCCCACCTATGATACAGATGGTAAGTGATCACCGCCGCCCATGAACATCCGCAACACCAGAGGAGTCGCAAATGCATTTTGGGAAGGTGTAAGCTCTTTTCTTGAAGGTGCCTAAGTAGTATCGGTTCGTAAACACCGCTGGCGACAGCTGATTCCACAGAGTGGCAGGCACAAATTTCACGTGAAGCGCAGATCACCAACCATCGAGATGGTAGGATGAAATTTTGTCGTGATTTACGATGTTTAAACTCAGCTGCTGGAACCGAACAACTCCTCAGAACACTCCCCATGGTTAATTCGGTAAAAATGCAAAGAGATGCAACATCTCTTCGAAACGCCAGTGAATCAAGCCGACCAGAAAGTACCTGGTCATCAACAATTCGAGCCGCTCTCCGTTCAATGCGGTCAAACGGAAGGATCTGGTATTGGGATGCCCCGGCCCAGCGATGAGAACAGTATTCCATGTGAGGCCGAACTTGCGCTTTGTAAAGTTGCAAACAGTGGGCCGACATGAAATACTGTCTATTAAGCACGCCCAGTGTTTTAGAGGCCAGTTTGGCCTTACCCTCCAAGGGAACGCGGAACTGAACGTCACTCAATATGTAAACATCAAGGATTCCGATACCAGCTGAGGTAGCAAGGGGACTGTTATCAAAATAAGGAGATGCGACAAAGGAAATCTTTTTAGCGGTAAACGCGAAAACTTGTGTCTTCGTGGGGTTAAATTGGACTATGGATTTTGTCGGCCCCAATTTGAAACTTTGTTAACAATGTCTCGACATCAGAGACACAAGTTTGTTCACTCATTGACGTTTTTTCGAGAAATCTTGGCGCGGCCAATGTATAACGCATCCCCTGTGCTGTCATCCGCATAGCAATGAATGTTAATTTAATTTGCAACGTGTCATTGGTATGCAGAAGAAACAAGGTAGGAGACAGCACACAACCTTGTGGAACACCAGCATTCACGGGTTTTGAGTCACAGCATGCACCGTCGACTACGACCTTGACGCTACGGTTAGAGAGAAAACTGGTGACCCGCTTGCATAATTTCTCGGGAAGCCCATAGGAAGGAAGCATCGAAAGAAGTGCTTTTTGCCAAACCCGATCGAAGGCCTTCGCTACGTCTAGACTAAGACCTTTTCCTTGAACTCTACTGCATGCGCTGATGAGTCAAGTAGACCAGAAGGTCACCAGCTGAGCGACCCTGACGGGAATCGTACTGGCGGTCGCTAATCAGCTCGTGTTCTTCTAGGTAACTCAAGAGCTGGCAGTTTACAATTGATTCAATTATTTTTTTTATATTTTATTTGCTTAGAAGATCTTGAGTTCATCACTCTAATATATATCAGCGTAATTTAGTTAAGGTAATATTAAAGTCTGTACAAGCATTACCCTTTTTAAGAATGGCAGAAAAAAAATTAGGCGATACAAGCAACACAGAGCGTTATTGACGTTCTTAATTACTTTGACGGGTTAATCGAAATACCAAAAACTATTGCTCTAATCAAGGGTGCGATTGAAATCGGAATTGATTTGATTAATTGCGTCATCGGTATTAGCAGCGTCAATCTAAGCATAAATTTGCAAGTCATCAGCCTAAAAATATATATTTACAAAAATTTTAATTTATCCGAAAGAGTCTTGAACGATCATTTCGTATCCAATGAATATTATCGTTCAAATAATCACATTTAAATAATTACATTAGATTTTCGAATTGTTTATCATTTAAAAATGTTTGTTTAATTTTTTTATATACAGAGAAGCGACTGTCACTGTTTTTATCTGCCGCTATGTACTCCTTGCTACAACTTTAAAGTAACCTTTAGTAATGGAAAATGGTACGTCGTCTTAACTTTTTTGGATCAAGGTACTCGTACCATCAATTATTACGACTGCACAGGATTAAACGGTTTGTAGTTAATGGTATATATATACATTATTCAAACGCTAAGAGAACTCGACGACGGTAATTCACAGCAGAATTCGTATCACATGATTAATAGTTGTAGGTCGCACTGTAAGTCGTAGAAACAGAATGGCACTGTCGGCCACTCGGTCGTTTTGGTATACGGTCCCCAAATGATTTTTCCGAATGCTCTAGATATGATTCAGCTTCTCGGCCCAATTCGGTAAACATTAAAGACAAGGACGTGTAAAGACAAATACGTCTATTATTAATTTCGTGTCTATAAACGTTATGATATATGTAGATCCGTAGTACAGCCTAAATACAACTTTAGCCATATACATATAAAGTTACATTTTTATGAGCAAAATTTTGAATACATAATTCAAAATTTTCTGCGGCGGCGACGTAATGTTTTATGGATTTATACATGGATACATACAGGGGATAATATATTACAAAAAGTGGTTTCTATTTGTATTTGGCGGTGTTCAGTAACAACGATATAACACGCCTTCAAACTTTCGTAAAAATATAATAGGTAAAATTGATATTTTATTTGTGGCTAAAGTCTACATGGTAGTATTGAAAGTGAAAAATTATGGATTTCTTAAATTGCCAGACACGGTCTTTGCAAGGTTTTATTTTTTAAGCAGTTAATTTTAAGGGCTACTTCTAACTTAATTTAAGGGTAATTTCTTACAGCATAGAAAAAGAGGACTGGTCTTAAAATATCAAAAGTGTTTGAAACAAAATATAAATTTATCGAAAGCAGACAAGATAGACGCATATTTTACTCAAATGGGCAATCGAGGTCAATTGCGTAGAATGTAGTTATTTTAAATACGAGATAAAGTAAAATGTAACTCAAGTGACAACCTAAAAAAGTCACAAGATTTCATGTCTTAAACTTTTTTGTAGTCTTTCTTATTTAGATTGCGAATAGAAACACACACGGTGGACTTTAAGCGGTTACAGACTGACGCATCAAGGTTATTATTAAGGAATGACATACCGAGGCTTGAGTAATAAAACTTAAATCTTCAATCAGTTCTTACATAACCGAATTCTGAACAGCTATCTTAGTAGGTGTTCGATTGATGTGTTTATATTAATCTGGTTTTTTTAAATGTTTTTATCAAGAGTGCCGAGATATGTTTACCTGCACGTATATTTGGCAAAACTTTTTAAATCTTACGTATTTTATTACATGACGTATAGATAAAATGGTCATTTAAAGTGTGACAACTTTTTCAATATGCTTATATTAATTATTATAACTTTTGTTAGTTAGTTTAGTTATATTAACTAACTAAATGATAATTACACTAAAATAATAAGAATAAATGGTATGAGAGTATAGATATAGACTCATAACAATTGTCATGTCCAGTTTCTAGATATAACATACCTTACAATAGATAATACTTCTAGAAATTATGTTTTTGGGATAATCAGTATCTTAATACATCCACGTCATTCTACAATATGTATATTAATATTAAACTATAAGTTTAATGTCTGTACATCGAAAACATAAAAAAAGAAACTACTGTTTTGTGTATAAAAATATATGGCTACGGACTAAACGATTTATAGGTAAAAAAGCAATAGCAGTTGTTATTTCTACGGTTTTACAATAAGTGTATTTTTCTTTTAAAAAATTACGTTGCACGTGTAGGTGCTAGGTTTGTGAGAAGCAAATCCTGTATACCTATTTATTTAAAGAAATAAATAATAATCCCAATTATATAACATTGTACTATTAAGATTAACAAAACATAATATAACATTATACTATTAAGTACATATAATCAATAGTTAAGAAACTGCCAATGTGTGAGCAAGAGGACAATACGTGAGATGTTATGGGGTCGTACTAGTTCTCGTTTATACCATTTTTTTTATAAAATCGTGAAGACTAATCCGTAATGTGGTATTGTATCAAATTAATGAAATATGTACTATATAATGTGTATATAAATATGATGTATACAGAAATGGTAGAATTGACATAGACTGTAAACTAATGCAATATTTTAGTTTATTATAATAATTATTTTATCAAAACTAATTTGAATATCCGTGATAGTAATAGATTACATTATGCGGCACTCATCGAACGAGACATCCCAGTTCCAGCAAATTACCTAGCTACCTAAAGTATGACGACCGGTTACCAAGGCCATGGAAAATAAAAGTCGATATTTGTTTGTTCGCTATTATTGTATTGGCAATCGCACATGAGACTATATTGACATTTAGATTCTAAATTTGGAATTTAAATTGCAAACAATCTGTTGTTCGACACGAAACGAAATGAAAATTCTTTATTCTTCGATGTTCATTTTTTTATTTCGGCTGTCAAACATCAAAATTTTCGAACATTATAACATAGGTATATCAGACTGACTTTCAAGTTGGACTGCTAATTTACTCTCTTCAGAATGGATATGAAAATTATATAATTTCTACAAGCCCATCGAATTCATCATCGATATTATCTCATAAGGTATACACCGTCTTAGCGCAAATGTTCAAGGCATACCTGCAACATACTGAGAGTTTCTGGAACTGATCACTTACAATAAAAAAGCAATAACGTAATTCGAATTTCTCATGGAACATGTTACTTTGTAATTTGCGTGACTGTCATTTATTTTATTGTGACGTCCATTAGAAAATTGTTTGTCGCTATTAAAATGAATTTACCTCCTGGAAATTTGTATATGTTACCTTATCAGAAGCATACTTGTACACACCTCCCCAAATTGCATTAATAAATTTTGCCAAAACTATGGGTACTACGCTCGCAGAAGCTACTCAAGTTGTTCCCCAGTAGTCGCTGCCCAGCTCCATTTCAGCCAGTCTGCTGTATCAAGTGTATACAGAAGGTATCATTTCAGGGCCAGTTTATTTGAAAAGGGTATTCGTTTAGTCCGAATACAACATTATTTTATATTTTGCCAAAGTCGCCCTTGTATGTTTTTACGGCGACGTTAAATAATAATATAACTTGTAGTAAATAATAGTAACATGTATATGTTCCTTGTTTTTCTTTGTGAGTGTATTTAGAAATCGTTAAAGTTTCGATTAATAAAATATGATACCTACTTATTCAGCGAACTTAAATAGTTATAACCATGAGAAAATACTACGAAAATACTGCAAAATGCGGCCATTCCTTGTAATAACTTTAACAGTGGTACGAGAAATAGAATTACAATGTTAATTGGACGGATGCAAAAGAAATTTGTAGAAATTTTCTTTGTAATTTAACAAACAAAAACAACTATAGCGTTGAAATATTTCTCAATGTTATAGAAGAAACATTCATAATTCTATTTTATTATAGGTGGAGTTTTAGTTTGTTTCGCAAAGGATACAAGGAAGGTCTTAGATTAGAAGATCTATTTCAAGCGCGCCATGGCGATCACTCTGGAAGACTCGGCGACCGTTTGGAGGAAGCGTGGCAGAAAGAACTCGATAATTCTCGCCGATCAGGCTCAAAGCCTTCACTATCAAAGGCTATCCTTAGGTCGTTTTGGCTCGAATATATGATGTGTGGATTTTTCGTTGGCATATTATTTATAATTTTATGGTGAGAACAAGGATGACAAATTATTATTTTTATATTTATCATAAAAGTTTGGATTTTCATTGTACTTAGTTTTGTGCAAATAATTCCGTATGTTAATTTGTTTCAGGCCATTAATTCCATATACATTATCATTATTCATTGGATACTTTTCTGAAGAAAGGACCCCGGAAAGTTACAGAAATGCTCATATTTATAATTTTCTTATGAATTTATTAAGCATTACAACATCTCTTATGCTGAACCATTTGCAATTAGGTCAGGGTTGCGTTGGAATGAGAGTTAGAATCGCTTGTTGTTCCCTACTATACCGAAAGGTTAGAGTATTATAATATTGTACCATTACAAAGGTTGGTTGTCTTTTTAATTTATGATTTTTCGATCGTAGATTTTAAAACTGAATCGCACGGGATTGGGTAAAACAGAACCCGGACAAGTGATAAATTTAATGTCCAACGATGTGAATCGATTTGATATTGCTGCCATATTCCTACATTATATATGGGTGATGCCAATCGTGGTGCCTGTTGTATCGTATCTAGTCTGGCAGCATGTTGGTTTGGCAACACTAGCAGCTCTTGCAGTTATATTCCTGCAGACTGTTCTTGTTCAAGGTATGTGCTTATATTTGATTAAATTTAATAATATTATTCTGTGTATGGTGCTGTCTGTTTCTGTTCATTAAAAATCAATTATTTTAAAAAATCCCACGTTTGAAACATATTTAAAATTTTGATTCGGGGGCTTCATTTTGACATTACGATTTTTGTTTGCCGAACTAAAATTATTTTAAACTGTCCTGGTGTTGCAATAATATTCAAGCAACTAATTAAATTTTGTATTAATTATAGCATATTTAAGTAATCTACAAGGTAAATTTAGAGGGAAGATTGCTCAACGTACTGACGAGAGGGTAAAAGTAATGAGCGAACTCGTCAACGGAGTGCAGGTCATAAAGATGTACGCGTGGGAGAAACCCTTTGAGAGATTAGTGGACAAACTGCGCAGGTGAGTAGGTATAAGATATGTCAAAGTGTTCGAGTCTGTGTGAACAATTACAGATAGGTTCACAAACTCTTATTTATATAGGCATAACTTATTAATTAAATGCCATGTTGAGATTGGTAATTGCACATTATAAGTCACAAGCAGCATGCCGACGATGGTTATGATCTGTTCAATTGTAATCATATAATTATTACCTATAGAGCCACGCTGCAGCTAAATGTATTCAGGTATGGCTTGGCTGGGGAAGGACCACGCCCTCACACAATAGTAGCCTAACTTTTTTTGTATATATTTGATTATTTTATAGTAATCGTAGGGAATCAGAGAACCGATCACTGTTTATGAGGCTTTCCATTTCAGCTCAGTGTTGACAGCACTTATACATATTGAATATTTGTTCAACTTCTTTAAAAAATACTTTTTATCTGTATCAATGTCTGTAACTAAACCGTAAATTGGAATTCTTTGACATAACTTAAGTTACTATAATTATGTATATAAACGAATTTTTCAAATAATAAATAGTAACTTATTTTGAATTAATTATTGAAACAAATAAACGATGGTTTTATCGTGTATAACAAGGTGTGAACTGAAAAATAGTCGTATTGGTTTGAGTTATTCTGTATAGGACAAATGAGGGTTTAAAAGGAATGATGGCGTAATGAGAAACAATGCCATTTTGTATTTGTATATTATATTTCCTTGTGTAATTACTTTTGATATTACTCAAACTATTTAATATAGGCACATAAATTAACTGACAATTTATTAAGTTTCTATGATTAAGACAAAACCTTAAATCTTAAAATATTTGTTTACAAATTACACACAAAATTTTCACATTTTACTTCTGAACAACGGACTACATCATGATTTAGAGAACACCGGTAAAGACCACCGTGACATAACACGGAATTTTTTTCATTAATACTGCAATATTTCAGTAGATGACGCTGTTTTAAATTGTCTACACACGGTCCATCAATACCTATACACCAAACATATTGTTAGATACACAATATTTCATTATTATAAATGACACAATAGCTTCTTGTAAAAATATATTTATCGTAAAGCTTTTTGTTCAGAATTAATCTTGTACAGCAATGCTGGGAAAAAATATGAACAATATATGGTATATTTATTGGAGTATAAAATAATTACATTTCAGTCTTATTGGTTGTATCAATATATATGATATATTGACTGATTTATTTATTGCCTTGTCTTTTTATTTATTTTCTTTAATATAACCGTTTAATATTAATAATAAGGCATATTCTTAAGTGTATTAGTTTGTTAACAGGATGGAAGTAAACTTCATCTTAAAAACATCTCTTATCAAAGGGTTCTCGACCGCTCTCAGCGTGTTCACGGAGCGTTTCATCTTATTCGCGGCTATTGTGGCTTTTGTAGTGATGGGAGGTGATATACGAGCGGAGATCACTTTCTCTTTAGTCCAATACTTTAATTTATTGCAACTTGCCTGCAACATATTCTTTCCAATGGCTTTATCATTCCTGGCCGAATCTATGGTGTCCGTGCGAAGAATAGAGGTATTTTTAAAAATTATCACATCATAAATTAACAGGAAAATTGCGAAAAATATTAATAATAGTCATTATAATTATGTTATTGCAGGAATTCTTATTATTAGAAGAACTGGAATCTGTAAAGGCTAAGGAAATTTATTCACTTGCTCTCAATTCTCAAGGATTTATTACAAATGGAGTTGATAAGGAGAAAAAATCGAAAAAGAAAAACCGCCGCCAACAGGACTGATGTTGGCTAATGTTAGTGCCAGTTGGCAGGATAATCCAATTGTGGAAACTTTGAGGAACATCACACTGACGGTGAAGCATGGCGAGTTCGTAGGTGTCGCCGGACTTGTTGGCTCTGGAAAGGTAAAGATCTGTTAATCAATATCAGTAATGTCATAAATATTCAAATTTAAGTTTTCATGTATTTTTGTTAATTTGTATATAAATCTGATAATGATTAGAAAATCACTTAAAATGGGATTATATTATATTTATGTAATTTTTATGAAGAACGGTTACAAGAGAATTAAGAATAATATTTTTTTCAGTCATCACTATTGCAGCTGATTTTGGGCGAATTGGAGCCATCACACGGGAGTATGTCTTTAGGTGGTGGTCGAATTTCTTACGCCAGCCAGGAGCCATGGCTATTCGTAGCAACAGTGCGACAAAACATTCTGTTCGGACTACCGTACGATCGCGTGCGGTACAAAAAGGTAACGCGGCCCTTGTCTCGTCTATGTGGCGCCTACATATTGATTTCCAATTAGGACCACTTCGTCCATTTTAGCGTCCTTGAAGTCAATGTCACTAAGTTCTCTTTATTATATAAAATAGGTATATAAAATAAAAAATGTTTAATATTCACGACTGGAACAGATCGCCGTTATTGATCTTGTTTTAAGACTAAGACTTGGATCGTAAAAAATAAAGCGAACTGTGGTAGAGTCACTTTGCAGTCAGTTTCTAGCTGTGATATGAATGGGTCAACTAGGGAAGGATACGCCTCGACGGAACACCACCGTGAAATAAGAGTAATAATGCTGCTGTGTTCCATCTGGTGAGTGTCATGTCACAACGCATTTCCATCTTAAATCTTTGCTGAGGATGGATCAACGAGATGTCATAGATCGCTGTCATTACCATAATTTTATAAAAAATAAAAAGTCTTTAATATATTTATGACGTACCTCCATGGCGCAATATGAATATAGGTACTTGTAAATATTACAATTAATCATTTTATTGATACGAGCAATCAGCATTAATCATACTCTGGCTGGACTACGCCGTGACATTAAATGCGAACGCCCGAACACTGAATTGAATTGTATCCAGAGTACGGGCGTTCGCATTTAATAATAATACAATTCCAGAATGTAGTTAGTAGAGTAATAATCAAATCCTCTTGATTACTCAATGCTTATTAAATACCCAAATATATTAGTAGAACCATGGACCGCATCACTTGCATTTGGTGAACTGTATGCTCGTTTGTCATCTGTAATTTTATAAAAAATATGGAAAATCGTTAATGCATTCACGACGTACCTAGTGTGTAATATGAATATGTGCTAATCTGTAACACCCAACGCTAATGTATATATAACTTTTGGTTTATCGTGGTGTGTAAAATCTAATCGGTAATTTAACTGTTCTTATGGACTATAATTGCCTATACTTAATAACGAATAAAACAATCGTATTTCCTTCATATCTACGTACGAGCGTACGAGTTAAAAGAAAAGGTTAAAAAGGCCTTTGAACTAGATTTGTACCAACTCTACAAAACAGTACCAACTATATATTACTGATACCTATCTGATAACCAAACATTATTACAGACTTTAAATTTCACAATAGAATTGAGTAGTTTAGAAAAAGTGACGTGTTTGACTGTTGTGTTTATTTATAGCCACAAGCCAATTCGCTTCTCCCTCGTGTTGCTTATATTAAACAGTTCCAACACGCTGTCCTTGGAAGTTCTTAAACTCGTGTCAAGAATAGTGTTATTGGTATTCAACTCGTTATTAGTCTATTTCCAACACAATCATTTCGGGTGAACTGTTTAGACCACTTTATACACATACGCACACATATAAAATATATATATTATTTTAAAATTAAACTTCTGTTAAAGATACATCTTTATCTTGTCACATTTAGGCTCGATCTAGAGATCGAATCATATATAGGCTGATTTATTAAAAAGGCTACATCTATTAAATGTGATCAGTAAAATCCTGATGAGTTGATAGGTTGAACTGTTTAAAACATTTACTGTTTTAACAGGTGGTATCAGCATGCGCGTTGTTACGTGATTTCGAGTTACTACCAGCCGGCGATGCGACGTTGGTGGGTGAACGCGGCATCAGTCTCAGTGGAGGCCAGCGCGCTCGCATCGGACTCGCACGAGCTTGCTACAGACAGGTTAGTTAATTTTAGTTTTAAATAAAAAAAATTGTCATATCGAGACATGCTCATGATGACGATTTCGACTACGGCAACAATGTTTTATATATTACTTGATGACATCAGCAGTGCAGTCGTAAACATTTTTGCTGACAGAGATACACTTTCACCATCCCATTTCCGAAGTCCCATGTAATAAAGAAAGACATCTGCATAATCATTATAAATTTAAAATGCATAATTTAAAATAAATATAAAACTCAAAGAAATACATTATCTGTTCTTCACCAACGTGTAATGGATAGCATTAAGAAAGGGATGCTTGGTGGTGGTTTGTGTTGAACGATTGGTGAATAAGGTAGTAGCGTAAAAATTCTACAGTGCTTTTATATTGACTCATCCACTCAGGATAAGTCAATATCAAATTTGTAAAGTAATCACATAGATATGGAAAAAGCTACAGAATGTCAGTATCGTGCAAAAAAGATAATATCCGTATCGACCTTTGAAGCTTTGTTTAATTTAACCTTCGTTTTATAATTCGCTTTGTTCATTACAAATGATCACAATAGGGTTGTACTAATATAAATAATCTTCATAAGTAAAATACGAACGAAATATTTACTGAATATCCATAGTAACACGTTGTGTAAGCTAAGCAAACTTGTTTGTGTGATCTAGATACATAAATTTAATGATTATAATGCATTTTATTTTTATGAAATTAATGTATCAAATCTTAAATTAAAATTTGATTATTTCTAAAAGAATGTGATTAACCTTTTAGTTTTGATTGATAAGATTTTTGTCCAGAGTAAAGGCTTTAAAATATATTATACTATTGTAAATCCAATTCCGTTTTGATTTTGCAAAACACGAGCGGTTTGAAGAAGAGTTAACTAAAAACCATACAGAGGCGACTATAAGACATTAATTTCAGTATTAGCTACGTTAATAGATGAAGTCAAAAAGTTTTTTATCAAATTCTTAAATGCTTACTTTTTACAAAATGGATTATAATACTTTTAACAAACAGTAGTGGCATTAAAATACATATGTATGGTTTTTTTTTTTTTCGGGCTGATGGCCGCTGTTAGCCCCAGGGCTTTTACAGTTTCACCGGGTTGAGAGGTGACCGAGCGCTTATGGCTCTCAGTCGAGACCTCTATATATGGGTAACCAGCGCAAGGGCTCCCGAGAGGGAGCCTCGGCTTGGACCGTTACCCTGTTTCGCGAGAGCGTCTGACTCGAGGGTGCCAAAGAGGGCCGAACCTCGGCTCGGTCAGTTGCTTCTGACAGAGGATTATCTTAATTAATATCACTATTATTATTAACTACCTGTACCACCACTTCAGAATGCGTGGGCGCTGGAGAAGAAGTGGCGCAAGAAACTCCAGCAACGCTTCTATCTGTATGGACTGGAGAGAACCGGCCAGTGACATGGCGGTATCGCGAATAACTTTGTTTGCGACGCCCTCGCCGTCGGCGGGGGCGATATGAGGGTGCAATGTTTGTGTGTTGTGTTTTATGAAGGGCTTGGGCCCTGGTGGTTGCGTCGTCAGGGTCGTCGAGGGCGTGCCTCGGTCTCCTACGGACGCGGGTAAATCTGTGATTCGCGATGGGATTGTAAGTGGCGGCACTTACAATCAAAGGGTTTCGGTGTGTGACGGCAGAGTCGAAATATCGGCGAGAAGCCTGCTTCAGGTACTGAGCTATGGTCGGCAGCTCAAGATTCCCTCGACGCGGTAACGAAAGGTTCGATTGCGGAGAAAATCTCGTATGATAAGTACGAGTCGATCTGGCACACCGAGCTCATATAGTTTGTATATGAGCCCGTTGTGCCAGACCTTGTCGAAAGCTTTCGCCACGTCGAGAAAAAGTGCCCCAGTTTGGTAGCCCTGAAGAAATTTACTGAGGATGTGCTCCGTGATGCGGTGCACTTGATGTGTGCATGAGTGTTGGGTGCGAAACCCGAACTGCTCATTGATTGGCAGCCCTCGGGACAGCATGAAGTCCTTGAGGCGGGTGAGGATGAGCCTTTCATACACCTTACCCAAGACTTTGAGTAGGCTTATGGGTCGATAGGCTGATGGATCGGTTGGATGTTTTGAGGGCTTGAGAATCCCTATGACATCGGCTTCCTTCCAGGTGTTCGGGAAGGTGCCTTTGGATATAGCCGCGTTGTAGATTATCACCAGTAGGTGTAAAATGGACATGGGTAGGAGTTTCATCACCTTGTTGGTGATACCGTCGGGGCCGGGAGCCTTGCGTGGTCGCAGGTTTTAATTATGGACTCAACTTCGGTGCATGTAACTTGAGTGACGGAATCGCGAGGTGGTTCCTTACTCCTCCGGTCGACCTCGCTGTTAACCATTTCAAGGTGAGCGGCGTCGATCGGTAGGGTGCTCGGTGAGCATTGAGCTCGAGATTGTCAGCCAGACATTCGGCTTTCTCTTCGTCTAAGAAGGCGGGTGGTTTATTAGGACGCGCTAAGGGAGGCATTGTTTGGGCGGTGCCCCTTTAGGATTTGGGAAGTCGCCAGTAGGCGAGATGGGAAGGTTCGATGTTGGAGAGGTGATTATCCCACCGATCGTTCCTATACTGGGCTATGCGTGATCGGACTTCACGCTGAAGGGTACGTAGCACCAGCCGGTTACTTTCAGTGGGATATAAGTCGTGGGCACGAGTCGCCGCATTCTTGCGCCTCATTAGGTCCTTTATGTCGTTTGGCAGGGTCCATCGGTGGTCTTCCACCGAGGGAACCTGCCTCGAACAATCCACGATTACGGTCTGGATGTGCCTAGTGAGGGCATGAACTGCGAGGTTCGTGTCGTTGACTGGAAGATATGTTCCTAGGAATAGCATCTAGGTGCGGTGATGTGGCTTCCCTCAGGGCGTTCCTGAGTCGGTGCCAGTCTACAATGGTTTTGGTGGAGGGTGAGGTTGGGGCGGAGGGCCCTAACCGAACAAGAACGGGGCGATGATCGGAAGCGAGCTCATGGATTACCTCTATGCCTTGGAAGGCGAGATTGATGTTCTTACAGATGGCAATATCAAGCACGTCCGGTGCGTGACCCAATATGTATGGAAAATGGGTAGGCGTAGTAGGCGCTACGACGTCGAAGTCGAGTGCGTCGCTTAGCGAGTCTAAAGCCAACCCCCGGGGTTGATTTTAGTTGCATTCCACCGAGTGTGCTTGCTATTGAAATCTCCTGCCAAAATGACTGAGTTTCCAAGGGAAAGGAGCGCCACGAAGTCGCTTCGTAATACTTGTGCGTCACGTCTGCAAGGCAGGTAGACGGACGCGATTGTGTTGGGGCGTGGCCGGTCATGGCTAGCTGACAGACCGAGGCTTCTAGGAAGGTTAGGGTTGGCGTATCGACGGGCACGCAGTGCAAGGACTTTTTATAGTAGATGAGAGTTCCGCCATTAGCGGCGGAAGTTCTATCATTCCTAATGATGTTATAATTCGCGATGTTGGGATTGCGAGTGTGCGGTTTGAGGAATGTCTCTTGCACTAGGAGCACGTCGACTTGGTGATCGCGAACAAAATTGAAGATTTCGTCGCGTTGATTATTAATACCGTTCGCGTTAAAAATGCGACGTTAAGGGAACGCGGTTTTACTCTGCCGTTATAAAGGCCCTCTATGCTTGAAAATTGACGATGGCTGACACTACATGTTGGTAGCGCATTGTGGCAGCAATCCTGATTTCGGGCTTGCCATTGGAGTCCCTTAGGGCTTTTGCAAGGGCTGAGACGTCGGCGCCGTTGAAAACGGCGGCGAAGCGACACACAAGGTCGAGGTCGCTTTCGTTAACCGGCCGTCCGGCTGATGGAGGGGGCTGCTCAACCGGTTGAGCGACGGTCACTACGCCAGTAGGAGGTTTCCATGCGGGACGTAGAGGACGAACAGGAGCGAGAATAGGCGCGGGAGCGGCGATCGGTGTAGCTACCTTAGGTGCGACTTTAAGTGCCGGGCGTTTCGGCTTGGGAGCCTTTGGGCAGCCAAGGTAATTGGCTGTGTGTCCCTCTGAGTTGCACAGGACACATGCGGGGGGCCCGAAAGCAGCCAAAAGGGCCTTGTCCTTGGGTCTCGGACAGTCGGTGGTGCCATGGTCACCCAGGCACTTTACGCATCTGGGTTTCCCGAAGCAGTTGCGAGCAGAGTGGCCATATAACTGGCATTCGTGGCACTGGCCCGGAGGGCCATTTTAATGAGGGCGCTCTATTGTGAGCCCAGAAAGGTGGCAGCACGTTTTCAGGTTAAATACCTGCTTCCCTGCCTCGGACCTTTCGAGGGCCACAATTACCATGTTGAATGGCTTTTTGTTATGCCCACTGTACATCCTATGCACGGATAGGACGGGTAAATTCTGAGCCTGGAGGTCCTCTTTGATGAGGTCTGCGGGGATTTCCCGCGGAAGGTTTTAATAACCACTCTAAGTTGGCGCTCTTCTGCCAGGGTGTAGGTGTGAAAGAATACACCTTTGTCTTGTAAGTAGCGGGTGACCGCTCTATGGTCATCCGTGGTTTCTAGCTGCAGTTTAATGCCTACAGCGGTGGGGATCGCTTGATATTTGTAGCGATTGGAAAGGGCCGATACGACAATCGGCCATTTATCTTGTGCCTGTATGAAGACAGGCGGCGGGCGTTCGATGGCTGTGAGACAGCCGAAGTTTGGGGAGCCAGTAGGGGCGCGCTGAGGAGCGGCGGGGCTTGCTGTGAGGCTACAGAGGGGTGCCATGGGGTTGGGCCACAGATGTCGATGGCCGGGGAGAGGGACATCGCTTTCCCGTTTTTCGCCTTGGGTGGCGGCGTCGGGGCGGGTGAAGCTCGCTTTTCGCTTCTTTTCCACCAGCGTGAAGTTGCTGGTGTCTTGCGGGAGGTCCTCGGGGGACGAAGGGCTATCTAGCTCCATTTCGGAGACCGAGGAGGACGATGAGGCAGAGGCCCTTGAGGAGGACCTTGAGGGTGATTTTTGCCCCTCCGGTAGGGGTTGCTCTTTTATAATGTCTTCGAAGACATCGGGGTATTTACTCTTCAGGCAGCTGACCAAGTGTACAAGGAAATCCATTGTTGGATTCTCCATTGTACATATGTATGGTGTGTCATGAATTGTGTATAGATGTTCTACTACTTTTATATTGATTTTTTTTATCTAAAACCTTTATTTCCACAAACGATAGCAGAATTATTGATAAGTTGGCAGGTTTGTCATATTTAGGTAAATGACCTATATGTCCTCCTTATTAATTTCCACAACGGGATTTGCTTATCATTGGACATCCAATTTCTCAAGGTAGATTAAAGTTTCTCATCAGAAATTATCTTTCGCGTTGATGCTTTGGGCTCACTTAATTGACCTAGTATAACCACAATTCAAAATACTAACACGCACACTCAACAAGAAATGAAAATACAATCGACTATAAGGCACAATGTAAAACGATGTCTTCTGTCTATTGGTGTCTCGTGAAACTATTAGTTCCAACCCGGCGTCTAGTGACGGCGACGCCTCAACGGCTGCCAGCGATAATGTCACTGGTGATTCTAGACCTCCTTATCGTAACCTAGTAAACGGAAAGAAAAGCAATTTGCAGCAACTTTTAGAATATTCCGACTGAGCCCTCCAGCATGGCCAGTGTACATTGGCCCTCAGAATACATAACTACATGGAACATAATCATTAGATGTGTCTTCACATCACAGTGAGGCTCGCGCAATTGGCTTTTAGGGAAACACAAAGTACACCCCATAGTTACCGACCAGAAGGTCTGTCTTGATACAAAACACTTGGTTAATAAAGTTCATGGCTCTCGAAATTGCGTCACCACCTTCGATAGTTTGCTAGGCAAGAAGATGTCTCAGATTCTGGGACTGGTGAAGATATCTCCTCTGGCAACACGCTGCCACCGAAATCCTGCAATCCAAAACCATAAACCTACAATCTACTTAAAACATTTCTATTGAATTATTGGTATGCAAGTCGCGAAGCAAAGTGGATCTTGTCATACAATATTTTATAAATTACAAAATTAATATCTCACATAAAAATCATATATATAATATAGGAATATTCACTCTAAAAAAAGACATGTCATCCATATGATGGATCGGGGAGACAGTGTGTAGAGTGCTATTTAAAAAAAAACAAATTGTTTCAACAGGCAGACATCTACCTGTTGGACGACCCGTTGTCCGCTGTCGACACGCACGTGGGCAAGCACCTGATGTCCGAGTGTGTCACAGGCCTATTGAGACATTCAACACGAATCCTCGTCACTCATCAGCTGCATCATCTCAAAGCGGCCGACAATGTTATAATCTTGCATAACGTAAGTAAAAACTAAATACTAAATAAACCCTTTCAGTTAAACTAAGTTTGACCATCCAGTACACATGTCACCTGAGAGGTAAGTAACGACTGGCCCATGAACACATACATGCATCCTCAATAAACATCCTGAAGACTGATATGTAGTATTAATTAAATAATTTTTTTCAACATCGTTTAATCATTACAGTGTATGTAATTACTGCAAAACCTATTATTTTTATAATAGGGTAGAATATGCTTAATAACGCAAACATCGCGTATATATTTCCACACCTGACTTAAATCTGTACTCGTAGTATCTAAATATCTATCTACTTATTTTGGATGCAAAGTACTGGGGCGTAAGATAGATTATTTTACATTTTAGATCTTTAGGTACCTTGACAAGTATGAAATTGACCTTTAGGAATCATTTACTATCAGGTAAACAGTCCGCTCGTTTCCTTCTGTCTAATATTAATAAAATGTTTTTCACGCGTTTATATTATATTTTACTTTTGGAACAAAACATTGTAAGTTAAGCCGTGGTAGTCGTGTCAAGGTTTTATCATTACACAGTAATTTGAGTTCAATCTTCGGCGACGGCCGATGTTATTGTCAATTGCAATTTGAAGAGTTTATTCACTTCACTTGCTTGTCGATGAAGTATATATCTGTTGTCGGTTAATTGTCTGACAATGTATAGTCGCATGTATGGTAACGCAGTGGAATTGCGTGGTTGACTATGCTGCAACACCCTTTCTAGAGACTAGGCCAAGCAGTGGAATTTACAAGTTATTTACTACTTTCATACACTGGGAGAGAATACACTATAATCTTAGTTTGCGCAAACAGGCAACTATCGACTAAATTGGGCATTATATTAGGCAGAATAAACGGAACGTCCAAAAACTGACAACTTGATAAGATTACGTACGGAAGCCAGTCATTCGGTTAATACTTCTTCTAGAAATTATGATTAAAATTGCCAGGAAAGGAAATTATTATATGTATAAATATATATGCCAGTGCGCTTAGCTACAATCCTATTTGGGGTTAGTTGGAGACGTTGGTGGTAAAACATACTATAGTCGACGCATTATGTACTGAGGCTTCGGGTCATAAATCATATTTATCTGTCTGTCTCGCTCGCGCTTAAAGGTCTTATGGAGAGGTGCATATCGATAACTAGATAGGTACGATATATATGCTAAATTATGTTAAGTATTAATAGGAATAATTTTTCGCTATCTGAAAATACGTCGTACGTAATCTGTATAGGTCGTAATGCGGCCTGAAAAGGGCCGTTTTTATCTTTTCTAGGGATATTTCTTAGTTCTTCAAAAAGGAACACGTTGTAAATTACAGCCCGAGCTTGAGTGTGGATATCACCATTTAATTTCTTCAAAACCACGTTAGAAAATAAATTCTCCATTGTGCGTATTACGTAACGAAGCGTAAGTAATGTAATGAGTGTCATAACAAAAGCTCTTATATTTATAGAAAAACAACAACCCTTACTCGTAACGACCAATCAGGAATCAGAGTGTCAATGAAGGTCACGATGACGCATCGACCCCGCGTGCGCAGGTAGCTAAGTATCGATAACGGGTAGCATTGCGTGCACATTCCTACTGTCAGTGACGTTTATTGCCAGACGACTCAGTTTAAAACGCGTCGACTATAGTGCAGCAAAAACGTCTTCATTCCCATTTTTTTATTAAACAGAGAGTGACGAACACAGCACAGTTGAATGTATGATTCCTCCGGCCCATGACAATCACTTTCAATCCCGATATGATATAAGTCCTGGGGACTAAGATGGAAAGCCCAATCCAGTTATAAGATATCCTGTTTCATTCGCTTACTAGAACTTACGAAACAGCAGCATTATATTTTTATATTACGCTAGTATTTCGTGAAAGCGCACTACTACCCTCGTCCACACAACTTATTCGTGCTACAGCTAGTTGAGTTATTGGTTAGCTGTTCTCCCTATATGTTACTGGTGGACGTAGGTGTCATATGCACTGTTGTGGCAATGAACAGTAAAACAATGAACCTTGTCGCCGACAATAGTGTCTCTAGTTTCTTTCTTTCACCAGACGAAACAAAGTATCGCTATACTATTATTTTATATAGAAAGCGTTGTCTTACCCCTGTTGAGGCAACCTTTTTCTGCTACAGCTTCTTTATAACTAGCGCGTGTCTCTGCCAAATAATTTTAAATTTTCGTTTTATTATTAAAACAACATTGAAAAATTATTGGATGCATTTAGTACTAACCATCATTAAGGAAAACATTACTCTCTGCTTCTCGCTACCATCCGAATCGCTCGCCACTTTCTTTCCATTTTTCCTATCCCTTAGACTGTCCCGACTCCTGTAGAGATTCCGGTTGGACTTTATATATTTGTTTGTATACTATATACATATATATATATATATATTATTTTATTGACCAACTAGAATAACAGCAAATATCTCCATAAAATTATTCTTTTAATAAATTATGTTTTATAATATATTACACTTTATTTATACTGTTTTTTGAGTGAAATAATAGTGTTAAGTAATAGAGAACATGCGCAAACATGAATCAAAGGCTGAACAACGCATGGCAAATATTTCATACGATCTCTAAATATTATCATATACAGATAAATATGGTACGTCATCGGGCACAGATCGTACAATATACAAAAAAACGCGAATGAATATATAGTGTAGTAGATTGAAGTAATATACGAGTACATTATTACTATAGTACATTTATCTGTGTAAAATTGCTTGAAAAATTCAAAGAAGAAGCGAGGGAGAAATTACACAGTATTTTTGATATTTAAAAAAAAGCAGCCGAAACTAGTTCTTCTCCGCGAGTGGAATTTATGAACTGGTTTTAATTTTTTGGCAAAACACTGTCAATAAAGCTACTTTATGTTTATGTTGCATTTATTACACATGAAATACCGCTCTGTCATGACGTCGGTTATGGATGTAATTATGATAATCGAAATAATTACACTTGAGAGAATTTTTAATTAAAGCTACTTTATAAGCATTACGTACAAATCGAAAAAAAATACCGACAAATGTATTGTACTACACATTCGTTAAGTTTTCGAGGTCCTCTTATCAGAGGTTTTAATAATAAATTACAAATACTAATTGAAATAACTTATTTCAATTTGTATTTGTGTAAGCTTAAGCTCGTAACGTGAATAAGATATAATGCCTGAGAAAAATAATTCATATTCTTTGTTTCTTCCATAATTATTATGTAGGTACTGTGAGTTTAAATATGATCTCATGGACAATAAGACAACAATAGTTACCAATTTTAATATTTTAAAATATTAAAGAGCATAATTTCGATTTAATTTAAACTGAGTTGTTTCTTAGACTTGTGACTTTTATAATGCGCGTACGCACACAGCGACATCAAAATCTACACGTGAAAGTTGCATTGTAACCCTTCCCACTCATGCCACTAATTTGTCCCATAAACAGATAGTGCAACAGCATCCGCACGTGTTGCTAAATATCCTACCAAAGAAATGGAGGTAGAGACCTCTATTGAACACGAATATTGACATACGCATGGCGTCTTATAATTTATATTTTTTTTATTATATTACTATTTGTTTTCATGTTTCTAGATACACAACACGTGTGTTGTATCAATACGAATGCAAATTACATATGTGTTTATTAATTTTAAAATTAGTGGTTGCTATTGCTATGTGTTACATTTAGTTTATAAGCTTTTTATTTAATTTTTCTATATTAATTATTTAATCGAATTTAAACTTTGTCAACCGTATTTACTGTCTGTAATAAGAGTGTTATTATGATGTTGTTATGAGTTATTTGCATGACTACTAAACAATTTTAATCATGCTAGTACTTCCAGTAGTGACTTCTAACACGAAAACATAAAGACACGCACACATTTTTTTTGTCACTGCTATGTAAGGTACTTGTAAATATTAAAATTAATCATTTTATTGATACGAGCAATCAGCATTAATCATACTCCGGCTGGAGTACGTCGTGAAATTGAGTGCGGACGCCCGGACTCTGAATTGAATTGTATTCAGAGGCGCAGAGAGAGCGTTCGCATTTAATTGAAGAATGTAGTCAGTAGAGTAATAATCAAGCTTTTAATTACAGTACAATTCCAGAATGAAGTCAGTAGAGTCTAGTAGATATCATTATTACTCATATTAATTCAACATTTGCTTATTAAATACCCAAATGTATTAGTTGAACCCTGTTTACTCAGATGATGTATCGTAATCTAGCGATAAGAGTATAAAATTTGCTCTTGAGATTTGGAGTAGTGTGATAAATATAGTTTGTTCTTTACACGTGTCTTACAAATAACGCTAATACAGTCCTTATACGTGATTAGACAATGCCTTCTTAGAGAAATTGTGTTTATTGAGAACGGCAATAGTAGACTATAAAGATAATTCTATTAGTACCGTACACTTTTAAGTCAATGTTTACTGGCTTTAAAATGATAAGGCTCATTATACCATTAAACCGTGTTGACTCACAGGCAAAGCAGCTTGCTAGTTAGTGGCACGCGTAGAATCGAAGTTCGATCTCTGGTATTACTGATATTGATTAATACATGAGAATTGACTTAGTTCGTCGTATTATTAGTGATGTTAGATTTTTTCACCGAGAAAGGGCTACTAAATGAAAGACCGGACTTAATTATTTGCAATATTAGGGTCATTCCATATTAGTTCTTATTAATATAACTCCTAAGTACCTATTTAGTAAGATACATAAATATTAAATATTTACTAAGCATGAGTTATTTATGTCTTTTACAATACTGACACAACCTAATACAATAATTCTATGTATTTAGTTGTGGTGAGAAAAAAAAATGTACATGGCTTTATAGGTGAATCATAAAATTTTATGAATATAAAAAAATCTTGAAAATAAAACCATGATTTGGATATTCTTTTATAACATTCCATGAGAGTTATCGAAATAATATTGCCCCGGAAATTTACGTTTGGACTCCAGGGAGGCCATGGTTTATCCCCTCGAAGCGATATGAGTTTTCCAGCGAACGTTTCATTTATGACTGCCTATGACCAATTGCTTATTATAAGTACGACATGTACACCACATCCGGCTATTGCATGTAAACGATAAATTCTTCCAGTTGCAGAAATATAAATTATTATAACATTGTTGTGTACCGGTCAGAATTGACTTCAGTGAATTTCAAAAAAATAGTGGCCGATTATTCCCTTACCGGAAATAGCTGTCCAAACTGTAAATATGGGTGAATGGCCTAATAACGGCAATTCTGTTTGCATTTATAGTTAAATGAAAATGGGCCTCGTCCAAAAAGAGAATGTTGTTAAAATTCTGTAACCGCTCCAACATCGTTTGGACAAAAACACGTCACGTAAATTATGATCTTAGGCTTCGAGCCTGCACAAACTGGATTTCATACGAATTGAATTAAAGATCTTTTAATAAAATGCACGACAAGGCAAGTTTCCATGATCTCTTACGAGTCGATAATCTGGAATCCCAGCATACGGACGTATGGACTTGTGAGTTGCTTCTTCTGTTGACATTGGGCGTCCTGTTGCGTTGTCATTGAGAGTTGACCCTTGAACTTTATAACCAACGATTTAATCAAAAAACCACTGGTACACTGTTTGAGGTCATGCAGTCCATATTGGGAGCGATAAAACGTCGAACAACGGTGCACGAATCGCTGTTATATAATATTTTTTTACGCACCCGTGAAGCATATCAGTCACATATCGTGACCAAATTTCCGAGAATATAATTACATTATACCCAACGCTCGCAGCCCCCACCACGCCTTGCTGTCCGAACGTAATGACATTTTTAAATTCGGTATAGTTTGTGGCCCACTTATATATCATGCAGGTGTTTATTTTAAATAAATTTTCGTATTCCTTTATTTATAAAATGGATATGAGGATATTTTTGAACAAAATATACTTTTGATTCATTTGTTTGCTTTTTAAAATAATATGGTAACCTTTGAATAGAAATCCCTTAATATTTCTATAAAACTTCTGACATGAAAAGACAAAAACATGGAGATATTTGTCTGTAAGTATGACAAGGTTGGTATACTATAAATGAGACCTGACCTTGTCACACTTATAAGATACGTTTACGTTTAATTGAAGACACCGATGAAAAAGAAAGGCCTTTAGATTAGTGTTTAGTGTGTTACATGTTATCCAATTTCTCATGGAAGATAGTCACATCGAGTGCGTGGCTAAGCACTTCGGTTAAAGATTTTTAAAATAATTCTCATGTAAATGAATGTGTTTTTTATGATAAAAATATCTCAAACCTCAAATACCCTACCAGCGTCGTTAAAACCTTTTCTGTATTTATCAAATTAAACGAAAGTAAGAAAGGCACAATCGGTTTAAAATATTTAGTTGCTAAGAAAATATTTATTTGACCATTTATAACGAAGTAAAAGAACAGGTATTTACTTATTCGTTTGTTTTCTATTCAAGTGTATATAGATTTTAGGGCAAGATGCCTTATTCATTATTTATTGGTCATTGTTTTACGTTATATACGGCCACAACTTGTAAGTGAAACTTATGCTAAATACACAGTATACATATATAAATAAGCATAATAAAAAGGGCAACCCAATAACTCGGGAACAATCAAATACAATCGTTCACAAATAATTTTATCGAACCGGGTACTATCCTCCGGTACCTTATCATTCCTGCGGTTTTATTGGAACACAGCTGTTGTAATCAGACTTTGTCGCTTATTGTTTAGCTGGAATTTATGTATTTACGATATAAATACATACTCACAGAGATACCATAAAATTCTATTGGAGCTAACCTCGAAGGTTACTGAATTTGACAATTAACATTTTTCGATTATACACTCGCCCACAGTTCACCTGATGGTGAGTGATTCCTACGGCCTATAATACCAATATCCATTTTTTATAAGTAATAACTCTAAACTGGCTGCAGCACGAATAAGTTGACTCAACCGGAGAAGACCGCGCTTTCATAGAATACCAGAATATCAGTTGAGCATCTGCTGTTTCGTCTGATAAGTGAAAGCAACCAGAGAACTCATAACTGTTGACGAGGGTGAGAACGCATCCGCATTATGATTCCTTATATACTATTTATTTTATTTTTATTTATTTAATTTATTTTCACCACAACTAAAATACATAGAATAAAAAATTTTACATAATAGAAACATGTTCTCCTTAATAAATAATAAAAAAACATTAGTACATAGTCGTATGTATGTAGATTGTTGTTTGTTCATTTGTCAATTTCATAAAAATATCAATACCCTTTCATGAATGAATAAAACTACATGGAAATCAGGAAGGCGTCTCAATAACTATCATTGTCCGCCTTTTTTCCATATAATGCAAAATGTATATATAATGTGTATCTTTGTGAACAAGGTCGAGCTCGTTTAGGTTAAAATGCTATTTCAACATCGTCTTATTTTTAGTAGTCAACATGTATTTTGCGGTTCCCTTATATTTTTACTGTTAAGACGAAAACCACACAATGGTGGACGATTTTAGTCCAGTTTTTATTTATTTCTCTTCAACTTCGATATACGCACTACGTTTATTATGCCTTCAGTCAAAAGGAAAACATAAGTGACATTTTTTTCCTTTTATTATTTATTTTTCCATTAGAATCGTCGGAGCTCAGGCGACATTTTGACTTGACATTGGCGTTACTTCTGTGTACTTCTATTTTTCGTTATTTGTTCATTACACGCAATTATAGCTACTATGATCAAAAGAAATTAGAAGCGCAAAAATTATTCTAATATAAAATTTATTCTTTATTGCTCGTATCGGTACTTTTACTCAAGATCTACACATCGCTAATCTGATTATTTATTGTCTTCGTTTTTATAATATGGCATTAGTGCAGTGATTAATTAAGGTAGAATTAATACTTATCTTCACTATTGATAATACTATCTAGTTACAATCTTCTATGTACTATAAAGTTATATGTAGCTAAATAGAAGGTGTCTTTAATTATGTGACATTCACTATAAATACGTATATACATATATATAACTAAACCTTCTTTCTTTTAGGGTGAAATTGAAACACAGGGTAGTTTCGATGAGGTGTCACGGTCACCGTTGTTCGAGGAGCTATTGGAGGAAGATGAACAACCGGAACAACAAGACAACGGTACTACGAAGGCGCGCACGCAGCTCATGCGACAACGTACTTTATCTATACAGGTAGAAACGCTTAATTTTCAATTTTTGATCACTTAACAACTTTTAATAATAATAATATTGATGATATCAATTGTCATTAATAATGACCAGGAGGGTCAATCACCACCACGGCAATGTCTCTGGTCTACACAGAATATTTTTATAGTGCCGTAAGCATTTGCGGAAACACAGAGACTCAACAAAAAAAAAAACTAACTTGTAGTCCCCCTCCCTATTTCCAATAGCAATAGAAATCATTTGCAATAAGATCGGTGGAAGGTTCAGATGCCGTGTCAGGGACACGGGACATACATGCGACACGCCCAGTCCTAATAATCCGTGATAGACAAATATTATTCTTCGACTGGGTATCTAACCCAAAACCCCGCGAAGCAGCAGCCATGTTCTCTATACCACATCGCCGGTAATTATTTATACATATGGACAGCGTACTATAATTATCATTTAATGACCGGATAATACTTGTACCTATGTTTGATCATCATCATCGTCATAAAATATGTACATAACCTACGAGTATTAGACCCTTACATGTTTTTTTTTGTGTGAAAATTGAAAAAACTTTTTTTTTATAAAATTATATATTTAATCAATCGAAGTGTGTACCATTCATATGAATGATGTACCATTCGCCATAGGTAATTCATTGATTCCATTGATGAAACATTTTTTTGGAAGCGAGAATCAATAAAATCTTTGAAAGCGGCTTGGACTGCCTCATTGGAATTGGATTCTTTTCCTTGGAAGAAATTGTTCAAATTCCAAAAAAAGAGTGGTAATCTGTTGAAACAAGGTCCTAGGAGTGCGGTGGGTTTCGGAGACATTCCAATCGTAGCTCCTCTAATTTAGCGACCCTATGTCGTGAAATATGGGGTCGTTTTCATGGAACAGCAGTGGGCTAGAGCAATTGACCAGTCTCGGTTGTTTAACGGCCTGCATTTCCATTATGATTTGCACCTTTTACTTAATATAATTACGTTAAATAGACGATTTATGAAGTAACAAACTATTTAAAATTATTCATAAACTGCTCGTAATGGAATAACTTATTACTGGGGAAGAAGGGCGATCTGAAGCACTAATATGGAATAAATTATAATTCAGTATGAATTTTCCATGTCAATATGCTAGTTTGTAAACCGTCAATGTAAAAAACTCTTTCTGATTTTAATTTTTCCCAATTTTAGTGGATGCGGTACTATTAAATGTTATAAATATTATTGGAATATTTGTTTTATATAGAACAAATAATAATTCGATTATGCCGGTACTACAAAAGTTCACAAGCGCCCTGCACCGAATTGTACGCCCTCATTAAGGAATTAAAATGGATACAGCGATTACATTATATGCGTATTGATATTACTTCCAAGTTAAGAGTCAGTATAAAAAAATGTGTTAAATAAATTCATAATCTTCAGCGATATATGGAATAATATGTGATGAATAACTAAATCTGAAATATTGTTATACGTGAGGTATACTGAAAGATTTTGGAACTGGCCTTTTACAATAAAAAAACAAAAATGAAGTAGTTTTTTAATATATACAACCAGTGCTTTTTTACAATACCGTCTGGTACCGCTCAGCAAATACCAATTAAATTTATTAAATTATTTATGTTTGTATTAAAATCAACGAAGATTCGCTTCGTCCGATTTCGAGGAATATCCACAACAGATACGGTTAAGATGGGTCTAACGAAATGGGTGATCAATTAACCTTCAAGCCTTCGAACTAAATCTAATCTTGCAAGTTGATATTTTACAGCGCGTGCCAAAATTCGATAGCAGTATGTCACACACGACCGAACTTGACCGAAGACGAACGACGTATATGCCATAATGGCAAAATAGATAACAAAAAATCACAATTTGAGGTCAATAATCTAATCAATACGATTATTACAAATGCAATTATCACTGCTTTTAAATGCTGATCCCTGGATGCGATGATAAGAATCATTGATGATAAGAATCATTGATGATAAGAACAAGAAGCCTTATCTGCATCTTCTTTCTTGCAAAAATCCGAAATGGTAGAATAATAGTCAATAGAAGTCAGTCAATTGAAGCGTCAATAGCCTAATGGTTTAGAGTACGGTCTGCGAAACTTAATGTCGTAGGTTCGAATCCACCATTCAACTGCTGGCACTAGCTTAGTTAGTGTGGTTAACTGGATGGAGATGGTAATGTTAATAGCATATTCTTTTTTTTTTTTAAATCCATCCTTATTGCTGAGCGATTGACCGCTATCTGCGCTTTCGTTTACGTCAACCTGTTTTTCCTATTATTGAGAGGACTTTAAAACCTTTATGTATAAAATATTATATTTGGTCTTAATTGTCAAAATCCAGAAACTTTCAGTATGACATAAGTAAAATTTGGATTTCTCTTCAATTTTATTTTGCTCACGTTCAAGATTTTCGTAGAAACGACGTACTTCGCCTCATTTAAATCCTTTTGTATAGTTCATAAAAAGACAATAGATTTTGCTTCTGAAGTTCTAAGGGTTAAGTCAGTATGACTACGTGCCGACAAATGTTTATGCGAAACCAAAAAAATTGGCCTTACCTGAGAATCTAGCCCAAGAACCGGAAATCATATATTCAGTGAAGTTGCATCTTACTATTTGTATTAAAATAAAATATATTATGTATATTTTTTATTTTATTATATTTTGATTGATTTTTATTTTTTATTTTCTATTATTCTATAATACAAAGTCAAGTAAAAAAAATACATTTGGTCCCATAAACACTTGATGAAAGTGAAAATTTTAAGCCATTTCTTACCTTATACTTCAATGACGGATACAAATATTAAATCTGAGAAAGCTTTATTCTCAAGAATTCTCAAAGTGTAGAGTCACACTGCAGCTAGTTTCTAGCTGCAACATGAATGAATCGGGGAAGGAACACGTCATTATTAAAACTCAATCATAGTTTATCTAACCTTGTCTCATTTCTATCGCTTGATTTTTAGCACTTCGCCATAGAAGTATCACATCTAACATAGAACGAACAAACTTATTTAAAGCCATATTTATAATTTTCTTTTCTTATTAGTGTGCGCATTACATTAGCTTTACTATTTGCATAATATATTCTTACTATACAGTCTCACATCAGCACAAGTACAATGGCGGAAGGCGGCAATGAAAACGAAGACGGGCCAGAAGAAACCGCCGAGCTCATGGAAAAAGGTACGCCATGTAACCAAAACCGCAAAACATCCTTGGAACTCGTTCATTTGTAAACATTTGTTTGCGTTTACGCAATGCTTTCGAGTAAGTACGGAAATAAACGTTTCTGAGTACAAATGCGGACGTAACTACTTCAATGTATCTATGTGTGTAGAACTGTAGCGATTTTAACTTTTAACAAAAAGTTAAACTATCAATTAGGATATAAATAAATTAATAATATATACTGGTTATTATTACTAAGAATAATAGATATAAAAATTTAAGTTATTTACAAACACCGAACACAATACGAAATATGCCGAACGTAAAATAAAGCTTCGTATATTGTCGCACGTTTCGTACTAATCAAAAATTAATAGGAGGAAAAGACATCACACTATATTATAAAACTTACATACGATATTTACCAACATTGAATCTTACTGCTGTGTTTTGTATGGTATGTATGGTGAGAATCAAAAATATAAATATAAGGTAGAAGGGAGAAAATTTAAATAATTTATATTTTACGTACCCTGATCATATTTAAAATACACGTACATAGATTAACAATGCAAATTTTTTGTTGTGTCATATGATGACAACATTAAAATCAGTAGGAGGAAAAGACATCACACTATATTATAAAACTTACATACGATTTTTACAAACATTGAATAATACTGCTGTGTTTTGTATGGTATGTATGGTGAGAATCAAAGATATAAATATAAGATAGAAAGGCGAAAATTTAAATAATTTATATTTTAAGTACCCTGATCATATTTTAAATACACGTACATAGATTAACAATGCAAATTTTTTGTTGTGTCATATGGTGACAACATTAAAATCAGTAGGAGGAAAAGACATCATACTATATTATAAAACTTACATACGATATTTACGAACATTGAATAATATTGCTGTGTTTTGTATGGTATGTATGGTGAGAATCAAAGATATAAATATAAGGTAGAAGGGAGAAAATTTAAATACTTTATACTTTACGTACCCTGATCATATTTTAAATACACGTACATAGATTAACTATGCAATTTTTTTGTTGTGTCATATGATGACAACATTAAAATCAGTAGGAGGAAAAGACATCACACTATATTATAAAACTTACATACGATATTTACGAACATTGAATAATACTGCTGTGTTTTGTATGGTATATATGGTGAGAATCAAAGATATAAATATAAGGTAGAAGGGAGAAAATTTAAATACTTTATACTTTACGTACCCTTATCATATTTTAAATACACGTACATAGATTAACTATGCAATTTTTGTTGTGTCATATGGTGACAACATTAAAATCAGTAGGAGGAAAAGACATCACACTATATTATAAAACTTACATACGATATTAACGAACATTGAATAATACTGCTGTGTTTTGTATGGTATGTATGGTGAGAATCAAAGATATAAATATAAGGTAGAAGGGAGAAAATTTAAATACTTTATACTTTACGTACCCTGATCATATTTTAAATACACGTACATAGATTAACTATGCAATTTTTTTGTTGTGTCATATGATGACAACATTAAAATCAGTAGGAGGAAAAGACATCACACTATATTATAAAACTTACATACGATATTTACGAACATTGAATAATACTGCTGTGTTTTGTATGGTATATATGGTGAGAATCAAAGATATAAATATAAGGTAGAAGGGAGAAAATTTAAATACTTTATACTTTACGTACCCTTATCATATTTTAAATACACGTACATAGATTAACAATGCAATTTTTTTGTTGTGTCATATGATGACGACAATAACCCCAAAGACAATGAAGCTGACATCCTCAAGGACACTAACGGACTTACCTTGTGATTGTCCGTTGTAGATGTTAATATATTTGGGCTTGTTGTGTAACCTCTTGTTGCCCTATCTTTCCTAAAAAATATATGAATATGTTAATAGGTTGATTCTCAGACAAAAAAAAGAACGTTTAAAAAGTAAACAGAATATTTCTCGGTTTAACTATGACTGGTTTTGTGTGCAGGTCGTGTGTCGGGCTCCGTATATATGAAGTATTTCCGTGCGGGCGGCAGCTGGGCGTTGTTAATCCTCACCCTAGTCTCCATTATACTAGCACAAGTCGTCACCTCAATTAGCGATCTCTGGCTCACACATTGGTAAGATTTTACATATTCTCCTGTAGTAGACCTACACCGCGATTATAAAGACCAGAGAGACCTTATTATTGTTGACAAGACATTCCAACATTACTCTCGTGGACAACACATTATAATTTCTTGTGGAGAATGAGTTTAAGTGTCATTCATTGGTGGTTGGAATCGTTTACCATCTTGTCTGTTACACCCTAATATTATCACTAGCACTGCTTTTGTAAGTTGCTAACTTAGCCATATGCAATAGCATTAAGCAAACATTTTTTTCATACAATGTGATGATAATGAGAAATAAGGGGAATTAATTACATCGGTGTAATTTAAGTGATAAATGGTCATTCTGATGTTTAAAGTAACCTGAAGTATCTACAAGATTTTTCATAGTAATGTTTTAATTTTTTACATAATTTTTAAAACATTCGTTCTAGTTACTTCATAGTAACTTTTTTTCTTACGTGGATAATACTGGCTATGTGTAGCTTAGAAGATTAAACCGTATTTACCTTCACTAAATTATGTAGACTATAATGGTATGTACAAAATTTTATTGTGATATTTATGAATCTTTAACTTCTAATCTTTTCTCCTTTTGGAAATCTTTTGCGGCTATAAAGGTTTCATATCATCACTATTTACTTCTTAAGTACTGTTTCGTATTTTCTTGTCAACTGTCTCATGCAGGACTGCTGGACATTTACATTGTATAACACATATCTTCAGCATACTTACGTCAGAAAATAATATACGTACTTAGCTACATCACGCAAGGTTGCTAACGACTTATTTCCCATCATAATACTAAAAATATATTATTAAATGGCCAAAGAACTTTAATTACTATGAGAGAATTTGACATAGGTACGAATTCTTAATTAGCCACCATACGGTCACGTCTATGGGGCAGGATGGAAAATTACACATACATGTACCGGATAAGGATAAAAAATATTGTGTCTCTTTTGCTCTCATAATAGCATGCATAGACAATTTCATTACACCTTCAGTATTTGTATTACATAGCTACGTATATATTTAATACCATGTTTATGGTACATGCACACATATCAGGCACTTCAGTAATTTCTCACAGCCTCAATCATTTTTTTTTATATCTATTTCATTCACAATAATACACGTTTCAACGTGCCGATGACGCAACGTTCACTGAGACGCGCCGTGTTGACATGACCGAAGTGTGGGACCGATGAACTACGAATTCTACATAACTGTATTTTTTGGCTTGACGGTTCGGCGACATAACGGTGACTGTTATGTGTACCCTATGTTACATATTCACATATAGCTAAGCACCAACTGACGCATTTGTTTTAGATTATAATGTTCATAATTTTGATAAAATCGTAATTGTGTCCTTAAGTAGCTGTATAGTTTAATCTTGTCTCTACTTCAGCATCATCTCAACCCATCTCTAGTCCACTGCTTAACATAGGCAACTAAATACCGAAAGATTGCCACGAATAACAATCTTAAGTCACCTGCATTCATCGAATTCCCGGAAACTTGTATAGATTGTCACTCCATCTAGCGGCGATTCCATCTATACTGCCGTAGGAAAGTGTTACTCGAACCTTTCTTCCTTATCGGTTATCGGTTATAGTAACTGGGCTATTACCTACATAATAAATAAATATTTTGACTATGACTTACACCTTTCTATCTTCCTAAATAATAAACAATGTTTTAGTTAGTTTATATGCTAGGTATGGTAACTATTATATATAAGGTCTGTTTTTAATTTTCTATAATACTTGCGGTATACTGAAAGTTCCTGGAACTGGCCACTTACAATAGATAAAATGAGAACTCTCTAGAAACATGTTGCTCTTTAATTTGCTAGACTCAAGTGTGTGTCGCTATTACAACGAATTCAACTCGAGAAAGTTTTCGTTTCATGATTTTTTTCGGATTTTGCTGTGACTTAAGCCAACAAGAGAGTTGCCAGAGATATTAATTGGCATTTGGCGATGAAACCTCATGTCTCAGCTTTGTATATCATCTCTATAACGATGTACATGAGGTCGGCCGGCGCCTGCGGTTACAGTATCCAATATTGAAACCGTATAATACTTGTCAGTAAATTCGTACTGTTTTAAGCATTCGAATGATCCAAGTGCAAAATAATTTGTATGGGAATCTGAAGGGTCGGGAGCACTTTGCACTCAATGGGCACCGTATGATTAAACGAAAGACCAGAAACGACTGCGTGTCGAATGTTGCTATAAATGATAAAAATGGTTAATGGACAACAGTCATTGTCTTTGCTTTGAACCGGAAAGAAAAGGCCAGTCGACAGAATAGGTCTTTTTGAATACTTGCCGACGAAAATTAAGAAAAGTCGGAACACCGGCAAGAAAATGGTTGTTTCTTTTTTCGAAAAATCAAAAGATAACGTAACAGTGTTGCTTGGAAATCAGAGGACAGCGACTGCACATAGGTACGTAAACAATTGCTTGCCCAGCAATGTCGCCCTTGATTTAGATAATGCTTTCGTGCATTCTTCAAAGATAACGAATGCATATTTGATCCACTGCTTCACACAATGGTTCCAACGAATGTAAAAATGTGTAAATAGGGCACATACTTCGAAAAACAATAAATGTATCATAAATATAATATCGGGTCTTATTTATCAAAATACAGAAACATTCAGTATGATCGAAGTATTTTAAGTCATAGCAACAAGGTTTAAGAAATCAAATCTAAAATAAAATTTTAATTCAATACGTATTAATAGTATGCCATTTATAGACAGTATGGGTGCATATGTCTATTATATATATATATAAAATAATTAATAGTACGCAATTATTTTCTCTTTTTTTTTAGGATGAACGATGTAGAAGCGTCACATTTGTCATTCCTTAAAGAACAAAATAATACTGATTTATCAAGTCATACCAACTACATAGACCCGTTTAACAAAACTGCAGAATCACTGGACATTGACGACAACGCAGACGTTAACATTTCAACAACAATAAAGTCAAACCTTACCATCATTGGCACCATGGTGAGGACGGCTCTAACGATGCAGAATATTATGCCCGAGGAACAACTTGACCATCCCTATTACATATACATTTGGGCGATTGGTATACTGGGATGCATAGTACTAACAACAGAAAGGTTGGTAACTGTTTTCAAATTATACAAAATTTTAATTATAAATATTTAAATAAATACGCTCTACTCTAGATGTGATATATAAAAATATATATAATATATATTGATTGCACTCTAAATCTTGAAGGAATACTTGAAATATTTACATTTCGTTTGATTTCAGCCCCCTCTACGCTACTTTTAGTTTTACGCGGAATTCCCCCTGTTTGTGTAATTGAAACACCTACCTATGCGTTAACTGTGATAAGACCCACGGTATCTACGATAAATTCCCCCGTTACACCGAGTCGATGATCCCTAAAGAGTGATCGTTGAAAGTATTGAGATGTTCCGGTATCCGGTGTAGTTAAGACACGTGGAAATGATAAATATGAATGAATTAGACATTGAAATCGGCATAGCAACCATAAAAATATCTACAATATCTCATGGATCTACTCTTATGGAGTTGACTTTAGATTATGTAAATAATTTATTTATTAATTTTAAGGATCCAAAGGTAATTTGAGGGGATTCTATTGGCTCACCGATTTAAAGTGGAATCAAGCCTACACAATTCAGAATTAATTTGTTTTGGTTGTATTTTATAATGCGACTATGTCTAGTTAGCGCGTAGATCATTAACTTTTAATAATAGTACATCTGTATGTACGTACCAACTTAATATATATAGAACGTTACAAGCTCGCTTCACTTGAAGATCACAGGATTAATAAATAACACAGAGACTTTTATTTCAGATCGTTGCTTTTCCTCTGGGTGTGCATGCGCAGTTCTATAAAGTTGCACAACTTAATGTTCAGCAACATTCTGGCGGCCACGATGCGCTTCTTTGACACGAATCCTTCGGGGCGCATCCTTAACCGTTTCTCTAAAGACATGGGTGTTGTAGACGAAATTTTACCAAGGATGATGTTGGACAGCATGCAGGTATTTCAATCAATCAAATATTTTTTTTGCCCGAATATGGTGATACAATAAATCATTTCTGTAACTTGTTTGAATTACGTGGTTGAATATCTCGTTCTGAAGTCGAGGTCATAATTTCGATTCTCAGCCTTCAAAAAGATTATTAGTAATCGAGTTCATAATATCAAAATTATATCCGAACCCTCCACGTTTTATCAGATAAGGGGTAAATCGGAGTTGCAATAAAAATGTCGAATGGTGTTGGCGCGATAACATAATTTTGTGACGATGACGTCCTGGTGTTCTCATATCTCGTCACTACAAATGATGATGTCATCGTGATCGAGGACAACGAGGGTTTTTTTTATTAAACTAAGGGTGGTTGAGGAGAAAAAATACGTCATATAATAGACGCGATATATTTTTCGCGGTCTTATCCATCTCCATAATTTTAAATATATAAACGAAAATAGAACGCTTAGACAATTTGCACACAATATTAGCGGATATTTGATATATAAATATATCAAAAATAGTCATATAAATATTCCAATACGTCATAAAGATCGAGTAAGTCACGAATATGTGACATACAGGTCATATATTAGCGCTAATGCGTTGAGTGAATTTAATTTATAGAACCAATAATATCAATTGCGGCCAATGACAAAAACTGTATAGGTTTTACAAGAAATATGTATATTTGGTAGAGTTCATTATTTATTTAAATCTAGAGTAATTACACTTGGAATTGTGTTGGTACGTAATATGTTGTGTGGGCCCCTTTTGAAACGCCCGTGGACTTTGATTGTAAATATATTTATTTAACACATTTGATATTTGGTAATTTTGCTATAATTAATAACAAACAATTCCGATACAAAACGGGTTATGTCTTATATAATTATTTCGTTACTGAAGTGGTATTTTATAAAGACAAATTTGTGTCATGTGCTATATTCTTTTTAGCATTTTTTCCCTTAAGATAATTGACATTTTTTGGTGTCTGATTATTGCTGTCTGTCCAGAGACCTTTACAGCTTTATCTGAGCTGAGCTGAGTAGGATATTTGTCATATGTTTCTATATTATAAACTTCATGTTTATTAGTATTAAATGTAAAATGGAATAGATGACGGTGACGTCAATTCGTACAGATTAAATATAATTTTAAACTTTTTTTATGTTTAAGTTTAATATTCATAGTTTATTAATATTATTATTGTATCTAAAAAAAAATGGAAATATACATAAAACTTTCGTAAGACTATAGAAATCAGATTATAAAAGAATTAAATACAATAATGTAGATTTATATCTTATATAAGGTTACACACTATAAGAGAATTATCAAATGGCTTGGAGCAGTCATAATAATTAGATCACGAAATTAATTATTAACGATCTGATTTTTTAAATAAATTATTTTATATAAATATATTTGATCAGGATCGATGTGGGTGTATATGGATTGCAGTCGTTTCTTACCATCAGGGGAACTGTCTACTAGTTGGTCAACATTAGTTTCACGAAAAAATATCTCGTGATTACGTCAGCACTGAAGGTGAAGGTTATCACCACAGTGATGGTGACCGACATACTCCAGTTGTCTGGGCTGCAATCCCAGGACAACCAGGTATATATAACGGATATGCCATCGCAATTAATTTGCGAATAAACTTCGTATCTGTTAGCCAAAAAATGTAACCCTTCATCATAATCAGCCAGATAAAGTAGGAATCATGCCCCTTTGAAAATTACATTCTCATAAAATTTTCATTATTTTATTTTAAACCTCATACACTTACTACTTAGTATCTATAGAAATAAACCACCCCTTTTATATTATCTGAGAAATGTTTAAAAAGTTCCAAATATATATGTGGAAAACCCTGACCTACATTAATTTTGGATTATCTTCTTAACCTTTCAGGTATTTATGGTGATGCTTGGAATCTTGGTAATGGTGGCGATTGTGAACCCGTACATGTTGCTGACTACGGCGGTATGCGGCATCTTCATGTACCTGTGGACGAACGTCTACCTCAGCACTGCGCAAGCTATAAAAAGGTAAGTCTTATATAAAATATTATATGATATTTTCTTTTTTTTTACCAGAAAATGCCAATTCCACCAGATATATTTCTCTATAAAATTACAAAAACAGTTGCCCTCGGTCTCCCCTAATCCAATGTGGACAGGTGTAGCATTAATTTCCACCACCAATTAATTATACGTTACTCCTAAACTTCTTTCCTTTTTTCAGGGAATATAAAGAAGCGGATCAGTATCCTCCACCCCTTCCTGTGTGTTCTTTATACTTCTAAAAAAGAAAAATATTAATTTGTTAAACGATAAAGCGTAATTTACTTTTTTTATAGCAAAGTCATAATGCAATGCTTCTTCCTATCCGCTGAATTACTTGTGCTGTTTATTATCTCTATTTAGACAGGTATATATAATCATACTCCATTATACGGAGAAACTATACTTTAAAATATATTAGTTATAATACCGAATGTGCAGTGTAACCCTAGCAGAGTTAAATAAGGCTCAATGTATGTTTAGAAACTGTTTGTTATATTTACTTTAAAAATTTGACTTTTCTACTAATAATGTAAACTAAGGCCAACTAGAATTAGAGAAGAGATGAAAACATAAATATATTAAAGACTTATCCATTACTTGACAACGTTACTCAAGTATAGCATTCTTTTATATCGGACGCAGAAAGATTTTTTTTCAGAAGACGTTTTTTTTTATTGTGACTGGCTGTTAAATTTTAAATAAAAATCCGCCACGATGTGGTATTGCATGGCTTAAAAAAGGGTCAATTTAATAGTAAATCACCACACTTCAACGTGAATGAAAGATCTGTCGGTTCTTGTTACAGCTCAGGTGTTTTCGCATTATATCATTTGTTTTTCTAAAACTCTCAGGTACATCGGTAAAAAACAACAGATCTGTGGTAATTTTTAACTTGTAGGTACGTGCGTTCAAACAATCATTGTATTGTACTTTAAAAAACGTTTTGAACAAGTTTTTTGTCTACATTTTATACAGTGGCTCTTCACTTGCTCTGGTTCTTCTGGTTACTCTAATTTTGTTGAGAATGTGTCAGTTACTGTAACACTAATGTGTTACATTTTTACTTATATGTATTATAGTTTTTTTTCTATTAGTTATGATATCTTGTAGATAAAGGAAGTATTTTGTCGTAACACGCAGAGGTTCCCATTTTTTTACTGTGTGCTTACAAACACGCAAAGCCTATAATTACGATCGATATCTTCGTTGCGGATTCGGCTTGACAATATGGAATGCTTCGTTGTGTATATCTTGCAACGGTTGTGCGTTTTAATTTTATGAGATATATGAATTTATATTCGTTATTTCATGAATTAAATTTTGTGCGTAGAGTGGAGGGCGTGTCCCGGAGCCCCGTGTTCTCGCACGTGTCGGCCAGCATGGCAGGGCTCACAACGGTGCGCGCCTGCAACGCTGAGGAAATGCTGCGGATACAGTTCGACGACAAGCAAGACGTGCACACCTCCGCGTGGTAAGTTCACATCATGCACATTATACTTATATCAGTGGTAGTGCTATGCTGCAGTTTGTTTCTAGCTGTAGAATGAATGGATCAGTTCTACCGGGGTAGGACCACGCCCTCACAGAATACCAGCGTAAAATAGCAGCATAAATCTGCTGTGTTTCGTCTGGTGAGTGCAGGAATCCGGAGACCTTTATTACTGGTGACGGGGCGTTCCATCTCAGTCCTCAAGGGTGACAACGCATCTGCATTATGATTCCTGCTCAAGGATGAATGTAGATGTCACGAATCACTTGCCATCAGGTGAACTGTGGTTGTTTGTTACTCTCATTGTAATAAAAAAGATTTTTTTTTCTTTTTTCTTTCTAATCATAAATAAACTACATAGGAATATATTTTACATTGGTTAGTTTACTCATAAGATACTTTGTCAATATATTTATATTCTTTCATTAAGTAAGTATTCAATTAAAATGTTATCAATTTTATTTACCATCTCCATTATATCCTTTTGTTGAACTAAATTTTACAAAACAATGAATTAAGCATCTTATACGCTCTTTTATAGAAATTACCAAATGAAATCATTTATACCTAAAAAACTTGAAGTTTATATATTCGGATTATTTCTACGCACAGAGACTAAAGATAATTTATTAATCATAAAGTAAAATAAGATATATCTTTATACATGTACATTAGGTGGCAGCGTGAATAGGTCATCTCTACTAAACTTGTATAGAAAACCAGCGTAAAATAGAAGTTTGTACCAGTAGTGTACCAGTAATTTAAAGAAATCGGACACACTAGCCACATGCAAAGACACATTCTATTTTGCTCTCAAGGGCAGCAATGCATTGATATTTAGACTCCTTATCGTGAATATTGTGTGAACTGTGTGTTACTTTGTCACCCTGAGCAGATAAAAAAATGATTTAATGTTAATAAATGATCAATAGAGACGGCGTTGATTAAAATAATATTTTGACAAATATTGGAATCAAATAGAATTGAATTTTAGAGCATATTGGTTAGAGAAGCATGCACATCTAGTGACGAGAATATCTTTCGTTCCATTGATAATAAAACGAATCTTCTATGAGGATAGTTCTTCATTTGAACATAATATAAGTCTACTTTTGTACTTAGGCCTTGTTTAGAAAAATATACAAATTAACTTAAAAAAATCGACAATTTATGTATTCATAATTTTACTTAAATTACAATTTTATCTATAATATCCTCAAAGAATATGCACTAACTTAAAATATATGTTTAAAAAATTCTCTAATTTCAGGTATCTGACACTGATAACGAATACAGCCTTTTCAATTTGGTTAAGTCTTATATCCTCCACGTATGTGGTCATCGTCGCCTACACGTTCCTACTCATGGATAATGGTGAGTTGTATTGTTACTACAATTTGACATTTTACTATGGTAACACATACTGGTTATGTTAGTACTTAGTGATCAAAGTGGCGTGATGATGATGATATCACCTAAAAAATAAAGTTGATCCCGAGGAGTATAAGTAATTACTTTGAGTTCATGGAGTCTTTGAAATCTACCTTATCTAATTCAACCAGCAAGATGTGCTATCTTCACTGGTCTAGGGACTACATACAGCGAATTAGAGTTATTAGAATCTTTATGTAACAGGTAATTAAAAAATGTAAATCAGTCATTACATAACTATCACGACTTCATTACTCCGTAACGTAAAAGGCAGAATTCCCCCTATAACTATAGAATGGATATTAATGTGATGTGTCTATGACGATTTTAGTACACATTATAATCTCTCTTGAGTTATGATATCAAGGAATTGAGTAGTACGTAAGAAAAATATAAAAACAGAATATCACGCATATAGTAGTTGATATTAAAACTTTTTGATAATACCATTCAAGTGGTGATACGAGTAGAAATATAAAGACAACATTTAACTTATTATCTTGATGTATCCAATCCAACTCGGTTTCACGTTTCCATTGGTGCCGGAAAATTAACAGTCATTGTGACTAATCTATATATCTTAAAAGAGATCAGTATTGCATTTTATTTACATAATTTTATGCAATAGATAGTTCTCCAAATCAGCCCGTTTATATTTACATTGAATGATTATGATAACGTACATCAATCAGTCATTTTCATTGCTGTTACGATAAAGATATATTCTGATATAGTATTTAATCACTCCGAGACAGGTCGGATAGGAGATATAAGTAAACCTTGAACATGAAGTTACCGCAAAAAAGATACATAACGATGACTATACTTATTTATATATGCTATATGTTACATAGATTATTCTTAAAAGACATATACTATATATTTTATTAAAAATTCAACATAAAACCGGCTTCAGGTTATACAAGATCGTTTCATGCGCAAGGCCACCGGTGCGCCGTGGTTCTTGCGTAATGAAAATCTACACATAGATCTTGAGCTGCCGACCATAGCTCAGTACCTGAAGCAAGCTTCTCGCCTATATTTCGACTCTGCCGTCACACACCCAAACCCCTTGATTGTAAGTGCCGCCACTTACAATCCCATCGCGCATCATAGATTCACCCGCGTCCGAAGGAGACCGAGGCACGCCCCCGACGACCCCGACGACGCGACCACCAGGGCCCAAGATCTGCATAAAACACTACACACGTACATTGCACCCTCATACCACCCCCGCCATGTCACAGGCCGGTTCTCTCCAGTCAATTCAGTTAGAAGTCGCTGGAGTTTCTTGCGCCACTTCTTCTCCAGCGCCCACGCATTCCGAAGTAGTGGTACATATAGCCAATAATAATAATAGAGATATTAATGTAGATAACTCTTAGTCAGAAGCAACTGACCGAGCCGAGGTTCGGCCCTCTCGGGCACCCTCGAGTCAGACGCTGTCGCGGAACAGGGTAACGGTCCAAGCCGAGGCTCCCTCTCGGGAGCCCTTGTGCTGGTTACCTACTAATAGAGGTCTCGACTGAGCGGCATAAGCGCTCGGTCACCTCTCAACCCGGCGAAACTGTAAAAGCCCTTGGGCTAACAGCGGTCATCAAAAAAAAAATCAACATAAAACTAGTAAATCCCTCTCGTCGCATTACAGCAAAACAATAACTCCCATTCCCATGGTTCGATTTAGTAATGCAATGTAATTTGCACACGCTCGCAATGGACACACAATCAGTTAGTAGTCATATCTATTATATAATCATAATAACCAATCATATATATGAAATAAGGTTTTGTGCTTATTTTCTATGCGTTCGCGCATCGTTCATCCAATTAAGTTGAAACTTGTAGAAGATGAAACTTACTGGTGTAGTGCCATCAATAATAAAAAAATAAAGAGATCTTAAAACGCACACCGGACACGAATAGATTAAAAACTCTTAATATCTAAGAAACATAATCAGAGGTTATAAATTGCCATTTGACCTGTCACCTCCCTCAGCTATTTTATATATTACACGTATGTACTCTACGGTTAAGAAACGCTCGCCACGCTGTGCCTGGTACGGTGTATAAGTGGGAACCAGAGACCCACCGTCAGTGGTAACTAGGTATTTCAACCAGGTTCGCTTCACTTAGTATTGGAACTCTACCGCCGTCTGTATTTGCCGACCTATGTGACATTGCAATCTTCATGGCAAGAACAAGTAGGCACTTTCTATGCTAAATAAGTTGGCATATACCTAGGGCTATGTAATCGCTTAATACCAATCGTAGCTGGTGCTAATCGTTCGTCTATTTTAAGTTTTGAAAATAGCCTCCAGGGTCGATGTTGGTGTTAATTGTACATATACAAAATTATATATATAGACATTTTCTACATATTAATGTTTTGAAGTAATATCTTAACACGGTTTAATTAAACTGTATGTATATGTCTGAATGACTAATCTAAAATAAATAATCAAAAAGTGATAATGTTTACGAGATTAAATAAATCTTAATAGGCGACTTCGACGTCAACGATAAAGGTTGTATCAGCCACGCATATTTATCTTATGTCGTTTCTTTTTAAACAAATAAAGTAATAAGAGATAATGCCGATATGCATTTTTTTGTCAGTCTCCAAACAGGAATCATTTGAAGGGGTAATATTGTCATCCTATGCCAGCCAGAATCATCAATCAGAGATTTAGCGCGTCACACCTGTGACACTGCTGCCTTCCAGGCTCGTTACCACTTTACTCTGTCTGACATATTTGTCGTCTATGTGATTTTGGTGACCACTATTCTGGTCAAATTATCTCGCTGCTAAGTCGCGGGTATTGTATTTCATTCCCACTATATTTGTGCATAACAATATGTTGGTTTTATAATCCGGGTTTATTGTACGTATATCCCGTGTTCCTGATACTGCATCGGAACCTTCCTCCGATTCTATTACGCATGCTTTGCATTGGATTGGGATATGAAACGCAAGCAAGTGCCTCATGCTTGCGCGAATGTTACAATTGTATAAAATATTCTGCGCTTCATATCATCTGGTAATAACCAGAAGATATCGCCAAACTGAGTTGAAATTAACCAGGAAAACATTATTGTGTGTTGTCCTATGACATCTGCAGAAAGAGCTGGAGTGATAATCTTAACATCACACTCCCGTAAACATGTTAAATATTTCGTCAACAGGTACAACTAAATCCGGTAACGTAGGCTTAGCGCTGTCGCAAGGCTTAATCTTAGTCAACATGGTTCAATTTGGCATAAAGCAAGCCACGGAAGTGATATCACAGATGACGAGTGTGGAGCGTGTGGTACAGTTCACATCACTCCCACAAGAGAACACCGAGGGACCGGCACCACCTGCTGGCTGGCCGCAAAGGGCCCGCGTAGTTTTCAAGGATTTGTATCTCAGATATGACAAGGAGGCAGAACCCGTGCTCAAGAATCTGAACATCATTATAGAAAGCGGCTGGAAGGTAGACAATATTTTTTTGTATTATTCCAGTACTATATATAGTACAATTCTTAATTTATACATTTAATAACTTGAAAGTTTGAATGTTTTAAATATAATTAATTAATAATAATCGCTTAATATAATTTAATTGGTTAATATTTGGTATACTTTATATTTAACATGTTCTTGGACATTCTATATTCAAATTATAAAATTGTTAATTTAAAAACTATTAATAATTACCACGGTATCATATTATTTTTAAATTCGTTATAACAATTAATTGAATTTCAAATTTGTACATTTGTGCATTTGTCCATGCAGTATTGTTAATTTTGTAATCTGTAATTATATAAATAAATAAATGATACTATAAATTACTATATATCTGATTAGACATTAACTATTATTGTATATTTTAAAAAGATACCTTATTAAAAACTTACAATAATAAAAGGAATCCGTGTAAAATCGAACTGCTAATGACCCGTCGTGTTTTATACAAAGTCCAAAAAAAAGTCATATACGTTTATTTATGTGGTTTAACAATGCAGGTTGGTGTAGTGGGGCGTACTGGCGCAGGCAAATCCTCACTCATATCGGCGCTATTCCGGCTCGCGCCCATCGACGGCCACGTCTACATAGACGATGTTGACACTGGCAATATCGCCCTAAAGGTATCAACATTTTTCTTATAGTAGAGAAGAATTACTAACGCTTTCGTATTGACTCATGGTAAAATGTGTGCTTAATATTCATAAAACTCAACATACATAAGTAGCTATGCACTGCACCTGTGTAATAAAAGAAACCAAAGACCTTATAACAGTTGACGAAGCATTCCATGTTAGCGAACAGGAGGTAACAGCGAATCTTCATTCAGACTCAAAAACAAATTACTTATGTGTTGCACACCAAAAGTCAAGTATTCCACTTACACCACGCGACCGTCAAAAAGTATTTCTGTGTCTCTCAATATATAAAAAATAAAATTAATACATAAAATTTTCTTTTGTATTAAATTTAATTTGGATTAAAAATAATTATTATGCATACAATGTCAATTAAACTTTACTAGACGTTAACTTTTAAATTGTATTGCAGGAGTTAAGGTCCAAGATCGCTATCATTCCTCAAGAACCAGTGCTCTTCTCGGCCAGTTTGCGGTACAACATGGATCCCTTTGACAAATATACGGACGCTGATATTTGGAAGGCGTTGGAACAGGTAGCTAATATTTAAATAAAATTTGTACAACGCACACATGATCTTTATAAAAATATTGAAATTGTAAATTTTGTGTCTACATTTTCTAACAAATTAATTAGGAAAGAGAAGGTGAGTTTGTTATTGCATGAATGGGAGGACTCGACCAAGGAAGTACAACCACTTACTCACGGAATGTCGGCGTAAAAAATAATACAACATGGTATCGGTATTTTAAAATAATCTAACACAGAGGTTTTCGAGAAACCTTCACTGGGCATCCACGCTTGGGCTTCGCTTATGCAACCTGGGGTGTATGCTCAGACTGACCCGCGTATTTTCGGTGGGGTTTAGTTTAGTGTCGTTTATTTAATATCATGTTTTATGAATGACACATTTCTATCGGTATATAATTTACTAATTCATTATTTTGTTAAGCTTATTTACATTATGAAAAATGCTCTATCTATTTGCTTTTCTGTTTCGCCTGCGTACGGCGTTTGGTGTTTATAACTTTATTCATAGTTATTATTCACACTTCGAGCAGCTTATGTTGGGTGCAGTAAGAAAAACAATCCGAGTTATTCATTGCTTTCGCGATAATAGGTTGGTGATGTTTACAATGGATAACGAATCGTATGTCGAAGACAATTCAGTCGAGTATGGTCCGATTAACACGGGAAGATAGCTTTTCGAAGGACTTATGGAACACAGTATACCGTGGTGGGAAGGTTCTACGTAGGGTTTCCCAAACAATTGTTGATGAGGAAGTGATAGAGGAAAACAAACCCTAGTCTATAAACAATATTATATAATACGAGTATGTTCGCCTTCCGGCTTTGTGCCTTCTCAGTGCCATGAATAATTCCCATTCCTAAGCCAGGAAGATACCAATTCGTCTACTGCTCTCCACTCTATCTCATTAATATTTTGCCTCTGTAAATTATGTCGTCATTCAATTTTAAATAATTGAATAGGATAGCCAATGCTCTCCGACAATATTTCGATAGGCTTTCGTAAATCATGCTCGTGTCTGGGAGGCCTTACACATCCAGTTTCTAAATTTAAAATTGGTTTCACTTTTAAATTTAGAAGAAAGATAGTTTAACTTCAACTTGCTTCATTGATTTAGATGGCGTCTACAATAATGTGGGTGAGACAAGTTTGTTAAAAATATTAGATCAACAGGACGTGGGTACTTAAATTTGTTCTTACCTATGGTTCTTACCATTTTTAAAATATAGGTAGTTAAAAGTCACGGTTAATGGCCTCGATTTTGTAAAATCCACACATCGTGAATTAGCTCAAGGCGACTCATTGTCACCATTCGTTTTCAACGAATCTGCTAGTTATGTATGTAGAGCTATTCAAAACGTAGAAATAATACAATATACTGACGACTTCGTTCTTTATATTACCAAAAATACATGAATTGTGCCGTAAGAGCTAAGCGATATAGGTTTATATCATTTTCAAAGAGCAAGTTCTGTGAACTTAAAAATGTTATCATAGAAGTCCAAGTGATTTTTACATTAATAATTGTTCCTTAGCTATGGTCAATCATGCTAAATAGGATAGGATAGGAGAAAACACATTATTGAGATTAATCAAAAGGCATTCAAGTTCAAAAACCTAGTAAAAGTTCTAGCGCAACCTGGGTAAGACGTCTGTATCTATTATCCTTAGCAAAATTGACTATGCTAGTTTTTTATACAATAACAACTGTAAAACGAATTTATACAAATTGGATAAAACTAAGCTTTACATGTAATTGTTGGTTTTATAAGCAATACTCCAATTCACGTGATGGAAAGTGAACTGTTTTCACCCTTAGTGAGTAGGCAATATTTAGTTGGAAAATTTTGGCTAAACACTAAATCTCTGAGTAACAATATAACTATAAACATATTGAATGAAATGGCATCTACTAAACAATCTCGTTATTGGTCAAACGAAAAACTACCTGTACATATCTCAATACATAATGCCTAAAACCACTCCCCATACAACTAGAGGTATATATTCAAAATTCTCGTGTTAGTAACATAAATTTAAAGTAGATGATATCCAACTCGATTCCATTATTTGACCATGCTAAACGTACTTACAATTGTCAAAAACTGAAAATTATCTGTATTAGTTTTTTTGATAAAAATTATAGAGGCTATTATAAAATTTTCACCGATTGTCACCTGGATGAAACTAGAGGAGGTGCTGCAATTATGGATTAGACTTTAAAAGTTCTTTGCACACCCCTCGCACTTGCGATGTCTACCTATCGCATACGGGAAATAATCCTGAAGCTGGCAACATAATTAAAGCGTAAGCCTCCAGTGGATTCCATCTCACATTCACGTGGAAGAAAATGACAAAGTATTATAGATTTATCAAGCGATTGAAAAGGAAGTTTCAATCGCGGTTCCCCCTTTTAACACATATCTTGTTAGGTTAATGAAAGATAGGTGCAGAGCGATATGGCAAGAATACTTTGACGAGAGATTAGAGGAGATTGGTTAAGAACCATCCAGTCACAAAAGCCCCATACCCCATGGATAGATGAAGCCATATTTAATAAAAATTTAATGAAAGATGCCCTAAGATTTTGGCCATTCCCAAGTTTAAACTTTGATGAATGTGGAGTGATTGCGGACGTATAGCAGATTTTGATGGAATGTATGTGAACAAAAACGTCAGAGTATCATGTTTTGGTCGAAGTAGCTCCAACCACGTAGGTCAGTTAAACTTTGTCTTGTCCAATTCAATGTCGGTTGCATATTTAGTTGGCTAATTTTATATTAAGTAAGTAGATGGTTATTCTCGGATGTCTCTTTGTAGATCTTATGGGCAGATTCCCCACACGAAAATATTTTTTTTATAACACAGCACTTTTATATTGATTATCGATATTTATTTTTCTATCGGTACTTATATGTGTCTGATATTTACGAAAAATGGCGACTTACTGACTAATACATTAGTCAAGCAACGACAATTTTCGACAGGTTCGAAATCTTATTAGTCTAGCAGTGAGTCAGCGAATCCCATGCATACTATTACTACGCAAGAAGTTATGGACTAACGTCATACTTAAATAGATATAACTGATGCTAACTGAACCCTATTTAAATTAATTATAATAGTTACATTTATTATACTCTTATAACTCTTTGTTAAAAATAACGAAGCGCTACATTTTGTATAACAGTGTCCTTATATTACGCAGGTTGAACTAAAACAAAGCGTGTCATCGCTATCCGCGGCGGTCGCGTCTGGCGGCAGCAACTTTAGCGCGGGGCAGCGTCAGCTCGTGTGCCTGGCGCGCGCAGCGCTGGCGCGTAACCGACTGCTCGTACTGGATGAGGCCACCGCCAACGTAGACCCCAAGTAAGTATACACTCGAACACTTAAACGTTTAATACACATAGTCAAAAGTAGTCTAATGTGCATAACAGTGCAATTGAATGTGAGGTAATGACATAGGTATATTCAAATGCCTTTATAGAAAAGTGATATTCTTCTAAACTTAACGTAAGCATTACATGAAACTTACTTTATGGCATTCATGTATTTTTGTCTAGAATATATAGAACTGAACGACTACGGTATTCTTTAAATTTAACAACATAACATTATTGTTTTTCTCACCTCGCTAATCTGTTTGTCGGGTTTCTATAACATCGGCCAATCGTGGTCACTAAAATGTTTCTCTGCCTGATAGAATCCGCAACGAGAATAATACGCGGTAGCACTAAGGTGAAATGACATAACTCGAAAGGATCATTAAGCTAAAGTACCAATAAACTTGAACACCGATGAACGATGGAGAAGCAATGTTCTCTAGTGACAACTTTGTATTTGGAAACGCATTGGTCGAATCCTCACTAGATGGGAGTGACGACCTTTCTAAGTTTGCGGATAGTGCATGGATGCTCAAGATTGTGCTTTGTAGCAATCTGTGGGAAAGAATAGTCAGTAGTGGCTTATTGATAGCTCTGTATTAAGCCACAAAGTGCTGCGATAAATATAATATACATATCACGATGCAATAATCACTACATTATTGTACATATGCAATAAAATAGATCCAATTAAATAATGTTTTTAATTGCAGCACTGATGCGTTAATCCAGAAGTCAATCCGTAAACACTTCGCCGACAGCACTGTGATTACGGTGGCGCATAGATTGCACACCGTAGCAGACTCCGACCGTGTTATCGTAAGTGATCTATTACTTTTCATTAACTATACGACCAAATTATCTCTGTGTGTATCTTTTTTTTTTGTTTCCATTGAGTTTGTTCCATTCATCCTTGACAAGGAATCATAATACAGATGGGTTGTCACCCTTGAGGACTAAGATGGAATGCGTAATAAAGGTGGTCCACCAGTAATAAAGGTCTACGGATCCCTTCATTCACCAGACAAAACAGCATTATACTACTATTTTACGCTTGTATTCTATGAGGGCGTGGTCCTACCACGGTCGAGTTGACCTATTCATTCTGCAGCTAGGAACTAACTGTATTGTAACTCTATTACTGTATGTATCAAAAAGAAGATGTAGCCAAATAAATAAAAACCTCAATAAAATAGAACTGTAGCATGGTACTCTTTTAAATTACAAACGACGTCGATAGAAATTGCTTTAGTACTTTGTATAAAACTATAAAAATAACAAATATTGCTATATGTTTACGCGATTTTTATCATTCTTCAAACCACTATTATCTAATTCATATCAACTCCATATGTAAGTAGAAATTGTTCCGCACTTGAGATCCATACAGACTTGTCATCATAACTGCAACAATTATAAATATTCCTATGTAGTTATTACTCCAGCTATCATATATATCACTCGTGTTGCTGATAATCTTTTCTTATAATTATTTAACATCCTGCTATTTATTTATAGCACTGTTTAGGAGTATCCTATTAATTATAGATGTTAACAGTAGTAGGTAGAGCCACGCTGCAGTTAGGTTGGTATTGCAGCATGAATGGGTCTAGACCGGGGAAGATTACACGCGTCAAATAGTAACGTAACGCGGTGAGCGGAGGGATCCGGAGAACCTTATTACTGGTGACGAGGCATTCCATCTTAGTATTCGGCGACAACTCACTCGCATTATTTGCAGGAAGAATGTGGATGTCATGGGTCTCAGGAATCACCTAACATCGTGTACACTATTTACTGCTTACTATTTTGTACTGGTTACTATTATTTCCAGTTTCAGTTCTTTTGCCGGATTATTTTGTCATCCTTATATAATAGACGGTTTTCCGATAACGTTGATTCATCCAATAGCGACATTCAATCATCAATTGATGTTTGATGTAAATTCTCTTCTTTTATTTGTTCCTTGTATAAAGCTAATGATAATTGTTTTCCTCTACGTAACAGAGCTTTTTTCAATTCTTACGGTGTTGGTGTTAATACTGGTGCTATAACATATAAATTGTGATGTACAACATATAACATTAATTGTGATGTTCATCAACACCATTAATGTTATAGCATATAAGACCAAAAACGAATAATTATGATGATTATCATTTGATGGTCGCCCTGTTTAACGATGGCAACACGTCGGGAATTAAAGTTGAAATAAATTAAATTTATCTGATATAAAATTTGTAAAATTAAAACAAATTAGCAACGTATTCACCTATGATAGTCTACACTTTGGGAAAGTTGTCAATAATTATGGTATCTTAAAACACAACCTTCCCTGTCGAATAAATTACCCTTCTCTTCAATCACTGGTGATGAATCACTGTTTCCACTGTTATAAAGCTCCTTTGTCTCTGGAAAATAGTCCAATAGTAATCCCGGTATCATGAGTGCTTATAACTCGGCTCAAATAATCACCAGTATTTCTTTTAACACGACACTATATTTCATTACATTCGGGTTTCTGCTGCAAAATTCAAACACGTTTTTTATAGAAATTCATGTGACAGTTAAATTATAAGATATTTTTAAATATACATATATGGTAAATATAATATGTTTTAATATAATAATTTTTAAACACCCACAGGTTATGGAGGCCGGACAAATAGTAGAATCAGGGCATCCACATGAGTTATTACAAAACACAGACGGCCACTTTACTCGCATGGTTAAACAACTGAGCTCCGCTTCCGAGCAAAGTCTGCGAGACCTCGCCAGAAAAGCCTACGCGGAACATATAAAATACGTAGATGCAGACGATCAGGGACAATCTTAGTGTACTTAAATAAATATTAGAACATTCTAGATATACGGTAAAAGCTCTGGGTGTTAAGGAAAACTTCCGCTCCCTGCCATTCTGCAGCCACGCCCATGACAAGCCGGAAAAGAAGCATTTAGTCTGTTACAGTGAATAAACAATGAATAGTAAATCAGAAGCTGTTTCATATAATTAATTATACTTATACAATATATATATATATATACATAAATATTACTCTTATATGCATAGTTAATATTATATTAAGTGCTTAAAATATATCTTGTTACTTAAAAACGCAAACATAACGTCCAGATTTTACCAAATCAAACCGTGTTATAATGGTGCTAATATTTTTAATACATTACCTGTTTGTATACATTTAGAAAAAAAACTTTATGATGTATGATAATATATAGAACAGAACATTTAAATTTCAATAATTGTATAATATGATCATCTCCGCCTCTGTCAAAGTTACAAAGATTTACACAATACAATAAAAGAAAAATCAAAGTACAAAAGCATTATGGAATAAGTATAGCTGAAACATCCTAATAATGGATAACTCATTTTGATAACAGTTTATACAATATTCATTATAAAATTATGCCTGGTGATAAAATTATTATAATCACCGAAAACTCTAAGCTACTGTACCTAAGATGAAAATACTTATCACAAAGTTGCCTGTGACAAAAATCTAATATACTCGTAAATTGTACGTAACATAATTATATAATATACTATTGTTAAAAAAAGAGCTCTGGTTAAAGCTTTACAGCTGTAATCGAAATTTTTATGGCGTTTTAAAACATTTTGATATTTTTTTATCTCTCCATGCAATTTAATTATAATGATTATCATTAGCTATAGTACTGTTTCCTCAGATTAATAAATAAACTTCTATTTTATTGTCTCAGACTTTGTGCATAAATTCAAAAATCTCAATAAACTGTAAAATATTTTCGAAATGTTATCTTTAGTATCTTGTTAAGTATTGTTCATGATACATAGAAATTAGTCGAATGTACAACCTGTTTTTGAAATTAAACTTGCTAATAAAAATAAACAGTTAAAAAATAAACTTTAACTGTTGCATAACTATGACGTACTACGCCTCAATGTTCACTCTGTACTTAATATTAAATTTGTAGTAATTTAACATGAAAATGTTAAGCATGAATGTCACTTGTGATTACCGAAACTACAATTTCTTTAAGAATAATTATTTATATTATATAATTATATAGTAACATAATAATACCATAAAAGATTTGCCTGCTTAAATATTTGAGCATGCTGAACTTCTAAAAATATTTTTAATTTTTATTTTGTGTGTTACACATGATATAATAATTGCATATAGTTATTATACTATTATATTTTACATTATGTGTTTCATTTTATTAAAGTTCCATTTAAAAACAATGTTCATTTCTTGCACAAAATACATTAAATTATTATATATTATATTTGTGATTTCTATATTCTATATTTACGTAAGAATTATAAACAAGCACAATATATATGATATTGTCATCGGCCGTTCTAGGTTCGATTATTCCTCAACTGCGAATCAAAACTATTACACGCGACTCAACTTAGTTACGCCACGGGGCTGTCGTTATAATATATTGATGGAAATATTAATACTTACTATATTAAGCACGATGGTCTGTCAACTGATATTTTCTAGGTCTGGGTGAGCCCACTCGGTGGCAGCCAAGTTGCCAGACACACTTTGTCGTATGGCCCTTCAAAGATTTTACAAGCCTCATTGCACTTTAGACGAGGTAACTTATTTTTTTGGAAATGATGACAAACAACATCATAGATAATCATATCGATATTTTTTGGTTTACAATACCCGCCAAACGCTGCATCGGCAAGTAGATTAGTCTCCATTAACAATTTTTATTATTATTATATAAACTATATAAAGACTATTTATATTGATTTTTATTAACTTAAAACACAAAAAGTTCATCAATTCAAATTTATATGGACCCCGCCTAATCTTGTTAAATATGAACTTTCCCAAATGCGGAAAGTTCAACAATTTTAAATAAGAAAAACTTAAAACAACAAAATAGTATATTCAAAGTTTAAAGTGTTTCATTAAAAATGCAGTAAAAGCTATTTATACAAGGTACAATTTTACCAATAAAGTGAATCCATTCGCTGATGGTAAGATGATACAGGAATGTATAATTGCAGAAACAATTGTTCCTGATAAAAATAATTAAAGACCTGATAAATATTTGCACTATAACTTAAAATATTGATTTTCTCCAAACCGAATATTTTTAATTATGTGTGATTTTGTCATCCTCGTCGATATGTTATTGTACATTTTTATGGCTTAAATATGTCACAACGTCGAAGAAAATTACTAAAAGTCGGGCGAAGTAACATGATACTTAGCTCGGAAGATGACGTTTATGTACAATGTGCAAAAAAGATATTGTTTCAATTTTTATTTTTTTACGAATAATATTGACGTTTTTTTTTAAGTATTATAAAATATTGGTATTTTTCAATTCATCGCGATCCAGTGACAAAAGAATGTTGATAATATGTATTTTATATATCTCTCTACATGGTTCAACTCCCTCTTCCAATCCGCAGCCGTTATTGATTTGATTGCTTCCCTTCAATTCTTTTCTGACTGATCGATATTTTTATCTGCCATCCTTTGTTTAATCAAGTTCCAAGTATATTTAATTGGATTTAAGTCATGTTCTCTGAATCTCGCTTTTTAAAGATGATTATGCATGGTATTTATTCTGACTGCGTTTTTTTTTTATGGTTGATGGCCACTGGCAGCCCGAGGACTTTTACAGCTTCACCGGGTTAAATAAAGATCTCAATAAATCGATCTCTGTAAAATAAAGGTCTCGGCTGAGTGCTGTAAGCGTATTAATGGGTAACCGGCACAAGGGATCCCGAGAGGGAACCTCGGCTAGGACGTTGCCCTGGGCGCGAAAGCAACTGACTCGAGGGTGCCTGAGAGCTCGGTCAGTTACTTAAAGATTTACCAAATTAGTAACATAATTATTATTAACGACATTTACCACCACTTCAGACTGTGTTGGCGCATGAAACTCCAGCGACGATCCAATCTATACTAATTGGTGAAAACCGGCCTGAAATAATTGTGGAATAAAATCGCGGTAACGCGAATAATTCTGTTGCACTGTTCTAAAAATAAACGTCATCATCAGAGCCAAGGTCAAGTGCTATATTACTTCGCCTAATTTGTAAAGAAATGAGATATTTGATAAAAAGATGAATATTCAAAATTTTCAACCAAACATTTCTGTTATCAAACAAAACGTCTCATTAAACAGACGAGAAAAGGAACTTCTTCGGAAACCTGAAAATATGCTCAACACTTTTGTGTTAGCAATTAATAGCGAACATTGAAAAATTTAAAGTACAGAACAAAATGTTCTTACTATTAAACTTTTTTATAGAGCTGTGTGGGAAAATGTGTGTGAGTTGCTGTGTGAGTATTTCTATTAAGAAGCGATTTATTTCTGTTTTAAATTAGGTTAATTTTGTTAATAAAGAGATAATTTAAGTTCATCAATCAGTGTTTATATTATCATAAGCTTCTTAAGTTGTAACAAAAGGTTGATCATCACTGTTTCAGGTTTTAGTGTCTATTTTATTTCTTAGTCATATCCAACTAGAAAATAAATAGTCATAATTATTCTCAAATAAAAGCTCAGCAATAGGCCTCTTCCTTGTAAAGTATAAATCAAATACCAACCCAATAAATCTATTTTAGATTAAATTAAAATTGTCATGTGTTTAGCAGTAATATGCTTCAACAGTCTTTCACTTACAATGAGGTATTAATAAGAAATGTATCCTACATCTTTTTACAATATAATTTTTCAAAATGCAAATAGATAATATAATAAAGGAATTAGTTTAATCATTAATCACATAGATAAATATTTTGAAGGAAGGTGGAAGGCATGAAGTGTAGTGAGCTGAAAAAGGTTTTTGTTCACTTCCCCATTTTTGATCATTGAATGCAAGGGATATGAGCCAACCAGTCCTCCCGGGATACTGAATAGACAAAAGAACTTCTTTAACTCCACAATTTATCTGTTTATCAGCATGTTTTACATAGTGTCTCGACTACATACCTTAAACCAAAAACCCCACTACGGGTTCAGTATGTATATCACCAGTAAGCTATTATTATGATTGTTAATTATCTGTCGGATAAGTGAAGGGAGGAAGTATGTGTGAAAAAATACACTGTGACATACATAATATACATTTATAGATATGTTTGATTCTCTTGATTAACCCAGATAAGCAAAAAGAATCTACAACATTAACTAATAAACAGACAGTTCCAGCTTTCAAATTTATAATATTTGTAAAAATAATTGTTATATGCTAACTAAAATTAGTTGCAAAAGTGTAAATTTAGTACAAAGATCATAAATGGCTTAGTTTTACTAAAAAAACACCTTTATGAGACATTATTGTAATATTGATATACATTTAGATTAAGTTGCCAAATTACACAAGTTGCACTTTTCCATTTTTTAGTAAATCAGCAATTGGTTTATACTGTAAGATATGTTGCGAACCCTCTGAAAAAATTAAAAACAGGTATATATGTTTGTTATTGAATTCCAGAAAATATAAGATTACATACATAAAATACTAACCTTCTAAATCTATTTCTTCATCTTGGTCACCCATTACATCTTCCAAAACTATTCCTGTAATTGTATCATTTGCTTTAAGAAATACATGGGATTGTAAATTAGGGGAAATTATCAATTTATTCAAGTCAAATGTTTGCATATTGCCTGGAACATGATTTAAAGCCGCTACTTTTAAGTGATTCTCCATATTTAACAAATATTCCTGAGCATATTTATATTCTGAAGGAGTCAAATAGTTAGACCCAGATTCCAGTCTTGGTTTTTCATCATTTAATATAGATATGCAATACTTTTCTATTTTATTTAATCTTGTTTTAAGATAATTACAGATAATAAACTTTATTCTGTTCAACTCCATTTTGTGAATTGAAGCACGTAGATCGGTTTTAGGAAGTTTATTTATATTTTTTTCCATATGTTGTATTTGTCCTATCATACATTCGATCATATCATTTTGGTGCGGAAGAATTTCCGGTGCCAAACGTTCGTTTTGCCAGGAATTTTGGAGGGTTTTTAGCACAGTTTGGGCAGTTATCTCTTCTTCCTCATCACTTAATTCTATATTATCGTGTTCCATGATTTATTATTTAGTTAAACATATTGAAAAAAGTAAATATAAATTCTAATATCATATTCGTATAAAAATAACCTATAAAATTGATGATGATGATGATGATATTAATTTATCCCTAATGGGAAAGGCAAAGGACTTTAGTCCATACAGCCAGGTCTTGTTCGTATGATGGTTGGTCTGAAACTCCCTATAAAATTGAGTTTATTTTGATTATCCCTGTCATTCTCAATGATGATGATATTAATTTATCCCTAATGGGAAAGGCAAAGGACTTTAGTCCATACAGCCAGGTCTTGTTCGTATGATGGTTGGTCTAAAACTCTGTCATTCTCAAATCTACTGACAGACACATTTATGTTAAGGAGTTTATCCTTCTCAGAAAAGAACCAAACAAACCATACAGCCTCGTCTCTATTAGTATTATGTCTTGTTAGATTATTTTTTTTATTTCTTTATACTTTATTGCATTTACCTTCAACAAAAAAAAAGGTTACAACAGCGGACTTATGCCTATGTACATTCTATGTCAATCAACCCAAGGTGTAGGGAGATAATGTAATGCAGCAATCAAAAATAATTAAGTAAATTAAAATATCATACATAATAATGGACTATCTGAATATAATTCGAAAAATATAGAAAGAAGAAATGATATTTAGTTATGAATATACGCTTACATAATTAATTATTTAATAATAATATCATATATAAAAATGCCGATAGTTACGATATAGCTGAATATCTAATTACCACAGAACTATTTTAACACGTTTGAAAAAGTCTGGATATACAAAAAAGCTCGATATTTGAATGCCACACGAGCTCGCTGAAAGAAACCTAAGGAATCGTGTACTCATTGGCGATTCTCTATTGAAACGTAATAGTACCGAACCGGTTTTGTAAAGATTGATCGTTTTTGTGATGATTGACGAAAGATTGATGACAAGTGATGAAAAATGGATTACCTACGACAAGAACGTGCGGAAAAGATCATGGTCAAAGGACATTCACAGACTATAGCAAACCTGGATTAACCTCGCAATAAGGTAATGCTGCGTGTATGGTGAGATTGGAGGGGTATATAAGAGCTATATAAGAACTTTTACCAACGGACATAACCATTGATTCGGAATCTCTACTGCCAACAGCTGATGAGCAAGAAATTGAGAAATAACTGCCAGAATTGATCAACAAAAAGGATGTGGTTTTTCATTATGATAACGCCAAACCACACACATCTTTAGCCAATCAGTAAATATTGAGGGGGCATGGTTGGGAAATGTTAATGCATCTATCATATAGCTCTAACCTTGCCCTCAGATTTTTTGCTGTTTAGGTCTCTTCAGAATTCTTTAGGTAGTGTTAGGTTAATACCAAGAGACGACTGTGAAAACTATTTGTAGTTTTATGATCAGAAATCTAATTTGTTTTAGAGCAGAATGGGATTATGTATACAAAATGGCACATTTATATAATCAAATGTAAATAAACTATGATAAAAATATCTTGAATTTGTATATAAAGTACATAAAAACTTTTTTCTTTTATGTTCTGATACTTGACATCTCCTACTTTCCAAACTGACCCAAGATGAGCGTCAATAATATGTTTGTTAAAGGAGACTTATTTCCTTTTATAACTGAAAATAACTGCTCGCACGGATAAGTAGTTCCAAACATTTTATATTCGAAATTTCAATTCATTGCACATTCATTGTAAAATTCAGGCATTTGCAAAGCGGTGTACTTTGAATTTCATCTTAAAATTTGAGTCGCACTGAACGTCGATCACTTCCATTTGCATATACTTGGATATTTATTTGAAAAATCGAAGAAAACAAACAAATTTTGACTAACAAAGAATTAATATCTTTAAATCTTATTTTAAACTCAGTTCTAAGATTTGATTTGTTCGTGTTGCACGGCGGGAAGTGTGTTAAATCTTCATTTTTCAGTTGCTTTTCAAGACAAAGAAATGGTTTGAAAAGCCTCAAATTTTCAGAGCAAACAGTTTTTGCAGCATAAATCAGGCATTTCTTGATGAAATCAACTTGGTCAAGACGTACCTTGCATGTACCATCGCTACACTTTCTTGCAATATTTTACTAAACACTAACTGTTGATTTTTCATACGTAACTTTAGTTCTTTCAACTTTTCTTGTCTTATTAAAATTTCGTTATTATCATATTTTGATTGATGTTGTTCGTAGCTCCATTTAATACTATGTACTTTGGAACATTCATAGAATTTTTACATATCAAGGAGATTATTTTATCTTTTACTTCACAGCAAAAATATTCTAATTCCCATTTTACTTGGAATATTCTATCTTCGTCAGCGATTTTTCGTTTATTTTTCGTTTCGTCATACTGAAAACAAAGGCCTGAAATAAATAAGCAGTTGTTATCCAAATATAATAAAACATTTTAATAAAATATCAATGTTTTTTTCTTGACCTACGAGGCGGAATAACTGCACAAATCTATAGGCGTAATATGATTCTAACTATCCGACGTACTTAGCAAGCTACAGGCGCACCTCCACATCGCCACTCAACCTCAGGATGCGAGGCTTTATCGCGGCCTTCCTCTAGAGCCGATTTTTTTTCGGGCTGATAGCCGCTGTTAGTCCTAGGGCCTTTACAGTTTCACCGGGTTGAGAGGTGAACGAGCGCTTATGGCGCTCAGTCGAGATCTCTATTAGTGGGTAACCAGCACAAGGGCTCCCAAGAGAGAGCCTCGGCTTTGGACCGTTACCTTGTTCCGCGAGAGCGTCTGACTCGAGGGTGCCTCGAGTCAGACGTCTGACAGAACCTCGGCCCGTTCAGTTGCTTCTGACTAAGAATTATCTACATTAATATCACTATTATTATTATTATCTGTACCACCACTTCGGAATGCGTGGGCGCTGGAGAAGAAGTGACGCAAGAAACTCCAGCAACGCTTCTATCTGTATTGACTGGAGAGAACTGGTCTGTGACATGGTAGTATCGCGAATAACCTTGTTTGGGACGCGGGTGAGTCTATGATTTAGTAGATAGTCATGGTTAGCTGACAAAGCAAGAGCCCATTCGCAGCCTACCTTTAAGGCCGCTTCCAGGGCTGCCCAACAGCCCGCCTCTAGGGCAGCAATCAAAAATAACTAACAAAATGAAAACTCTGTTAAATAATTTATAGTTCATAAAGAAAATGAATACCTAAAATAATTCATTTGATTGGTTAGAGTAGATAAAATAAATAGAGATAGTAGATAAAATACTAAAAAGCACAAAAGCAAAATTGAATAAATTAGTTAAGCTGGGTTAGGCTGAGTCTAGATATCCGGACACATATGAGCGTCTTCGACATGCTCAGATTATAAGCAAAAGAAGGTTTTGTGTGCGGTCTGGGTAACACATATCTGCATAATCGATAACAGGTACTACAGGAGTCTGAATGATGTATGTTCTTTATTTCAAGTGCAAAGAAATATTTCTTATTATATATAAATAAAGCCTTATGCGGCGGATTACTTATGTGAATTCCCCAATTCAAAATATTATCCATATGTTAGGCAAGATTTAAGATTTTTTACAGGGTTACTGGACGGTATTATAGTATTATCGAATAACGTAGCCAACATTCATGAGCTTCCCAGTATTGTCTGCCATTTTAGGAGATTATTAACAGGTACTCCAAAACGAGATGATGACTTTTATATAGTTTAAATTAAATTTCAACAAAGGGGAAGAGGAAACAAACCTACCGAAAGACCTACCTTTGCTATATAGATGACCTCAAATGATTCTATCGGAATGTGGTTGGGGACGGATACATGTGCTGTCCTCCGTGTTGAAAGGGGTAGAGTTAATAATTCCAAAGGCGTAGGTATACATCTGAGCCGAGACGCTACGATGCAAATGCCATGGCCTTTAAAACCGTAACCATCAAGTGTGCAGCCTCCGTAACTACTTTCTGACAAGATCGGGTGGGGTCTTCCATATGGACGTCGTAGCACTCCACTAATCTTAAGCAATGAGCAATCGCAGCGCCGGTATGCACAGGTGGATAAAGAAAGAGCTCCATAGAGCCCTATAAGAGTAGACCGTTGCCTTCTTTATGTTCACTTCTATTCTAGGTTAAGTGTACATTTCAGAAAAACTGAGTATTTGTGATTCACGGGCAGTAAGGTCAACAACCATAACAGATACATCCTAAGGCACGGCAATGTGTTAATTTGTTGGGCTTGCCACCGTCCTAGCGAATCCCGCAGTCTGATATCAGCGGTTTTTTTGTGCTTTCTGTCAAGGAGTATCTGCACAGACACAATCTAGTATCCAGGATTCGCCCCCTTAAGTGTGGTCTCTGGGTTTTTTTATAGATAAAAGGGAGCAAATGAGCGGTGGGAACACCGAGGTGCTCACCGATGCCCATGGACAACCACAACACCAGAGGAACTGCAGATTTGTTGCTGGCCTTTAACAAAGGAATGGGCTCGCTTCTTGAAGGACCCTAAGTCGTACTGGTTTGGAAAAACCGCCGAAGACAGACCGTCCACAAGGCAGCCGTGCTGGGCTAAAAATTCCGTGAGAAGCGCACAGTAGAGGAATGCCAGCCATCCACGCGGTGAGGATGGAATTTGGTGATCTGTCGTGTCGTCCGATGACGGAACTAGGTGGCAGGAATCGTTCCAAACAGCAAACACTTCAGAGCACTCCTCGTGCCGTATACGATAAAATATGTAGAGGGAACTGACGTCCCTCCGCAGGGCCAGAGAATCCAGCCGATCGGTGAGATGGAAGAAGCTGGTATTGGGTGCTCCAGCCCAGAGGTGGGAACAGTATACCATGTGGGCTGATTTTACTTTATTATAATCATTTACTTTATAGTTATTTATATACTTTTTCTCACCTGTTTCGCTGTTTATTACTCTTGAATAGAATTGTGTCCCAACCACCTTGAAAGAGCCCTAGCCAGTTCAAGGTCATAATTCTAAGTTAGTTATAGTTTTTATATGTCTCATTCTACGTAATAGCCAAATTATTTAAAAAATATATTTTAGATTAAATTTAACAATTTTTTTAACAATTCATTCTTATAATTCTGTATAATTTGTAATTTACTTTTTAGGAATGTTAGTTAGTAGTTTAAGTGGTTTCTTTTATTACGTTATAAGATAATTGTCTTGGTATTTGAACTTGAAAGGAATTATGTCTAGAAATTTAACAAAGAATTCGTTAAGCTCATTTACATGCGTGGGATTGTTTATTTTCTCATTTTATAATTTATGCTCGAAGTTACACTATTAGTGCTGTGCCTGATACAAATACTTGTTTGCTTGTTAAGTTCAAAAAAATCTATTGTTTTTTTTATTTATCTTAGGCTTATTTTTTTAGAGAATAGGAATAGAAAACTGTAGTAGTGAGACAAGAACTATTTTATGCTCGAAAAATTCAGGTAATGTACACTGTTAACTCTTGGCTTACTAGGTACTATTTATTTATTTATATATATCGAACTATTAACATAATTACAGGAATATAATACAAAAATAAACATGAGCATTAAAGTTACTAATAACATACAATTACACTTACAGGCGGCCACAGCATGCATTTAAAAACAATTTACGTACAATAACTTTAAATAATTAATAAATATTTAACATCTAAATTGTGGGAATATGATTGTCTTTAATTATTGGAAATAATACCTGAGGATATTATTGCATACTTTTTGTTTTGCACGAACTAGCTATAGCACGAATTATTTGGCTCGATCGGACATACTTTTACAGAATACCAGCGTAAAATAGTAACTTAGCGATACTGCATTTGTGTGCAATTGGGAGGACCCCAGGATCTCCTACAGTACTAACCGATGCGCCTTTGCACTGAACCTTAGGACGACCAAGAGCAAAAGCTCCCTACGCGGGTTCAATTTAATGAACTAACTCATTCCCCATCGCCTTCACATTCGCCTGCGATGGTGGCTTTTTGTGAATAAAAAGCCACCATCGCATTACAGGAAAAGGAAGGAGATAACTCAGCTCTTTTTCGATTCATCGGGGCTACCTACATCAATCGTCGATAAGAAATCCAAGTTATAAGAATTCACCCTTTGAGGGCTAAAATAAAGTGTCATAAGTCATAACTACTTAATATGTCTCCGGTTTCCTTCACTTGCTAGACATTACACAGACATTGCATCTTACGCCGGTATTCTATGACAGCTTGGTCTTTCCCCAATTGATCTATTGACGAGGTGACGTTGTATCGAACTATGGCCGGTAAAGACAAACAATGACTTCGCTCCTGTTCTGGTAATGAATACTCCAGATATGCTTTATATGCTTGCGCCGTAATTCGGTAACCTTCCAAGACTACCTGTATAGGAACACGTAAACAGGTCAATAGAACAACCGAAATGCAACATTATCATTATGAGAATTAGATTTGATTAACTCTTTCAGTCTTTCATTGTATACATGTAGTATGCATTATGCTTAGTAGAGTAGTAAATGTGGCTCACTACTGCGCTTGCGGTGTTTAAGAACCAAGATATGATGCTTCGAATTTGGAAACAAAATCAAAGATATAAATCTCTACAAAGAATCCGATCCTTACATTTTTACAAAGTAAACCGAACAAGCACACAGGTCTGCCATAAACACCCAAATCCATGCTCAATAAAGATTCAAGATGCACATAACTTGTGGACTGAGATGGAATTCCTTTACTTTTACATTTTCCATTTTTTATGATTTTTCATTTACATTTATCCGGAGACCCAGTTACTGCTATTTCGCGCCGATATTTAGTTTCCTCCACTGTCGAGCCGACTCAGGTAGGTTCGATAACACAAATTCAAACTATAAAGATCTTTATAACTTCAATATGTAGAAATTATTTAAAGTATAATATAATTTAGTTATTGTAATAACTTGTTTCCGTGTACATGTTGATGCAAGTGCAAGTCATAAGCTCCAGAGAGAAGTCTTCAGTGAGTCGGGTTAGTGACCCTAAACCGCAAAGAGTGCGGAAAAGTTAATGGGTTTTGGTTGATTAAGCTTTTTTGGAAACCGGATAGTTTTTGTTAATAAATACGGGATTAAAATTAACCGTTTAAATCCAAATTGCAAGGACGGCTTCTATAAGCGTACTCTACTCGCTATACTACTAGCACTGGAAATACAACGCGTGCGGTAGTATTACGAATGCTTTTAAGCAGTTCTTAAGTTGTAAGACATTTATTTAGACATCAAAGGGTGTTTGTAGTGTCTGCAATCTAATCACTGATTGACTAAACTACATAACAATAAGTTCAAACGCTACTTGCCTCGCGCTCGAATCATTGAATAGATACACAGCGGGTTCTACGCGGTAATGCGGCTATTTTGGTCCAACTATAAGCGGTAACAGTGGTGGAGCTAACGCTGCACTGCTGTTTCACTGTTCATCTGATGGTAAATGATTCATGAAGCACACGACACCGACATTCGTTTCACACATTCGTAAGGTCTCTGATCTCTTACACTCACGAGGTAAAACGATAAGCTTTAAGGTATCAATTTTAGTTCAACAGTGGTACAGTTTCTAGCTGCGGAATGAATGGGTCTGCTCGACTGTGGCAGGACCACGCCCTCACAGAATACCAGTGTAAAATAGCAGCATAGTGCTGCTGTCTTTCGTATGGTGAGTGTAGGGATCCGGTGACCTTTACTACTGGTGACGAGGCATTCCATCTCAGTCCTCAAGGGTGCAAAGCATCTGCATTATGATTCCGAGTCAAAGGTGAATGTAGATGTCATGGACCGCAGGAATTACTTACTATCAGGAGAACTGTGTCCTCGTTTGTTACTCTCAGTGTAATAAAAAAAGAAAAACGGAAGGCCGTCGTATCTGAAATAAATTCGATAAAAATCTGTTTACATATAAATACCAATAAATTTCTCCCAACAAAGATTCAGGACACATTGTCACCCCTGCGGACTAACATGGAATACCTTGTTACCTGTAACCGGTTCTCCAGATCACAACACAAATGGAATTGCTGTGTTTTCGCTATGCTACTATTTTACGCTGGTATTATGTGAAGACGTGCTCCTTCCCCATTAGAGCCGACCCATTCATGCTGCAGCTTAAAATGTTGATCAGGGAGACATCGTCACGTCACACATCACGGGAGCTCGTAGTCAGTGTACCTGGCTATTGGATCGTCTAGGGTACGGTATATACGGTATATTTGTGTATGCAATTGGTTGGTTTTCGGGTTTAATGTGTTTGTATCTCTTCCTGCATTACTTTGGATAAGGAAAACCTACGACTTATGTTCTTCAACACTATTACTAAAGACATCTATAGCATGCGTAGTAGATGTCATTTCGCAACAACAAGATAATGGTGCTGGAAATATTACTGAGATACAGATGCCTCTTGTATGTGTGGCGTTCGGATTTCCGAACGAAACTTTCGAACTGCGGACACTGGTGATACGGATGTGCGGTTAAAAAGAATAAAAATAGTGCAAGGTTTTTGGCAGACAGATTTGATTAATTCTATTACAGAGTTTTTGCTCCTGTGGAATTTCCTTAGAACGATAGCAGAAATTAACAAAATCAAAAAGAAAGAAACACATTGTTTTGTTCATCACCATCCTACCAACCATAAAATGGTGACCCCGACGTGATCGCTGAGAGGCAATAAATACGCAAATTTTTATCCCCTGGAGCCTGTTACGTGTCTTTGGTGTTCGCATCGCCCGTCAAGCTGCCTACTTCAATTCAAATATTAAGCTATCTTCTGCATGTGCATCATCCAGATATCAAGAACGAAACATTAATCTCAAGTAACTTGCTTATTGTATTATCGCAGCATTTATAAGATTAATTAAGTGACATATCTACATTTTTGCCGTTTAATTTGATAATTGAAGACAAACATTTTTACTAAAAAAAAATAAGAAGAAGAAAAAGTATTATTATTGTTGCTACCTCAAAATAAATGTTTTAATGTGGTTTATTCACAAAGCTAACAAATCTATAAAATTAACTCTTAACAAATTTCACCTTGAAAAGGTAACACTACTTAGAGAAAGGATACTATTGGATGATGAAAATCTTTTGATGTCCAAATCGAACCCGTCGTTAATAATAATTTATAAGATCTCGGCTTGAATAAGCCAGTGTAGTTTCGAATCCTTTTTATGAAAAGTATTGTAATAAATTAGAACTTGTACAACGTCAATATCTCCAAATAATGTAGTGTAAATGCTTTCGTAAACAAATACCTTAAAATATGATTTTAGACAAATTTTCATTTATGTCATTAAAATCATAAAGATCGCTTTTGGATCAAATGTTTCTTTATAATATTAATAATAAAATAAAAATTTAAAATTAGATTATGATTGCATTAATCTTTTTAATAAATTAAACATTCATATTTCTACTGGCTCAAAACGTGACGTTCCCGGGTGCTATTAAGAACAAGTGTTGGAGAACGAGTTCCTTTCATGAAGTCCTACAATAAATACTTTAATCATTTTAAAATTTTGGCTACATTATGTGTAAAGTTTAAAAGATGTGTGATTCGAGAATCTCGTTTTACTCTAAGTATTGTGTATTACTCTAGGTTATTGTTATCCGCGTAATTTTTGTTTTTATGAGTATATATTTATTAATATTCTTTGATTTTTCCTATATAACTTTTGGTGTTAAATGCACATCAAAGTGATTTATACTTTTGCAAACTTGAATTACTTTGTAATACATTCTGTGCTCAACGGTGTTGGTTGTACAATTAATTTTTTTGTTATTTTTTCGTGTTGCTAATCTTTACTATTACTCTTTACAATTGGTTGTTGAGGCAAATAAATAAAAAAAAACAAAATATCTTGGGCAGTATCCTATAGTCTGTAGTTTCACTTAGATTGCTATTTTAAGATCGTCGTAAAATGTATATTTATATTATATTTATCAGCAATTTACAATTTGTCACAATTATTAAACAAAACGAGTTATCTGCATTTCCCTACGTTCAAGCCATTTGAAGTATAATCCTATTAGTATTGATATTTTTACTTACCCATTTACCGCCGTCGTAAGACGTAACGATATTAGCCCGCTTATTCAAAGAAATACAGGGAGGTATTGTTGAGTTCAAAGAAATAATAATAATAATTTATATACGACTACAAGGATTTATATAAAACAAACTTGATCTATTTTGAGATTAAGTTAGTCTAGCTTCAGAAACAATTTATTGCATTATTACCACCACTAAAGATTAGTCCACTATTAGGATGTAGTATAGTAGTGAACTATACTAAGAATCTTAAAGTTACTCCACTTCACTTAAAAATCAATTGTAGCTAGATAGCTCTCGAGCTATTTATAAAGGTTTTTTACCATCAGGTGAACGGTTTGCTTGTTTTTTACTATTAGTTTTATAAACCGTAGTTACATACAAAATAAACTATATTTGAAGAAAATCTATCATGGATCAAGTGCAGATTGGTTCTTAATAAGCTCATCACCAAATAAAGGACACCTAAGCCGTTATTTGCGCTGATATTCAGTGAAGGATATTAACGAAATTCATGCCGTGTTTATATTTTAGCCTCAAACTATGCAAATTACTAACTGAGATCGATTACGATGTTGCGGAAATAGGATCTGAAGACAAAAAGGGTATTAAAGTAAACGTATGATAACGTAAAACTTGTGAAAAGTTTTTATATATACGCCGTATCAATCCATCATCTAGCTACATTTAAATTGAAATTTCAGATCATGGAGTGCAACAACAGAAACAAGATGGCCGAATATGTCAGTTGCCGGTATGAATCAGTGAAAATAAAAATATCATCTTGCTGCGTTAGAAATTTAGTGTTCTGCACCGGGGATAATTTTGCCTTGACTTTTTTGACTTGTCTGTTTAAGCAAATAATATTATTTTTGTTACTTTTTAATTTATACTTTTTACTAACATGAAATTACCCTAATAATCTAAGTATTAATATAATAATATAAGCATTTCCAGTTATTCAGAGATTTCCCAGATATAAATGCTAAGAGTCTTCAAAAATCAAAGGATGCCTTAATTTTTGACAAATTCACGTATTTCCACTACCATTATTTCTCCTGAATATTTAATAAGACTTACTAAACTTACTAAATACAATCCTCATAAATGATAATAAAACCGATCCGAATAAACAAGCCGAGTACTGGACGCGTCTGGGCTATTTAAACTCTTTGTGTCGCAACGCAAAAACGCAAAAAATAATATTTCTCAATTATAATTTTTCTCTCCGTAAACGATGAATTTAATAGAAGAGATGAGACTTAATAATTTTATTATAAATTTTGCGCGTCCCTTCTTTCATAAAAAACGAGCTCCGCCCCGCTGTTCCATTATGCCGCATTTGAGATTACTATGCCCACGCAGTAATAATTATTAATTTAGTACTTATGTAAACTCGTAACCTCAAAGCTTTAAATAATCTGATACATTTATTGTAAATATTTGTTTGTTTAACAATTAAACTACTGAACAAATTGCGATGAAAGTTGGCAAATAACAGAAAAAATGATCTGGAATAACAGATGCTGGATTTTTGATGACTAATAATTTTATAGGACATTGTGTTAACGTTTATCCAATATTTTGGTCAGCGCCAACTTTATTTTTTATTACTTTTTAAATAATGCCACTAAATATATAGGATAAATTTTACGTTTATAAAATCTCTCAGACTGAAATGATTTTTGGGATTTGAGGATTGATAGTTTCATGAATGTTGGATTGGAATTGACTCTTTATAGCATGTCCTCAGCGACTCTTATGCGCTACTTTTCTCTTATCTAACTCTTTGTTTTGGATATAATTCAGGTTTTTTGGGACTGGTCGAGCGGCAACATGTGCCATACCCAAGTGATTATTTAAAATGGTACGGATCGACTCGTGAGACTCAGAAAGTTCGGCGGCTATCTCTCTCAAACTTGAATGAGGTATTTCAGTCATTATTTCCTTCACTTTTGCGATGTTAACTTCAGTTACAGACGTTGATGGCCTACCAGAGCGAGGTTAATCTCCTATCGCATCTCGACCGCTTTTGAACGTGGTACAAATCCCACTCATAAGCACGTCTTTTTGATAAAGTCGATTTACTGTAACATTTTCTGTAACTCCGAAAACGAAATTCCATTGGTGATGCAAAATTTAAACCAAAATCTTTGTTCGATGTTTTTATCCAACATGAAATTCGTAATACACACTAGATATGATATTACTAAAAACAGCACTGTATTTAATCTAAATAACAGATGTAACTCAAACTGCGCGCCAAAATGGAAAACAGTTATGCCAATCTAACAACAACAAAAAAAACAAAATATTGAATTTGCAACCTTAGACAAATCATCCATTCCCGACACTTTTTTGACTGAATATATAATACGTCATATGTAATGGTGATGATAATGTCCTCCTGGTCGATTTTGACAGCGATATCTTCTAGTTATTGCCAAATGCAATCAACTGCGCAGATTATTTTACAGCGATATCTTCTGGTTATTGCCAGATGCAATCAACTGCGCAGATTATTTTTATAGTGCCGTAAGCATTTGTGCAAACACAGTGGCACTCACTAGTGGTGCTAATCCCTATTCCGTTATAATGCAAAGGCTTAAATATAATAGCTAGCTATATTGAATTCCAGACTTTTTTAGATATACTGATGTTTTATTTCAAAACTTTCATTTAATTGAATAAAAAAAATTGGTCAACTGACGACAATAACAACGCTAAGTACTACGGTATTTGGCTACTTTGAATATACTCGAATTAATTTAAAAATATTTGGATTTTGAACTAAAAACTTTCTTTGAAAATTTCTTATCAAAATAAAATAAAGCCTATTTATCTACAAACTAACGATATGCAGCTTTATATCAGTGAAAGATTTTTCCGGTTTAGTAGTTTCAGAGAATACCCCCTGTAAACAGACAGACAGCGTCTGAAAATATTTTGGACCCACGTAGCTTTGAACAACACAATGGTTAATACAAGGAATCACCATATTCACGAAATACGAAACACATCAAAAACTTTTGTTTCTAGCCATAACGATTGGGGTAAGTGATATAATAGTTAAACAATGGGTTCCGAATAAACTCAATTTTAAAATAAAGCCCTCCCTGTGTTAAAATGTGCATTAAAAAATGTAGACAACGAGCATACACTTCTAAGACGTTAGCTATATCTAATTATGAATATCGATTTTCAGCGCCGATACTATGCAGTTCTCAACGGTGAGTATAAAAGGGCCAGGCAACGCTGCTGAAGACGAGTAGCCTCCGTAACACAGCTTCGGCATTCCAGCCAGAGATTGGTTATAGCACTTTAAAGACTGGAGTAGTTCGTATATCGATTTTCTTCAGTATTTTTGTTCTTAACCATCTCAGGCTCACATTCCCTTCCCTTTTTTGTAAGTCGAGTAGAAAAGGACATGACAGTTTTTTTTAAATATTAAAACGAAAACAAATAATAATCTTCATTAATCCATTGAAATAAATTCATAGTCATTCAAATTGTTTAAATCTTAGTTTATTTTTTTCTGCTTTTCTCGAATTACAGATATCCGTATTAAAGCAATCAAAACACAATGACGATTGCAAACCTTAACCTGGAACTAGGAGCAGCTTCTTTAGAAACATGGGGGGGCCAGGCAGCAGCATTCGGTTCCAACCAAACCGTCGTCGACAAAGTCTCCCCGGACATGATGCATCTTGTCGACCCGCACTGGTAAGATTATATTTCTTGTAACCTTGTCATGTTTTTTATTACAATAGCCATGATCGCTCTCGATAAGGAGTCATAATATAAAATCTACTATTTTATGCTTACAATTTGGAAAGCATATTCCAGTCAAACTGACCTATTTGTGTTACAGTTATTTCACAACTGCTGCTGACGGTCACCTATGTAATCTATAGATACCTATATAGTCACTTATGACTAAAATATTGTACCATGTGATTTTAATAAAAAAAATTGTCTATATAATAGTGTTTCGTCCTGGATACATTATATTTGGTAGATGCCGTATTACTAATATAATTAATAATAATAGTAAATACCTATATTGACTTTTTCAAAAAAATTTATGTCTCACAAAATTTTTTTTTCGTATTTTTCGCTCAAAATCACGATTAGCCACAACATAACATACATTTAAATGTTTCGATTTTTACCAATACATTTAAGAGCAGTTGCTAGCCCATAATATTTCTTAAAAGTATTGCACGTATTTACTCGTAGCCACTATGTTACCTTTTCTTTATTCACAATATTTTTTTAAGAACCTTTGAATGGATTTCAGGTACCAATTTCCACCTATGAACCCCATGTGGCACGGCTTATTGGGATTCACGATCGGCGTTTTGGGTTTAATATCAATCACGGGTAATGGAATGGTCGTTTATATTTTCACAACCACAAAGGTATATATACTTTTATATTATTATACTTATACTTGAGATTATTTATAGTTATAGTGTTCGTGTGCAGTGGTTTAATTGTTTATATAATGCATATCTAACTTACAGAGTCTCAAAACGCCATCAAACTTGCTAGTGGTCAATCTGGCTTTCTCCGACTTCCTGATGATGCTTTGTATGTCACCACCGATGCTTGTTAACTGTTATTATGAGACATGGGTGTTTGGTTCGTATTCAAATATATAATTCTAAAGTTAAAAATTAATTACAACATCTGAAGGAAATTTCTTATACTAAATTGCAGGTCCGTTAGCTTGTGAACTGTACGCATGCGTTGGTTCTCTATTTGGTTGTATCTCGATATGGACAATGACTATGATAGCCTTTGACCGATACAATGTTATCGTGAAAGGTATCGCCGCTAAACCATTGACTATTAATGGAGCCTTACTACGTATTCTTGGAATTTGGCTGTTCGCTCTTGTATGGACTGTTGCGCCTATGTTTGGATGGAACAGGTAATAAATAAAATAAATAAAACATTTGATGTTATAGTAAGTGCTAATTTACATTGATAACTTGAATATATTGTTGACAGGTACGTGCCCGAGGGTAACATGACCGCATGTGGAACTGACTACTTAAGCAAGAGTTGGGTCAGCCGTAGCTACATCCTTGTTTACTCCATTTTTGTATATTATACGCCCCTGTTGCTTATTATCTATTCTTACTTCTTCATCGTACAGGCAAGTACATTTTATATCACAATAAAAAGTATTTCATGATAGTACTGAGATTTTAATAATTTTATGATATTGATACTCTTTAGGCTGTGGCAGCTCACGAGAGGGCAATGAGAGAACAAGCTAAGAAGATGAACGTGGCATCACTGCGATCATCCGAAGCCGCGAACACAAGTGCTGAATGTAAACTAGCCAAGGTATAGCTTTTTTAACCTATTTATTCTATATCTGAAAATCTCAAATAGAAAGGTTTTCTAAAGAATATTAAATATTATAAAATATACGTGTAATTTCTTCTGTATTAGGTTGCACTTATGACCATTTCACTATGGTTCATGGCGTGGACACCTTATTTGATCATTAACTACACGGGAGTGTTCGAGAGCGCCCCGATCAGCCCCCTTGCCACCATTTGGGGCTCGGTGTTCGCGAAGGCCAACGCAGTCTACAATCCTATTGTGTATGGCATTAGGTAAGTATGCGTTATCATGTAGAAATTATTAAATATAAATATAGTGTTTAATAAATTATTTACCAAAATTAAATTAAATTTTTTTTAAAAAAAAAAAAAAAAGTGTTTGGAAACTAGCTAAATTAAATTATTTAGCTAGTTTCCAAACACTTTCAAAAAGTTAACGTGCGTAGAAAATAAGTTATAACACGACGAAACTACAAGAATAGCACATATTTATAAGTAAATAAATTCTTATATTACTTTTTCTTATATTATATCGTTCCATAATATCATATAAACATGATGACAATTTGTAAAATTTCAGCCATCCCAAATATCGAGCTGCCCTCTATCAGAAGTTCCCCTCACTAGCGTGCCAACCATCGCCAGAGGAAACCAATTCTGTTGCCTCTGGAGCTACGACCACCTGCGAGGAAAAACCATCCGCTTGAGCCTTTCTCCAAGAGATTGATGGACAACCAAGAAAGACCGACCGCTGCTGCTTCACGGATTTGAATCTGCCAAAACAATACGTTATTTATTATTTTTATACAAAAACATTTACTAATGTACAAAACAGAAACTTGAATATAGCGCGAACTGAGTGCAAAATATTCACGCTTACGTAATAAAATTTATTTAATGCATTGAAACATCATGAACACAAATATCCTGCATATTTTGAGTTCACGCTTAAATATGACAAGTTGGATGTTGCACACAATTGCTATATTTTTGTTTCTATGCATAGGCTGACGATAGAAAAATACCAAAAAAAATTAAACAATACATTTTTCGTTTGGCCACTCCTGTAACCTAAGAGACTGCTCCTTTTAGTTAATAAGTACGACAGATAACTTCGATGAAACAAGCTGTGTATAACGGACAAATGAAACTAATAAACAGCACGATGGTTACAAAACTTGAAACCTGTTTCTCATTTAACCCCTATTTAGTAATAGTAGTAAGTAAAGTAAAACTTATAAATGCACATTAGTATGTGATTTAGTTATAGAAGTTATATTATTTATATATATATATATATATATATATATATATATATATATATATATATATATATATATATACATACGCAAACACGTTACTTAGTTAAAAACTTAATTTAAAAATCAAATCAATGCTCAGATTTGCTATAAAAGAAACTAGGTTCAATCAAAATTTAAACACAAACTAAAATTTTGATTTTTAAAATATAATTTACAGTGTCTTCAATATATAGTCTAAACCTATCACATAGTTCCGACGAACACGGTTGCTAAATTTCCCTACAGTGAAAACATAATTGTAAAGTTTTGCAAAATCAACTTTACAATTTTAATGCAAGGTCAAATACTTTTAATAGATAATATATGTATATATCTATAAATTTCAAATAGCATTATTCCACTTGTTGCCACTCGATTTTTCACCTCATATAAGCATTTTGTAAATTTCAAAAACTAAATAAGAACTAACTTCTTAACATTTGACTTTATTTTTCATTTGAATCACAATGAGTAAAAAAATAAGCTTATTTTTGACAATATTTGCAAAATATAATCTTGAAAATATTATAAATATATATTTTGGTATTATATGTTGAACCTCGGTAAGTTAGCGCCCGAAGAATCATTTGTGGAATAAAGTAGTTCTTAGTATCGGTAAAGGACAACGCCTCACAGAATACTAGTGTGAAATAAAACTGAAAACTGAAAGTGGGGCATTCCATCTGGGTCCGTACTCACCACTCATGAGTGAATGCGATGATCTTTGTTGATGATGGATGTGGCAGTTTGTAGGTTGTCGTCACGCTTACGAAGCCGAACTGTGTGCACGTTTTTCACCCTTAATACAAAGTTAAAAAAAGTAAAAAAATACATAAGTAGAAAAATGTTTGTACACTAACTTACTACCAATTCGAAAGAGCTTAAACGAATCATTCACCACTAAGCTCATTATCAGGGCGTATTCTATAATTACTTATCTTTCATATCATACATTGAAATGGGTGTGGTAATTATCTTAACGTTATCGAACAGCATGAATGGCTCGGCGGGACCAGGTCAAGAACAGTTTCTCAGGTAAAACAGCGTTAAATGGCATTGCAACGCAACATTTTGCTCTGGCGAGTGTATTGACCTGGATATCCAGTTACGATTGGACTAAAAATCGAATATTTTTTATATTACATATTATTTTTATATTAAATAATTTTTATATAATTTTTATTATTGTAATTCTCCCTTGTCTCCGACAATACAATACTGACTACTAAATGAATTGCAATACGCAATTGATATTTATATACAACATTAAATACAGGATAATCTAAGATGATTTCTTAAAAAAGTATATCTTATACTTAACACACATGAAGTAAAATATTTATATTTCCCAAAAATTAATATTACTCTTTTTTATTAAATAAAATATAACAAACCGATATAAAATCTTAGAGAAGAAACAACTCAAGTTATCCCAACAGTAATGGAATACAATTCAAATCATTCTGATATTTGTAATGATTTTAACGATTTTTTTCTCATGGGACATTTTTAACAACAAACCGTCTTCGAGATCTGCACTTGGCTGCGTTACCTTGTTTTTTGGTTCGTCTCGTACCTTATTCAACTTTATCCAAGTCGAGCAGATTCTATTCAAACTATACCAGAATTATAACGACAAATTTTTGACAAAGGATTTGTTTTGTAACTCACTGATAACATTTAAAAGTTTACTGCTGATTATCACCTTTGACAATCCGTTGGTTTTGAGATCACATTTTGGCATAACATTCAAAACATTACTAAAATGTAAAGGTTAGGGTTCTTCAGTTGTAGACATAAGATCAATATATACGTTACGCCTTTAAGGTTTGGGAGCAATTTCTCAACAGATTGGCAGAATCATCTCAATATTAAATGATTATGTATCTATATATATATATATATATATATATATATATATATATATATATATATATATATATATATGTATTTCTATATATATCATATCATATATACGTATGTATATTTTTATTTGTTATATATGTATTTTATAATTACGCATATATTGTTTGTTTATATAATATAATAGTATAGTTCTTTAAGCATACACCTACCTCATTTCATCTCCCTAAGATTGACTGGCAGAGAATGCCTAAGGCATTAATTCCGCCTTTATACATACTACTGTATTAAATAAATAAATATAAATTTCCAAATTTATATGACGAATATTTTTCTATTATATTATTAAATAAATGCAAAATAAATACAATGCACATATGGAAATAAATGTACGACAATTGATATTAATAGCTGCCGTAAAAAATAAAGTAAAATTTTGTATAGTACACTGCGACTATTCGGCAATTACGTTATCATAGAAAGATTTTTTGTCATAACATAAATAGGTACATAAATTTTGCTGTCGTGACGCTTTGCAGTCTCAAAATGATAGATTCATTTTTCGACGTTTGTCGTTACTAAGCAACCACAACGTAAACAAATGACAACTACCGTGAAATAAGACTGAATATTACGATAATATTTTAACTGCTAACAAAATGGCCTGTAAGACGTCGTTTGAGCTTCACCACAACTTTCCTAAGATTGCAGAAGAGTCTGGTTTTACATTTAACACACATAAACCCAGAGTTCGCATAGAGTGGAATAAAATCCGTTAGTATAAAGTTTTGATCATATAGTGAGTGTTGTATTGTGGTGACAATGTTTATTTTTTAGATTTTTACTTATTCATATTTGTATAGAAAATTATAGATTGAATTAATCCCAACATCGTAAAAACAACTATCCTCACACTTGATATAAAGTAAAGCATTTTATTTCAGGATTGATTGATATAGAAACATTGATGCGGGATCGAAAATTTATACTTATTGAGCAGCACCTGAACGATGTAAGATTATTGATAGATTAACTAATTTATAATTTTGCTGTCTAATCTTGTCTCAATCACATGTCACGTGACCTCCGGATTGAACTTAAAGCTAAAATTTGGTACGTGAAGGTTTAAGGTACTACTTTATTACCTCTTCATCCATTGAAAGAAGAATTTAATTTTCCTAGAATTTCTGTAACCTCTTAGGAACTCGACAAGTCATGACAAAAAAAGACACAGTTGCAAAATAAACCTTCCGTTCCTCGTTAAATTAAATTATTATTTAGACTTTATTATTAGGGGATTTCTTGCTCCCCACCCGTTTCACGATATTATCATACATCGTCTCTCTTTCTCTTTTCTCTCGCTGGACGATCGTGATAGTTGACTGATTTTGCATTAAGCATTGTATATAATTAAATTACAAAAAGGTTCAAATATAACAAGTATCCTATATCTCTCATATTATTTGGGTTATATTTCTTGTTTAGATTTTGGATTGCGTTTTGGAATCAGAATTCGATGTACGGATCTTAGATGAGGGGGTGTTGAAAATATTCCGTTTAGCTCAACTGACTGTTGAGTACCAACAATTTTGCCGACATTACCTTGACCGAAGTGTCTACGTTTTACGGGAAGAAATAACTGCCCTTGCTCAGGTAAGTTACGATTTCATACACCAAATTTTATTTTATTAACACACGTCAAACGTTCTATTGCACAAAATTACACAGTAAGCTCACAGGGATTATTTATTATAGCAGTCTCTGGCGCGTCTCCTATGAGTAGGGTATCCAGCTGTCAATTTTTACGGTTCAAGTAGACAAAGGCGTCTCTACCCAAAATCCTAATTTACGACATAAAATTAAAAAAGAAATTAGAAAACTAAAGGTGACCTAACAAAAAAATTGTTGACTTTAAAGGACTCCACGAATACCTTGAATTGTTGTACCTACTATAAAAAAATCTTAGATGGGATGCTAGATTTGCAGAGTTTAATCACGATATTATACAGGTGTCTCTTTTTAACCAACTTCAAAACTTATATTCTGGACTGTATCACAAAAAAAAACTAAATATATCTAAATAAAAAGCGAATCTATATTAAATATAAAAATAACAATAACATTGCAATAATTTGTTTGTAATAGTTTCAATATGGTACGGACTTATTAAACCTTGGGAAGGTTATGATTTGTTCCAAACGAACCGAATCTTATAGATACTTCTCAAGACGTTTTAGCACTAAGAATACTAAATGCCATTTATGTATATGATATATTCAACGTTTATTCGATTTTTAAATGTTTGCATTTGTGCTTACTTTAACAATAATGAAGTCTTTTTTTATTAGAACTATATACATTTATATATATATATATATATATATATATATATACATATATCAATCCAAGTAGGCTCCATCTCCCATAAAAACTAGTTTAGAGTTGGCTATTTGCCAAAACACGTATTTTAAATTTTATTTTGTAGGCATGCAGGTTGCCTAACATTTTTTTATTTATCTAGCGAGTAAATACATCTTACCATAGCAATTAGCACATTTTAATTATTTGCATACTAAGAACACTGGCCACTATTTCACTCACAATTATTTATTTATTTCTCTTAGTATATAATTATTGTAAATGGTCGAATGAATATTTGCTTTTCATGCATACGGTTATTATTTATATTTCAGGAACTTGACTATGTAAGAAAAACAATAAGAGAAAAAGACGAAGAAATAAGAAAATATAAACGAAAAACTAAACATAATTTTCTGGGTCAAATTCCAAATGGTAATGATAACATTGCTAATATGATTTTACAAACACTAACAAACAGAGGCGATATATTTCCAAATACGACCAAAGTCGATAATATTCATTACAACAAATGTACTTATTGTGATAAATTTTTTATGAATCAACTATATTTGAAAAGTCATATATCACGTAGACATAGCAGTGTGGCAGAGATACCGCAAAAAGATCTAGAACGAGATGTAGTGCAACAAGTTGATAATGAACAATCAAAACTTCAAAATGAAATCACGGAACTCAAAACAAAATTAAAAGAAATGGAAGTTTTTATTAAAATAGGCAACGTGCAAAACAACTCTCGTTTGAATCTCGAAACAAATAATATGAAAACAGATAGTATGCCACCGAAGGAAGATAGGGCTGAAATTAACAAAAATAACACGAGTAAGTGCCCAGAAAAACAAATGAATGACGCTGAAGTATCTACTTATGGTGACGATTATATATTAGAAAAACTAGAAGAATGGAAAAAGGAAGAACATGAAAAATATAATACAGAAATCAGTCTGTTGAGAACACAAATAACAAGCATTATAGAATTTAACAAAGATGCAGAGAGGATAAAATCAATGCAAAATGATAATAAAATGATGGAACAACTTCATGAAACAATAAAAGAACAAAGCGCAGAAATATCTTCATTGAAAGAGGACTTACTTAATTCGGTAATGTGATTTGTTTAATATAATGTTATTAATACTAATTTTAATATATTACTATCTATAATAGTGGTATCTTATTGGAAGATATCAGACCACAAATATTAAATTAGTATCAGCTAAAATACCCATCTATGCTTTTTTTAGGTTGTTCTGCGAGATTTTTTTTTCTGTTCTTTAGTCGACATTTTTCTTTTCATCCTTTGATGTAAACATTTTTATTAAATGATCCGTAATGTGTAGAAAAAGTTTAATACAAGAAAATATCACGCAATTGATGATCGATTATATAGAAAATCATAAAATGTCGTTTGAAAGAAAAAAAAGATTGACTCGTAATCATTTTCTATTTATTATAAAATAAACTAACTTTACAATCCACACATGTTCAATATACTTATTTTTAGAGACTTAGATCAAACATTGAAGAAATAGATAGGAAGAAAGAGATTGAAGCACAAATTGCCTTTTGGACAGAACAGGCTGAAGTTCAATCCAAAGAACATAAGTTGTTGCTTCAAAAATTGGACATAGTGGCAAAAGAAGCTCAGGAATCACGCGAGAATGCCGAATTGGAAAAGAAACGTGCTGTACAATTGCAACTTTTGTTAGAACAAAATATAAATAATGAAACGACTACAAGTAACCATGACACAGATGGAAGAACCAGGGTTTGTAAACATTTTCTATTTTTTTTATAAAATTGGATGAAAAAGGGATGACAAACAAGCATACAGTTCACCAAATGGTATGTGATTATACGTTGCCCCACCCCTGGGAAATGAGATGGAACGTCTTGTTATGCGTAATTGGAATCCTGAATTTCTCGCCGGTATACTACGAGGGCCTGGTGCTTCTCCGGATGAACCGTTCCGTTCATGCTGTAACATGGCTTAACCGAACTTGATTTTTTAATTTTATTAACGATATTTCTACTAAAATATTATGAAATCAATAACCAACACCACCATTATGATTTCTTTTCAGGATTTACAACAAAGCGTAAAACCCAATGAAAATTTAGTAGAGACAAATATAAAATCTCCTAAAAAGAGAAATCCTGTACCTGATCGAAAAACTCTAGAGAAACTGCACCGTAGAGCCCAAGAACTGCTTAATCAATCTATTACCTCTTCTGATGTTTCTTGTACAAGTGACAATAAAAACCATGTACCAATTAAGAAAAAAAAGAAACCGAATAATAAAGTTAGGAAAAAGAAAAAAATAAGCGCGGAAGACGTTAAAAACGTAATTATCTAGAGGATGACAGCATGAAAAAGGTTAACCAAAACATATTGCAACTACATACAAACGTAGATACTCAAGAATTAAGAAAAAATAAATCGCCATCGAAAAAAAGCAACGGATCTGTACCTAATTACGGAAGGTATGGAAAAGATAATAGAAAGTTACAGCACGTACATATATATAAAATAAAGATCCCATTGTTGGGCATAGGCCTTCTCTCTAAAGAGTTACTCTCTAGTGTCATAGTCACTTCGATCCACTGAAATTTGATAGACTTCGAAAGTCTCCGATATGTTTTTTTTGTGTCTTAGACATTTAGGTTTCCTCACGATGGTTTCCTTTACACAATCACGGGGTAAAGCAGCATTTAAAATTAGTAATTAACAATTGTATTACGGCGGGCACCGAACTCGGTTTGCTCATTTACCTTTAATTAATAGCGAGCTATAATTTAATGCTTTATGATATTAATTCCTCTTGTATTCTAGCCCTTTAAAAGTTGTTAGAGCTAAATTAACCGAAGAAGTCAATCAACGCCTTGTGTCACTCGGAGTCGATCCATTAAAAAAAAGCCTTCCTCGAGATATTTATCAAAGACACCGATTACAACTTCAAGAGAACAGTGAAATAAAAATGAAGGTGCAAATATTTTTTATTTATTCTACATTATGTAACTATATATATATATATATATATATATATATATATATATAATTTTATATATATATATATATACACAGTAAGCTTGACGGTAAAAGGAGTGATCTTTTAGCGTTTGTATAAAAACTAAAAAGATAAATAATGCAACGCTTAGTTATTATTCACTTGATCTCTAACTCTTATCACTAATAAAAAATAAACGAATCAAACTCAAGGATTGTGTAATAATAAAACACAAGACGAACTTTTCAGAAAAATCCTGCTCACGAAAGTGTTAAACACTCCATTATGTCCTACTTGGATAATAAAGCTGCAATCACGAAAAACGAAACATTGCATATAGATGAATATGTGTCTCTAAATAGAACTTCGAAACCATTCAGCATTACCTCTGTTATATCGAATGTGAAATCAAAAGCTTTGTCCTTAGTTAAGGCGAATGAAGTCTTTAAAAAAGAAAACAGAGGCGGATATGAAACTGTCACGAAAAAAGCGTTATCGCTACTTAAAACTCCACCTGAATCCGCAACCTCTAGTCCAAAAATTACGAAACAAAATTATGATAAACAATTTCGCGCCACAAAAGAAATAACAAGGGACCAACAAAAGTATGGAAAATATGATAACAGTACATTAAAAAACAGTTACATCGGTAAAATGCAAAAAGTTTCTGAAACGAGTAACGGTTCTGATACAGATACAACAGGAAGTTTCCAATCGAGTGAAAGGGAAATGTCAACGGAAAAGTCTACTCAGAATAAAATAAAATCTTCAAATCAGCGCCCGACGCGGAGTAATATTCATGAACCCAATATCCAAAAACAATCAGAAGTTAAAGAAAATAAACCAGTACAAATAAAACATATAACTGATGTTTTAGAGAAAACTGACATCAATACACAAAAGTGTAACATGAAACTGGAAAATAATGAAGACAGCAGTGATGATAATGTAGTATCAACAACAGAACATGAATTAAGAAATGCTGTTTCAGATGAAAACGTTTATACACAAAAGCAAACGAAGGGACTACTAAAAAGTGCTTCATCATTGTCTTCGTTATATAAAAAGAAAGTTTTATTTGATATGGATGCTATACAAATGAAATCTTTCAGCCCATCCTCCTCACAAAGTGTTGCTGATAAAGGTGGAAAGGACGATAAATATGATTTAGGAACGATAAATATTGACACAGAAGAATGGGACATATCTAGGTATGTCAGAAATTTGTGCTCAGTTTTCATTTAAAGGTTTCTATGGATTTATCTTCCTTTAGTTTGGGTTATTAAAGTAAAGTGCTGTTCTCAAGTAGCCATTCAGTACAGTTCTATGACTAAAACATACCTGTTTACCTCACATTCATTACTATATTAAGCTCCAACTTTCTATACTAAACAATTACGTGAGTAATAAATTCCTAGTCAGGTCATAAGTTCTGTCACAAACACTTAATTTATTAAAGTTTGTGTAAATTAAAATTGTTTTAAAGTTTTTCAATATGGTCGCCCTGATTTTGAATACAGGCCCTCAACCTCCGTGGCCAGTCGTCGATCACAGAGCGCAACACGCTCATGTCTTTATCAGCCAGTGCTTTCATCATCAAGGGCTTCGAGGGCAACCTTCATCTAGTACGGTTTTCTCCTCCAAATGCAGCATGCAATTCATATTTTGTAATCCAACGGGTTTAAGTCAATTCGTTGTGCCTGATAATGTCGATTCCATAGATGAACAGCCAGTACAGAACAGTTTCGCGTGTTTATTGCCCGATGAGCTGGCGTTGAAACTTGATGACCCAGTGACGGTTTTCGCACATTGTTTGTGAAAACATGTTCGATATTCATTTTGACGCCCTAAAAAGAAGCCTTGGTTTTACAAATGCTCATTAAGAAAATGCACTGTTTTTAGTATCGACAAAAAACAGGGCTTTTTCTTAATACTGCTATAATATTAATTAATATTAAGCTGTCTGGGACTCCACTAGTCTTGAATCTTCATTTAGCACTCTGTAATAGTAATGCATAACCCCAACTGAAGGGCTAACATTTTTTGCTTGCGGACGGGAGTACTATGGATTCACTTCCTTTTATAGTCTTCGAAGCTCGAAACTACTAAATTATTTGACAGTACGATAACCAAATCTCAAAGTTATTTTTAAATTTTGCAGAAGTTTATAATTCTCGGTTAGCGCGTGAACCGGTGGTGAAGCGCTAACGCGAATCTATGTTCCTTTTTGTTTAACCGGAACAAAATATTTTTAATTTAAAAATGGCGTAAAAGTTCCTAAAGGAAAATCCATCCAAACATTTCTGGGCAGTATTCGAAATTTATATTAAGTACTGTACACTGGATGTAAAATGTTAGAATCATTCAACACATCTCGTATTGTACCTTACAATATATATAACTTTGAAAATTAACAATTCTGTATTTTCTTGATGATGGGAAAAGCAATTTAAAATTACAGGTCTAAAAGGTCGACTATTCAAACTGATATCCCAATTTCTCATCAATGTACAGATGATAAAGATGAAGAGAATAATATTAAGTTTCATTTTTTCTTACAGCATTGAAAACGAGCCTATAAGAAATGAGAAAACAATAAAAATTAACTCCCGTACCAGTCCCAAAATTGCCGAATTAAAGAAAAGTATAGAATCGCAACTTACACGACGAAATCAAACTCTTTGTACCACTCCAGTTGGAGGAGTCGATGTCTTAAAAGGTCCGATAACAAAAGCTAGCCTGGGCGGAAGCAATACTAGCTTGGGAAGTTCAATTCTAGACGAATCTAATAGTGTTTTACATCAAATTCAAACTGCCTTCATAAAACCGAAAAACATTACAGAAAAAGACGACAGTGAAATTGACATTTCAGAATTAATTGTAGGTGGTAATGATAACACTAAGCGTAAATATTTTTAATAAAATTTTACCTAATTTGTTGTTTCTATTATAAGTACCAGAAAATTGACAGAAACGAATCTTGGCCTTGCCGGTATAATTTATGTATTTATACGCATACGGTTTAAGCATTAGTGCATACAGACAGCAGTTCGATAACCTACAAGCCTCAATTTTTTTTATTGTATTAATATATAAATAAAAATACCACATTATCTGCCAGTCGTCTGCAGGCAACTCAGGGCGTGACGAAAACTATTTTAAAATTAAAGTAAAAATTAACAAAATTAAAGAAAAAAAAACTTCAAAAATACAATATATCCTAGACCAGAGGTTCCCAGACTTTTATTCTCGTAGACCACTTTCAAAATTTTGCTGATTCAGGTGGAACCCCTGCGGCTACATTTCTACCATATTCCCAAAACTCGAAAAAAATGCGAAAATTACATCTTACTATGGAAATTTACGTTGCGGCTGAGTTCCAACCACGAATTAATAGTTTTCGACGGCGTTTTGCAAGTCTCGACACGTTGTATTTAATATGGAATATGCAAATTTTTACAAATAACAGTCGCTGAGCTCCTTAAAATATTATCTGCCTACATTGATAGGTGAAGTCAGTTTCGATATTGAAGAACATTTTAGTTCTTCAATATCAAAAGCAAATAAATTTATCATGGACCCCTGCTTACGAATTGTGAACCCCCATATTTTTGTCACGCCAACGTAGTCCCCCGTCGACTCTCCCGAACCTTTGGGAACTAAGGTCCTAGACCAATACTTCAAAGAAAAGAATTCAGTCAGTTTCGATATTGAAGAATTATCAAGTCTGATAAATAAAAAATAATAAAAAACTTGCAATCTTGATGTGTATGCAATTGGTGTTCTTTAAAAACGGTGAGAGATCTCCGATACCCATGCCATACCTATGAAGTACATACATTCACGGCAGGGAAATAGCAGATGTGCAATAAAAATGTACCGATGTGTAGTGGTAGGGATGTAAACGAGCACGTTTAGTTGTTGTGGCATACCGTGCGTACAGCAGTATGTACAGTAAACCACACTCGCCACTGGGATAAACCGAGTCTTCTTGCCCCAACCCTTGTAGAGATTGTAGGATCTCTCCGAATCAAATTTAGTATTTCTTCATCTTCTTCAGGAGAATTAACACGGAGTCTGCATGAATCACTTCTTCGCACTGCAAAACGGTCGCTTTCACAGACCCGTCGATATGTCCTCGAAAACATTTCAACATTTGGTACACACCGATCAGGAAAACGTAACATGTACACTTTGTGCTACTGCAGCGTCGCCGTTGCACAATCCGAAATTGAACAGTATGTCTGCGTATGTCTGTCTGTCTGATGTTTGGACTAACTGATCCCAGACCACTGAAAGTTCGACAAGCTATTATTATTTTATTACAGCTTTTTGACAGTTGTTAATTAATCTAGAAGTTTTATGATAACTTTATATATAATTTCATATTTCGCTAATGAACAAATTAAGATAATTCCGTAATTTCTAAGCAACATTTCAATCATTTTTTTTCGAGTCTTTGTTTATTTACCTAAGATGTGTTTTTTTCCGTACAATGTGGTTTAGGCTACAAAATAACTGTGTTTGCTAGCTTATTGTGGTTTTGAATGAGTCTGGACGTTTGCCCATCAGAAAATATGAAAATAATATTTTTAACCCTTATAATTTACTACTAGGGTACATTTTAACGAGTTTTTATTTAAAATTCTTAAATTACTTTGAAATAACCAAGTTTCGGGCACTATATTCTATGACCAAATTTGCTTTTTTACTCTACTTTACCCCTTGCAAGGATTGCATCATATTTCCTGTCACCCTGTATAAATCCCACTGTTGGCCATGGGCCTCCTCACTTACTGTTAAAACTAGCTAGTTAAAGCTCACTATAGTCGATGCATTTTAAACTGGGTCGTAGGGCAATAATTGTCACCGACAGTAGGAATGTGCACGCAATGCAACCCGTTATCGATACTTAGCTATCTACGCACGCACGCGGGTTCAATGAGTCATCGTGACCTTCTGATTCTTCCTGATTAGCACTCTGACCTGATTGGTCGTTACGAGTAAGGGTTGTTTCCATATCAGCCAATATAACCCCATCGAACTCATCTGTTGTTTTGTTTGTCAGTAGTTGTTGCAAAAAATCATACATTGAACATTGCTGATGTTGAAATTCTTCTCCACAACGCTATTGATAATGTTACTCAAGAAGACTGTGCCAAATGTGTGAGGCTTGCCAAGGAGCCAAGGATAAGGACTTAAGGAAAACTATTTTAAGAGATCAAGCACCATCTTTGAAAATTAATCTACAGTAAAATACAGGTAGAAGATTTTTTAAGAACTAAGAAATATCCCTTTTCACGGCCACATTACGATCTATAGTTTCTATATGATTACGTCGAAACAAACATTTTATTTTAGAAATTAAATACTTTTATTTTCAGATAGCGAAAAATTATTCCTATTAATACCTAACATAATTTAGCATGTCGACCGTACCTGTCCCTTTATCGATATGCACACCTCTACAATTCTTACCCACATCACTGCACCTCAAGACATGCAAGTGCGAGCGAGACAGACAGATAAATATGATTTATGACAAAGCTTCAGCAGTTCATAATGCGTCAACTATTGGATAAGCATTATTATGGATAAAAAACAAACAAGCTAATTTGGGATTTAGAATTTTTATAATGCGTAAAAATACATTTAAGTCTCCTTCTTCGTGTCGGTTTTGCCACCACGAATTATTCCGGTTCTGCGCGCAGCAATAAGACCGACCTTGCGACCGGCCGATGTTCCTCTCTTGACTGTGGACGCCTTACCTACAAAGGAATAAAATTGTTAGTCATCAGAATATCCTACTACTACATTTAAATATAGTAGTGTATTATTAACACCAGCCCCAGTCTGGACTCACACTTAAATGGTAACTACTAAAGGTGCAAATGATACTAGCAGAATTTCCATTTTTGAATCTAATGCATACAAAACATGTTTTCATTATGTAGTCCAAGTGAAATGGGTAAATATATATATAAATATATATATATAAATATATATATATAAATATATATACATATATATAAATATATATATATATATATATTTTAATTGTAATAAGAATTTAAACATACCAATATGTTGGTGGTTACCACCACCGTGGGGATGTTCAACTGGGTTCATGCTCACACCACGCACATATGGCCAGCAGTTACGCTTAACCTTATATTTATGGTATGCACGACCAGCCTTCAGGATGGGTTTGTCAATACGTCCACCTCCAGCAACAATGCCTAGAAAAAAGAAGATTTTGCATTAAAATATTGTCTTTTAAATATTATATATATCAATACTAAATATATGTTCAGAAAGAGCCTCTGTGTAATCATGGCAATCAGAGTAGGTAAGTGAAAAGTCATCACTATTGTGCTATTATATTTTTATATACAATGAGGTGACAGGGCAGTTATCCCAATAAATAATACCATATGTTTAAATAAACAATTTAATAATTACATAAGGGATATGTGATTAATGGGATAAAAATGATATTTTACTCATGTATGTTTTTTATACTATTTAAACTTATTATTTTAATCAAAAGATGAAAGTACAATATTTTTGGTTGATATAATAGTTTATTTTTTTATTTCAACAGTCATATCAACTAATATTAACTAAATGCTTTATCATTTAAAGGGAGAACTTTGTTGCCACATTGTATTTATAAGATGAATAAGTAACTAAGTAAGGCCTTAACCTCTTAATGAAGATTTACTTACCAACCATGCCCCTATTGCTTGAGGGTAAGACTTTTTTTGCTCCAGAAGGAAGTTTTACTCTGGTACGTTTGGCATCAGGATTGTGACCAATAACAGTAGCAAAGTTTCCTGAAGCACGTGCAAGCCGACCCCTGTCACCCATCTTCTCTTCCAAGTTGCAAACAATTGTACCTTCAGGCATAGCCCCTACGGGCATTACATTTCCTGAAACACAAGTATTGAATATAAATAAATACCCATAAATTTACAAAATAATAAGGAACAATGAGAATTCATTAGTAAGAAAATAATAAATTTAGAATCTTTATAGTGATCCCTTAAAAGAATATATCTTTTTAAGGAATCACTACTTGATATCCTAAAATATCCCTGTACAAATTAGCAAAATGACTAAATAGATCTTTAAGAACTCAAAGCAATAAAAACTAATTCTAGGTGGCCAAAACATTTTAATTTTCAACAATAGAGAATCCATATCATTAATATGAATTAATAATATATATTTTATAATAAGAAAAATCAGGTGAAAGATTAAAATTTTTAGTAAAAATACATAAAAATAATGTCTAAAACAAAAAACTAATCCAAATAAAATGATGTGAGCAGATTTTCATCATTTATTTGTTTTTAAAAAAAAATGAGGTATCTACCTCAGTGTTGTCTTTCATATACATTAGAATTTTTATCGAATTTGATCAAATTAAATCGAAGTCCTTTTTCCTTATGTTTGTTTATAGAGGCTAGTGTATAAAAGGGTTGTACACTACAAAATATTTTTTATTTTTTTCTTTAATATGAACCTTAGTCACAAATGTGGAAACAAAAATGAACATTTGTTATTTATCAAAATAAGGTTTAATGATGTATTCATTGACATTCCATTTTAAAGGTCGACCAGTCTTATAACATATGTTCTAATTAAAAATAGGCCCTTATTTGATATTGTTTATTCATTTGTTTATTTTTTTTAGCTGTGACTGAATAAAACACTATTACTATACAAATACAAACAAGTTACTACAATGCTGGTCTTAAACAAAAAATCCAGAATGTGCCAGAGAGCTTCCAATTCTAGGTATTTTAATTAACTCCTATAATTGATATCTGGGGACTATAACAACACTGGTTGCTCACCATGTGTGCAATAATAATGAGCAATTATCAGTTACACCATAATAAAGTAGTAGAGATAAGACTTTTGAATTAATAATATCTGTAAAGTATAGAGAACTAAATTTGGCAATGGTTTTGTTTTGTACCAAAAAAACATTTTTTTTGGTTTCAATTGAACATTTGACAGCAACAGAAACGCATGATCACCTCCTACCTGGAATTGTACCAAGAAATAAAAATAGGAAAGTAAACAGAAAGATTTGCAGACAGTGCTAAAAGAAAAATACACAGACAGAAATTACTCAGGAAAATGTTTTAAACATCATCAAACAACTAATTGTACAATTACTTATATTTATGTTTTCTTTATGTTATGTATACTACTTTATTACCTTTAGACATATTACGAAAAATTTATTTCACTTTTATATTGTTTTCCATTATTCAAATTTTTTTTTTTTCACTTTCTATTGTTTAAAAATTTTATACATCTATTTTTTAATAAATGTTTATCAATTTTAATGATATATAGTTGAATCTGGATTGATAGGTGAGAGTTCAAGGGACTGCAATCTATTTTTGCTAATGGTGATTTCTCACTAACCCGAGTTTCTAGATTATAGAGGTACAGATATGGCCATTATCGCTCAAAAGGTAAATATGATACAAATTTAGTAAACAACTGACAAGTATTCAAAAAACTTGGTCATCTTCTCTTGTGTATTTAAAATTTCTTGCTTCTTTGGAGTAATGTCTACTTTTGTATCCAAAGTCTGAGATTGGTTGGCTTCATCTTTACTGTAATTTATGTCATCACATGTTGTCACAAAATTCTGCACAATATCATCAGTATATTTTCCGGCAGTAGCCAGGTTGTTATATCAACTTATATGAAATCTTTAATGGTTGGCATTAACACATCACCAGTAGATTCATGACTTAGAATCTTGGCCTATTTCTCAGTACTAGGTCAAGCTTGTAACATCATTCTCTGGTTTTAAAGAAATTCTTATTAATCTGTGCTAATACAAAATCTAGCTTTCTTGAAACAGTTTTTGACAATAACATCACTCATTGTGAACCATGCTCTCCTTTCAAATTTCATGACTAGAAGTTTGCAATATGATGGATACTGTTTGCTTTTGTGGTACATAAGAGTATGTTGAAAACTTTCTCTGTGGTAAAAGTATTGAATCTGTGTATGATAACCTTGATGTAAAAGTTGAAGTTTACTGGTGGTATTTGCAGGCAAAAACATGATGGTATGTCTATTTGGGCATTACAATTGATAATGAAAGCAGGATTTTTGGGTTTTTACAGTAATCAAGTTTTTTTAATTAAAAATGATATAAAGTGTATAATATATAGAAAAGGGTATATAGAACATAAGTATATAGAATAAAACCCAAAATTGAACCACTGAACACACTCCACTCTAATATGTTGCTAACATATAAAACACCCATTCATAGCACAAACTTTTTTGTTTTTCTTAGTTTCATGTTTCAAATTTACTAAGATTCAAGAAATATTATGATAATAGTTTTAAGAGGAAAACATCATTAATTAATTTATCCTATAATGAAAAGCATGTTAATGTTGCTTGACTTACCAACTTCTAGTGTAGCTTTCTTTCCACAATATACAAATTGCCCGGTGTATAGACCTTCAGGGGCAATAAAAAGTTCCTTACGTGTCTTGAACTTGTAGGGATCTCTAAAGTGAACGACAGCTAGCGGTGCCCCTCTACCAGGATCGTGGATGATATCCTACAACATAAATCGTTTCAAATTTATTTGGAGTAATCAGATAAAAAACGGGAATTGACCCATATCACTTGTGAGCACCTTCACTACGCCTTTTATGTAGCCATGACGTTCAGCATAATCTAGAGAGCGGAGTTTGGGAGCTCCTTTCCTTTTCTTCGTGTGTGATACGAAGACCGAACCGGCGCCTTTACGTTGAGCACGAATCACACGACCCATTGTCAGGTCTCGTCAGCCCTCACTAAAATATAACGATATTTAGACTAAATAAAGGCCAAAAGGTCAAGTTTGTAACAATGTAACTAATTTGGTAATGTTTCTTAATAAAAATTGATATAGCACATTAAGATCACGATGGATAAAAAATGCAATAGAATAGTTACGTACGTTTACACAGAGGCACACTTTTGAAAGAACTTTTAAGTTCCAAACCACAGACAATGTTGCCATTTCCAAAATATGGTGGACGGCCCAAGTTACGGCGCGCGAATCAGGAAAAAACACCGTTTAATCTGGGTATTCCACTGCCAATAACACAAGCATTTTACTAATGCACATATTCATTTTTATTATTAAAACTAGAATAATAGACCATCATAATTTTTGTAATGATAAGAACATTGTACAGGAATACCTAAAAATGTACCTTATTACTTCTCATTTTTGTACATTCTGATTATATCTTATATATCTTTTCGGTATATCAGGATCGTAAATTGAACACAGTTGTGCCCGTGCCTGTCGGTAGATTGGTGTATAACAAGATACTCTTGTATACAGCGGGTTATTAGTTCGTTTGCTGCGATTTTTATCTTAGCAATCCGAGTAAGCACGACAGTTATTGCAGCAGTTGTTTATGTACATTATATTTATTTTTAGTATTTATTATATAAAGTGGGAAATGTAACTTACTCAATCGAAAGTACCTGATGAGGTAGTAAGTAAAATTAATTGAACATACACATGATTTCCTCTATCAAACATTGAAACCAATTAAATGACAGCATTTTGATCACGATTATGGCTCTATAGGATTAGATATCTTTGTCTTCCTAGCACGAGAGAATATTACAACAAAAAGATATGCAAATCTTAATACGTACATTGTTTCCATTTGTTGCAAATTGAATTATCAATAATCTTTATAAAGTCTTCCGTTTAATAGTTGAATTAGTAACTCCCTCTTCCAGTTTAGACCTCAGGTCACAATGTATCAACATGATGATTCCTCCAAGATTAACATATGGGTTGCAGGCATCTCCATTTATTTAAATAGACTGTTACTATTTACTCAAAACGCTTAAAGAGATCTTATAGAGATACCGTGCCTTTTATTTTTTTTATATTTTTTTCGGGCTGATGGCCGCTGTTAGCCCGAGGGCTTTTACGGTTTCGTCTTTCGTTTTGAGGTAACCGAGCGCTTATGGCGCTCAGTCGAGTCCTCTATTAGTGGGTAACCGGCACGAGGGCTCCCAAGACGGAGCCACGGCTTGGACCGTTACCCTGTTTCGCGAGAGCGTCCTACTCGCTGCCCGAGAGGGCCGAGCCTCGGCTCGGTCAGTTGTTTCTGACTAAGAATTATCTACATTAATATCACTATTATTATTATTGGCTATCTGTACCACCACTTCGGAATGCTTGGGCGGAACGCTTCTATCTGTATCGACTGGAGAGAACCGGCCTGTGATAAAGAATTAATATTATATAATTCTTTAATGCTCACCATCAAAGTTTATTTTATAAATAATTAATTAATAATCTTATATATTTACATCTCTTTAATAATGTAAGAAGAAAATAACCCGACCAGCCGGCACCAGAATTACTTTTTCTATTTATGATGAAATGTTAGGATAGCTGCCTCGTAAAAAATTAATGTTTTATTCAGTTCTCGTTCCGTGTCTTTTTTTATGTAGTTTTCGTGCCCTCCGCTCACGGGCTGCTGCAATGCCGATTGAAGGCACTATAGCTGTAATGTGAAAAGAAGCATTACTTTTACTTATAACTCTAAGATATAATATAACTTATTATCTTTAATTCGAGTTAGAGATTTCTTTCGGCTTAAGCCGCTTAAGTCTATCAGTTGTACATAGTACATATAACTTGGCTTTTTCGTAGAATGCAACGTAATAAGTCGAAATCACGAAAAGATGGTAAAATTATACAAAATTTCGATCACAAAATTAAACATATGATGGCTTACAACTAAAACCATATTTTTCTAAAGGTCATTTTACATTACCAACACTAAATGATCTATAGCTATGTGCAATAAACACTTGCGTATATTGTATATTTATTAATAGTACTTGTGTTTTGGTCACGTTGCAAGCGGCGTGGACGACTTCTGATTCTGAATAATAACTCTCTGAAAATATAAATATATCTATAATATATACTGTCTGTTACTTTGGAGTTTACCTTTTCTGTTTACCATCTGGACATTGTGTGTAGATTTATATGTTCTGGAAACTGCTAAGATGTATGTGTATGAAAACAAGTGAATTGTGATAGTTATTTATGAAGAATGTAATGTGTAATCCAAAAGACATCTAGGTATCTTTTAAGAGCATTTGTGTTTTGAGTGACGTAAACTGACATTAAACTACAAACTTATTACATTGGCTCAATAAAGAAAGATTCGGTATCTATTTTTATGGAGAAACATATTGCTCATTACGTTTTTGTATTCAACCATATTTAAGAAAATGTCTTCATGTCTCCAATCTTGAATTTCTAATATTATTATAATATAAATTTTTAAGGTAAGTTATATCATTAAAACGTTAATGTACAATGCAACAAATTCGTAAAAAATACATACACTTATTTTGTTTATACATATTACATGTCTAATCTTAATTTATCAGAGGACAGTGAAACCACAATTATATATTAATATATTGTAGATAGAAATTATTTCAAAATATAGTCAATGTTAAAACAAAAAATAAAAAAAACTTGCAATGCAATTAATATTTGCATAAGCAAGATCATTTTTTAATATTTTTTTGGTGGTAATAAAATGGTATTATTATATTGAGGAAAATTTTTTGACCAACTATTCAATAAAGTAAATATAGTCATTTAAAGACCAACCAGATGGGAATCCCTCTTCAGGGGAGTCCAAATGGTGGAGGGTTAGGGTGTAAAACCTGTGCATACTATACAAATGGTGTCAAGGAGCACTGCCATCTGCATTTGAGCCCATAGCTGCCAGACCTAGCTAGTAATTTTGGTTGATTTTGGGGTGCTAATCCCACAAGTCAGTCACCTCTTGTGCCACCAGCCAGGACCAGATACTTTGTCTTTCGACTGTTACAAGGTTTTCATCATATGGGATGGATGATGTCTATTAAAAATATTCTTGACTGTGCCTGGTTCATGAACACAATGTCAGGCTTATTCACAGAAATAGTTGTGCCAATGATGATGGGTTGGTCCCAATAGAGTATTGGGGCTGGCTCTGTTATTTTCGAGCATGGTTTCCACTATGTACTTATAATAAGGCAATCTCTGATCCACAAGCCAATATTTCATACCAAGTTCCAGGTGCAGGACTCCGGCTACTAGGTTTTGTCTATGCCGATATTCAGAGTTAGAAAACTCCAAACACCCAGAGATAACAAGATGAACCATGTTGATAGTGCCATATTTCACCATGTATATCTGATAGTTGTTGTTCTTCATAACCTGGTCCTGTATTGCATAGACAAATCCTTGGTTTCCCCCAAAAAGCTCACTGAAGCATAACCAGTGAAGGGAGGCAACTGTGTCTACAAACAGCTTATGAAGAGCCTTGTTGTCCCTCCCATGGAGCTACTTCTCTTCCTATACGGTATCTTGGTCAGAGACAATCTGTACACCCGGATTGTACTATAGTGTGTTGACATGCAACAACTTCAATATACTAATACCCCATCTCGTCAGTTAGGAGTTTCGGAGGCTGTACACTTTTAAGTTGTGTATGGTTACGGCACTTAAAGACCATGGCCTCCATGCCTTTGCGGTAAGTACAGCCTCAATACTGACAATTTCAGATGATGAACCTCTGGGATGCCATAAGATGTGCTTCTTTGTCCAAGGGGTCTAGTTCAATTTGAATCTACTTGAAAAATTCAAATTAATCCTGATTCTTTGGATGGATGAGTCCAAATTTTAGAGAGAGTTTTTTATTCTTTTAATATTATAAATGTATTATTATTATTAATATTGAATTAAGTGGTGGTCACATAATTGAAGAAACTCAAAAGCTATTTTGCAACTGAGCTTTTTGATTATTTATTTTTATTTTTAATACAATAGGGACTTGCAATAATATTTAAATCATTTATGTAGACATTGTGAGATTAATATAAGAAATATTTTCAATAAAGTTGAGACATCCTACATTTTTATTCAGTTTAACTATATTTCAAGCTATATGAATTGAACAAAGGTATGGTCAACTAATTGACAAAAACACATTAACTAGGAAACTTAGAAAAAAAAATGTAATTAATAATAAAATCATGTTTATTATGACCGTTTGTAGAAATTTTTAGATAGTATGTAAAGTTATTAATATTTTTTTGCATGTCTTTTAGTAGCAATAATAGCTTGACAGACAGACAGATATTAATTTGTTGCTCCCTAAAAGCCATATAAAGTTGATGAATATTAGTGGTATGTTTTGTGGGCTACCATTATCTTAACATGCAGACGGGTAATATGTTTTGTCCTTGTCAACTTGAGTAAATTCCTACGCCTATCCACCCCTGCGGGGCAAGGATGGGCTATGTCGGACTCGCACAGACTTAAACCCCATGGTGTTTCTCCATCATAGCGTATGCGGTGCGATCCCCGCTTCGCAGTCGCGGAGGATAAGGAGATACACTACCCTCCCTCCGCGACTCCCTCTCGGATGCAGAGGGTGGGGGCGACGATTCGTGGTACCGGTCTTGACAGTCCCCGCACCTCCACTCGGGGATGGCGCCCGACTCCGTTTCGGCGGCTAATGGTGCGGAAGACGGCCTCGCTCCATCCGCTACCCGCAGCTCACCGACACGCATCCGAGGCGAGCTCAGCTCTTGCTCTCCCGGAACGGCCTCTTCGGGCCGGCCTTAGATCTGCTTAGGCCGGCCGTTTGGGTTTCTCTTAGCTTCACCGTGGCTAACTCCAAACCACGGTTACTAAGCCCCCCGCCACGATAAGGCGTGAACCCTTTGGGGGGGTTTTTCTCCCTGCCTCAACCAGTTACTATTCAACTAAATTTAAAAATTATTAGTCATTATAGACTATGATTAGCTTGGTAATTATTTGTTGTCAATTCTATCAATTACGCTATACCCGTAAATGTCAAATCTATATAATATGTACTTTATTTAAGGTGAATTAGCGATGTCGACGCCTGCTAAGACTGTGCCCGCAACCAGCACGCGCCAGCAAGCCCCGGAAAGACTTGCCTCCGCGTACTCCGTACCCCCTCAGTCTGGTACCGCCAAGCACATGGTGCACTGGTTCCGCAAGGGACTACGCCTCCATGACAATCCGGCGTTGCGTGCGGGACTTGTCGACGCTGTCACGTTTCGATGTGTTTTTATCATCGACCCTTGGTTCGCTAGCTCATCTAATGTTGGCATTAATAAATGGAGGTAAGTTAAATTGTTTTTTAGCTGCTTACATGAGTTAGAAATACTCATAATATATTCTCTAAAGAGGATAGGGTATTAATGGATCGACCTTCACGCGGTCTAGTGCGGACTGGTGGACTTTACACGTCTTTGAAATATTTTTTAATTTACTATATTTTTATTGTAATGAGGGTTACTAATGAGCTCACAGTTCACCTGATGTTAAGTAATCCCTACAGCCCATAACGTCCACACTAATCTTCGATAAGGAATGATAATGCAAACTCAGATACGGGCCGTATCAGGACCTTTATGGAAGACCAGTCTCATGACCTACGGATCCTTTCCCGCACCACTCAAAACACAGCAGTGTTATGGTACTATTTTAAGCTGGTATTCTGTTGGGGCGTGGTCCTGGTCGAGCCAATGAATCATTTATGTCACAACTAGAAAAATACAAACTGCAGTTTGCTACTCTACCACTGACAACTTATCTTTTTTTAAATCATTCTTTTTTTCCATTTATATCTCAAACTAGTTTCCTGACGATGTTTTCCTTCATCGCAATGCATGTGGCATTCATTCATCACTTACGATCACAATTAACAATTTCATTGGTGTAAGCACCGTCGTCGGTTACACCTAAAGAATAAAACGTCAGTAGGCCGCTACACTTTAATATATTAAAGTTATTCATTTATATTCTCTTCATATATTTTAATCTCAGGGTATAAACAAGATTAAAATGTGTGGTACTTTTAATGGGATAACTGTAGTTTAATATTTAATTTGTCAGGTTCCTTCTGCAATGTCTGGAAGACTTAGACTTTAGTTTACGGAAGCTAAATTCTCGTCTATTTGTGGTGCGTGGACAACCGGCTGATTGTTTACCAAAGTTATTTCGTGAGTGGGGCATCACATCGCTAAGCTTTGAGGAGGATCCCGAGCCTTATGGCCGAGTTCGGGACTACAACATTATATCAAAATGTCACGAAGTTGGTATCAACGTCATTTCGCGGGCTTCACACACTCTCTATAAATTGGACAAGTAAGTTTTAAAGTTTTTACAAGGTTTATATAAATCGTTTACGGCGGTTATCAGAGATTACCGTTTCAACCCTAGTTTATCTTTTTCGCCTGCTACGTCCATACATGTTCGCATGCATCATCCTTGATTGCGTGTTTAAGAAGGTGTCTATTTTTGTATATCATTTATCTACGAAGTCCTCAATCTTTTTTTGTTTGCCCCACTTCACTAAGGCTTACCATGTTGCAGAGGAGACATGTCCTCAAACGGTCCCCTTTTAGCCGCTATAATGCGACAGACAGGTATCCCCTGTTGATCATACCTGAGCCCAACTCTGTAACCACGGGATCAGGGGGATTGGTGTTATAAACATAACCTAACTCCAACCAATTCATACAAAATGCTAGCGTAACATATATATCACGAGAGTTCCATACTTAGTATTTAAAAGCGACAACTCACCTAGAAATTGATTTTTCGTTTAATATACGTGTGGCTTAAGATGTGTTTTAAGAGTAACAATGATTAATCATTCTGATCAAAATCCGATATGTTATTCGACTAGCTTAGAAGATTGTAGAAGCGTCGCTGGAGTTTCTTGCGCCACTTCTTCTCCAGCGCCCACGTATTCCGAAGTGGTGGTACAGATAGCTAATAATTATAGCGATATTAATTTAGATAATCCTTAGTCAGAAGCATTTGACCTAGCCACCTTCTCGGGCACCCTCGAGTCAGACACTCTCGCGAAACAGGGTGACGGTCCAAGCCGAGGTTCCCTCGCGGGAGCCCTTATGCAGGTTACCCATTAATAGAGGTCCCAACTGAGAGCCATAAGCGCTCAGTCACCTTTCGATGCTGTAAACTGTAAAAGCCTTCGGGCTAATAGCAGCCATCCGCCCGAAGAAAAAGTAAAAACAATTGAAAGATATGAATAAAAGTAACAAAGGTTAATAACTGCGGTTACAACAAACTTTTTGATTATATTTAGATTTTACATTCGAAAACTAAAATGAAAACTAAATGTTATATTTATGAAATAAATTGACTAAAAACTTTTATCATTGAATTTATAACGACAAATGAATCCGACCATTTAGACATCGCGGTGGTTCTGAGATGTAAAATAAACTAGTGCGTTTAAAATGATTACATTGCGCACGTTTAACCATTCATGAGACAATCGCTTACATTATGAAACTTGTTGGTTTATATATTATACTTCAAACTGATCTGAATCAATCAGATTTTTATTAAGTTATTAACATTGTTAGTATAGTTATACAATTCCATCTGCATTTATCTTGCAAATTATGTGTGAACCTGGAAAAAAGCAACCAGCGTATTTCAAGGATGTTCCTACCCTGGTAAACAAACCAAACCTCGTTTTATAGTTTGTCTGTCTTCGTGGTAGAAATTTAAACGCTAATATTTTTGTATATGTAAAATAAGTAAAATGAAGGTATCATCTCTTGCAATATTGTTTATCTCTTTAAGAGACTTTATGAAGGCGAACACCTGGACGGAATTGGCTCCGGGAGTTTCAAAACTCAGGCTGGGATGTTTTCTCTCCCGTCTCTTCTTTAATATCTATACGGAATACATAATGCGGATAGTTTTAGAAAAATGGGACAAAGGTGTTTAAATTGGAGGTTGGTTGATATCAAACCTGAGATATGCAGATTTGATATCAATTGTCTCTAGCACTCTTCTTACAATGTCAAATGTCACAAGCAGACAGAACGGTTTCTTTTGCTTCTGGAAACAACCAGTTCCCACTTTGGCCTTACCATAAACAGTGATAAAACCAAAATGACGGTGGTGGATCGTAAGACTAACAATCGACCTGATTTACGTGAAATAGTTGATGGCGAAGTTGTCCAGAGTTACATCTACCTGGGATCCACAATCACAAATACTGGAAGTTGCGAAGAAGTGATGTGTGACGCTGTGCCATGACACGATCAGCTGTGGAAAAGCTCACGAAGATATGGAAAGATCGCCGCATAACTTAAAACACCAAGGTGCGCATAATGAGACGCTTAATATTTCCTATATATTCCTGTATGTAGTAGAAACATGGACGAATTTTAAAAGACATCGTAACAAGGTTGACGCCCTTGAGATGTGTTGCTGGAGGTGCTTGCTGAGGATAAAATGGATTGCTCGCCGCACTAACATTTCCATTCTGAAAGAGCTTAACATCAAACAAAGGCTTTCGTCGATTGTGCAAGTGCGAATCTTCACAATATTTGGGCATATCATCCGCAACGAAAGCTCCTTGGAACGTTTAGTAGTACAAGGAAGAGTATAAGGTCAACGTTCTCGCGGCCGATCACCCACAAGATGGACAGACCTTATTAAGTCGTCTACGAAGTGTTCCCTTTCTGAATGAACACGCAGTGCCATGAAAAGAGAGAGATGGAGAAGTTTTGCAAAAGCTGTAACCAACGTTCCAGACGATCCATGACTACGACCACTCCGCCGGGAGTGTACAACTAAGAAGAAGAAGAAGTCATCCACAAACCTGTACTATCCTAGTAATATTTACTGGTGTAAGTGTTTTTTTTTACTTTGAATTACTCTACTTAAGGCAACATGTAAGGAATGGCTTTGTTTAGCATAATAATAAGTTGAGATGGTGACAGTAATAATGGAAACATGCAAAAAATATTTTGGGTTCCCACTCCGGTAGACTCTTGGATTAAATAAAAACAAATTAAAATTGTCCTGTATGTACATTTTTTGACAGGATTATAGAGCGCAATGGTGGTAAAGCTCCTCTCACCTATCACCAGTTCCAAGCGCTCATTGCTGGCATGCCGGCACCGCTACCTGCTGAATCCACGATCTCTATGGACGCGCTCAACGGGGCTATCACACCCATCTCTACCAACCACGACGATCGCTTCGGAGTACCCACTCTCGAGGAATTGGGTCTGTTTTAACCGTAATATATTATACTCCGTACCGTAATATATTAGGCTACTACTTGGGAGCCCTTGTGCTGGTTACCCACTAATAGAGGTCTCGTCTGAGCGCCATAAGCGCTCGGTCGCCCCTCAACCCGGCGAAACTGTAAAAGCCCTCGGGGTAACAGCGGCCATCAGCCCGAAAAAAAAATAGATGAATGTAAATCATTAAAATATTAAAAAAATCCAACTAATTATATATACTACATAAAATCAGAAAAATAAAAATCACTTTTTCTTTTGTTTTAATAATGGGATATTTCTTAAAAAATATGATTGTTTATTTTTTTACTGATTCATGATAATTTTCGTCTTATAGGGCATTACTTGGTTATGTCAATCGTCAAATAACAAATCTTTTGTCGAAAACACATTGGCCTTCTCGGCAATGTTTCCCCCTATAAGGTGGAACGATTATATCAATAGTCAAATATTTGTTAGCGAAAGCTCTGACGGTCTCATTCTCTCATTCCCGACATTGTTTTCCTTAGTCCGATCTGATAAGTCCGATACGATTATGTTGGAAAAAGGTTCGGATACAATGTTGGTGACAGCTATAACTACGAAGATAATGAGACCCCTAGAAGATAGGTCATAGGCGTTTTTAGGTTAACCAGAATTTGTGATTTTTAATATTTTGTAACAAACGCAGAAATATTATGTCAAAATTATACACATAAATATAATACATAACTTGCGTACATAAATGAATGAATAGTGATTAGACTAACGTATTTGAGATAGATATGTCTTATTTCTTTCTTTTGCTATATCTTACTTCTTATAAATTGCAGGATTTGATACGGAATGTATTAAGCCTTCAGTTTGGATTGGCGGTGAAACTGAAGCTATAATAAGATTGGAAAGACATTTAGAGCGCAAAGCTTGGGTCGCTACCTTCGGAAGGCCAAAAATGACGCCGCAATCCCTCTTGGCAAGTCGCACAGGATTGTCTCCGTACTTAAGGTAACAAAATCTAATAGCAGTTTATTGCTAAATTTTAGCAAATAACTTGAAACTATTTGCTAAAATTCTTGTAAATGCAGAGCAAGTGACGTAATATATTATTAATATATATTTATAATCTATATTACTTATACATTAATTTATTTTTAGATTTGGTTGCTTATCCACGCGCCTGTTCTACTACCAACTGACCGAGTTATACAAGAGGGTGAAACGCGTGCGACCGCCTTTATCTTTGCACGGACAAATACTCTGGAGATTTTTTACTGCGCCGCCACACGCAATCCGAATTTCGATCGAATGGTAGGCAACCCTATATGTGTGCAGATTCCTTGGGAGAAAAATCAAGAGGCTCTCGCTAAATGGGCTAGTGTAAGTTAATATATGTATAAACATTATCATGTTATAATAAGCTTAAGGCGGTACATGTACTCCGAGCAAATCTCTGCGCTTAGGCTCTTTCCCCTTCCTGCTTGGTTTTTTTAATGCTAGGAGAAGCTATTTTACGTGAAAGAAGAAGAAAAATTACAAGTACACCATCAATTATGAGCTAGTAACTACTAATATTTATATATATATTCTATTGGAGCGGAGCAGAGGCAGGGTAGAACATTTAAATACTACTACGTCAAAGAACATTGAAAGAGTACTTCTCATGCTCTCGCTCTTCTTATAAATCCCAAGTCAAAATGTTGCCTCACAATTTATATAGTCTTTGATTTAAATTTGTAATTTTTGTCCAATTTTGTTTTTCTTTTTTGAACACACTTTCATTGCTCTCTGTTAACTCAAATACCCATGATTTATTTGTATTGTTACTACATCTGTGTTTATCACTATTTTAAAGAACTCAATAGGTCGCTGCAATTACTTTACATGTCAAATAAAAACATCCGATAGATTATAAGATACCAAATATGTTCGCAGTGAGGCATTTTAAAGGGAATAATTGTAAATAGTTTTATATTCTTTATGTTGTATTTTTTATTTTATCTTTTGTTTCCGTTTGTCTCCGAGTTAAATAAATAAATAAATAATATTTTTTGGTCTTACATCTTAGTAAACGCTTAATAAGAAAATAGAAAACATATGCTTAACTTGCTATACTTTGATCTATCTCTGATATTTCCTAATGGTGCTAGTCTGAAATTATTGATGTAACAAAATGTGGTGATTATAAACAATATTAATTAAGCGAAAAAGTTTGTTTGTGTGTATTTCAATGTAACATTAAACTGCAATTCGATTAGTAGATTCATTTAGCAGTTAATGAAATCTTAAATCATTTTGATCGCGTTCTATAAATGGTCTATACTATAAAAAACACTTTTGGTTTGCTCATGATGAACATTTTATTTATGCATAAGTTGTATTTTCGTGCACTACGTGCGTTACGTTATCTATGTAAAACCATAATCAGATGGAAACAATGAAATAAAACCATGACATCTAGTATTATTTTTATTAATATTCATATAATATTATATTCAGAATCTAAATATTTAACCATGTCATAGACATTTTATGATCACCGTGATCGGAATTCAACTATTAATACAATACTAATGGTTGAATTATTTATACATGAGAATCTTACTGTTTTAACCTAACTGGAAACAGGGGATCGAAAATAACTCCGCAAAGGTGTAGTCATTTACTTCTCTCGGCGTAAAACGCCACATCCCCTGGGAAATTACAGTCAAATACTTACGCGTCATACTACGAGTAGATGAAAGACTCACCTTCGGACTCCGCATCAACCGCGTACGAAATCGGGCAGCCTTTATTCCCGGTCGTTTGCACGCACTAATAAACAAACATAGCAAAATGTTCCTACGTAATAAACTGTCAAAAATATCCAATAACATAATGTCTCTACGTAATACACTGTACAAACCGTGCATTCGACCAATAATGATATACGTAAGTCCCGTCTTTGCGCATGCCTCCCCGCGTCTCATTCACCGACTTCAGGTAATCTAGAATCGTTTCATGCGCAAAGCCATAGGTGCGTAGTGTTTCTTGCGTAATGAAAATCTTCATTTAGATTTTGAGCTTCTCGCCGCTATTTCGACTGTGACTAATTTAAATATGTGAATTATTATTATTAATACGGTTTTGTGGTTATTGTTTTTTTTTCTACAGGGTCAAACAGGATTCCCCTGGATAGATTCTATAATGATACAACTGAGGGAGGAAGGTTGGATCCATCACTTGGCACGACATGCTGTTGCTTGTTTTCTAACTAGAGGTGACCTGTGGATATCATGGGAGGAAGGCATGAAGGCAAGAATTGATTCCATAAGCAACTGTCAGTGTCGATGTGTGTTGTAAAGCATCCAATTTTTATTGCTTTATTTATATGCTTTTTATCTATTTTAGTTATTTTAGTATCTATTTTTTTAGTTTAACAAAAATATGTTATTTATATATGTTCAAAATTTATCTTAGTCTACGTTTATGCGTGCAATTGACTGTCAGCTAAGTTTTCAGACATATAGCCATCATTTAAGTACCAAATTTTTAGTTATGAAAAATTGTTATTATCGCTTAAATATTTAAGAACAAAGACATTAAGGGTCTGTTTCACAAAGTCTGTGTAAAGTATTGGATAACTATCTGACATAAAATAACTGCCACATAAAACTTCCTTTTAAAATAGTTTGCGTTGCACAAACGTCTCACCATTAACTTATCTTTATTTATGTGTCAGTTTGTTACTTGGCAGTTAGAGATGGCAAAATCGCATTTTGACGTTTCAATTTACGGAACATATGATAGCATAAGGCATTTTTTAATTTTACACTCATAAAAGTATATAAAATACATCTTTTATGCGTTATTTTGTGTTACGTAATGATATACTTTAAATGCATATTACATGATATAACATAATTCCAGAAACAAAAAATAACATGGGTAGTATGTAGATAGCTATTTCACTATCAATTTAATTGATAATAAATCAAACATAATTTTTGTAGTAGAAGAAACTTTGTCCTCAATTAGTGAATGAATATTATATATGAAAATACACAGTATCTTTATTAAATCTAAATCGCACTCTAAATTCCACATCATGATATGTCTCCATGTGATTAGAGCGTTGTCGAAACACAGTTTTTCTGCGTGGTTCCGTTAAATGATCAAAAAAATCGTATAATTACATACACAAACGATATTCCTTCTTGAAAATTATCTGTCAAGTAACTAACCAACAAATAAATTCCTTATCTAACAGATGATCTAACTTATAATTTATTTACCAGTTAAGCTTATTTGAAGATTGTGAAACGCCAACGATGATTTTATTCGTCAGATAAGTGGCAAATAGCTTATTCAGTAATTTACTTGGACATTGTGAAACAGACCCTTAACATTACATTTCTGTATTGCAAATATTAATTACGAACTCGGCAAGAAAAATAACAGAGAAAATATCGTGTGCACTATTTTTTTTTTCTAACTTGTCATACATATGTTATAGATCATTTTATATCTGTGCACAGGTGTTCGATGAGTTGCTTTTGGATGCTGACTGGTCAGTTAATGCAGGCATGTGGATGTGGCTGTCTTGTTCCTCGTTTTTTCAACAATTCTTCCATTGCTATTGCCCCGTCCGTTTCGGTCGAAAAACGGATCCTAATGGTGATTTCATTAGGTACGTTATTAATAATATATTATTATCGTCATTTGACATTTATATTATAACTCATATACTCAGATACCCATTTCCTTACTATTCTCAAGCATCAGATGTGAAAGTTGTGTAAAAATATTATCTATATATATCTGCGACAATTACTACATTCGTATACCTTTTATATTTATGGAGTCGTCTATTCGATTTTATTTACTCACCATAATGACACATGGCACGGCCATCATTATTTAAAGTTGCGTAGAAAACTTGGGTAATTTCAACTAGTAATCGACGGATCTAATTTTGCCTTACTTCAGAGAACATTTATTATACAAATTAATAGAAAATATAAATTGTACGAAAAGCTGTTTACGAAAACCTAAGCTCTTGTTTTCTGGGCTTATCTTCAATGAGAGATTTTATTTTACTGCACTTATGAACGAGTTTACTAACAAATTAACATGAGGCTGTGGAAAATGGTCTGCGATGCGCCCTACTCGCGGCAGAGACCACCGCTTTCAAAAGCTCTGCCGCATCTCTTATTGCAGTTAATTCTGTTAATCGAGTCTAAATTTAATCGAGACTCGCGTAGAAATTCAGTCATTGGTCCAAAGACCGCAAGCTAAGTGAGGCCGGTCAGTCGTATTTTGTTTACTGTCGACATGAAACCACGGTAAATTACCAGATCTCGTTAATATAACGACGCCATTTTAAACCATCTTACACTATAGTCGAGTCAAACCAAAGGTACACTTTGCCAATCTTTAATCGAATGCATGCCCACAAAGTTCTAAACGCCCTATGCTACTAGTTTCACTGGTGCGACTTTACTTCTGTATGCTTTGCACACAATAAATGAGTAGTTGATTCTAGTGAATCATCTCCATAGCTACGTACATACACACGCGCCGTATGCATGTTGCGTCGCATCGGAATATATATGCAATTCAATTGTATCGGACTTTTATTACATGACATTTCATATTTAGCGGACTCGTTTATAACGTGGTGGAATACGGAAAGTTGGTAACAACTGTAGCTAACATACAAAATATTTCCAACTTTTAAAAATGTCACTGGGCACGGGGTCATCCCAGTCTATTATACATTCCTACAATGTTTTCCTAATGGGTTACATTTTGAACATTTACTGGCAAAAGTGCAAATCATCTTCCAAAATTAAAATTTTAAGATAATAATTTATTTTGTAATTTTGTGATTGCCGAGTGGGATATCCATTTCCTTAATAGATTATCTGTTTTATAACTGTCGGAAGAGAATTCTAACGACTCTATAACCTCTCAATCCGGCGAAACAGTAAAAGCCCTCTGGCTAACAGAGGCCATCAGCCCGAAAAAAAAAAGAAATCTATAACCTGTAGTGCGTTACACGATGAAGAACGTAAATAATGAAATTTCTAGACACTAAGGTCCAAACTTTGTACGGGAAGCTAAGTAGGCCTAAGTTCTTGTTGATGTTGATGATCTTCAATGAGTAGATTTATTTTACTGAACTTATGATCGACTTTATTAACTAACTAAATATTACAAAAATCTAAACTAAACTCGGAAGTATGTAAATGCACTCAACTCGATGAGACTGTAGAAAATCGCCTTGGATGCGCCTTACGTGCGGCAGCCGATGAGGCCCCGCCCTCTATCTTCTCTGACGTCCCCGCATCATAAATACCGTTCCGAAACCGACTGATGTCGCTAGTTGCACAAGCACATTGAATAAAACTCATTTTATTGAGTTTAATTTTAAATATTATAAATTGCCTACATCTGTAAAGCGTTACAGCGCTTATGGTCTTGGAGATTGAGATGTTTCCTAATCAGAACCTACATAACCCTTGCTACCAATAGCTTTTAATTATTATATTTCCGATTAAGTACGATGTACACACAAAGAGCTCAAAATATCTTAATGTCTTGCGGAATAGTATTGCTCGGCTTGGCATTTAATTGCATTAATCACCTAAGCCGATGGTAGCTACCCAGCTACTTTCTCTATATGAAATTGGAATGTCTTTTAATTTTAATACCACCACGAATCATCCTTGATAGGAATAAGTGTTCTTTTGCAAAAATTGTAGTTTATTAATGATGATGTAATGATGTATATTTTATAGTTCGCCCACCTCTGTGAATTAGAATAATATCACACTTTTACTTTAAATTAGAGCGTCGATATATATCATAGCACATATTTATGTAGGTTTATTATATTATTTCTTTTATGTTTTATTATATATATTTTATTTTACACCACCAAAATAGAATAAACACAGAACACAAAAAGAAAAGTTACGAAGTAGGTAAAAGGTGTTCTTAAAGAGACCATTATTGAACATAGGCTTCCTCCATTGATTTTCTAAATTTACTTTATTTTATAATTAATTTAAATATCAGCCTTATGGATTTTAATTAATATTTAATTTAGCCATACGCAAACTTTAGTTTTGAAAGGACGTTAGTACCTACCTATCTATATTTCACGGCTGAACGTAGGTCTTCCCTATAGATTGTCATAAAGCATTATCCTGAGCCACCTGTATCCTTCGACTTCACGCAAACTTGCATAGGTATATCTCCATCTAGAGCCTTAGTCCCCAAAGTGGTCCAGGTGTCCACAGCAGACTCGACCGGGGTTTACGTTGTTGGCGTGACAAAAAATGGGGGTTCACAATTCGACATTTGGGGTCCACGAAAATTTATTTGCTTTCGATAGTGAAGAACTACCTATCAATGTAGGCAGATAATATTTTAAGAAGCTCAGCGACTGTTACTTGTAAAAACTTGCAACAATCAATCAATTAATTGATAGATTGATTGAAGCAAGCCACTTCAGCTTGCTGATCTTTTGAGCTATATCGGTCACCCTGGTTCTATTGCCATTGGACATTGTATTTTTTTTAAATTATTTTAGTGCTGGTTATGGGGGAAGCAAAAATAAACTTTATTCCGCAAACCAGCTCAGGTCGCCCTTGTCTATCTATCTATTAGGGTCGCCATAAACTGTGTTTGAAATTATGCCGCAGCATTTCATCTTTATACCTCAACGGTTACCGCGTTTAAGAACTATGTGGGGTGTACTATAAATTTATTTTCAAAATAATGTTTTGTTTTCATATATAGAGACACCGAATAAAATTTTCTTTTATTTAAGACATGACAGGAACACATTAAAGGCTTAAGATAACCTTATATTGATTACAGAATTTACAATAGCTCTAAGCGAAACTGGCAACGTGCAATTATTAAATTTAAGCAATTTATTGTCAGGAAGTACATCCCAGCCCTGAAGAACATGCCGACACGGTATATCCACGAGCCGTGGATGGCCCCTGAGGCGGTACAGCAGACGGCGTGTTGCGTGATAGGTCGCGACTATCCGCTGCCTATGATCGACCACACGAAAGCCTCGCAGATCAACATTGAGCGCATTAAGCATGTCTATGCTCAGCTCGCTAAATACAAGCCTCAAAGTGAGTTGGTCACTAATTTATTCTACCTAGCAGGCTAGAACGACGTACTCATGTAATAATACTCGTATCTTCATCTTTCCCGTGTATGTGTAATAGACATGGAAGAGTGAGTTTCAACTTTGAGATGTGTCCAAAGACAGAAAGGTTTAGACGAATATAAAAATGTATACATGTGTCCAAGATTTATCATATCATCTGTATAAAAGAATAATTTTAGTTCGTAATTTGTTTTGGCATGACCCTAATATAATATACACCATTGATATAATTCTGCTATTAATACTGGTATTCTATGATGGTGTGTTGAAGGGTTCATTCATAATGCAACTGCAGAGTTGGTCTATCGTAGTTAATCTGATATTTGATCAGGGTGACAAACCAGCACAGTTCATGAGTTCTGATAGCTATGTCCATTTACAATGAGGATGACATAAGATGAAATGAATTGTTACTGACATTGGGGCCTATGGTTTCTTTTACACATCAAATGAAAATAGCAGCGGCAGTTGCAATGTGCTATTTTATGATTATATCCTGTGAAAACATAATCTTTCCTCCATAGAGAGACTTATTCACGATTAAGCCAGTTTCCAGCCTCCAAGCGATTTTAATTATTTTCCATCCAATATTGTTGTTTCAGATGCATTGAATCCACAAGTTGTCGCCCGACATAATGTCATGCAATCATCGCCAAGCCCAACATCTGTAATAACATGTATAAATCAATCGAATTACTTGTGCAGTCAACCTCCTGACTCGCAATCGACTTTACACAACCCACCTTCAACAAGAGCAGAAAATGTATTTCTTCATCCAAATGATAATTTTATCCTTGAGAGTGAGCAGCCCTTCCAACAAATTGTTATTGTACAACAAGCACAAAACTCAAATGTTGCATCAGATATACCACAGAATCCACAAATACATGATCAACAGGAAATCGCATGTGATTTGAATCCAAATAGGCAACAAAATTACGAGTTAAATAATTTGGCGATAAACATTAGTGATCAGAGATATAATGAAGAATCATATAGTATCCAACAATCACTCAAAACCGAGGACTTGACAAAAACAGAGGAAATACCTAATTTTTCTGATAACAAGCCAAAGTTTTATCTGGCTGGATACAATGAAAATGAAATAGAAGTACAAAATATACACTCAAACAATGATACTTCTGACCAATATGAAACTAATGCACTCAATCATGAATCCACAAAAAGTGCAAATGACAGTAACAAAAATTTGCAAAATAAGGATATTCCTACAGAAAGTTTATATTCTGATCTCCCTGTTAAAGAAAATCCATCTGACACTTAAAAGGTTTTCCTACAAAATTAAAATTAGATAAATAAATCACGGTTAATATTAAAAATATTTTTAATTTCTTGTATAAAGTAAGGTTAACCATGTAAAGTATTACACAATATTTCAATTTCACTCATTATTTTGGAGCTTCTAACGATGCTACAGTCTGCATGTGTTGTTGAAGAGCCTTTTTAACTTTTCTAGATTTCTCTGGTTTCTCCAATGGACCTTTCTTATTATCTTTAATTAACTCTTTTTTAATATTACCTAATATTGATATCTGAAGCAACATAAACAGACAATTACAATTTATAGCTCTACATAATTTACAAATAACTTTTTCCTAAAAGTTTTTAAAAAGTAAGTCTAGTTCGACTCGTTCGAAAATATTTTAATTTAATTAAAATTACAACTATGTTACTGTTAACTTAATTAATACAAATATACATAAATAAATAAATGCAAGAATATCGATAGAAGCTAGATAGCTTTCATTCCAAAGAGAAAAGAATGAGGACATAAGAGGGAGTTTTAAAGTGGCTCCTACGATTGTATAGGGATTACAGTCTAAATAGATATAGTAATGTAATGATAAAAGAGAAATTATAGCCTCTCCTGGTAATCAAAACTGGGGAAGGTGCTTAATTGACAGGTACTCTGACGAATAGGCTAAATTACTGAGAAAAGATATATATATTAGAAGTGATGCGCATATATAGCATCACTTTTAAATTAGTCTATTAAACTTAGTGATCTTGGATGATGTATAAGGTATGATAATAAAAAAAAGTTATTATAAATATATTCAGGACTGGTATAGACCCAAATATATTAGGCCAAGATGTGGAGGATAATGATAACTGAATAGACATATGTATAGTACTTATTCTGCTATTTCATTTTATTAGGTTAATGCATTGTTCAACAAATGAATTTATGTGGTGTGTTAATTAAAAATATAATATTTTTTGCTACACTATTCTGAAGCTATTAAATCTAGCCAAACTATCCTGTATAAGTTGTACCTTCAGAACATAGAAACAAGAGATATATGAAGCATATGGAGCACTAGTGGCTCTGATATGTTCAAAATGCACCTACAATAAAATATTACACATATGTTGTCAACCCAGACGTGCGTCGGAACATCTAACTTCAAAAGCGTGTTCAGTATATTTGTTTATATGATTTTATATTTTTATTTCACTGATCAACCAGCAGGTGGACATATAAAAAACATATCCCCATAATAATAAATAAATATATGTATTTATTTATTTTATAATATAATTTATATTATTAAGTATTTATATAGTATGTTCATTACATAGTTTATTTTATAGTTACTACATCATTGCAGTCATGTTTTTTATTCAGATGTCTTCATTATAAATTAGTAAATTTCTCACCTGATTACTAAGTACTATTTTATTAAGTTTTCCAAATAAATCATAAAAGCGGATAAACGCATACCAGATAATTGGTCTACGACAAAATTCAAATTGTAAGATATTTATTATACTATTTTATTAAGAATTGTTTAAATCAACAATTTTTTTTGTGTGTAAGCAAAGGTGTCCGAAAGTGGCATAACCCGGTTCAATTGTAAAAATTGCATTTCCCATCTTCCATGTTTCTATGATCTGAGGGTATATCCTCAGACAACTTACGATTAATTATTAAATATTATGGTAATTATTAAAAACTAATTTAGTAATAACTTATATATATATATATATATATATATATATATATATATATATATATATATACATATATATATATATTGGTAAGCTAACATAAAAAAGATATTTTAGATTGAACTTCATTTTCAGAATTGACAACTATACATTGTTTGTATGAATAACAATGAAATATGAATCATGTAAATCAAATACTATATTGATCCACTAGTAAATTAGTTTGTAAGGCAAATAAATAGTGGAAATATTGGGTAGTACTTACATTTTCCGGTATGTGAACATATCTTATATTACGTGATTGTACAAAAATATTCTCAAAGGAGAATTCATTTCCTTGTTGATCACAATATACCGAATTTGAAAATGAGATATTCATATATCTGTGAAATCCAAAAAGACTAATAAAATAAAAAGGTTTATGGTAGTTTAAGGTGATGCAAATTTTTACTTTATTTTCATACAAAAAATACATATATTTTAATACATCAATTTGAATCTACAAATTTTCTTAAAAAAAGAAAAAATATTAAAAAAAAACAACTTTTGTTTTACCTTATTTAATGAAATATATGATATTTAATAGATATAAGAACCTGTAAGAGCAAATCATATGTATACTGTGACTGTGCATTGGTGTATATTTTATATACAAACTTAATTATAACTAATAATAATGTTTCATTTTATTTTAATGCATAGGTAAAATATATTAGTTATGGAATCAAAACTACTTTTTTACTTACCCATCTACTGAAAGAACAGCTCCACATATATATGCATCATTACGAAGATCTACGGTTATATTTTGCCCTTGTAGAGACTTAACCAAGCATAATAAAGTATTGTGATACAAGAACTTTTCTTTTGAAGTCCCAATAAATGTTTTGGGGTTGCATGCTCCTGTTAAACTCATAGTGTATACTGGAAATAATATCAAATTTTCAGTATAAATATAAAAATAGTATTTCAAAATACCTCATGAGTTCAATAAATATGATCAACCAAAATTTTTAAATATCAAATTAATAATAATGAATTAAATAGAAATAAAAGAGTTGTCTATATAATAGGTACTATATAGCTCTATATTATACAGCACCTATTCAAAATACAATATAAATATAATTAGTTACAAAATGCAAATCTCTCAAGGGTATTGGTAAATGTTTCCCTACAAGTTCAATTTTTTTAACACAATGTAATATTTGCTTACAATGTTTCCTTCCACTGCTAGGTACACAGTTAACATATTAATCTCAAGTGAGATACTTAAATAACATTCATAAACTGTTTTCCAGCATACACTAAAATAAATTTAAACTTTATATATAAATAACATATGCCATTATACTTGTTATACTTGTTCCATAAAGGCAAATAAACCAAAAGGTCTCTTAATAAAAGTTGTATGACAACTTATCGAAAAATATGTAATATATGGCCAATCGCAACAAACAATCTCATTGCTTCTGCCGGCAGACATTACCTTGTTCTGTTGATCAGAGACTGAATCCCAATGCACCATGACATTAAAAAAGAGCATTTGGACATTAGTGTCGGAAATACCACAGCTTCATTATGGTTATCCAATTTCCCTGAGCCCAATTTATTCATTTCAGACAAGTCACAAATGTAAAATTGATTATTGATATTTTGGACCTTAACACTATCTTAAATGGTCAAACTATCTCTTATATAAAAATTGTTACTATATTTTTCGAGCTATGTCCATACACAGATTTTGGTTTGGTATTTTTTATATATTTATATGCAAAATTTTAATATGTGATGGAGTGTACATAATGTGTAATTCTAGAACTGAGGACTGCATATTTCTAGGTGGAACTATACCGTGTTGTGTATATAAGGATTAAATAATACCACTATATCATATTTCGTTATATTGTATTAGTTATTATTGAGGAGAAATTGATTGATCACTGAAAACACAAAATTACCTCAAAAGTTGACAAAGCATCTCAACAACCTATCATAAACAAGTCTACAGATTATCACCAATGTGGATTGTATGTAGAGAAAATAATAAAAATGAAGGGAGGCAGAATACAGTGAACACATCAGTAAGATATTGGTAAAGAGGAGTTAAGAACCTGGCTTAGAGGAAGAAATAAAAAAAGATGATAGATATGATTATCATAAATGCAAATACAATAAAAACAAGAGTGATAAAAAGCAAAATCAAAGGAGTAAATATAAACAATTTGTAATAAAAGATTTACTGAAAGACAAATAGAGAATAAAATATGTTAAAAATTGAGACAAAGCCAATGAGAACAAATAAAATATGAGAACTTACAAGCTTTGACAATTCTAAAATAAATTTTAACATAAACTGAAGCAGGATACACAAAAAAATTATATTGAAAAGGAAAATAACTGATATGAGGACAAAGTTTCACTTAGAAAAGAATATAGAACCATACAATCCATTCCAGAATGTTAACTGCATAATCATGTGTCACAAACAAATGTGCATGAACACATAATGCAATGGAAGTAGTGTAGGCAAACACTCATATCAACAAAAGGAAGTTCAATATTATAAATTAAACTTTAAATCTAAATCATGATTATCTCAACCAAATTATGAATCCACTATTGAACATCACATGGCATATCACTAATACTACTATGCAGACTACTACACTAGTAGTCTGCATTTATTTCTGTATATTATATTTATAAAAACAATAATAACTAGAAACTGAAGATTGGTCATTGAGGCACAAGTTTAGTCATAAAAATAATTATGTGTAATGTTTATTGTCAGTGTAATAATAATTTATCACCACCATTATCAATACCTAAATCTATTGGATTTATAATACAATATACATAAGAATATATATATTACTGATTAAATTGAAGTCATTGAAAAAAGTTGCCAATAGCTTTATTGTATATTTTGTTTGTTCATCATTGTCTGAGCCCACTACTATTTACTTTTATATATCATATGTGAAGGTATAAACAATATTGTCATTTTTATTCAGTGATATAGGTATAATATTGTTTACATATAAATTATATTATTAACTTCTTGGCAATTTCAAGTTAGCACTTCATCAATGTTTTACATACTTTCCAGTTCTGTCACTCACACTAATGCATAGTAATTTATGTATTAATTTCATTGTTTCGTTAATTATTAAAAATCCTTGGAATTAAAACTGCTGGTTAAAAAATGACAAAGAAAAGAAATCATAAATACCTTTTATTAAACTCTAGATCTAATCTTTAAAACTTACATTATACATACACATACACAGATGACATACCATGAGACTATTATTGTTTCTCTTTTAAAATAACTAATTGTTCATTTGGCTTAGATTTTAATTCCAATACTGCTCTTACTAATAACCAATTTTCTTCTTCTCTTTTAGCCGAGACATAATAATAGCCTTTATCTTTAGGTCCATATACTGGTATACAAAGTCGGGCTGATGTTTGATCAGAAAAATTATTCTCAGTGTCACTCAGCTTGAATCTTCTATCTTTAATCGGTTCTCCAAGATAATGCACTGCACCATGATGGTTTCTTAGTTTTATTAGGGCTTCCTTGTAATAATTGCAATTTCTATACCTATCAATAAGCTTATTCTGTAGATAAAACCCTGTTGCACTAAGTACGAGACCACCCCAACCAGCAATTTTCACTAAAGTTCGATTTGAAACAGGCATGTTAACAAAATTAATACTCACTGAGAGGAAAAGGAAAAGAATGCTTCTATAATATTGTGATAATTAATAAAGAACAGAACTACTAATTTATATGAAAATATTTTTGAACATAGTTCTATTACAACAAAGTAATATTTACAATTATGGTACAAGTGCGGTAATCTATTCTTCGTATTCTTTTTTAGAGGCCACAAAAGAAGTCTGTCAATATGATGACAGTAATAAGAATTCACAAAATATAGGTCAAAAGCTTGAAACTCGTGACAACTGTCAAAGTAACATGCATGGCTGCTACGAAGCTATGAATCGATTACATTTACCGATTATGGTTAATATTATATTATTTATACATGGATACCTTGTTAATTGAATATATTATAATGAAAACAATTACTCTTGGAAATGAGGGTACAAGTTTTTATTATTTTAAAGGTGCACAACTCAAATCATTGTCAACGCCATAATCAGATCGGAGTCACTGGATTAATTGTTAATCCTTGAACATAATATTAGGTCCTTACATATGAAATTAGCGTAAGGAAAAAGTAAAAAACATTTTTTTTATGAAATTATATATTTAATCAATTATTATCTATGCATTTTCGACGTTTTATAGTCCATTGATTCCATTGCTGAAAAAATAATGGAAGCGAGAATCAATAAAATGTTTGAAACCGGTTTGGACTGCTTCATAGGAATTGAGCCTCTTTGCTTGCTAGAATTTTTCTAATTTTTGAAAAAAGATGATAATCTGTTAAAGCAAGGTCCTTGGAGTATAGTGGGTGTCAGAGACATTCCAATTGCGTATCCTCTAATTTAGCGACCGTCTGTCGTAAAGTATGGGGTCTACCGTTGTCATGAAGCAGAAGTAGGCTAGAACAATTGATCAGTGTCGGTTGGTTAACGGCTAGCTTTTCTATCATGGTTTGCAACTGTTGACAGTACAGATCGTGACTTAATCATCTGGCCAGATTTTAGGAAGCTGTAGTGTACATCAGCATTGGTCCACCAAACCTTGGGACAGGTTTTGCCAGTTCTCCTTGTTTCAACAAGAATGATGAGCGTTTCCGATTGTCGTACAGTATCCTTTTTTTCATCACAAATAACGATATGAGTTAAAATTCCCTCGTTATTTTGACGGTTAATGCTGCACTTTATGCGTGTTTGTTACTAGAGAATTGGCTGTATGTATAAACCTTAGCCATTTTTGAAAAGATGAACAAAAAAAACCTTAGTTTTTTGACAGCTACAATGTACATTAAATTGCTATCGTAGTGCATATAGGGAGATTATAAAAATTATGAATATATTGACTAACCTGTTACAATTTATACGTTATATCTATAATTGAGTTTCAACATGTTTAAGAAGTTTAAAGATAAGTTAGCCGAGGAGGTAAAATCGTCGCCACAAAGAATACAACAATTTGCTCAAGCTGCTCAGGTAAATGAACGATACTTCGATACTATAATTTTAAGCAGTTTTAAGATTTTCCCAAACAATTAGTATAATCTCCATCCAAATTTACCGTAAACTTGGCTGATAATTAAACAGCTAAAATTAATTTTATGCCATTAAATGACGTGTTATCTTTATAACCAGAGACCTCTGTAATTATTGTTCTCTATGAGTATTTATGTTTACAACTAATCATGCAACATATAAAATATAAGTCTATGTGTTTAGGCTGTTGTAACTTCAGCATCAAGCAGCGTTTCCGACATTACGAACAACGACCTTTTTTCGATTGGAGATAATGGTATGTTCTCAATTTTCAAAATAAATATACAGTGTAAACTCTCTATAACGTAGAAAAGAGCACAATTTGGTTGGTTTATATATATCTTCACTCCGTATAACAGTAACTGTCTATAACAATAAAACATCTTGGTCCCTTGAGTTTCGTTATAAAAGAGTTTAGACTGTACTTAATTGATATATGTGGTAATTGTTGCCTATTTTGAACTGCCTATTAGGACATTGTTTTTAAATAGTAAATAATATGACTGATTCATTTCAGACAATAACCACAGAAGTCCTGTCTCAGTTACCAACCAACAAAGTACTTTCCATGAAATATCTCTTGCACAGCAGCGAGCATTGCAATCTGGATCTGAAACACAAGATATCCTTCCTCATGAAGTATGTAGTGTAAGTCACTAATAAAAAATACTAACTTTTGCTTATAACACTTACTATATATTTTAGACAGAGCTCTTACCGAGTTATTATACTATTAAGCTAGATAGATTTTAGTACAGTCATTACAAAATTTTAGAATTCTTAGTGGGGTTTGGTGACATTTAAAATGTTTTGGTCTTAGATAGACATATACAGAAAGGCTTCAGTGGCTAGACTGGGAAGAACTATGTTTTCTCTAAGTACCAGCTCCAAACTGCTGCATTTCACAATCAATCAACAATCCAGAAACATAATAAATGGGAAGGTCATTCTATCTTAGCCCTCAGGGGTGACAACTAACATTCTGGCATTTGATTCCTAATCGAGGAATGGATGTAATTGTTTGCACGTGTGATGGTGCCAAATATTACTTTCATCAGGTCAACTATCATTCTGATTTTAATACAAATTAACAGTTTTATAATATAAATATGCTCATGTCTTTGTCAATTCAGGTGCTTATTTAATAATATTTAAGATTAACAATTGTAGAGCCATACTGCAGTTAGATTCAGCAGTTCAGCACAACCAGGACAGGACGATGCCCTCACAATACCAGCATAAAAAAGGCAGCATGATGAAGCTGTTTAATCTGATGGATGTAAAGATCCGGAGCCCCTTACTACTATTGCCGAGGCATTCCACATTAATCCTCAGATTATACAATGTATTGCATTATGATTCCTTATAGTATGAATGTAGGTGTCATAGGTGGCAGGAATCTCACTCACTCTGTCACTATTGGTTAGTTTCATATATTCCTAAGTTATTCATTTAGTTATTTTATTAACATTATTGATATTTGTATTTTTTAGGAAACCTCAAGACAACGTAGATTATCTAACAGTTCATTTGCAAGTGACATATCATTTAGATTACCAACATATGAGAGTCCTTCTATGTACCATCTTCAGGTATGATAATATTTGGATATTACTAAGTTTGTGAGATAGAGCCAAGCTACAGCTGAAACATATCATTAGCATCCTTATGCTGTTGATCTAGCCAGTAATACTTTCAATGTAAGATAGCAGCTCAGCACTGCTGTATTTTGTACAATAAGAAGAAACTGGTCACTTAATTACTAGTAAGAACAAATTTTATTTGTTTGTCTGGACAAATAAGATTTCTTGACGAGTGCTGATTTGTACTTCTTGCATTAAAAAATAAGTCTAAAAATTTAAAAACGTAAAGTAGTAAAATCTGCATATTATTTTTAGAACCTTTTCTTTCTCTTTTATTAAAATTCTAACTCTAAGCCTTATTATTAATGGATTTTTTTCATTGAGCATATATTAAAGCTGCAAGAAAATACATACTTTTAATTTAAAAGTACATCATTGTAATAAACAGTATATCAGTAAAGATATTAATTGATATTCAGATATATACATATAAAATAGGTAAAACACAAAACATTAAGCAATCTGTGTTTGATCTCTGGTCATGGTTATTGGTGATTACTGATTTTTTTTAAATTGATATATCCATACTTTTATTGTGAATAATAAAATTAAATATAATATTAGAGACTCAAGTCTTTGAAACTGCCACATTGAGAATTTTCCTTAGTGATGATACAAGTCTGATACTTTGTTATTAAGGAAACATTTTAATTATTTGGTCCGTAATTAGTCTAATATGTATAAATTGTGATAAATAAGATCATAGCTAACATTAAATAATTATTATTTTAGTCTGACATGGATGTTTCTGCTAGTGAAGCTGAGGAAAAAGGTTTTAGTGGAGCTACAGTGAATTTAGACAGAGTTACTAAGGAACAATTGTATTCTGCATACAGACGAACACAAGATCGATGCACCAAGTACAAAACTCAGTATGGTGATTTAGCGCGACATTATAAACTTCTGGAAAGGGAAAATGCTAAAGCAAGGGTAAATTATTTAACAATTCTGAAAACATTTGCTTCACTAGTCCCAAAACTCAACTCGTTGTAACCTCAGAAACCAATATTTGAGGAACATAAATTAGTATTTTGTATCTGGTTTAGAAAATGGCTTTTTGTCTCTTTCTCTACCTCTAATCTTGGTGAGCTCCCAGCTCATTACCAGATAGGGTTAAAAAAAATACACTAACATCTAATCTGTATAAATTTTCTTTGCCAAATATGTCTATTTTGTGTAGTTGACTACAGATATAGTAACTTAACCAATATATTTCTCAGGTACAATCTCAGATAGAGTACATTTTTTTATCTACAACCGACCACTTCCTCACAAGGCTTAGGTTATGCAGTCCTTATTTGATTATTTTGAGTGGAATAAATATAAATTAATAGTATTGTTTTGCTCTCCAGAATGTGTTAGTTGAAACCCAGGATAAAGCTTTGAGAAGAATATCAGAGTTACGTGAGCAGTGCACATTAGAACAAAGTGCAAAGGTATAAAATTTAAGATTATCTCTCGGTATTAATATAATTATATATTTAGATAAGTCCTAAAATATGTCTCTTTAATTTTCTAGATGATTATAACTAATCCATTTAATTTCTTTGTTCTATAAAAAATATATTTTGTCTTCCTTTTTTTATCTCTCAGCAGATAACAATTTATTTCAAATGACATCCTATTTTTCAGGCACATCTTGAAAAAGCCCTTCGTGTTGAAATAGAGGAAAGAAACATGAAATTAGATACACTAAATATGAAACTTAAGTTTTTACAGGGGAGTACAGAAAATGATAAATTTATTTTAGATTCTGCAAATCAAGATCCAAACGAAAATGAGAGTACTTTACAATTAATTGATTTAAGTTCTAATGAAAAACAAGAAACTACAAAGCAGGAGTCATTACAATCAGAAGTTACAGTTTTAAACAATAAAGTCATGAAACTAGAACAATTATTAAACAAGTATAAAGAATCCCTTAAGGTTAATAAAGAAAAGAATCATCAGATGATAGCTGAATTACAAATTTTGACAACTGATTTAGAAAATAAAAATAAGGAAAATGAACTATTAAAATCAACTAACACAAATTTGATTGAAGCAAAAAAGAAAATAGATGAATTGAATAATGTCATTGAAAAAATGCAAAACACTTATAATGCTTTAGAATTTATGAAAAACAAAGAAATTTCAGTTCTGAATTTAGACCTTGAACAGGCTCGGGAAGAAATATCACAGCTAAATATTAAGGTTGAAGGCTTAAGCAAGAGAGAAGAAGAATATGCCATTTCATTAGCAGAAAATAAATTGAGTATACATAAAGAACTTGAGACTAAAGAAGCAGAAATAAAATCACTTAAAGATAGCTTATCTTTGTCTCAAAGTGAAATTCAGTCACTAAATATTGTTATAAATGATTATAAAAACAATCGTTCTTTATTAGAAGACGAGCTATCGAAATTGAACGATAATTTAAATGAGCTTAATATAGCTAAATCCAAAATAAAAGAACTAGAATTACAACTTGATAATCTTACTAAAAAGTGCCAGTCAATAGATGTTTCAAAAGTAAAGTTAGATGAAGAATATAAATGCTTAGAATTGCAACTAAAACAAGAGACTGCAGAGAAATTAGCAATGATTGATAGAAATGTCTATTTGGAAAATAGGAACACACAATTATCTGAAGACTGTTTAAAAAAGAGTTCTCAAATTAATAGTCTAGAAGCTGATATTAAGTTGTTAAGGAACACCAAAGATTCTCAAATTATAAAGTCATCTAATAATTTTGCTGAAAATGACAAACTAATTGATGAAGTAGATAAATGGAAAACGAAGTATATTCAATTAGAATCTGAAATACAAGAAGAACGAGAAGAATTAGTAAAATTACAGACTGAAATTGAAAAACTTTTATGTAATCATGAATCTATACAGACTGAAAACATTCAACTACATGCCCAGTTTATGGAACTTGAAACAAAATATAAAACTTTACAGGAACAACACCAAAAAGTTAAATCATGTTGTGAAACATTGTTCAATATAGTGAAGACATTGCAACAAAATATTCATGTTATGAAACCAGATATAAAGTTATCATTAGAAAAGATAAATCATGAAATAAAAGAAGCCATCAAAGAAAAACTACATTTAATTGTAAGTAAAATATCAAATCAAGCTGATGAAAAAAATGATTATCTTAAATCTAACATATATTCTTTACAAAAGGAATTGCAAAATGTTACCAATGTATGTAAAACAACTACAGAAGAATTACAGATAAAAGTAAAAGAATATGATAAATTGCAAAGCAAACTACAGGAAGACAAAACAGAATGTGATGCAATAAAAAATTCGTTAAATATTAATTTAGAACAACATAATCTCTTACTAAAAGAAATGATGACTTTAAAGAATGAAAAGCAACACTTGTATGATACATTGCAACTAGAAATTGATCTTAGAAAAAGTTTAGCAGAAAATATTAAAATGTTGGAAGTAGAAAATGTAATACTAAATGAAAAAAAACAAAATCTTGAAGAAAATTACAATGAAATGAAAAAGGGGAATGAGGAGTTGACATATCAAATTAAGTTACTTGAAGAATCAAAGAATACGGCGGAAAAAATAATTGAAGACCTTAAAATGGATAAAATTGATATGGAAAAGGAAACTACAGATTTACTGCAGAAAGTGAACCAAGTAGAAGACAAAAATAATAAACTTTATTTGGAAAATCAAAACTTCTTAAAAAAATTAAGTGATGGTAACCAGGACACCACTCAAATAAAAGTAGAAAATGAAAAAATGCTTAATGAAATTAAACATTTTGAGAATCGAAATCTCGAAATAGAAACCGAATATAATAACTTAATTGATCAAATGAAAAAAGCTGAATCAAAGAATAATGAAATAGAGAAGCAACAAAGTATTTTACATGAAAAGAATATATTCATTCAAGACGCCAAGGCTGCAGTTGAAAAAGATAATCAAAACTTACTTGATAAGCTACTTGAATTAAAAACAAAATACTCTACCTTAACTGTTGAGAATCAAGAACTACATTGTAAATTAACAGAATATTTGGAACAAAATTCTGCCCTAGACTCGGAAAACAGAACAAATATCATTGAATTGAATAAGATTAAAGACAGTAACACGTACTTGCAAGATAAAGTAAATATTATAAAAAAACAAAAAGAAGATGATATAACATGTCTTGAAGCTTTAAGAATTGAAAATACTGATTTAAAGAAGAAACTTCAAGATTATGATATAAATGTCTTACATTCTCAGGATTTAGAAAAAGATATAAAAGTATTAAAGTCAGAAAATATGAGTCTTAAAAATCAATGTGAAACTATTTCCAACAATCTAAAGGAATTGGAAATTGAAAAGCTTCAAGTTCATAACTCACATGAACATAAAACTGAGTCAAATTATTCAAGTAATATATACACTCAAACTAGGGGTCATAATATGGATCTAGAGAAATTAACGTCTCTGCAGGAATTAACAAATAAAAGTGTTCAAACAAATGCTGCTTATGAACATCCAACTCATTATGAAAATTTACACAATTCATATATTACTTCAACAAATTTAGAGAGTACTGACATACAACATGAATATACATTACTAAAAGAAGAAAATAGACGTCTATGTTCTGATATTGAAGGACTCCAAACCTATTTAGCAAAAATTTCAAAAGAAAATAGTCTTTTAAATGATAAGTTAAGGGAAGTTATTACATCAAATGACAATTTTACAGATCAAAGTGAGATATCACAATATGATATACAAGCACTTAAAAATGAAATACAGTGTGGAAAAGATAAAATTGACAATTTAACAAGAGAAAATATGTTACTTGTTGAAGAAAACTTAGAGCTTAAAGATCAAGTCCATTTTCAGAGTTCCAATAAAGCTACTCCACTTAATGAGGTATTGGATGATAAGGATATAAGTAATATTAACAAAAAATATAATAATGTATTAGAAAGTAAAAATAATTTAGAAAAAAGAGTTAAGGAATTAGAATATATGAACTTATCAATTAATAATAATATGCAAGAAATGCAAGATAATAATGAAAGGTTGAGACTCTCAAATGATAAATTGGGGATGAGATTGGATGAAGCCCTTGTCAGCTTAAGACATTTACATTCACTGCAAGAGAACACAGAATTAGAGTATTTGAGAAATATTCTGTATGAATATTTGACTGGTTCTGGAACACATTCCTTAACTTTAGCTAAAGTGTTATCAGCTGTGGTTAAGTTTAATGAGTCACAGACAGAGCTTGTTTTGCAAAAGGAAAGGGAGAGGCAAGGAATTGTAAGTAAAATAATAGAAAATAGTTAAAAAAAAGTACATTGACTTAACTGTTAATGTGATATATAACGGTATTACATACTGTCTAATCTTATCTGTTATCTTTAAATTTCAGTTGCGGCATCTTGGCATAATATGATGATGAGTAGTAAACAAAAGAGTGTTTATAATTCATTTGCAATAAGTACATAATTTACAAACCTGTTATATGGGGAAGTTTTTTTAAGCAACTGAATGTTTCTGCATCTATTTTTACATCTGGGAAACTGTATATTTATCTACACACATAAAAATCATGTCACATATTATCTAACACCTCTAGTGCCGTAGGCTTGTATTGCTTCATAGAGTTTTGATTAAATTTTATGTAATGATAGCTATTTGAGTCTTTGATATTTGTTTCTTTAAATTATTAAAAATACTTAATTTATTATTTTTTTTATCAACACTGACATTAAAGTTACAAAAGTGTAGTCTTTAATTATCAGTATGATGAGCATGGTAATTTAAAACTTATCAACGACAGAGAGGAAGTCCTACCCAATTCTGGAAAGAGGTGGCAAGTTTATTGGTTAGTGCAATCTTGTGTCCGGACTGCCTTGTCAGTAAAAAAAAGTTTTTCGCCATGGATGTAGTCTTGAGTTACAACAAATTGCAATTTATTGTCATGTCCCTAGATTCAATTTCATTTATAATCATTGTTTTTTTTTAAATCATCTAACTTGCATTTTATTATTCAACTGTTTGTATATATAGTCACTTTGATGTGAAATGTACAGTTTATAAAATTCTGTTTGATTTAACATTATGCATAAAATGTTTCACTGATTATGGCAAGTAATATTTATGCATTTATAACTATGATATAAAAATATGTAAATAGGACGAAAATTTTATAGTTACATAATTAAAATTGTAATATTCATTTGTAAATGTTAAGTTTTTAGTGATGATTGGTTGTTGCAATGTTACTAATTAAATTATAAATATCATATTTTATCAATCAGAATTTAATAAAATGAAGGATTGAAGTTTTCATTGAAGAAAATGCAACCTATCAGTAGTTTATGTGAATATATTATTAAATATAATGAGCTGGAAAGCTTCCGCCCAAATCAATCATTTCCACTTACATTTATATTAACATTTAAATTATTATCTTTGTTAAAGTTGTTTTATTCAATTCCTGTCATACCTTTTCATCTTTTATAGTCTTGGGTTCGATTCCCAGCTGAGGAAGCAAATGTGCAAGGGCTATTGTAATAGAATAGTTTGTGAAACAGTCTTTATAGTTATTGTTCATGTATGGTAACATGAAATAAAATAATGGTCCCTGCTGGAGTGAAGACAATGTAGGTCTGCTTACAGGAATTATAGAATAAATATAAGCTAACAGGACTATATGCATAAGAAGTGATGTAGTTAAAAAAGTTAGAAAGAAATGTAGTTGTATAGAATGGTGGAACCATTCTATACAACTACATTTCTTTCAATAAGTCCTTATGGATCATCCTCACTGCCAACATTGAAAGGTGGAGCACAACTATTGCAAAGTAGTTGTACATACTGAACATGTCATGGTCACCATTGAAATTTAAAGCCATCTATTTTTTGTTGGTGGTTGATTTTGTTTCTTGAAAGGGATATGTAGATTGTTTCTAATATCTATATTTCTCAATGGAAAATTTTGTATATATCATTTTTTATAAAATCATACCTCCACCGTACCTCAGCGTGATCAATTGCTTCTGAATATGGACCATCTAAATTAATATCTGTATTATTATTGACTAACTGTACCATCTCTTTATAATGCGTAGGCTCTGGAGTAGTAATTAGTACTAGTCGAAATGACACACCAAACTCATACACAGATTATGTATTAAGTATATGAGGCCTGTTGTGCCAGACCAATTCAAACGCTTTCGTCACGTCGAGGAAAAGCACCCCGGTTTGGGTTTGGGAGCCCCAAAAATTGCCGTGGATGTGCTCCGTGATGCGCTTGATGTGGGTATGAATGTTTGAAACCCGAACTGCTCATAGATGGGTAACTCTCGGTACAGCATGAAGTCCTTGAGGGGGACAAAGATGACCCTTTCGTATACATTACCCAAGGCTTTATGTAGTCTTATAGGCTGATCAGTCAGTTGGATGCTTTGAGGGCTTGAGAATCCCTATGACGTCGGCTTCCTTTCAGGTGTTCGGGAAGGTGCCTTTGGGCATGACCGTGTTGTAGATTATCACCAGTAGGTGTAGAATGCACATGGGTAAGAGTTTGATTACCTTGTTTGTGATACCATGGGGGCCAAGTGCCTTGAGTGGTCGCAGATTTTTAATTATAGGACAGTTTACAATTGCAATAATAATTGTAGCTAGAATTACCTTTATTTTTAACTACATTTGCTCTTTATACTACATATAATTTTTTTTTTCATCATCGCTTGAGTAGCTTTCCTCAAAACTGGAGAGACTATTACAAGTATCATCTATATCCATTTTTGACAAAACATCTTCAATATGTAACATTGCCTCATCACTTATATTTTCTTCCTGTTTTTTTAAAAACCTGAAATAAGATGAATTAAGTTTTATATGTTAGTCCATACAATGATAATCTTTCTAATATATACCATATCAATTTTGTTTTCTTGATGGTTAAAAAATTACTTATCAATGTAGATGCCAAACTGAAAAGCTGACTTCCTGCCTACCTACTTGGCTTCTGGTGAAATACATAGTGTATGCTTAGTAAATATTAGAGAAGCAGTTAGATGCATTGTTTACATTTGTCTTTATGTATTTAAAGTGTCATATGCAGGAATTGCATACCATGTTGTGTCCAGTAAAAGTTGTCATAAAAATATTGATATCATAAAAAAAACTATATCCAGTAAACAAGATAAGTGTGCATGTTCAAAAATATAAGTTTTTTAAATTATAATAATATGATATCACAAATTAAAGCTACCTTACTTAAGTAATGCTACTATATGCCAATGTAGAGTGGGAAATATAGGTGTCTCTCTCGCTATCACATCACAATTAAACATATCTTCATTTTAAGTTGAAACATAAGTTACTGTGTATTGAATTCTAACAATTCAGTAATTTTCAAGTCATCATCATTATTGTCAATAATAACAATCAACCTGCACCTCCAAATAATTAATCCCAGATGGTTACTCATAAATATTATTTATATGTATTTGTGGCTTAGTTTGTATGGGTGCATCATATGCCAAAGTTCAACAGTTTCTCTTGTATTCCATATCCATAAATTTCTATGCTTCAAAAAAAATATTCAGTCTTTATGTTAATTATACCTTAATAATGTGCGGCGTTTCCTTTCTGGCAAAGTTTTTAACATTAATTTTATTTTATCTTCATTGATATTTAGTTTTATTTCTTTGTCAACACTCTGCAAAAGTGAAATTATGTAAATTTCATAAGCCCTAAAATCATAATAAAACAATTTCAAAACGAAAACTTAAAATTACTTACTTCGATATCTTTACAACATTTTGCACAAACTTTTTTCTCAGAGCAACAATTATTGCACAGCATATGATAAGCGAATTTAACAGTTTTCTGATCGCATCCGACGCATTTTCGTGGTGAAACAAGTGGTTTATATTTTTTAAATTTTATCTTCCATTCAATAATCTCCTTACATCGTGTACATACGCCTGTTACTTCTAGTGCGTTTAGAAATTTTGTTTTCTTACTTGTATCGTGCAAATCGTTTTTGAAAGCAGTTTTATTTTGATGTTTTTGCGCTCGTGTTCTGTTATTGTTCCCTTTAGAACAGCTCATTTTGTACAACTACTTCTTAATTAAAAAAGGTTCATAAAAAAAATAATTCCTCTTATGCTCATCTAAATTGTAATTTATAACAAAAGCTTAATGTTTATTATAACCTTTAAAGTTGATACATGATGATGATGATATTAATTTATCCCTAATGGGAAAGGCAAAGGACTTTAGTCCATACAGCCAGGTCTTGTTCGTATGATGGTTGGTCTGAAACTTTTTAAAAGTTGATGCACTTAAAACAATACTCAACAGGCGAACAGCGGCTAATGCGTGTGACTTTTTTTTTATAAATATATGGAAACTATCGTTGTGATAATTCTGCCAATGTCTAGTCAGAAAGAGGCACGTAATATGAAGTTGCTCGGTAACAAAAGCAATCGGCGGAATGCATGAGAATACTAGGTTAGGTTGAGACTTAGAAATATTGCAAAGGACATCCCGGTAATTGGGTATATAAACATATTGTATTATGGCACATAACATTCGACGCTCAGCAGTCGCCGAGAACGGTCGCCCGGCTCCCCGCCACGATCGTCCCGAGCTACCTGCCCCCGAGCGAGCCACCTGCGCACCCATTGTTCCGAGAACAATACACCGAGCAATTTTTATTGCGGGTGCTATTGTAATCGGAAATTAGTTTCCGAGAAAGATTATTGTAAAGCCACCTGGGTGGTTACACTAGTGGATACCTTGCGGTGTTAACTTAGCTAGTGTAGGGCTAGCCCCGTACGCCCGTGGTTCCCCTTCTGGGAAACGCGAAACCGGAAGGAGTCGACGCAAAACTTGGCCTTGGGTAGTGCCCTAGCCAAGGTTGACCAACCCGCTGGACTTATAATAGTCCCACGCGTAGTTTTAGTTAGCTCTAAGCACACACCCAAGTGCACAATAAGACTGGCACTTGGACGCACTAGGGCTACACAACTAGGCACACATCCTCCCTGCCTATACCCGGCAGGGTATAGTAGGCTATTCACCCCGGCATCCCACCGGTGGCCACACTTCCCACAAATAAAGTAGGAGAAAAAAAATAAAAGTGAACAGAGTGCACAATGGAGGACTCTTCCTCAGAGTCGTTGCTGCACTTCATCAGCATACTAAAAAATAAATACCCCGATGTCTTCTAGGACATAATCAAAGAAAGACCGCTCCCGGATAGACCCTCCTCAAGGGCCTCCTCCATATCCTGCACTTCATCCGCAGTCTCCGAAATGGAGCTGGATAACGCAGCGTCCACTGAGTATCCCTGCTGAAGACACCAGCGATTTCACGCTGGTTGAAAAAAAGAAAAAGCGGGCTTCACCCGCCCCGACGCCACCTCCTAAGGCGAAAAACGGGAAATGAAGGCCCCTCTCCCCAGCCATCTACGTCGGCCCTGCCCCAGGGCCCCTCACAGCTGCCCCACAGCAAGCCCCGCCACTCCTGAGCGCGCCCTAGCTGGCTCAAAACCTTCGGCTGTCTCACAGCCATCGAAACGCCCGCCGCCTGTCTTCATTCAGGCACAAGACAAGTGGCCGATTGTCGCATCGGCCCTATCCAATCGCTACAAATATCAAGCGATCCCCACCGCTGTAGGTATTAAACTGCAGCTAGAAACCACGGACGACCATAGAGCGGTAACTTGCTTCTTGCAAGACAAAGGTGTTTTCTTTCACACCTACACCTTGGCAGAAGAGCGCCAACTCAGGGTAGTAATTAAAACCTCCCGCGGGAAATCCCAGCTGATCTGATCAAAGAGGACCTTCAGGCCCAGAATCTCCCAGTCCTGTCTGTGCATAGGATGTACAGTGGCCATAATAAAAGCCATTCAACATGGTGATTGTGGCCCTCGAAAGATCCGAGGCCGGGAAGCAGGTATTTAACCTGAAAACCTGCTGCCACCTCTCTGGGCTGACTATAGAGCGCCCACATAAAACGGCCCACCAGGCCAGTGTCACAAATGCCAATTATATGGCCACTCAGCACGCAATTGCTTCGGCAAACCCAGATGCGTCAAGTGCCTGGGTGACCATGGCACCACCGAATGTCCGAGACCCAAGGACAAGGCCCTTCTGGCCACTTTCGGTCCCCCGCATGTGTCCTATGCAACAAAGAGGGACACACAGCCAATTACCTTGGCTGCCCAAAGCCCCAAGCCGAAACGTCCGGCACTAAAAATCGCGCCCAAGGTCGCTACCCCGACCGCCGCCCCGCGCCAATTCTCGCTCCTGTCCGACCTCTACGCCCCACATGGCATACGCCGATCGGCGTAGCGACCGTTAACTCAACCGGTTGAGCAGCCTCCTCCATCAGCCGGACGTCCGGTTATCGAAAGCGACCTCGACTTAGTGTGTCGCTTCGCCGCCGTCTTCAACGGCGCCGACGTCTCAGCCCTAGCAAAAGCCTTAAGGGATTCTAATGGCAAGCCCGAAGTCAGGATTGCCGCCACAATGCGCTACCAACATGTAGTGTCAGCCATCGTCAACTTTCAAGCATAGAGGGCCTTTACAACGGCAGAGTAAAACCGCGTTCCTTAACGTCGCATTTTTAACGCGAACGGTATTAACAATCAACGCGACGAAATCTTCAATTTCGTTCGCGATCACCAAGTCGACGTGCTCCTAGTGCAGGAGACATTCCTCAAACCGCACACTCGCAATCCCAACATTGCGAATTATAACATCATTAGGAATGATAGAACTTCTGCCGCTAATGGCGGAACTCTCATTTACTACAAAAAGTCCTTGCACTGCGTGCCCGTCGACACGCCAACCCTCACTTTCACAATCGCGTCCGTCTACCTGCCTTGCAGACGTGATGCACAAGTATTACGAAGCGACTTCGTGGCACTCCTTTCCCTTGGAAATTCAGTCATTTTGGCAGGAGATTTCAATAGCAAGCACACTCGGTGGAATGCAATTAAAATCAACCCCCGGGGGTTGGCTTTAGACTCGCTAAGCGACGCACTCGACTTCGACGTCGTAGCGCCTACTACGCCTACCCATTTTCCATATATATTGGGTCACGCACCGGATGTGCTTGATATTGCCATCTGTAAGAACATCAACCTCGCCTTCCAAGGGATAGACGTAATCCACGAGCTCGCTTCCGATCATCGCCCCGTTCTTCTTCGGTTAGGGCCCTCCGCCCCAACCTCACCCTCCACCAAAACCATAGTAGACTGGCACCGACTCAGGAACGACCTGAAGGAAGCCACATCACCACACCTAGATGCTATTCCTAGGAACATATCTTCAGTCCACGACACGAACCTCGCAGTTCATGCCCTCACTAGGCACATCCAGACAGTCGTCGAGGATTGTTCGAGGCGGGTTCCCTCGGTGGAAGACCACCGATGGACCCTGCCAAACAACATAAAGGACCTAATGAGGCGCAAGAATGCGGCGACTCGTGCCCACGACTTATATCCCACTGAAAGTAACCGGCTGGTGCTACGTACCCTTCAGCGTGAAGTCCGGTCACGCATAGCCCAGTACAGGAACGATCGGTGGGATAATCACCTCTCCAATATCGAACCTTCCCACCTCGCCTTCTGGCGACTTCCCAAATCCTAAAGGGGCAACGCCCAAACAATGCCTCCCTTAGCGCGTCCTAATAAACCACCCGCCTTCTTAGACGAAGAGAAAGCCGAATGTCTGGCTGACAATCTGGAGCTCCAATGCTCACCGAGCACACTACCGATCGACGCCACTCACCTTGCAATGGTTGAGAGCGAGGTCGATCGGAGGAGTAAGGAACCACCTCGCGATTCCGTTACCCAAGTCACATGCACCGAAGTTGAGTCCATAATTAAAAACCTGCGACCACGCAAGGCTCCCGGCCCCGACGGCATCCAACCAACAAGGTGATGAAACTCCTACCCATGTCCATTTTACACCTACTGGTAATAATCTACAACGCGGCCATATCCAAAGGCACCTTCCCGAACACCTGGAAGGAAGCCGACGTCATAGGGATTCTCAAGCCCTCAAAACATCCAACCGATCCATCAGCCTATCGACCCATAAGCCTACTCAAAGTCTTGGGTAAGGTATATGAAAGGCTCATCCTCGCCCGCCTCAAGGACTTCATGCTGTCCCGAGGGCTACCAATCAATGAGCAGTTCGGGTTTCGCACCCAACACTCATGCACACATCAAGTGCACCGCATCACGGAGCACATCCTCAGTAAATTTCTTCAGGGCTACCAAACTGGGGCACTTTTCCTCGACGTGGCGAAAGCTTTCGACAAGGTCTGGCACAACGGGCTCATATACAAACTATATGAGCTCGGTGTGCCAGATCGACTCGTACTTATCATACGAGACTTTCTCCGAAATCGAACCTTTCGTTACCGCGTCGAGGGAACGCGCTCCGAGTTCACCCTATTTGTGCCGGAGTACCACAAGGCTCCGTCCTAGGTCCTATTTTGTACACACTCTACACCAACGACATACCGCGCACTCGCGGTGTAGAGCTAGCCCTTTTCGCCGATGACACCGGCCTCTATGTGTCTGGGTTCAAACCAGACGCTATTTGTAGACGCCTCCAATCTGCAGCCAACACCTTAGGGAAATGGTTTCGGAAATGGAGGATCGAGGTTAACCCTACCAAAAGTGCAGCCATGTACTTCTCTCGGCGCAACAAAACGCCGCATCTCCCAACTATAGAGTTATTTGATCGTCCAACTCTGGGAACAGACAGTCAAATACTTAGGCGTTACTTTAGATGAAAGACTCACCTTCGGTCCGCATGTCAACTGCGTACGGAATCGAGCAGCGTTCGTCCTAGGTCGTTTGCACCCGTTACTCAATAAAAATAGCAAAATGTCCCTGCGTAATAAAATTACACTATACAAAGCGTGCATCCGACCCATAATGACATACGCAAGCCCCGTCTTTGCGCATGCTTCCCGCGTCACATTCACCGACTTCAGGTAATACAAAATCGTTTCATGCGCAAGGCCACCGGTGCACCGTGGTTCTTGCGTAATGAAAATCTACACATAGATCTTGAGCTGCCGACCATAGCTCAGTACCTGAAGCAGGCTTCCCGCCGATATTTCGACTCTGCCGTCACACACTCTAACCCCTTGATTGTAAGTGCCGCCACTTACAATCCCATCGCGAATCACAGAGTCACCCGCGTCCGAAGGAGACCGAGGCACGCTCTCGATGACCCGACGACGTGACTACCAGGGCCCAAGCCCTTCATAAAACACAACACACGTACATTGCACCCTCACATCGCCCCGCCGACGGCGAGGGCGTCACAAACAAGGATATTCGCGATACCGCCATGTCACTGGTCGGTTCTCTCCAGTCCATACAGATAGAAGCGTCGCTGGAGTTTCTTGCGCCACTTCTTCTCCAGCGCCCACGCATTCCGAAGTGGTGGTACAGATAGCTAATAATCATAGCGAATTTAAAGAATCCTCTGTCAGAAGCAACTGACCGAGCCGAGGTTCGGCCCTCTCGGGCACCCTCGAGTCAGACGCTCTCGCGAAACAAGGTAACGGTCCAAGCCGAGGCTCCCTCTCGGGAGCCCTTGTGCTGGTTACCTATATATAGAGGTCTCGACTGAGTGCCATTAGCGCTCGGTCACCTCTCAACCCGGTGAAACTGTAAAAGCCCTCGGGCTAACAGTGGCTTTCAGCCCTGGCACATAATCAGTTGAAACTTTATAAAAAATCGTTGAATGTATGTTTAAAAATCATATGGCCAGTTTTTTAATTAAACTTAACTAAAGAAAGGGAAGTCTGTGAACGAGAGGAGGGATAAAAAGTTAACGGGACAGAGAAGCATACTTGGGAAGAGTGTCATATAGGGATGACGATAATTTTGGGCATGAAAAAAAAATATTATCCAAGGTGCTTTCCTCAAGACCACATTCGCATATGGAATGATCCCGAACTCTTAGCTAGGAAGACAGGTGTGGAGGCATGACTCAGACGTCTACGGATTAATGTGGATGTACATGCTTTATTGAAGATTTGTATTTAAAAACTTAGAACAACATCTAAGCCAATTAATCTGCATTGTAGCAATAATTCTTTACACTGAAGTGTAACAATAAAATTGTCTTTTGAGTGGAATGGGGATCTAACAAGGTCCTGAAGACAACTCAATGAGTCTGTGAAAATAAAAGTTTTATTTAATTTATGGGATACTAAACAGGCTATGGATTCTCTATTTGCAATGGATTCCCCTGCAAATATAAAAGAGGACGGTGGGAGTTTGAAATTTAAAATTATTATGTTATATTTATGGATCCAGGCAGCTGCTCCAGCAATGCCTGACTTAGCATATATAATTATATATATATATATATATATATATATATATATATATATATATATATATATATATATATATATATATATATATATATGTAATCGCAAACTAATATCGGAAATAAAATAATATATTTATATATGAGTATTCTAAAACACTATGCCTTCCTAACTTAATTACATGTAAAATAATACTAATTAATATATTTCTATTAGTGCTAACTTTTGGCGTGACCTAATGGTAAGAGTACCTAGCTGCCTGTGTGGGTTTTTTTCTCTATGTGTAATATTTTATTTATTTAAAATTACTTTCCCAAGGTAAATTGTACCCTGTGTATTACTTAGGCTCCAATTTCTTCAAATTCTGTATTCACCCACTTACGGTTTATATTTACAATAGTATGATATTTTATTTGTTTGCAAAAAAAATTGTATGTGATTATATCTTCATTGACTCATACTATGTAATTATGTAAATATTTCATCATAATTTTGTTTATTTATAGGATCATATATTTAATTCTTCTAAGATTATATATTGGTTAAATTAAGTTAATGAAATGATAGAAGCAAAAAATATTTGCATTTTCTATTTTAATATTGCGTTAGATTGCTTGTGTTCAAGAAATTTCTGATCCTTATAAGCTAGCCAATAGCATTTCTTATCTTATAGGACAGCATCGCATCTGCGACTCCCCTGTTGTGGTTGTCCATGGGCGGCGGTAATGACTTATCATCCGGTGGGCCATTTGCACGTTTGGCATCTATTCTTTATAAAAAATATATATATTTCAAAATATCTAGTTACTTCAAAGTTACGCGTCGTAATCAAATAATTGGATCTGCTTTTTTTTGCACATTGCAAACCATACATCCAAATGTGTTGCAATGTTTAATATTCTTACTATTCTATGCAAGTTATTAAGCAAAGCACATCACTAACGACGCCGATGTAGATGACTTGGCCAACCTAGTTGAGAAAAATATAAAGATTTTTCTGAAAATTCACACATAAAAGGTATAGTTTTAAGACTTTGAGTTATTATTCTTAACTGTGTTGTCCTTTTATATGTTTTAAGTCGAAAATTGTTTATTGACGTTATCATACATTTTACAACAATTATTCTATTCTATTCGCATAGCGATTGATCAAATTTACCTGTGAAATATATACACGTGGCTATATTTTCAGTGTAGCTAGATGTAAGTACATAATAATCGTTCAGGTATCTTTATCGTTAAATAACAATAATTCCTAAGTATCGTGCCTGTAGGTTTTCTATTAGTGTCTTGTCAATTAATGGATATAGAATATGTATATAAAGCACTAATTTATTTTTTATTTATAATTTCACTACTATTGTTCTAATGTAAAGAATAAAATAATGAGACTAGCCTTGATTAATTAACTATATTTATTGGTATTACATCAAGTGAGAAACTTCAATGAATTGCTTGTATAGCTAAATTGTGAGTTGTCTTTATAAAAATTAGACACTTGATATAGATTTTTCTAGAACTATTTTTATAGCTCATTTCATTAGATTTTTATTTTGGGTTAAGAAAGTGCATGATGAATATGTTTCATAAATAATCTAAAAGAGGGGTTATGTTCAATAATTATACAATAATAGTACAGTAATTATACAATAATATTAATTTATATTTGGTTAGAAATAGGTATAGGCATATTTTTATGATAAAATAGATAGATATTAATGAATAAAATTACCAAATATAAGTTCAACTTAAACTTATCATAAATTTTAATCAAAAGTACCTTGATTAATAAAAAAATATATTAGGCAAGAACCTGGTCAAGAAAAGAGAATTTATTCAAACACTCATTCATTTTTTATTTGAAAGTATTAACTAGTTACTCAAGATCCTTGCTGGTTCTATTTAGTAGAATCAACTAACTGAACTTGTAGTAGTGTAAAAATTATGATTCATAAGATTTTTTGTATATACAAATAAAGAATATTTTTGATAAATAATTTTCATATTAAGATTGTATTGATTGTAGCTGCCATACAACTTTTTTTTTTACAATAATTTCCAGTTGTCTTTTTCTTAAATTATTGATAATCTTGTTTTTACTATAAGCTTTAAATTGACTTTCTATGTAATAAACTATAGTATAACATTCCATTTTGTCTTTTAATACTAGCTTTAACTATGAATTCTATGAGAGGAGGAAATCCTAATTATGATGAGTGTCCTGATGATGAAGACTGGGATGATTATGGACCAGGGCCAGGGCCAGGACCAGGACCTAATTTTGGAAATTTTAGGTAAGTGTTTAAGGTTTTTTTCATATAAAAATAGAATCAACCAATGAGGTATGTAGATAGTATTATATATATATATAGTATTCCAATAAGAGGAAAAGTTTCCAACTGTGCTACAAAATATTATAAGTCTCGGTCAAGTTGCTGTAATTAGAGAAACTTCTGTACAAAATAGATTTTATACATGTTTAGTACTTAAGTATGATACTTAATGAACATCTCCTTTTTAAATTATTATTTTTGGTCCAGTCTGTATAGAAAAAGCTGCCTATATGAAGTTAGGATGTTAAACACTTGGAGACAATGTGCAGTATTTAAGTAAATATGAGAAATGAATTTGCACACTTTTATTTAGGATAAATCACTTATCTCATATGTTTTATTTTTACAAGTTGCTGTAATAAGGCCTCAAGATGAATCTAATATAGTATTAAAAATTCACAAGACATTTTCTACAAGCAGCTTTTGTGCTGTCTTCTTATCATTTGATTGATAGATGTAAAATATTACTGTTTGAGGTTTTTCTTGACATTATCAGGGCCTATCTTAACATACAACTTAATAAATCAATCATTTTTAATGTAAGATTTTAAATAATTTAATTTATATCTACACAAGATGGTCTTCCTCTATTTTGATGTTGGATGGCAGCTAACCCTATGTCGCTATCTTAATTATTACTAGAACTACTAGAACTTGATTCAGGAGAACATGGATCACTAAATGCTATATTAAAGATTGTATTATTATGTAAATAACAACAAGTTCAGTGTATTTTATTAAAAGTCAGTAGCAGAAGTGCATAAACAAATACAGCTCAGCAAAGTTAGTTCCATTACATATATGATGGAATAATATTATGGAATGTCAAATTTCATAGCTAATACCCAAATTATTACCCAAAAATATATCACTTGATTGTTTCTTTAATATTTAGAACATACAATTAAGTAAGCAGATACATTGAGTGGTGTGTAAATAAGTTAGTAGTAATTAATGATTTTATTGTGACAAAATAATCTTATATGGACATTATTTCAGGAATGATCGTTATAGTAATGCCTATGGAGATTATAGGGGAGGATATGGACCAATGAATAGTGGTGATGGTGTAGGTTTTGGGCCCATGAATGGTGGTGGTTTTGGACCCGTGGACAGTGGTGGATTTGGTCCACCAAATAATATGGATCCTTCTGGAGCTTTTGGACCTGGGCCCGGTCCTAGACCCTTGTTTCCACCTGGAGAAGTTCAATTTATAATGGGTAGAGGCTTTGGCCCCCGGGGTCCCAATAAATTTAAAAAAAATAATGATAAAGCTGTTAGATATTTGCTGCGTGAGTATATACTAATATATTTAAAGTTTTATATAGCTTTTATTTATATTTTATTATAGAACACATAAAAATGATTGATTTAATTTTATTATCAATTCATTCATTCATTTGCAACATATTTTTATTTATGAATACTACTCTGTATCTTATGGTGATCAGTAGAAATATTTATGTGCCATTACCCAATAAGAAGGCTTTGTTTCTTCATTTTTATTATTTAAATAAATTACTTTAAAACTCACTAAGAGAACTGTTGACTGACCCACTGCACCAATTCGTTGAGTGTCATCATTGTTAAAGCTTAATAACATATTATATACACTTTATACACTGCAGGCCAAAAGTTAAGACCACCTTAATTAAAGTAGGAAAATAAAGTAAAAACTCCAATAAAATATTAAATGTTTAATTAACCTATTTAATCATCTAATAGAACATTGATTGACAAACAATATACTTTAAAAGCGTAAAGAAATATTAACAGTCCATGCAAAAAAAGATAGTTACCTAAACTGATTTTAATCAAAAAATCCTCCTTTACATTTTATGACTTTTTTCACAAGTCTCGGCATACGGGCAATCAATTTGTTAATGTCTTGTGATATATTGTTCCAAATTTCGCTTAAGCATTCCACATTTCTTCTTGCGAGGATGAATTATGGATGTTCCTATCAAGCTCTTCCCACAAAAGTTCAATGGGATTGAGATCCGGGCTCTGAGGAGGCCAAACCATGTTTTTATCACCCCTTGTGCCTCTTTCTCTTCTAAATCTTTTCTAAAGGATTTACATAATTTTGAGCTATTCTTTGGATTCATTATCTTGTTGGAAAATGAATCCATCTCCACTTAATCACAACTCAGAAGAAATGGCATTTTGTTCTAAAATGTTTATGTACTGTACCTTTTTCAAAATTCCTTCAATTTTAATCAAATCGCCAGTTCCTTGGCTAGAGAAGCAACCCCAGACCATAATTGAGCCTGTCTTCCTGTATCGAGTTATTATGCCATGAACACAAGTCTTCGATAACTTCAGTTGTGAAGCAATGTCATGCTCGGATTTGCCTTCATTATGTAAAACAACGATGGAAGAAAGCACATCACTGCAAATTTTTCGAGCTTTTACCATTTTATGACATCTTCACAGTAGAAACCACAAGTTTAGACTAATTGAGATTGTTTGTGAATAAATCCAAGTAAACTCAGGTAATAATAGGTCAGAAACACATGTTTTCAGGAGCTAAATGATCCTAATTATTGACCAACACGTAACAAAAGCAAAGTAATTAGTAATGAGGACATTATTAAAATGTTATTACGACTCTACCACCTGGCTCTAGCACATGTCTTTTATTTATCGGGATTTCATTACAATTGATGGATAATTATGTTGCTTATGTGCAGTCTTAAACATTTGGCCGCCAGGGTACATCTTTATTATGTTTCAATGGCCATCAGCACTATAGCAAAAGTTTTAAAAGGTAAATTTTTTCAAATGTTTAATGAAATTTTAAGATTAAATCTTAAAATGATTTTTTTTCTGATGTATCCAAAATATATATATACAATATCAGCCATTTTGCAAATTTAGTTTATTTTTAAAAGGTTCAATGTCATTTGGTATTTTGCAATTCTTTGCTATCATAAATATATAAATAGATCAAAGAATCTATTAAATTTTATTTATTTATTGGAAAACCAAAAAGCTTTTCTTAGGTATCAATAGTTCTTAAACTATACCACAGAATAACACAGCCAAATTAAGGTTTACACAGCTTAGTACAAATTGATCAGACACATCACAAAAAGTAAAAAACAAAAATGAGTCACATTATTATGTGTGTACAACATAGTTATGTCAGTGCCTTGTATAGTTTTTCTTTAAACATAGCCTTGTTCCGTAATATGTAAATTTCTTGTGGTTATTCTAAGTACTAATAGCCATGATTATACTGAATTTTTACCGTAGTTAGTATTGTGTGCATTGGCTTTAACAAGTGATGAAGTGTCTCTGGTCAAATGTTATTAAATTGTGGTATTTACAGCCCTCATCATAAGTTTAGAACCATCTTTATGTTGATGATTAAGATATTTTATGAAGCAATATTGTATTCTCTAAATTCAGTCTTTATAAATTTTAAAATGCGGTGACCAAATACTGCTTCCTTAATTTACTATCAATATACATTCCTAAGTCACATACTAGATTGACTCTTTCTAGAGATACATTGTTTATTATAGGTGAATGGTATTGGATGTCTACAAGCTTATTACTTGACACCTTTTTGTAATAACTGCAATTTTGTTATTTTTATAGTATGTTGCTAGGGGTAGTAAGCTATTTTGCTATCATCAGATTGTGACAATCAAATATATTCCGGACTTCCAGGTATAACTTTTTATCATTTGCGTATAGTAAATGTTCAGAATGAGAAAACGTGAAGTATGTATATCATATAGATAATCATTGTAGAAGAGTGGGTCAAGTAAAGATCCCGGAGAACGCGGGAAGTTATTTTAATAGAATTAGACCCATACCCTACCACTAACACCGTTTGTGACCTATTATTTAAGTAGGAGGTCACCTTCTGTGGTACATCTCCATGGATTCCTAACTCTTGCAATTTTATTATTAGTATGACGTGTCCACGCGATCAAAAGCCTTTTCAAAATCCTTGTGGATCACATCTGCTGTCCTCCTCTTACCATTTTATTATACACATATGAGGAAAATATAGCCAGATTAGTTATAGTCGACCTGCCTCTAAGAATGCCATGTTGATTTTTTTTATGGCTCATGTACTTTATCGCTCTTGACACAATCCTTCTAAGAGCGAGCAAGAAGCACTATTGTTCGATTGTGTATTGGACAAATGAAAAGCAAGAACAAGATTTTCACAGAAGGTCGAGAAGATGTTAAGGACGAAGGCCGGTCTGGATCCAGGACATGCTGGATGTCAACAATCGATGAAAAACGTTAAACTAAAACGTAAACGTAAAAGTGGAAAAAATTGGTATGGAGAATCGTCGGATCACTATTCGAGAAGTTGCATATCGGTAGGCATGCAATTTTGTTCGCATGTTTAGATCATGAAACGTATGGCAGCGAGGTTTGCTCCGAAATTGTTAAATTTTGACCAAATGAACCGTGAATCATGTAAGCATCGATCATGAGCTGATGAAAGACGTCAACGATTTTCATCGTCCAGATTTGCTCAAAAGACTCATAACTGGTGATGAAACATGGGAACACGGATATGACGTCTAAACTAAGGCTCAATCGTCCCAGTGGAGGCAAAAGCACGCCAAATTTGGTCAAAAGGTTTTGTTCACTGTTCTCCGTGATTATAATGGCATAGTGCATTATGAGTTCTTACCAGAAGGTTGTGCGGTCTAAAAGGAATATTACCTTGAAGTTATACACCGTTAGCGTGAAGCAATACAACCGGGATTAATTTTGATTGGGTGGAACAACCAGTCACTTATTGCACCACGATGATGCGTCAGCTGTCGTAATCATGCCTCGGCCACCGTATTTCTAATTCTTGTAATGCGTCAAGAACTGTGGTTTGTGAAAATCCAAGTTATATGGATATAGTAACTTAGTAGTTTTTAAATATTGTTATTAAAAAAAAACATCACGATTTTCTTCCTTCGTCTTCAGACAATACCCAATTTTTTATAAATATATAGTACCAATACCCAACCATTCATTTGAATTCAATATTTTGATTTCAAATGAATGGTTTTAAATTATAAAATCATACACACATCAATAAACTTACACAAACAGACAATGGTAACTTTTATGGCAAATTTCATAGCATAGTTTCAATATCTTTTGTCTAAAATTTTAAAAATATTTTATCAATTAGTTATCGAAAAACATCAAAAATCGACGAAATATAAAAAAATAACTTGCAAATACACTATTACATGACAATATTTTTTATTTTTTTAAATCAGACTATATATTAGCGGTTATAATTATTATATTATTTGGAAGTATATAAACTGTTGATGGGTAAAATCTTAATTTATGTAGCAACAATACCACCTTTACCTGGTTAGGAGATAAAGGTCCATATGTAAATTTTAACTTTGATTACAAAATTATAAGTTGTAGGTACTAATGTTTATATTTTAAGTAAAATAGTACTCGAATGTGAGGGTTCTCTTTCTTTCTTTATAGGATGCGGAGTTCCAAAAGAGAATTTGAAGAATCTGCCTAGATCATTATTGCAATTGATGGAACCGCAAAATTGTGGTTTGTGTGGTCAAAGCTTCAATTCTTATGCTATATGTAAGTTTTTTTATTATATATAAAATTATGAGAAATTAAGTAACAATATTTAAGCATTGTTGTAAATTTCTTGCAGCTCGCACTCATTATGTTTCCAAAAATCATTTGAAGAATCAAAAAAAATGGTTATCTCAACATTCTGACGCGGGATATCAGCAAACTAGAGAGGTAATTAGATGATTTGTCAATGTAATGTTTCCTTAGTAGTTTTGTTGACTATTTGGTTCACATAACACAGTATAAGTAAACATATATATATATATTAAACAATTTTTACAATTCTTACATACAATCCTAATGAAGAGAACATATGTTTTTGTCACTTGTGTTACTGTCCACTTTACTTTAGTATGTTGACAGTCAAATATCAAGTGAAACTTATGTGAACACCGTCGATGAAACTGAAACTTGCATTGTAACAAATTGTCTGGCCACACGTTGAATAAAACGTGAGGTTTTTATATACACAAATGTTATGCTGTACTGTTCACAAAAATATGCTGGAGGGCCACACGGTATATTTTAATGATATGAACGGCAAGTGTATTTGTTAGTCTGTTAATTTTATCAAATTTTATATGCAAATACAATAACTGATTACAGATGATTATTTCATTATAAATGATAATTGATGTTTGATTTATTACTCTCTTGTTCAATGTTAGGTGGGATTTCTGGCATATTTGATGCAGGTATAAACATTGCTGATTGGCATTTTTAATGGTATGTAGCAAATTATTTATATTTTCAGATTCCATTTAAGTCACGTGAGCTGTATTGCGAACTATGTGATGTGCATATTACATCTAAATCTCATGCTGAGTCCCATTATGCTGGGAAACCGCACCGTGCGTAAGTAACAATCATATATTAATTATTAGTTACACCTTAGTTGCTATTCTGGTATTTACCACTTTAGTCGCCCGAAGAAAGAGACCTAACCCGACGTTTAAATATGTCCCTTGACTTTCTTATAAATATGTAAATGCTTATGTTATTAAAATTACAAATCAAATTTGTTTCCTTCTTGTCTTTTGTATATACGTGTATAATCATATGATAAGTTTGTAAAATGTAATATCATTAAGCAATATATTTTAAGACACCGTCACCTTTGCTAATTGTTTAAGTCTTAAATTACTTCTTATTACAGTATTGTAGAAGGCCGTAAAATGTAATATCATTAAGCAATATCTTTTAAGACACCGTCACCTTTGCTAATTGTTTAAGTCTTAAATTACTTCTTATTACAGTATTGTAGAAGGCCGTAAAATGTCATATCATTAAGCAATATATTTTAAGACACCGTCACCTTTGCTAATTGTTTAAGTCTTAAATTACTTCTTATTACAGTATTGTAGAAGGCCGTAAAATGTCATATCATTAAGCAATATATTTTAAGACACCGTCACCTTGCTAATTGTTTAAATCTTAAATTATTTCTATTACAGTATTGTAGAGGCCGTAAAATGTAATATCATTAAGCAATATCTTTTAAGACACCGTCACCTTGCTAATTGTTTAAGTCTGAAATTACTTCTTATTACAGCATTGTAGAAGGCCGTAAAATGTAATATCATTAAGCAATATATTTTAAGACACCGTCACCTTTGCTAATTGTTTAAGTCTGAAATTACTTCTTATTACAGTATTGTAGAAGGCCGTAAAATGCCCCGAAATCCAGCTTTGCTGCAACGCAGTATGGCTAACCGATTGTAAGTATTTATGTAATTTCCAAATTTTACTTTATATTTATATATAGTATAAGACAACCCCACTGCTAGAAAATTATTATTGAAAATATAAAAATGGTTGAATTTACAGGGGAAATATGTTTACAATATATTGGGAAATCAAATCCTTACTTGGGTGCGCTATATATAGAAGGAAAATGAAAATTCTTTTCATTTCCCATGACCTTTCTCTATAAAGTCCGCTTATTTCACTATATAACACTTCCAACTTTTAATACTAATATTCTAACGAGAAATCACTTTTAAAGTAACATATAAATAAATTAAAGGACATACACATGGACATTACATTTCCAATAAAGTAACGTCAAATAGCACGAATTGAAGGAAATATATCGAATTGTTGAATGTTATGGTAAATGGAATTGGTTAGATTAGGATATTTTCGAAGTAGATTTGATGTTTACAATTTTATTTATTATTAGCCTTTTCATATCTTGGATGCCTTGTGATTTTACCAAAAAAGATTTAAGGTAATATGGTCTTAAAAATATTTATTTAATTCTATTTGATGGCCTATACTTAATAATTACTAAATGGACTCACCAAATGAAAAGAGAAACAGATTTATTAAAAAAACCTGGATATTAAAAAACAAAATTTTTTAGGGATCAACTTATTCGTCGCGAGAAGAAAAATTTAAAACCGATCGACGATGGAGATGACAAAGGGACTGATGGTACTAAGGATTCAAAGTGTTTCCAGCCAGAGCTCTATTGCGAAATTTGCAAGGTACAATCGTGTCTACAAATGTTTATTTCTGCGATAGTAATGTGTAATAATATTATTATAATTATTAAGTGAAATATAGTTTCAGTGTTTTACTATTTTGCGTGATACAGAAATATTAAAGAATTGCATTACATTCAAATGATAATGAAATTACAATGTAATATTATAATAATATATATATTAAACAATTTTACAATTCTTACATACAATCCTAATGAAGAGAACATATGTTTTTGTCACTTGTGTTACTGTCCACTTTACTTTAGTATGTTGACAGTCAAATATCAAGTGAAACTTATGTGAACACCGTCGATGAAACTGAAACTTGCATTGTAACAAATTGTCTGGCCACACGTTGAATAAAACGTGAGGTTTTTATATACACAAATGTTATGCTGTACTGTTCACAAAAATATGCTGGAGGGCCACACGGTATATTTTAATGATATGAACGGCAAGTGTATTTGTTAGTCTGTTAATTTTATCAAATTTTATATGCAAATACAATAACTGATTACAGATGATTATTTCATTATAAATGATAATTGATGTTTGATTTATTACTCTCTTGTTCAATGTTAGGTGGGATTTCTGGCATATTTGATGCAGGTATAAACATTGCTGATTGGCATTTTTAATGGTATGTAGCAAATTATTTATATTTTCAGATTCCATTTAAGTCACGTGAGCTGTATTGCGAACTATGTGATGTGCATATTACATCTAAATCTCATGCTGAGTCCCATTATGCTGGGAAACCGCACCGTGCGTAAGTAACAATCATATATTAATTATTAGTTACACCTTAGTTGCTATTCTGGTATTTACCACTTTAGTCGCCCGAAGAAAGAGACCTAACCCGACGTTTAAATATGTCCCTTGACTTTCTTATAAATATGTAAATGCTTATGTTATTAAAATTACAAATCAAATTTGTTTCCTTCTTGTCTTTTGTATATACGTGTATAATCATATGATAAGTTTGTAAAATGTAATATCATTAAGCAATATATTTTAAGACACCGTCACCTTGCTAATTGTTTAAGTCTGAAATTACTTCTTATTACAGCATTGTAGAAGGCCGTAAAATGTAATATCATTAAGCAATATCTTTTAAGACACCGTCACCTTTGCTAATTGTTTAAATCTTAAATTATTTCTATTACAGTATTGTAGAAGGCCGTAAAATGTCATATCATTAAGCAATATATTTTAAGACACCGTCACCTTTGCTAATTGTTTAAATCTTAAATTATTTCTATTACAGTATTGTAGAAGGCCGTAAAATGTAATATCATTACAATATATTTTAAGACACCGTCACCTTTGCTAATTGTTTAAATCTTAAATTATTTCTATTACAGTATTGTAGAAGGCCGTAAAATGTAATATCATTACAATATATTTTAAGACACCGTCACCTTTGCTAATTGTTTAAATCTTAAATTATTTCTATTACAGTATTGTAGAAGGCCGTAAAATGTAATATCATTAAGCAATATATTTTAAGACACCATCACCTTTGCTAATTGTTTAAGTCTGAAATTACTTCTTATTACAGTATTGTAGAAGGCCGTAAAATGTAATATCATTACAATATATTTTAAGACACCGTCACCTTTGCTAATTGTTTAAATCTTAAATTATTTCTATTACAGTATTGTAGAAGGCCGTAAAATGTCATATCATTAAGCAATATATTTTAAGACACCGTCACCTTTGCTAATTGTTTAAATCTTAAATTATTTCTATTACAGTATTGTAGAAGGCCGTAAAATGTAATATCATTACAATATATTTTAAGACACCATCACCTTTGCTAATTGTTTAAGTCTTAAATTACTTCTTATTACAGTATTGTAGAAGGCCGTAAAATGTAATATCATTAAGCAATATATTTTAAGACACCATCACCTTTGCTAATTGTTTAAATCTTAAATTATTTCTATTACAGTATTGTAGAAGGCCGTAAAATGTAATATCATTACAATATATTTTAAGACACCGTCACCTTTGCTAATTGTTTAAGTCTTAAATTACTTCTTATTACAGTATTGTAGAAGGCCGTAAAATGTAATATCATTACAATATATTTTAAGACACCATCACCTTTGCTAATTGTTTAAGTCTGAAATTACTTCTTATTACAGTATTGTAGAAGGCCGTAAAATGTAATATCATTACAATATATTTTAAGACACCGTCACCTTTGCTAATTGTTTAAATCTTAAATTATTTCTATTACAGTATTGTAGAAGGCCGTAAAATGTAATATCATTACAATATATTTTAAGACACCGTCACCTTTGCTAATTGTTTAAATCTTAAATTATTTCTATTACAGTATTGTAGAAGGCCGTAAAATGTAATATCATTAAGCAATATATTTTAAGACACCGTCACCTTTGCTAATTGTTTAAGTCTTAAATTACTTCTTATTACAGTATTGTAGAAGGCCGTAAAATGTAATATCATTAAGCAATATATTTTAAGACACCATCACCTTTGCTAATTGTTTAAATCTTAAATTATTTCTATTACAGTATTGTAGAAGGCCGTAAAATGTAATATCATTACAATATATTTTAAGACACCATCACCTTTGCTAATTGTTTAAGTCTGAAATTACTTCTTATTACAGTATTGTAGAAGGCCGTAAAATGTCATATCATTAAGCAATATATTTTAAGACACCATCACCTTTGCTAATTGTTTAAATCTTAAATTATTTCTATTACAGTATTGTAGAAGGCCGTAAAATGTCATATCATTAAGCAATATATTTTAAGACACCATCACCTTTGCTAATTGTTTAAATCTTAAATTATTTCTATTACAGTATTGTAGAAGGCCGTAAAATGTCATATCATTAAGCAATATATTTTAAGACACCGTCACCTTTGCTAATTGTTTAAGTCTGAAATTACTTCTTATTACAGTATTGTAGAAGGCCGTAAAATGTCATATCATTAAGCAATATATTTTAAGACACCATCACCTTTGCTAATTGTTTAAGTCTGAAATTACTTCTTATTACAGTATTGTAGAAGGCCGTAAAATGTCATATCATTAAGCAATATATTTTAAGACACCGTCACCTTTGCTAATTGTTTAAATCTTAAATTATTTCTATTACAGTATTGTAGAAGGCCGTAAAATGTAATATCATTACAATATATTTTAAGACACCATCACCTTTGCTAATTGTTTAAGTCTGAAATTACTTCTTATTACAGTATTGTAGAAGGCCGTAAAATGTAATATCATTAAGCAATATATTTTAAGACACCATCACCTTTGCTAATTGTTTAAGTCTGAAATTACTTCTTATTACAGTATTGTAGAAGGCCGTAAAATGTAATATCATTAAGCAATATATTTTAAGACACCATCACCTTTGCTAATTGTTTAAGTCTGAAATTACTTCTTATTACAGTATTGTAGAAGGCCGTAAAATGTAATATCATTAAGCAATATATTTTAAGACACCATCACCTTTGCTAATTGTTTAAATCTTAAATTATTTCTATTACAGTATTGTAGAAGGCCGTAAAATGTAATATCATTACAATATATTTTAAGACACCATCACCTTTGCTAATTGTTTAAATCTTAAATTATTTCTATTACAGTATTGTAGAAGGCCGTAAAATGTAATATCATTAAGCAATATATTTTAAGACACCGTCACCTTTGCTAATTGTTTAAGTCTTAAATTACTTCTTATTACAGTATTGTAGAAGGCCGTAAAATGTCATATCATTAAGCAATATATTTTAAGACACCGTCACCTTTGCTAATTGTTTAAGTCTTAAATTACTTCTTATTACAGTATTGTAGAAGGCCGTAAAATGTAATATCATTAAGCAATATATTTTAAGACACCGTCACCTTTGCTAATTGTTTAAGTCTGAAATTACTTCTTATTACAGCATTGTAGAAGGCCGTAAAATGTCATATCATTAAGCAATATATTTTAAGACACCGTCACCTTTGCTAATTGTTTAAATCTTAAATTATTTCTATTACAGTATTGTAGAAGGCCGTAAAATGTAATATCATTAAGCAATATATTTTAAGACACCGTCACCTTTGCTAATTGTTTAAATCTTAAATTATTTCTATTACAGTATTGTAGAAGGCCGTAAAATGTCATATCATTAAGCAATATATTTTAAGACACCATCACCTTTGCTAATTGTTTAAGTCTTAAATTACTTCTTATTACAGCATTGTAGAAGGCCGTAAAATGTAATATCATTAAGCAATATATTTTAAGACACCGTCACCTTTGCTAATTGTTTAAATCTTAAATTATTTCTATTACAGTATTGTAGAAGGCCGTAAAATGTAATATCATTAAGCAATATATTTTAAGACACCGTCACCTTTGCTAATTGTTTAAGTCTGAAATTACTTCTTATTACAGCATTGTAGAAGGCCGTAAAATGTAATATCATTACAATATATTTTAAGACACCGTCACCTTTGCTAATTGTTTAAGTCTGAAATTACTTCTTATTACAGCCCTATTTACGACTAAGGAATAGAGACATTTTAGAATTGCTTTGTCGTCGGAAGTTTCAATTCTATCAATAATTAGGGTAAAGCAAACCTGACAATCGGGACTGAGAAAGATCTGAAACTGAAATTTTAGATCTGCTTATAAACTATACAAGTTCAAACTGATAAACATTTATGAAATCCAAAAAGCTTACTATTGTTTCCGTATCTCCCGGTCAGCAGCTGTTGTAACTCTATTAAAATGTCTTAATATAATTTTGTCATTAATAAAAATTAAATAAATTTACACAAATCTCGGTGATAATTTCGAAACTGAATAAATGTATTTTTTTTAGTTTCGAAATCTATTTACACTGTCAGCCACCGGTGGTTGACGAGGCCTAAACGGAAAGCACAGTGTCAGCCACCGATGGCTGATGTGGCACTCAACGTGTTAAGTCTCACTGTTTCTATGTGGATATACTGGACAAGTGATTTTCCGTCCAAAAAGTACTACAAACTACAATGTATATGAAACATGCATATTCATTGGAGTTGGGAGGATTTCAACCTATAACTGGTAGACAACGAAACGACATAAAGTAGAAGTATATAGTAAACTTAACAAATTTTAATTTCGGTAGAAATATATTACCATGAACATTTTTTAATCTTGTTCGTTTCAATAGGTCTTCTATAATAGTTTCATTTGTTTTAGATTGGCCTGCAGTAGCTGTCGTGAATTGTTCATTCTGTGGGATATAGAAATTTATCATTTCTAAGTAAAGAAAACTTTATGTCGACTTTATTTTATTTACAATATTGTCAACTTTTATTCCATTAAAATGTATTCGTTTATGAGCATTTATCTTTTATTTCAAATGTCGTCATCGTTATCGTAGCCCACAGTTAATCCACTGGTGGTGGTGGTGACCTAGGTTATACCAGTCGGATTAAATCACGGGTTCAAATTTTAACCCGTCGACGCTTCATCTTATGCGAGGACTGATTAATTCCTTCCGTTTTCCAATATCACTCGAGAACCTTTTCTTCTCCATCAGGTATCGGCTTACTATGTCGGTTTGGCCTATGTAGGCAATTCGTTCTATGCTATAAATTAAAGTATATTATTTGTACGTACGTAAGACTAGGTCTCAATGCTTATTTTCCATTTTTGTATTATCAGACCACTCCAAAATTATTTTACGTAGAATAAGCTATTTGCTAGGTTAACTTACATTATTAGTATTTTGTAGCTTGAAAATAAGTTTGTTTTCTGTTCCTTATTCTGAAAACAAAAGTAATATGTTGTAATTGAGTGTTTATATTTATTTCTACTTGTCGATTGGATTTGAGCGTGGAACTGATTGATGATGATTGTATCCTCCTGGTTAATTTTGACCACTAAGATATTTTCTGGTATTTAGCAAATGAGGAAATATATTATAGCGCTATAATTATTTGTGCAAACACCACCGAGGCACTCATTTTACGTCTCGTTCACACCGCATTCTTTAATTGGAACGTTGATTATCCACTACATCGAAACCACGACCGTCAAATGACGTCCTACGTAAGACGTATATATACCATTAGCTATTACTACTTTTGATGTTAAACGCTCTCCACCGATCACTTAAAACCATTAAATAACATTTAAGTTGATTAAGGTGTGTGATAAATTATAACATGTTTATAGGGAGAAATGCAAATGCAGTCCTGAAATGATTACTTTCATTCTGCTGCATTTGCAGCGCTATGTAAACGTAAAGCCTTAATCGACAATACACGTAAGGCCCCCTTTAGTTTGTAATAAAAGTACTCTGTGACAGTATCAGTAGTTTCCCTGCCATTTCTTTAAAAACCCGTGGAAAGTTTCTACACTTAATTTGTTATAGTTAAAAAATTGATAAGAGCATATTTTTCTATCACGGATTTCCCCGATTTCTGGACCAATATGCGTGACACATTGCTTTCATTTAAGATTTAAAAAAATATATATATTAATAAAAACCATATGTACACTAAAAGCTTGATTTATCAACATAACATTATCATTAAAAAATATTGAGTACACTCTCAATTGGGCAATTTAAATGCGCGTAGAGGAAAATTGACCGTACCCACGAGCTGCACTACCAACCACGAGTAGCGAGTAGTCGCTGTTCAGCTCCATTTGAGCCAGTCTGCTGTATCAAGGGTATAGGGAATAATCGGAAACCCGATAACCAGCCGCCCACGATGCAATTTAGAAAGAGACGACCGTTTTATTGTCTCAACTTCGCTGCGGAATCGGGTGTATATGTACAGAAGGAGCTGGTACTCGTTCGAGTTAGCTTTTAGTTTTCAGTTAGTTTTTAGTTTTTAGTAGTCAGTGAGAAGACGGTTTAGAGAAGCCAATCTCACTCCAAAACGGCTTGTTGTTGATTGCAAGGCACCGACAAGCACTCCTTCAATATGGTCGAGATCATAGAGCAATGGGATTTAGTACAGCTCACTGATGAGTGTAGAATGTATCTAGAGGCACTCTGGCGAAAGATTTGCGCAGTGCTGTTTGCGCTGAAACATTTGCATAGGGCGGCGGCTTTGCATGTTGTGGGCTAATATCTCGTAAGAGGGAAAAACCGCGCTCGTTTTCGGGCTTGAGGCCAAGGAGAGGGGCTGTAAGCTGCTTGGTATATTACGTCATTCTTCAAGACCTCGCGGTCACCTATGCCAAGTTTATCATCGGTAACTTTTTGTTAATGCACGATAAAGCCCGGTGTCACATGTGCCAATTCCTAAAGGAACTTGATATACGAACAATGTACTGGCCCGCACTCAGCCCAGACGTGAATCCCATCGAGTTCATTTAGTATTATCTGTTAATATAATATTAATTAATATTTTTTGCCGATATTTAATTTTCACCTTGATCAACGCTATCTACTGTCGCATCTTGGCTTTTTCGATAGAAGGCTTCGAAGAGCATTGCAAATTCTGTTATACTCATTGGAGTTAACTCATTGAAAAGTAATAATTTAGGTGCTCTACTGGATGCTTCTTGTACCTTTCAAAGAGATACTATAGTATCTAGTTACTTAACCTTGGTCATCAATGAGAGTCTCGTGCACACGTTACTTCTTTAGCTCTAGATATAGAGACGGCGCCATCTTCTTTTTCGAGGTTGACCAGTTGAAATCTGCCAAACAGATAAGATATAAATCAATTAACAGTGGATGGATCGAAGTCTTAATATGCCAATTTTCAAAAGAGTGTTGTTAGTCGAACGCTGTAGAGAAGTCAAAGGAGCTAAAATAGTACAAAGACTCTGTCATGTGCAGCAAAAATGTTGTCAGTGACATCAGACAGGGCAGTTACTCCTTTTCTCAATCCGGACTGTACTGCTGTTAAGATGTTGTTATCCTCCAGGTATTTAGATGGCTGATGAAAGGGTTGTACACCCTTTCTAAAACCTTTGCGGTACATGGTAACATGCATGTCGGTCTTAAATTTTAAGGGCAATTGTTCTTATGCACATGAATCACTAATACCGTTTTCCACAATGTAGAAATTTTTCCAATTACAATAGACCTATTAACGGTAGAAATGATGATTGGAAAAGTATGCGGAAAAGTCAACAAAATCATATGCCGATAATTAATAAAATCTGCACCTAAAGCATTAGTATACTTTGAATTAAAATTTTCATACTGTCGCTTTCGTTTAAACTTTTATTGCATGTTACATCTGTTTTCATCAAGATTGTGCAGCCACTGCTCAACTGCACAGCATCAGAACCGGGAATATTTAGGAAATTTATTTTTCAACGCAGTTTATTTTTTTTATACTTACCTTTCAGATACGAATACGAATATATCATCAACATAAAAAAATGTATATTACGATAACATCGTATTATTTTTTGTTGTAAGTATATATACTATATACACACTCATAATGAGAATTGAAAGCAAATATGGAAATATGTAAAAAAATAAAATGTAAAATGTAAATTTAAAAAAAAATGACATTACACAACTCACTAATTGCAAGTGGATTGGCGTCTTCTACGGCGCGACAAGCAGCCGTGAGTAAAACCGAACCAAAGGGCTAAAGCTAGCACCACTAAGAGTCCAATTAATAAAATTCCTTGAACTTTTGGATCAGAAAAACTCAACGATTCTTTCAAAGTTGATTTTGTTCCTTTTGCGCCTGAATTAGACCTGAGTACAGCTGATGAAGTCATAATATAAATAGTATTTATTGCATTTAAATGGCTTATTTAATATAAAAAGTATTTTTATTTCAGGTTTTATAAAATTCCATACTATTTCACTTTTTGTACGCTAAATAACCATTTTAATGATTTTATAGCAACTAGAGTTTTTAAAGTTGAAAGTTTTAAGCAATGACAGATATGTCAATCATTATTTTTCTTGTCTGGGATAGTAATAGATAGTACGTACCAAACTTCAAAATAAGGGTTCGCGATTTTCTTTTCTTCGTAGAATGTACTAAATATGCTGTAATTTTAGATAAATATTTTTATTGGTAATTAAAAACAGTAGTAGTGTAGTAAGAAATACGAACTAAAGGTCAACAAATTGATTTAAATATAGTAATATACAAATCAAACAAATCATTGTAATTTTTATGATATATTAAAATATGACCGATTGCTCATAGGTGGTGGCGAAATTTCTAAATTGCAAGCATTGTAAAGATTTACAATTGCAAATCTGGTATAAATGTTTAATGGCCTTCTTAGATTACCAAAAAAAATGAAATCTATATCAATAAAAAAGCTATATACGTGTATGTATGTATGTGCATAAGCCGGTGAAAAATGTAGTATTTTGTATGTACACGTATTATTAATTCGTAAGCTATGCTATTATAGCTGAAATAATAGCTATAATAGCAATTAAAGCTAGTCATTTCAACCTAGAAGATTAAGAACGCTCGAGTAGAACCTCCACTACAGGTGAAGATCAAATTATGGATGATCGATAATAAGCTACGTATACAACTTTAAAGACACAGAAACATAAAAATATCTAAATCCACCGTCCATGTGCATTTTGTGAAACCACAAGCAGTTTTTGTGCAGAAAGATCAACATCTTAATTATATAATTATAGTTATAATGTCATGTAATAGCAAATAGTATTTGTAAAATATGTATAGATTAAGATTACGACATATGTTACGGCGCAGTAACGCGTGCGAAACATGTTTGGTTGACGCGTTAAAATTTGTTTGTTTAAGTCAGATCGTTATTTTCCCACGACTACTTCAGTAACACTACACAACATAGTACACTACAACATGTACATGTATGTTGTAATATAGAACATGAACGTAAAAAATCCGAATACTCATTGGTAACACACAATACTCGCTCTACATAATACACCGAATTAATTTATCCTTTTGAACTGGTAGCCTATATAACTACTATATACTAAAATAACACACCACACAATAAAAACATCACTCAAAGAAGTACATACAACTCATAACACTATAAATTACAGAAACATTACCCTATATAGTAGAATCGAGAAACACTAAACACCAATCACAGGGTCCCTTTTAGAGTAGAAGACTTGACGACTTGCCTCATCAGCGAACAGAACGAATGTTTTTTATTTGTCTAAATTAAGTTAAACAAATTCCCGTACCCAGGATAGTCTTATAACCGAGTTACAGGAATAAAGCCACGATACAATGGTCATCGGAACACAGTGAGAAGAACATGAAGAAAGAAAAAGCAGCAAGAAGGAAGAATTAGTAGCAAGTAATTATGAACGACCTAGTGAATATATACCAGTTTTTAATTTAGAATTAGTTTTTGTTTTGAACTTTTAAATTTGAATTCGAATTAAATAGATTTTGATCCAGATGACTTTATCATTCGCAATCCAGCAATTGTGCACATTGTTTCACCTTATCCAACGCTAGACATCTACCGTGCATATGTAACCATTGTTCAACGGTAATGAGTATTGTGGGAGGATCGAATAGTAATTTAAACCGACACATGAAAAGTGAACCGGAGAATATAATTTCAGTACCATCAAATGAAGTTGACTCTCAATCTATGAAAAATCTATGAATAAAAATATTCCTAGACCGCCGCCTATTAGAACGGCTGAGGGAATTGATAAACAACTTGTCAAGATGGTAGCTAAAGGGCACCACGCTCTAAGGATCGTAGAAGAAACAGAATTTCGTAAACTTATTGAATTAGTCTCTGAATGCCCAGGCTATAAATTACCCTCAAGAAAAACTTTATCAGAAAATTTAATTTCAAGTGTTCACAATGACATAATGGACGAAGTAAAAAAAAAGTACGAGCAGCACCAGCGTTGTCTGTTAGTACTGATGGTTGGACGTCTAGGACTAACGACAGTTATATAGCTATTGTAGCCCATTTTCTATATGAAGAGACTAAACTTCACTCAGCGCTACTTGGTTTTATCAATTATAATGAGCGACATACCAGTGAAAACTTGTGCAATATCATGAAAGATATTATGGCAGAGTGGGTCATTACACACAAAGTGTCTGCTATCGTTAGCGATAACGCAGCAAATATCTTGTCTACTGTAAGACTTGGTGAGTGGCGGCCCATCTCATGTTTTGCTCACTCTAAAAAACAATTCGCATAAAGCATTCCACATTTCTTCTTGCGACGATGGGCCACGATTACGGACTCACGGCCTTCCCGAGCGTGGACGATCTTGAAAACTGCCTGTCTCCCAGTATCGAGTTATTGTGCCATGAACACAAGTCTTCGACTTCAGTTGTGAAGCAATCTCACGTTCGGATTTGCCTTCATTATGTAAAACAACGATGGAAGAAAGCACTTCACTGCTAATCACTCGAGCTTTTCCCATTTTATGACGTCTTCACGGTAGAAATCACAAGTTTAGACTAATTGAGATTGTTTGTGAATAAACCCAAGTAAACTCGGGTAGTAATAAGTCAGAAACACGTGTTTTCAGGAGCTAAATAATCCTAATTATTGACCAATACGTAACAAAAGCAAAGTAATTAGTAATGAGGACATTATAAAAATATTATTACGACTCTACCACCTGGCTCTAACGCAGCGTTTGTCGGTGTTTAAAAACCATAGAATTTTATTGTCCAATAACTAGAAAGTAAACAAAAGAATGACTTCTTAAATTATTCGATACCAACAATAGAATATGCAGATGTGCATTTCTTTTATTTATCCTATGGGATTTTATTACAATGATGGATAATTATGTTGTTTACGCCTATTTAGGCGTATCTAGTACTTTAGATTTAGGTAATGAATAGTACTATAAAAATTATGCGAACTAATTTAATATTTTATGTTTTTATTTTTGGATTGATTTATTAGCCTAACCACTATATCTCATGCCATTATATAATATACGCTGCCAACCAGAGTATAAAATCACTTCGTTACTGTGCGTCATAATGTATATTAGAATATATTGCCTATATTAATCTAAATATTAGTAACATAATATATTGAAAAAAAAATCTACAAACTTCCGCCGGCAACTTCGTTCGCGTAAAATAGTAGCCTTCCAGACTATAATCTATGTCCGTGCTAAATTCCATCCGTACAAACATCCAAAAATTCGCATTTATAACATTGTGAAATGATGATGATGATTTATTATATTTAAGCTTAGGCATAAAAAAGTACAAACAAAAACACTTTATTCGTAATCAATTTGCATTAATGAACAATTGCGTTCGCTACAGTACCCAAGTACCCATGCGCAGCTATCGCCTCCACGTTTCGTTCACCGCTAGACTTGTGCCCGACCTATTAATAGTATTTAATACGTTCATGACAAAAACCCAAAATACCATAGACTATAGAAGTGTATTAAGTAGCTTTTTTCTATTATTATTAATTATAAATAAAAAATATTTTAAGAACGATTTTTTTGTGAATTATGGAATACCCATACTTGTACATATACTTTAACTGGATGACCTGACGACATTTAAGAAATCTTATACTTTGTGTCCATCATTTATTTTATATGAATATTATAATTATATGCATCTTCATTTTTGTTTAAAATGATCGTAATATTGTATAGGTTGTTAAATGTATCAAACATTAAACCAATGTGTTAAATACGGTATAAAGTATATTTATATTAAATTAATCTGTGAGAAACTTTTTTGAAACTAGCAACTCAAATTGTTCTTTTACTTCTATCAAAAGTCTAGATTTGTAAATTGTTATAAATTAATTTGGAACGTGACTGGACATTTGTCGTACGAGTAACGTTTTTCAATTTACCGGTGTTTTTTATATTAACGGTCAATTAATTTAAAGGCGTGTCTCTTTATTTACGTCGTTTACACTTATAGTAGTATAATGAATTCGGAAATCATCGCAACGCCTCCATCTGTTTCATGGGCACAGAGTGATGCCCGTGTGTATTTGACTTTTAACGTTGAATGTAATAAACCAGACATCAAAATAGAGAGAAAAACGGTGTCATTTAAAGGAATATGCGCTCCAGAACAAAATTTAGCCGAAGTTGAAATTCCACTTTTTGCTGACATAGACCCCGAAAAAAGTATACAGGTTAACAAAGGGAGACTCATTGAAATTGTTTTAGCTAAAGACAAGACTGATGAACCATTTTGGCCTTCATTAACTAGCGACAAAAAGAAACACCACTGGCTTAAAGTTGACTTTAACCGATGGCAAGATGAGGATGAAAGTGGTGATGATATAGATGGCATGAATGACATGTTTTCTAATAAAATAGGCAATTTTGATGAAGATATTGAGAAAAATGATTCTAGCTCTGGTGAAGAAGATCTTCCTGATATTGAATAAATCTTCGGTATACATTTCCACTAGTTAAAAATAGACCATTTTAACAATAAATTTATTGTACTGTGCTTTTTATATCAAGTATGTTGGTAGCTTGTATTAAGAATAGGCAATTGTTTGCACCCTTAGGATAAAGTATCACTTTGTTTGCATTCAAAGAAACATGAGGTATTGTTAAAAAAATACCATAATGTACTTCAAACATTTAATTTGTAATAAGGTTTTATATAGACGAGAATAATTTTTTTTAGTAAATTAAGTGTTATAAAATATTAAACAAATATGGTGTACTAAAGAGGTTTTCTAGTATTAGTTTTCACATTTAATTGTATAACATTATTTCATATTGGTTATTCCTGTAGTAAGTAATATGTTACAAAATTTCTTCCTTTCTTTGATATTTTGTGGTTTTTATAGGCTATTTGTGTGAATGCTAAGACCATGCCAATGTAGCAAAAAGTTTTTCTGCATAAATTAATGTATTGAAGTAATTCAATATAAATAATAAGATGTTTTTAAAATAAAGAAAATGTATACAGATATTGAATCTTCATTACAGCATTATAACCTTTGAATCTATGTATTTTAAAGATAACAAGCTGTTGTCTTAAAATACAGTAATATAATGCTACCATGTTTAGTATGGTTTCTAGTGATCACTTGTCATAAGGCATGCATTTAGCCTAATAACTCATTTTTAATTATATTATCACAAAATAAAATTGCCACACCTGTACCATGGTATTGTTGCATTAAAATTCAATATAATTGTTTTTTTTTCATTTATGGTTACATGAAATTATTCTATACATTACTTTGAGGAGTAAGAGCTGTGGTAGCATTGTCTAAGCCCTTGCTTTTAATTTGACATAAAGCAAGTTAAGCAAGTATGTGTAAGTGCTGTTACCAAATTATTAGTTGCAATTTAAAGTGCTGGAAGACAAAAGGAAAGTGGCATATCGAAGATTCCTTTTACAGTATTGTGGGTGACAAATACAGTTCACCTAAGTAAGTGCTTTCTGCAGTCCATTACACCCAGTCATCCTCAATAAGGAATTATAATGCATATCCTTTGTTTAAAAGGATAAAGATGGACAGCTTTGTCACCATACAAAACAGCGCTTAATGCTGTTTCTCTTAATTTTTTTGACAAGTATTTTGATGGCAAATGTACTGGATGATAGTTTCCTTCACAACATCTGTTCATTTGGTTAGATACCTTCCTAGCTTCTCCAAGTAGTCTGCCAATAGTGGTGGAGCTACACTGCAGTTTGTTTCTAGCTGCAGAATGATTAGGTTAGCCCAACCGGGGTAAGACCACACCCTCACAGAATACGTGTAAAATAGCAGCATAATGTGTTCTGTTTCGTCTGCAGGGATCTGGAGACCTTTATTACTGGTAATGAGTTCCATCTCAGTCCTCAAGGGTAACAACGCATCTGCATTATGATTACTTGTCAAGGATGAATGTAGATGTCATGGCTGCAGGTATAACTTACCATCAGGTGAACTGTGGTTGTTTGTTACTCTTAAAGTAATAAAAAGAAAAAAAAGTGTAGCTTGCATTTGCAACAGACGGAACAATATGAGAATATCATCAAGAGGCACTTCTTGATCTTGAGATCAGGAGCATAAGTATACTAGTGTCATATTAACTAGATTTTTGTTAGAATTGTAACCTAACCTAAATCTTTATTCCTTTTCGCCAACCGTGGTGTGGCAGTAAGTTGGTAGCAAATCCAGGTATACAAATTCTTGTACTTGGTGATACGATCGCGTTGTTCATAAATCTCATATCGTATCAACATTATCATTATAACAAAATGGTAAGAATATTTTGTATTTATTTTTTAAAGTCCGCTTAGTTTCCTCACGATATTTTCTTTCAACGTGGTTAATTAGGTCTTACAACATTGTAATTAACAATTTCATTAGGCCCGAAAGATAAAGAAAGGTTGGATATGAAATTAGAAGGAAGCTCACAGACAAATAGTTACCACGCCTATCTATAAAAAAATCAAAACAGCAGTATATTTTTTTGTACCTAAAAAAATACTTGACTGACCAACTCAAATCAATTGTAAATAAGAAAAGAAATCTTTTTTATTTTCAATGTCATGCAATTTTAGACAATAGACATCTCCCGAAATATGTCGCGACAAAATTTAAAGGATATCGATTTTCTAGCGATTCTGGAATGTTTCCAGCGTTTTTCTAAGAAGTCGGATGTCATTGGATAACGACCAGAAAACGTTAACGATCGAAATCCACAGGATCATCATTGTATTTTTATTAAAAAAAGAAAGGAATTTCGATGAAGTTATAAATAAAACGTAACAATAAAGCTTATTTTATATTTTGTCCGAGGTTAACCTCTATGGCAATCACAACGATAAATTTCAATGTCTGTCCATAAACATAATTGATGGTAATAGTAATAAATTAACTATAATAATTTCTTATATTACTATATCTAATTAATAGTTAATTACAATCGTAATTTCATACATTTTTCATTCACGATCAAACATTAGAAAACTGCTATCTACAATATCTAAACAATTATTTACTTACATGTTATAACGCATATACGCAAATACTATTACTAGCTAAATATTAAGCAAAACTATAATAGTCTTAGCATTTAAATTAGGTAATTTAAGCGATATTCATGAAATGCAAGTTATATTGCGAAATCATAAACGATTTCTTGGACAAATGTTCAAAGTTTTGACTGCTTCAAGAAAACTTAAAACAAGAGTACCTAAATGACTAAGTTAATTAGGCTCTTGTAATGTTTTCCACGAGCAAGGTTACTACGAAGTATAGATGTACCAAGAGTATCGTTTGACAATAACACTACTTTTAGGGAAAAGTTGTAGTAGTAAATAATTATATGGCGATATAGTACATAAACGTTTTAAATAAATATAATCAACGATTGAAAATTAAACGGTTTGTTATTGTTTACATATTCCGTATTTATTTTGTGTTTCATACAGGCAGATATCATTATGTTTTACCGAAACTTATAAAACAACCCGTTTTAAACCGTTAACATTCACACCAACAAGTTCTTCGATCCCCGTTTCACATGTGTGTAGTGTGTACGTACAAAACATATTTGATACATAATTATTATCTGTATTATGTTACTGAATGTCTTAACCTAAAGCTAGATATATCCGCATTATAAAAATAACAATTTTATTCTATCACTCCACCGTTGTCAAGAAAAGTGTTTTTCGCAATTTGATAAAGTTGTGCTGACATTTTCTCGTTCGTTTCCTTTACCATCTTTGTAAAGTGTCCTTCTGGATTATTAAGTAAATGATATGGATGATCAAATTCCACCAATCGTCCGGAGTCCATTACCATTACTCGGTCTGAATCCATTATAGTGTTGAGGCGGTGTGCTACGGTGAGCACTGTGCAATCGGCGAATTTTTTTCTTATTGTCCTCTGAATAAATTCATCCGTTCTGCGAAAAAAAAGAGATTTCTATTCATTGATCGGTTAGGTAGTGTTTTATATGAAAGTAAGTGTAACAAATTCGTACAAGTTTAACAAGTAATTAATACGGATCATAAAGACATACATCCATACTGGGCGTCGAGTCTAAGTTTTCATCACAGTTATCAGTGGCGTTTCCACCACCTAAATAATTATTAAACTAAATATTACAACGCATATACACAAACACTATTACTATTTCTTTTATGCGATTTAGCGAGTTTGTGAACTACTTGGCCAGTGGAGTTGATCCATGTGTGCCATATAGCATGGCTCTATCAAATAAGTAAGACGATCAATGAGTATCACTAATAAGTATTTGATTTTTACATTAGAATACTTACTTTGGATCAACGTTGGCTGTGGCTTCGTCCAATACGAGAATGCGGTTTCCTCGTAGAATGGCCCGTGCTAGGCATACTAACTGACGCTGACCCAATGAAAAGTTTGATCCCCCTTCAGACACTTTGAAATCTAGCGCTGGTATCGCTGCTTTCAAATCAACCTGAAATAATTTTTCGTTATATAGAAGTTAAGAGAGCAAGGAAAAGAAGGATGTTTATGTAAGAGACAAGAGTGAATATGTGTTCGGTGGAAAGAGATTGTAAGAAAATTATACACTGTATCTCATTTCGATGAAAGAAGTAACTTACAGCCTCCAAAGCTTTCCACAATTGATCGTCTTCATAATTGTTGAACGGATCCAAATTATATCGGACTGTAGCTGAAAAGAGCACTGGTTCTTGTGGTATGATAGATATTTTTGAACGCAATTCCTGCAAATATACGATAATTATTATTGATTATTTAATGCTTAAATTAAACAAAACAGAAAACAATATTTCGTATAAAAGTACTTCTGTACGTCTTACCTGCAAAGAAAGCTGAGCTGTATCAATGTCGTCAATAAGGACTTCACCTTCGACAATCGCGAGCCGGAATAAAGAGGATATGAGAGATGACTTGCCAGCCCCGGTACGTCCCACTATACCCACCTATGAAACGTAACGAAAAAAAAGATTCTTTATATAGAAATATAGTACGTCTAAATATTTTAATACTAAATAAATATTTTAAAAAAAAACTTTGTCCTTATTCTTTAACTTTAAACAAACATTTAGCATTTAACTTTTATAGTATTTACCGATTTCAATTTAATAATTTAGTAAAATACAATATGAATTTGGAAAATAAATAATTTTTACTTAATGTAATTATAAGATAAATGACGTAAAATTATAAAAAAATACTAAAGCATTTTGAAAAGAAAAAGTGTAGGCTAGCTAAAAGTATAGTCTTAAAAAACTTTTTTGTTCACCTTCCAGCCATTTTCAATTATTAGGTTTAGATTTTTGAGGACAGGTAAATCTTCGGAAGTATATTTCATATAACAATTACGGAATTCGATACGTCCTTGCCATGGCCAACCTTTTGGTGTTTCTTTAACTGGAATTGAAAATAAATAAATACAAGTATATTAATATCTGCTCAAACTTATATAATAAATAGTCTATTCATTGTTTATACTTTTGTAAAACTTAGCAGCATTATGCAGTTATCATATTTAGATAAGTTAAGCAAACAAATGAGAGCGCAATTTCGTGATGTAGTCATAGTAGTCAATAGAATTCTACATCCATTCTCAATAAAGGATGAAGATGGAAATTTGTTCTCATCTCTGAAGTCTAAATTGGTCTGATTGAATTGAAATTAATATTTTTTACCAGGAACATTTCAATATTACACCGCTATTTTAACGCAGCAAGCGAAATAGTGATTCATTCCTGATCTAATTGATGGTTGTTGTATCCAAGTGAATCGTATTATTAACGAGGGATAAGATACATATCATAACAACACATTTACATTCAAAAGTCAATAATTAATTTATCGTAAAATACTTTGTTGCTCCTCGTGGATAATGAGAATTGAGTAAGAAATGACGTTGCTCCAGAGTGATATGTCGTATATTGTGTGTATGTATGTTGTATATTGATTTATTAACGTATGATCCTACCTCCTTTGTCCCACTGTGGTTCTCGTTCGATATGAGTATACTGAAGAATACGTTCAACGCTGGTCATTTGCGAGATTACCTCGGCGGTCTGTCGCACGCCGAATTGCAGCATACCAGTCAAGATAAGTGTTTGGGAAATCGCCAAACCCACGTTACCAGAAAAAATTGTTTCTGTAAACATATATTTGCATAAAGTGAGTAAACAGCATATAGCATCATTTCAGCCCATCACTAGTCCATTGGCGAACATAGATCTCCTCTACAGACCCATAGAGTACAGTGGATGGATGCAAATCCTCTTGCATTTGCGTCCATCGACTTCCCGTAGATCTTACATAATTCCTCACTCTATCTTGTGGGATGTCGTCCTACACTGCCATAGCCAATACCTGGTTGCCACTCGAGAATCTTTCTTGCCCATCGGTGATCGGTTCTACGAACTACATGGTCGGACCATTGTCATTTGAGTCTCCCCATCAACGCCATGTATTTAATTTTAAAGTAATGCATGGTCTGTTGATATCCTCATACATTTCCTCCATTTTATCGTCGGTGTATGACGATGTTGGTGCATGCACCTGTGCGACCTTCAGTGAATAGCGATGTTGTTGGATCGTATAATTTACTGCACCACACGATAGGCACCATATATCTAACATTTTACAAACGTATTTTGTAAATGTTAGGCATTCATTATATGATATATATATGTATATATGACAACAGATCATTGAATTAAAATATACAATACAGAAAAATACTTACTGCTGTCAATAACAAGGAATGCAACAATGACAATGGTCAGGTACAGCACGCAAATAAAGTCAAGCCAAAATCCGAGCGTGACACCGCTCGCTAAGTAGCTGCTCCAGGTAGACGTGTGGATATCCTGAGGAGTAAAATGGCTGATTAACATGTATCAACGCTTAAATTAAATTTATCTATAGGAGACTAGAAAAAAGTAAGGTGACCCAAAGGGAGAGAAAATGAAACATAATATGGGTCTGCTGCTCACTGCCTGTAGTCTCTGGTAGAAAATTATTAAAATTATGTGGGGACTTACAATTTGTTAAAATAAGTTTTGTTTTTTAATTAGACCCACTGCGTTTCTCGCTCGTGTTTCTCAGTGACGCGTTAATAGTTAATAATTTATATTAAATGAACAATATTTAATTTTATTCTATTCAATGTAAATAATAATGATGGTGAAATCCTGTTGCATTTCGATCACGGCGATATTTTATGGATAGTACAAGACTGATATTCACAGCGCAGTTTATTGATTAAAGTGTCGTTAGAATTTGCGCAAAAACAAAGGCACTCATTCGTTGTTCACTTCCCTAGCCCAATATGATGCATTCGCAATAAGATCGGAGGAAGGTTTTAGATGAAGTTTGAGTTTTAGTTTTTTTTTTCCACAATTAGTGATACAAATCGTTTGTTCCTTGGCTAGGATTCAAAACCAAAAACTCTTAACAAATAAACAAAGCCGACGACATCACAATATAACTGGTCCATCCAAAAATAATGTCCCAATTAATATTTATTATTTTTCTACTTTTTTCTGAATTTAAATTTGGAACTCATTTATTATTTATGTAAGAAACTTCGATCGATTTTCAACCATTACACATATTATTTTTCATCTTGATTGTTAAATTACATGATGTAACTGAATTACGTGATACAAATGGGTTAAGACAAACAAAGAATTGCACTGATGACTTTCCACAAAATGGCTATTAAGCCGTCCAACGCTTTAAAAGCTAGGCATCAGCTGCATGTTCGTACTATCAACAGATTTCTTCCATCGAACGACATTAAAGCTGTGAACGCTGTCAAAAGTAGAATTTGTTAAAACCGTATAAGGGAATTAAACATATTGTTGCGTTAAAAGAAGATTCCCGTCTTGAATTATTAAACATCTGAACTGTCCTAAAACTAAGTGGTTATTGTCGATTTATAGGATATGCCCTAAATTAGTCTCAATTTAAAAGAGTAGATCGACCAAAACGCCTGTTGCTGGTAGAAGACACAGAAATGTGTCGGCCCTCTTGGGCACCCTCGAGTCAGACGCTCTCGCGAAACAGGGTAACGGTCCAAGCCGAGGCTCCCTCTCGGGAGCCCTTGCGCTGGTTACCCATATATAGAGGTCTCGACTGAGAGCCATAAGCGCTCGGTCACCTCTCAACCCGGTGAAACTGTAAAAGCCCTGGGGCTAACAGCGGCCATCAGCCCGAAAAAAAAAAAATGTGCTTTTTTAAAAAAAAGGACAATGATACGATGTAAGAGAGAATAACTAAAACAAGCAAATAGCAATACTTGCTCTTAGCTCTAAAGAAGCGTCTTAACTTGTTCGAAACGTTCTGCGTGGTCACTGCATCGAACACGGTGAGATGGGAGGTGTCCTTCCAACAATTGAGGAAGCTTCATTTTTGTGTAAAATGTGTAAATATTTTGGCCACAGTTTATCGAGAGGCTATCATGAATGTTATGCTATAATATAGTAATGTAGAAGTAATGGTCATGCCTTTGTTCTAAAACCCTCTTAATATTGTCAGCCATTGTATTAAGTTTCTATAAACCCACTCCTTTAATCATATGATATACTTAAGTCTCTATAGTAGTTTATCTCACTTGATTTAATTAAGTCTATATACTTGAATTAATGAATTTATATATATATATATATATATATATATATGTGTGTGCAACTCACCTGGAAACTATCAAACTCCTGAATCAATCTTTGTTGTGCTCCAGCTGAGCGAATTGTACTAATGCCATTAAGGGTTGCTGACATATGAGAGAATACCGGACTTCTCGCTAAAAGTAAAAGCGAAATCATTTACAATTTGTAACTATATTTACAATATATTACTATATTCTTATATTATAAGACATACTTGTCCCTTCCAATCGTTTGATTGATTGCGCAGATTTCAAATAAATTTGCAGGATTGTGTAGAACAAAAGTAGAATGATGGTGGTCGGTAGTAGTGTCCATACAAGAGCAGCCGCGTTAAGTGCTAAGATACTAAACATTACAAGATAGATTTGAATACATTCTAGCAAGAAACGCGGCAGAAGTTCGTCTAACGCTCCGATGTCCTTGGAAAAACGATTTAATATTCTTCCTGGAAAACAAATACATTTTTTATTAATTTTGTACTTTTATATACTTTTTTATGTACAATATTACATATAATATGTACATACCTATGTTAACAAGATCTACTTAAACATTAAAAAACCTTTAAGTAGATGTTTAAACGTTTTTTTTAACATTTATGTAAATATTCGGTACTGCTTGACTCATGGCCGTGTGCGGGCAATTGAGATCAAGGGAGAGGCTGATTCTGGACTTAACGAAGGGTTTCGATCGGGTGCCAAACATAGTACTTCTTTCGAAGCCATCAGTTTTCTCACGAACCGTAGCATCAAGATCGTAGTTGACGGTGCATGCTCTTATATATCTTATATACTTTTTGATAAAGCCCAAGTTCGGCCTCACATGGAACACTGTTTTCATCTCTGGGCCGGAGCACCACACGACCAGCTTCTTCAATTTGACCGCACTCAACGAAGAGCGACTCAAATTGTCTATGATCAGGTAATAACCAATCGGCTTGATTCACTGGCATTGCGAAAAAGTGTTTCATCTCTATGCATTTTTTATTGAATTCACCTTGGGGAATGTTTTGGAGTTGTTCGGATTAATTTCACCCACAGAGTTTAAAATTTCATCCTAATTGTCACGATGGTTGGTAATCCGTCACTGCGCGCTATACGCGAAGTTTATGCCATGCACAACTACTCTGTAGAGGCAGTTGTCGCCAGCGGTAGCTCCGAACCGAGACGACTGAAGTACCTTCAAGATAACAGCCTACACCTTTCTTAAAGCCCGGCAGTGCATCTACGACTCCTGTTGTGTTGCGGATGTTCATGGACGGCGGTAATCACTTACCATCAGGAGCTGCTTGCTCGGTTGCCACCTATCCCATTGAAAAAAAGTATTCTTTATATAATATGTATAAATCCTATTCGTTAATATAATATAATGAAGTACACGAGTGAGAGAAACGAGAGAAAAAAGAAATTACCTGAAGAGTTTGTATCAAAGAAACGCATGACTCCGCGCAGCATCGAATGAAACATGTCGTTGTGAAGATTCCGTGACGCCGTCATGCAAACCTTAAAGAACATGAATGCACGGGCCGTGATGAAAAAGATGCAGCAAAGAATTAGCGCCGAATACACGTAGAGATAGTGAGACGTGTCGAGTGGTCCGATGTACGCATAAATATTCAGATCTGAAAATGAAGATATAATTAGAGAATTACATCTAGATAGTTGAAGGTTTTCCATGTACCCAATAAGTTTCGTTTCGTTTTTGTTATTGATATTTTTGTGTTCAAATCAAGAAAATTGTTGTATATATTATTATAACATTTTTTTGGTATAACGCCAAAAGATAAAGATATAGTTAGATTACGGATAGTAGCCATGATACCCATTTACTTCATCATCATTAACATCCTGTTGCAGTCCACCGCTAGACATCTCACACCTGAAACGCAGTCCGTTTGATATTGTTGTCATGTCTAAAGATTTTGTTTTTTGTGTCAGTTATTCCGTCATCTATCTAAAGCGGGAACTATATGTTCAACTGTCGCCTTCTACGACACTCGCTGAAAAGGAGGAAGTGCTAGAATTCTAAGGCCACCGATTACAAGGCATGACTACGTACCTGGATGTATTTCGATACCCGAGAAGTAGTCCATGATACTAAACGTGTTGTTGGTAGTTGCTGGTAGGCGGTCGTAATCATTCACAGTGCTGTTGTTTTCTCTTTCTTTTTGGCGAGTTACTTCGTTCGTCCTGTCATATAAATATATCAAAATATGAAACAAAATAGGCAAGATTATTCTTGTAGTCTACACTATATTGCATTATACCCTAAAATTTATATTGCTACGGAGACCGGTTGAACTCTTTCAACTTTTAAACTTAACTTGCTAACTTTTTCTTTCCCTTATAAATCGCTCCATCATTTTTTTCCGTCAGTTATAGGCGTTTTCAGCAGTCTCAAACATTTTTTCATGCAGTTTCAGGCCAACACATAGCAGTAAATAAGAAATGACTTCAAGTCACAGTGTCAGGCCGACTATACCCCTCCTATTTCCGTAACATTCCAGAAGGTGTGTGAAAAGCACACCCTATACGTGTCAAAGAGAGAGAAAAATATATTCGATCATCAATGTGAGAGAATATACGAGAAATAGAGAAATCGTAATAGATGGTCAATGGACTGCTGTTCGCATGAAGGTGGGAGACGGCTATATTCAACTGGAACATTTAACCAAACTTTATAGAGCGATTTACCGAGCGTATATTGAGATACTTACTCTCCTTCCATAGTTCGATGAAATGCATGTGCAATAAGATTGAAACGAGGGTCACATACACACATGTGACAAGGGCACGAGATATACAAAACACAAGTAGACTAAAAAATCAATTAAAATTTGTTATACAAAAATATTGTCCCTCCGCTGGGAAACACACCCTGATCCCGTGACGTAGCACCACGGGTACTTTGATCATGCGTATAAAGTATTTAATAAAATAGTCGTGTTACATTTACGTAAGAATTTGATTGACTATCTTTTGAAGCAGGTTTAAGATGCGACTATAAGTTTTACAAGGATATTCTCTAACCTCCCGAAATATGACAATAAATAACCAAGTAAAATATATCAGACAAATAATAAGGTAATCTCTAGAGATCGATTGCACATAATGAATTTTAAATTAAAATAGAGCTTACCAGAAAGTGACCCAGTAATCGCATAGTGTTGCGGATAACTGTCCAATAACCAAAAGTAGGACCATAAATATCAATCTCGGACTCTTTCCTCCCGCTCGCAAGTAAGCTCCATAGACATGCCATCCCATAGACCCCGATTCTCGCTGTTCTTCCTCCATTTCCTGTGCAGGAACCTCGCAGCCAGTAGTTGATTCTGCTAAAGATGGACGGCGAGTCGTTGACAGCTAAAAATAAGTGTATATAAAATATACTTGATTGCTAAACAAATATTTGTTGAGCAAAGTGTGTACGCAATATAGATGTCATTACTGGGCAAGACACTTAGTCAGATTCTCAACAGAAAGTTTAACTGCATAATGCAAAAACATCAACATGGTTTCTTTCATGAGCCTTAACAGACAGGCACTTGAACAAGTCAACAGTTATATAAATTTGCCAAGAGGTTCAGTAATAAAAAGAATCATTGAAAAGAATTGGGGAACTGACCACTCGATTTAGTGAATGACTTACTCTGGCAGATGTTCGCCGAGACATCGGAGGAGGTTTCTCATTTTCATTAGTGTCGTTTTCATCTTGAGTGGCAGAGAGTAGTTTAGCGAAGTCCTTTCCTGTAGTAATCAGTTCATCGTACGTGCCTTTAGCTTCAATAGAACCCTGTAAAAGTAATTAAAATGCTCGTGACAGCAATACTAGGGAAGTTCGTATAATGAAGGAAATAACCAAGCTACCATGTTCTATATATGCTTTGCGGAGAACTCGTTTCAACAGTTTTCGAGTTACGTTTGGTCTTAGAACAAAGCTCTCTGCCCAAAGGCTAATTGGTAACCCAAATTTTGTTAAAACCAACCTGCTTAGCCTTGAGCACAGACGCAAGTTTGCTAGCTTCTTGGTATTTTACAGGATATATTTTAGAGGGGAGTTACTAATATATATGATAATGCGATTCTCCCATCTTATTTTCATCATCAGACAACAAGACCCACAGCGGGTTTCAATCCATTCGCTGTGGATATTCTTCGAATTCCGACGAAGCGATATGCTTCTTCGTTTTAAAGAAAACAGAAAAGGATTGTAATTATTTGCTTGTGGCAGTCTTTCCGAGTGCGGGTGTCAAGAGAAGAGTGAATAGGCTGAGCTATATATAATAATAAAATATAATTGCAATGCTATACAGATTCTATGTGGCTTTGTGGGTATATTTCTGGGCGGGTAGTGGGTACTAGAAGTACACCAGGAGGCGAACAAGTTAGAGATTAGGGGATGAGTAATTATATTTCTTGTGAAAAGTGTTATGTATTTGCCATACTTTTTGCTGATTTTTAATCTGAATTTTTTTACAACCTCACAGGAATTATACCCAAAAAGAGTAAAATATGGAATTAATTATCATTAAATTTGAGCCCATATTTGATCTTAAGTTAACAAAGTCAATAGAAGTCCAATATTGAGAAAAGTAAAATGCTAAAATTATATTACAAGCACAAAATCTAATTACTATAAGGGAGTACAACGGCTTAACGAGTGAAACGATAATGAATTATATAGTTTCTATAAAGTAACATACATTATTCACAATTGCGATGTAGTCGGCTGCTTTAAGGTAATGCAGCTGGTGGGTAACAAGAATGCGTGTGGTGTGACGCAGGTAGCCGTTGATACATTCGTTGAACAGTTGCTTGCCCACGTGAGCGTCAACTGCAGATAGCGGATCATCCAGCAGGTATATATCTGCCTGAAAATTAAAAGCAGCTTTATAATATATATATTAGTTACGACGACATACAACCACATAGTTTACCTGTTGGTAAAGATACATATTATATCAATCAATTATAACAAAGATTGTTTGCATCTTTTATTATTTGTCTGCTTCTGTATTCGATGTTTAATAACTTACTAGCACTAATCTTAAGATCTTTAGATTTTTAGATTAATCGATGGTCTTCAAATGTGCAAAAGTTAATTTCTTGATTATTGAGGTAATAGCGTGGGCGATAGAATAGAAGGGTTTAAAATATTCCATCACCTCTTGTCATTCAAAGATAGTTTTGCGTTTCTTTGTATCAAAAACTACTATATAGATAATTATAACTAGACTAGAATTAAATACCGTACATCGATTGATTAACACTGTATTTATGTTCTGATTACAATAGAATGATTTAAAGACGATAACTTACTTGTCTGTAGACTGCTCGTGCAAGATTAATTCTCGCTCGTTGACCACCCGACAAGGAAGCACCCCTTTCGCCTACCAATGTCTGATCACCGTGAGGAAATTGTTGAAAATCTTTTTGTAGAGCACAAACTTTAACAACCTGAAATTTTTATTATATATTATTAAGGAAAAGTGTATTTGACGTTAACGAACACAGACATATGAGACAATTATATGACAAAGGCATTGAAAGAAACACTATCATAGATATATATCTATGATAGTGTTTCTTTCATATATATATATATATATATATATCTATATATATATATATATATATCTATATATATATATATATATATATATATATATATATATATATGTATGTATTTGAATTGTAAGTCTTTACCTCTTACCTCTTTGTATTTTTTAGGATTGTATGGCAAACCGAATAAAATATTTTGTCGCACAGTAGCCACAAACAGCCATGGTTCTTGGCTTGCATACGATAACGGGCCAGACAGGTATATACGGCCTCGAGTAGAACGCAGCTCGTTAAGAAGCAGTTGAAGAATGGAGCTCTAAAAATGAAAGGTTCACTGTTAATAGTGTTTCTTAATAATGTTAATAATGCAATGGCTTAGAGTACATATAATTTATAAAGATTTTAATATATAGTGTTACAGCCCACATACCTTTCCAGAGCCTACAGATCCGATGATAGCGAAAAGTTTTCCTTTTGGCACCATGAGATTGATATCACGAAGAGTCTTGGGTCCCCCTTCGGTCCAGTTGGCGCTTACATCCTGAAGAAGTATACCCACCTCTGGATTTAAAGGTAGTGCGGAAAGCGCTTGATTCAGTAATCCTTTCTCGCTGCATTCAAATCCTAACGCAAAAAGTGGAAAGTTATGTCTTGTGCGCAGATTAAATTAGACTAGTTGTGTTCAACTCAGAAGGCCTACGAATAAAATTTCATTTAACGCATGTTTTAAAATAAGCGAATGTCTTGTTAGGTTTTGCATACAACATTATTTCCATTGTGTTCTGTATTCACATTGAGTTACAGAAATTGTAATAATGAGAAATCGAATCGAAACTTCGTTGTGATTTCTAGGTCGGACAAATGTGCAAATAATGATCAAGTTATTTCATTATATTATTTTCGTCACCATAGGATCATAAAAAGTTATATTAGCGAAGTCGACACAATATTTTAGATTTTTCACATTGAGTCTTTCTCAAACAATCGTATTCCCCAATAACGGGAAATTCAGGTCTACGTTGTATGTTAGTTTTAATTCTCTAGTCCATTCATCATCTTTTGAATCCGTACATAACTATATCAAAACTGTCCGTGTCTTTGCAACTCTTGTGTTACAAACGCCTTATTAATTTAAAAAGAACATATAGTCATTTATACGGAACCTTAAATTTATAAAAAGGATGGGGTCGTTGGACCCATGACTTAAATGCTTGGTGTGAAAACGAAAGATCCAATCGCTTTCCATGTCGAGTGAAGCATGTTTAAATTTTTTAAACGTGATTACAATATATAATTGGAGTGAGAGTGATATATTTTTAACTAAGCTAACCATAAAAAAGATCCTTTCCTGCGTAAGAAGTCTATTGTAATATTATATTTGTTTACTAATTTGTCTTTTTTGAAATTATATATAATTTCGATAAGAATTTATTGGAAAAATTCTATTTGTGTCGACTACTTCGACGAGTTTGATCACCAGACGGAATGACGCGTCGCGACGAATGCATAATGTTGTGGAATAGTACACGGAATAAATAACTAAACATCTCATGTGATATCAGATAATGTTGAAGTTTTAATTCATTAAATCGAATAAATAATTCCAGGTACATATTTTGATAACGACTGTCTTATTTGCCTAAGCAAATATGCAACATCATTGTAACGTTAATGTATGGAAGTATTTATTTTTTAAAAAGTTATAACATTATATAAACTATAACCACAATTTATATAAACTTTTAAAAAAAAATCCATTACAGTTATATGCCATTTTTTATTTTTTAGTTTCCGCAATAACACGTATATGTTACTGAAACTATTTCTGTCCCTGTAAATGTATCCTAAACGGATATATTTAAATAATGTCTTTTGGTCTCACCTGGATTATAAATTCCGTCTTCATCAATCTTTTTGAATGTGTCAGGACAAAGATCTATTTCACTTAAGTTTTTAATTTTTTTCTTCTCTACTCTCTGCACCAGCTTCGCTATATCTACATCAGGGACACTTCGAAGGTCTTCACGCTCATCTGTAGGATGTGCAATTTATAAATGGTGATAAAGTTTTTAGTAATTCTCATTGGTAAAACCGTTAAGCTCCTTCAATAAAGGATAAACATATTTTTTTAACCCAATAGCTAATAAAAATGAATTAAGACATTATTAATTTAAAAAATATGCAAATAAAATTTAGAAACACATCCAATTATCCATACCGTACCTCAACCCATTGATATAAGTGTTGTAAATTAATGTTATATAAGTGATAAATCAAAAATTGGTATTTGTTAGTAGATAGATATGATTCAACGTTCCATACATTGTTACCATTCCCACGCAGAAAGTGTTAGTGTCTTATAATTACGACAATATCGAAGCATTGTTAATACATAACAGACAGGAATTAGCTTTTCAAGTATGAAACAAAATTGACGACACTTTAAGACGCTTCACACGACACCTCATTTGATTTTTAGCAAGCGTACCCAATAGTAAAAGAGCCTCTATACGAAGTACAGAAGTATAAGCCTCCATTGATTGTGAAAGCGTGGTCGGCAAAAGGATGGCTACAGTCGCTTGAAGAATGTTGAACATTTGAGCCATCGGGAACGCCTGTGGAAACCAACCCATTTGAATAATTATTGGTTCTCATTTCGAGCGGCTTATTAACGGTGTCGAGTATTCACGATTCAGAGTGGCTAAATAATCTGCGTCCAGTATTCACGATGCTGTAAAATATAGCGATGCAGATTTGGAAGCCTTGTTAGATCCTTGAAGTTTGAAGAATAAGTGTCATTAAGTTCAATTAATTAACTACAGTTATCAATAAATTTTGCTACTATTATTTACAGTGGCCGAGTCAACGTTATATATTGGACTCGTATATGAAGAGATAAAGGTATTGTATTTCATGCACAGATTTAGTCGAGACCGATGGCCTCACGTACCAAATAACATGAAAGCTTCAAGTCGCTGCACTGATATCAGTGCTTCCGCTAAAAAGGACACAGCGTTTGACATAATAATTGAGAGGGTTCCTTGTAGAGTGTTGTAAAATTGCGCCAAAGGAAAAACCTGTAATTCATATAATTATATAGTCGAAACCCTTTATGATATTTATATTCTGATTTCATAATATGTTTTCGAGATTACACTTACAATGTCTGCTGTAACTTGATAGCCGAATAAAGAGTAGGACAGTAATGTTATATATAGAGTCAGCCTTTCCGTGAACACCATAAAGCTTAGGTAGACCCCTCGGAGGTATGATGCAGATGTGACACATTTGATTTCATTTTTCCGAGCCAACACCACCACTTTTTCGAAAGGTTTCTCCCAGGCATACATTTTTATGACCTGAAATTGAAATTGATTATATTCTCGTTACAAGTTTGCGACGATTTCCTTTGATTGCCAATTGCAGTGATTGAAATTAAAAAATATATAAATATATTTAATAATTATCGAACTTAAATGTGTACTGTTGTAAATCTAATGTGTTTTAATTCAAATACTCTTTCGGTGTCCTTTATATTATATATGAAATTTTAACCAGTATTTTATGTACGATTTTTACTTATAATTATTAGAAACGCTTTATAAATTGTGTAACGTTATATCGAGGTCTTATAAATTATACGGAATGTATTGTTTTAACATGCGTGCAGGTTATCTTTGTTTAGAGTAGAACACGTTATTGAAATCGTACCTGCATCCCATTAATTATTTCATCCATAATGCGTACACGCTCGTCAGTTTTACAAGCAGTTTTCATTCTCAAGCGGGCTGCCAATTTGCTCATGTAAGCTGAAAAATAAGATAGCTTACAACTTGTTTTTGCAACATTTTTACATGTTATATTATTAATATAAAATTAAACATTTGGTTATATCTTGTATAACCAAATGTTTTTGTTTTATTAACTGCAGTGTGTTATATATCATACCAAATAATTAAAAATAGACAAAACAAAATTTCTCTAAAATAATGTTTGTCATGTTTTCGAGTTTAAAAAGAGTTACAAAATTACTACCAAGGAATATAAAAAAAATGTATTTATTTACATTGCACGGGTATCGTTTGTAGGACAATGCCGACTACGCCAATGATGGCGGCATATCCAATCTTCACGTAGATGAGAAAGCAAACCACGATAACTTGCAGCGGTAGTAGCCAGATGAAATGCGTGTAGATGAATGCATAGTCAAAGCGATTCACGTCGTTGGACAGAAGATTTACAACTTGACCTGCCGTTGTTTGGGCTAGAGCTCCGGAACTCATGCGCATTACCTTATGACAAAAACAGATTTAAATATTATGTTTTGTATTATTTATTGTTTGCGATTTAACTGTTAATGTGTGTTGTTGCCAGCAATATCACATAGCACATACAACATAGCTAGACTACGGATCTGCCAAATTGAATATAAATCAGTTCGATTTACTCAAGCTAGTAATAACATTAATTTGGCTTCATTGGTTCTCTGATTTCTTATTGAAACGAAACACAATGGTACTGCAGAGTTCATAACAATAACATCAATGTTTTGTTTTAAAATGTATATAGTTTAAGAGTTAAAACGTACAAGACAGTACATTAAAAAACTTTTTTTGCTTATATTTAATATGAAAGGTAAACAGAAATGATAGTAGGCATAGACGTAATCAAAATATTTTTGTTTTTTTATCTGTTTGTGTGATGCTGTTGGCCCAGACACCTTTACAGCTATATCCGAGTAGGCTCGCGGGCGGGAGACCCGCTGAGTAGGGAAATGTTTTTGTGCTAATGTTTATATATTATGTTAATCGGCATTGGAAAATAATGCAATATTTCAAGTTCCTCAATTGTATTATTTTATTTGTTTATTATTCAAAAGTATATGATAAACCAACACGCCGCCAATTTTATGGTAAGCGATCACTGGGCCATATAGAAACCTAGGCAGTGGATTAAAATGTCATAAAGCGGAATCAAGATAGTTGACTTTAAAATAGGAAGATTTGACAAAGTCGACATGTGAAAAGAATATCAATATATTTATTTAAAACAATAGAGGAGTACGGGGAAATAATACTGAAAAACCGTTAGGTTTGAGACCATTTTTACCTATGTAAATCTATAGATGATATACGTATGTGTGTGATGTGATATTAGCAGTGATAATAATCACATAAGATACATCGTGATGAAGAATCATTATCACCCCTGAGTACTAAGCAAATTAGTAAGTCGTTTCCCTTCACTCATCATATTCTAGTAATCTGTGAAGTTGTGGCCCTTTCCCGAAGAGACGACCTGTCTTTATAAAAAAAATATTTGTAAAAAATAAACAGACGGGTAGGCAAAACAAACAAGCGGCCAGTATTATGCTCTCATTGCTTCTTATCTCTTGACAAAGATTAATTTACCCAGTTTATAGAGCTTAACCATTTGACTACACGCAAAAATGTAACGTTTACATAATAAATGTAGCACTGTAGGAAATATAATAATTACTGATTGAGATATAATTTTTATTATCTTAACGTAACGCTGACGTCGCATGACGGAAATGCCCATCATTTAAATAGTAAAAAAATACGATTGTTTAATGATATGAATGTATAGAAAAACTTTATTTATGCAAAAAAAAAAGTTTATAATCGTGTTATAACTTACCTTTCTATAAATAAGCGAACAGGCAGCGATGCGGACTTTCATACCGAATTGCTGGGTGGAGTAAGTACCGTGGTGGTTGAGGAACGCTATGAGAAGTGACATCAGAATGACGGCCGCCGCACAGTACACCGCCTCCTCGTAAGACATGTTCGAACCCGGTTCCCAATATGCCAAAAGCATGCTTAACGCGACAGGTTGGAAGGGTCTGGTAAACGAAAATATTTATTAACTCTAAAAATATATAATATAGTATAAATATACAATATAGTATTATGTATAGTATCTGTATTCATACTACAAATAAAAATTATATGCGAGTACCGAGGCTTTGTTTTAAGTGTGAAAGACTATATTTTGGAGGACTATATGCGGATGGAGCTGGCTCGACCCTGAGCACCAGGGATGCAATTACCGCATGGTCTGAAGGATGTGTACAGGAGGTGACGAGTATCGATGTTTCCATGAAAACATGTAGAGCTTAATGCATATTATAATATATTTCCCCTTCCTTTATAAGACTGTTAAAAACCGGAGGATTTCGACTTAATCGAAAGAATATACCCTTATTAATCATTTTATTTAAATTTTTTCAATGTAAATTTTGAGTCTATATATTCTACTATCTGTCTATCTACCTTTGGTTATTATTACATTAGCCTTTAACATTTCACGAATCATGATTTTGAATACAAAACCAGTTTTATTAATTTCTAAGAATTCGTTCAATTTATAATAAAATTTTCTAGATTAATTTTATAAGGAGCAGGAAGTTTTGCAACTTAAAATACAAGGTTGATTTGATTGGCCTAAAAAAAATGACGTACTCTACTAAGTTATGATATAGTACGTCAATTTTAAATAATTCCAATAGTGAGTAATCGTGCCCTAATCCATTGCTCCATTATTGGTGTTTAGATATATATATATCATATACTTTTGTTAACAAATTGCAAATATAGTCATATCTTAGTAAAAGTGACAGATTTGGACACAGTTGGCCAGACAGTGAGAGGTACCTTTAAGGTATAAAAACCTCTCTGTCTTTTTTTATTCTTTTTAATTAATTAAAAAAATCTAGTTTATTTATGTATATAGAGATAAAGATATTATTTTTCACGACTTTATTTTATTTAGTATATTTTAACTATTGTAAAACAAGTGCTGATAAAGGACAACCTACTCTAAGTTATTATTTTTTGTTTATTAGAAATTTAATATTAAGGACTAAGATTGAATTTCTCGCTATCAGTAACTGTTCCTCCGGTTTTCCACATTCACCATACGAAACACAGTATCGTTATGGGACTATTACACGCTGGTCAGGGTATAATCACTAGCTGTACCATCACCATCCACCATGGATAAAATAATGATGAACCAATCTTTAAAAACTAGTATAAAGTAATGTATCACATGTTATCTCCCTGAAACATGGGACTATTATTGCGGATATTATCGTTTTCTCCATCATATGAAATGTTTATGATAACATTAGTGCGCCGTCACGATTTTTTAAACAAAGGATTAGGACCTAGGACTTGAAGCGACTTTCCGATGATTTCTAATTATTAAACATTAATTTTGTGCCTGTCCTTCGTATTGTGATTGAAAGTAAAATTTAATTGGTTAGAAATATCAGTATTTTATACTCGTAGGTAATAAGTTAATTATTATTACTTTAGGATGAGTGCTTGAATGAGAAACATGATGCCGGAAGGAGCGTAGCTTAACCAGAACGCCTTGGTCATCGCACGGAGAAGCGATGGTTTCCGGCCCTGCTTGCTCGCTAAAGTTATTTCTTCCAACCATTTCCTGTAAACAAATGTATTGTAAATTAATTATAATAATTATAAACGTTATACATATTCTTACGTTACATATACCTTGTAGCTCATGAACATCAATGCGTGCATGCAAAAAGGGGATCCTGTCAATGCCCTAAAATTGATTATGTTGATAAGCACACGTATCTGGGAATAGCTATTGATAATAAGTTTAACTGGTTACATCAAATCACTAATGTATGCCCAAATTTTAGAGCTTTCCTTAGCGTACTATATATTATTAAAGATAGAATACCCTTTAAGGTTAGACTCATGTTATATAACGCTCTCGTTGACTCCGTTATTGGCTACGATATAACTAGCTATGGTAGAACTTTTAAAACATATCTCAACTCTATACTTAACTTGCAAATTAGAATTTTAAAAATAATTGTCCCACCTAAAGTAAACATAACATTTTAATATAATAATAGTAAAAATAATTTATTATAGACATATAATGTCAATAAACTGACATAGATTTACAATATACTTGTCATTGTAGACCGATGAATACTACATCAACATGATTTTTATAAAAAAAAAAAACACAAAAACGAAAAGTAATCAAGACGTTTTGTTATATTATTAATTAAAATAAGACAATACATTAAATATCACCTAATCACATTTGTTTGCTATTCTGTATATTTAAGTACATACATCATAACAATGCTCTGTTTAAAATGGTGAGTGTAGGGCAGTATCGCTACCTACTTTTTTCTAAAATATATGTTAACTATGGTTGTGATAATTCTGCCAATGTCTAGTCAGATAGAGCCACGTATATGAATGTGTGCTCGTTACGCCGTTTTTTTTTTTTTTATTACATTGAGAGTAACAAACGAGCACACTGTTCTCCTGATGGTAAGTGATTCCTGCGGCCCATGACAATTACATTCATCCTTGACAAGTAATCATAATGCAGATGTGTTGTTACCCTTGAGCACTGAGATGGAATGCCCCGTCACCAGACGAAACACAGCATTATGCTGCCATTTTACGCTGGTAGGGCGTGGTACTTTGACCTTGGTCGTGATATATGAATCTTATCTAAATGTGTTCTCTTCTCTATACTTAGGGATCATGATTAAACGAAATATAATTGTATAAATATATATATATATATCTAAGTCTTTTTCTCTCCCTTATTTTTTCTTCTTTGATGTTTTATATCTACAATAAATACAGAATGTAAAATAAACTTATAAAGACGAGCATGAATATAAAGTTGAAAGCAAACCATAAATGTTTTATATTTTTTCTTATATATCTTTATACCTTCGACATTTAATATGCAAATAGTTGAAGATATATTAGTGATATCATCAGTTGACTTTTAAATATCATGAATGGAGCAAGTGATCATCACATGGTATCCACGTTGCTGCTATTATAGCCATTGTTTTGAATTTTAGCATACCGTCCAAGATAATATTTTTGTATCTTGTTTTTAGAAGCAGGTACAAGTTATAGTTTGACAAGTAACAGTTAATAGTGTTAAATGAAATAATATACGTCGTTTTACGTTGTGGCCGTCCGGTGCGTCGTGTCATTGTCACAATTTTCGCATTGTTGTACTGTAATGTCGGTAACCTATATTGTTAATAGTTATGAAAGTATAACAACATTTTAGAGATTCTTAGTATATTATTCTAGGTTTAAATAATTCACTATCTCAAGTTCAAAATTATTTCACATATGCAGTCACTTTATACTTTATTAAATAATGAGGAACACAGTCAAATTACAAGCTATACCATATATTATCACGAGGATTTCTCATTAAACAATTGTAATTGGATGGAATGGATAAAAATGGTATGAATTGTTCAATTCGTTTGCTGTCAATAAATATGTATATTGTACGGTATCGACTGCACTTCTCTTTACTAATTGATGACTAAATAGATGATTATTAATTTTTATTTTGATCATTTAACATTAGTTGCTTGTAAATTATTAACTATAGGAAGCAGGCCAGAGAGGATTAGCCGTCGTCTTTTTTCTTGGCAACAGCAGTATCGAAGTATGTCTCAAGTAAGTAAGCGACCTTGATATTTTAGAACAGTCACATTCTAGAAGGTTATTGTTATTCTTATTTTAAGCCTGCTATTATATTTTCTGGGAGAAATGGCAAATTTTTTTACACATACGCTGCCCGCTTATCTCAATTCAATTTTATAATAAATAGAGGACGGAAGTCTTTTCACTACTGTCCTATATCTACTACACTATACCAGCTTGAGTTTACATAATCGTTGTTTTTTTTTCTCATTATGCTAAAGGTTCATTTCTTTATTTTCATTCATCCATTGTATTTAATTGACACTAAATTTTAAATTTGCATTTTTTAGTTTCCTTTTTTAATTTTTCTTTCACAATGTTCATGTTAGTTTATTAACAAATATAATCTTATTTTAGATTTTAAAAATTATTATAGTATGATATAAAAAAAAATCTTCGTTAACTTGCTATTCTAAGATCTTTTCTCTTCTCTTAGCAGAAAATCAAATTCCTATATCTTACGCTACACTGTTTGAATGTCTCTTATGACACTTTTAGGAGATTCATCTTAGGATCAAGTGCGATAGCGAGGACGAATTGTACAAAAAAATGAAACCGTGGTATCAGGTTTTCATGTCACGACGACGCATGGCCGGCCTCACGTGAGTTCTTGACGGTTTTAAAAGGAAGTTGTTCAATTGCTATTCAAATATTAAAATACATAAATCTTAATTCCTAATATGTACTTTAGAAAAAATGTAAATTGTTTACTATATTGCGACGCTACTAAATATGGGTAAAAAAGTAAAAATAAAGTAAAGCTACAGACATGTTATGTTCTTGAAACCACTTCGTAGACAACAGCTTTACGGGTATCAGCTTAGTTAGTAGAGTGACGAATATTTAAATAATTATTCATCATATAAGTGAAAGCGCTTCGAACTCTTGCTTCGGCTAAGTATTAACTGATTAATTAAAATTATTTGAAATGTTCGTAAGTGTTACGTTCAATATAGATATAAGATTGCCACGGAAAATATATGTCTTATTTCTAGATTAATAGAACTTATTATATTTATTCGTTTAGAGTTTTAAATACTGTCAAGAAATTTTCCTTATCATACCTATTTTTCAAAAAAGTTTAAACAGATTCACTTGTTGTGATTTTTATAAGTTAAATTCACGAGTTAATCAGCATTCCGTGCAGGGAAACAAATGAAAGTGAAGCGAAAAAGAGTATAGAATATAAAAAAAACTTAAGTGTTTTTATATCTACATCTTCGACAAAAGATCCGTTAATGTTACAAGTGCAACTGAATAAATATTGGCCGCGTTTTTACGATTATATACTTATAGCCTCTCTCTAGTAACCGGTATAATTATTATTATTTCTAATCCGCTGGTACGTGACACACAAATGTCATTTTGTTAAGTAGGCATCATCAAAAAGTTTTAATTTTGCTTACTTTCTTTGATTATTTTTTATTAATTTGAATTTCTTCACGTATATAGTTGTTTAGATGTTACCAATCTGCTTGGATGCAACAAAACCAATGTGAAGAAAAAATATATTTTATTTATTTCTTCATAGTTTATTTACTCTGCAAAACCTATTTTACTTTGTTTTTAATTTGTATTTTTATAAAAGTCCCCCATAAATAGTTGTTAACTTGCGATTCTGGGTCCTGAGATACAAGCTTAGCTTCGTTCAAGACCCGCGGTTTTCTGTGTATTTAATACTGCTAATAATAATAGATTTCTTCATAATACGTTGTGTGTGTTTATAATAATTACTTAATATTGGGGTTTATAACAGTTGTTAAATTGTTGTGGATATCTCTAATGAGATTTCTTGTATATATTAGAAGAAGTAATATCACTTATTTATTTGGATAGTGTTTCATGACGATTGTTTTTATTTATTCTTTCTGATCCTTTAGCATTTCCATTTCACCCTGAATAGGGTTTCAAGGGCGGACTTAATGCCCAGTGGCTTTCACTGCCAGTCAACCCTGGGAGGATGAGAAAATGTAACAAGTTAAACAGCTTAAATCTACAATGTGTATAAAACGTTAAGGTTTTAATAATATCAAAATATGTTGTAATAATATAAAGTAGGTCCATTATAGTTTGTTATTGGACTTCACGGAAAAATAGAAGTAAAAAGTACTTTCATGATCATTTCGGGTTTTATTTTAACGTTCACTTTAATTTTCCGATTCCATTCCCTTCCCCGTTCCGATTGTAAAACTTAAATTCGTAAAATATAATTTTAATTAAAATATTCGACAGATCATTGACACGTTATAATAATATGAATATATCTTTAACAAAATTAAATGACGATGCTTACTCATGAGTCATACATAAATTAACATTCGTTTGTATAAATACGTATATATCTGAAAAAGACGTTAATTATTTAAAAAATGTTGCCATTTTTTATGTCACAAACGTATAAGATTAACTCTTAAGGATTGTTGACCCAAAATTAATTGAATTTATTATTTTATAAATTACTCGCTACATTTGTAACAAATGTAAAACGGTTAGGTTACGTCATAAATTGTTAGCTGGGCTCAGGGGAAATGTGAATAGCTAGTTATAGGCACATAGGGATTGAGTTTATTTTTTCTTTACTTTTCTAATAGTCATCACTAAATCAACAAGAAGGTTAAGATTGTACAAGATGTTTCACTACATATGTTGCACTACAGTTTTTATTATTTGTTTCTAGCTCCCGAATGAACGAGTCTGTCCAATTGAGAGGACAGATCGAAGAAAGACACTCTCACAGAACACGTACCATATGTATCACTGCTAAAATGTTATATACACGAGTCATGCTAAAAACATATGTTATTCAAAATTAATGAAAAGTATTTTTTATTGCTGTTATCGATCTTTACACGTCCATTCGTTTAAACTTCTTGGAAAATACCAATGACTACTCTTCTTTAGACCTAATAAATCTTTCTAGTAAGTAATAAGCAGTCAGGGCATTGTCTTTTTATACAAAGCGGTTCGAGAACAATATTTTGTAAAATTTTTGAAGTAAGATCGAGACAAGGTTGTATTGAAATGGAATTGAATGAATGGTGTTTTGGCAGAAGTGCGCGGCGTTGTTATTATGCCTGTGAAGGTATACTTAACCTACTTTCTTACTGCGGCCGCTTGTCATATTATGAGCATAACTATTTGTGGGCATGTGCCAGACATGCCATTGGGAGTTAACTGTTCTTTGATCCTCTAGCACCAGATCATTTCATTTTGCAGAAAAATGAGACAACCTTTTGTTGCCACAAGACACAATATTATTCCTTGGTTGGGAATCGAAACTAGCAATAACCCCCGGCGCGTGCACCAGGTAACTAACCAAAACCCTAAACGGCCATCACTTTTTTTACATTAAGTATATAATCACCACAAGTAAGCAAATTCACGCCATATTCTCTCAGCAAAAATACAATTCGATTTAATAAATGGTCTTTTTTCAAATTTAGTATCAAACAACCAGCCTTTACGATGGTGTATAACTTGCCAGTGTCAAACAAATGATACGAGTATCTAATTTTGGTAATGTTAATTCAAAAATGTACATTATTTTGTCACACAGTAGACTTAGTTACAAGTTCATCATTGCTTCCACGTCGAGAGACTGACTATTTGTATAGCCTACCTTCAGTGCTTTGTTGTGAAGTAAGGTGACAAAGTAGCAAACCGTGAAACCCATATTCAGTGATAAGAACGCAGTTACGCAGTAAAACTATAGATAACACGAATGGGTCAGCTCGTTCGGGGAAAGACCAGGTCTCCACATTTGATCTCTTGTGGTGAATTAAGAAAACTACGAATCCATAACTGATACTACACTACACTATTAGTAAAAGAAATTCTATACTAGTGTCCATAGATGACAATGCTTTACAATCAAGATAAATGTTGATGTATATAGGCTACAGGAATCATCAACTCATCAGGAAAAGTGTGTGCTCGTTGGTCAGCCTTCCAATCCATAAACAAGTATCATTACAGAATTACAAGATATTTTGCTTGTATTATGAACTTGCTTCTGGAATAAATCACGTACATATATAAATGAATATTTTTTCAAAACTAAACTAGCACAAAGCCCATACACTAATGTATTATAAGGCCTATACTCTAAACAATGAGATGTCCGTAGTTAAGTTAAGCACTGACCACAGAGTAGGTGAATTCGGAATTTATATTCATAGATTGCGGGTTAAGAAGTCAATAAGAATTTTTTTCAAATATTAAATCCGTCATTTTAAATTTATAACAGAACTAACTTTATTTGAAATACAATAATAATTTAGCGGTATATAATTATTTAAATAAAGAATCTATGTAGAGAGTATTTAACAAAGTATAATTGTAAGTACCCTCTACTTATTGATTGCTAAGCTTAAGCTTGGTGTTACTTTTTAGCAGTTTAAGAATTTTCTGCACAAAAGCCTTAGATAAACTAATATTCATTTCTATTTCTCCTATCCATTGCACCGAGTATTCTAATCATTCTTGATAGTTTCGCACGATTACATCAAGTAGTACTGTGGTCAAATTTATTTATAATTTTACTTCACGAAATTGTGATGCTGGTTATGTATTACCTATAGTGTTATGGTCGATCGATGTTTCGCCTTGTCCTTATTTTGGCTCGACGCGTAACTTTTACACAATCTATCTAATTATTATTAATTACTATTACAAGACATCGTTGTCGTGCTACGACTTCTGTGTCTGGAGGCAGAATTTTCGTAAGAAATAATGTCATTGAACATTTATGTATTAATGTTATTGATGTTTATGTAGTATATCGTATGGATTAATAGATTTAAAATTGATTTTTCTCCTAGCGTCGCATTAATTTTTGAACTTATTTTAATGAGCATTATTTATACTAAATTATATATCCGTAATAATATTATAATAACTATACTTTCATATTTATACGTATAAGGAGTATCTATTTATATGGACGTCTGAAATTATTATTATTATTTGGATACATTTTTTTTATTACTAGTTCCCCACAGATTGCCACAAAAGAAATAATCTTGAGCCATTTGCGTTTGCCAATTGTCTTTGTTTTACCGCGGATGCCCTTGTTGTATTGCACTCTACATAGTTCGCTGTACGACTCTTAGCTCAGCTCACACATATCTCCGGCAAACAGGGTTTTCAGGGTTAGACATGTAGATACCGTTGTAATTATTTAGTCCTTATTTGTATCTAATTCTGCTTTGTATAGCCCGGATATATATCACATACCAAACTCAAATAAATCAGGTTTTCAAGTTATGACATTCTAAAAAAAATGTGGGCATTTGGGATATTTATTGCCGACTTCTGTTTTCTAAATGGGTCCCTGAACACATCCGTTCGGTTTGTTTAACTCTAGACCAAACTCGCTGTATAATAGGACGATAATATTTTTCATTTTTCTACATAACTATCTATAATTAATTCGGAAAAAATATACAATTTATAGATTTTTGAAACAAATACGATTTTGAATTCATAAACTGCATTTTTGTTAAAGGTTGAAATGAAATTACTAGATACGTATAAATGTTCTTGATACTTTAACGAAAAATTTAGCCTGCGTTCATTACTTAAATATCTGAACAAGTGTCGATTATAACTTATCTAGATGATTATGTATATAAAATAAAGTTAAGATGGAAAAATATTTACAGTTTCACCGGGTTGAGAGATGTCTGAGCGCTTGTAGCACTCAGTCGACACCTCTATTAGTGGGTAACCAGCACAAGGGCTCCCGAGAGGGAGCCTCGGCTTGGATCGTCAACCTGTTCCACGACGGCGTCTGACGCGACGGTGCTTGAGCGGGTCGAACCTCGGCTCGGTCAGTTGCTTCTGACTAAGAATTATCTACATTAATAGCACTATTATTATTGTTATCTATCTTTCCCACCACTTCGGAATGCGTGGGCGCTCATCGATGTTGACTGGTGAGACCGGCTAACACGGCGGTATCGCGTATATTTCTGTTGTTTGCAACGCCGGTATGAGGGTGCAATGTATGTAGGTGTGTAGAGAGGACAGACACCATAGTGGTTTCGTTTTATCATAGGATGAACGGAAACCAAAAAGGATTATAGCGGTAAAAGTGTCTAGAAGGTGGAGTTAACAATGAATTGGGTTTAGAGCTCAGGAACAGAGATAAATGTAAATTATTCTTTCATCACTCGTAAACTCGTATCACGTAATATAACCAATCACTACTTATTAATGTACGAGTATATTAGTGTATATGTATTAGGTGTAATATTTAATATATTTATTAAATAAATTGATAAAATTAATTTGTTCTTATTTCCATGATCATGCCACGTATCGCTCTAATAATAACTCTCGAGTAAATTTTTAAAATCCTGTTTTACCTCGATACATCTAAGAAAAGGTCGCGTTTAGAAACCTGATTCCAGAGGTGACTTAATACATTATTCCAAATGGGTCAATAATAATTATTATTTTTTAATTACAAGAGTGTGAATTCTCTTTAAGCGAGAAATGCTAATATAGTATTTTTAGTTTTTATTCTTATCAGTTTATAATAGTGATATTTCTCTCTATTTATCTATCAGTAAAAAAAAAATAATATAGTATTTTTTGTATTTTTATATTCTTTTTTTAAATTTAATGCTATAGTCTTTATTTGAAGGACTTTGATTTTTGTATTTAGCTATATTTTGTGTTTTTGAAAAAGTCGTGGTCGGCCTGTTTGCTTTTTATAATGAAACGAGGATGTAAGCACATGATTGCGGTGAAGACTGTGGCATCATCTGGTCACCGTTGATAGTGGTAATACTCACAATTAACCGTAATAGTTTCAATTGGAAATCTTACAATGATAAAGATTTCCTAATGACGAAACCTCGCATTTTCACAGACGTTAATGGTTATTTAATAGAAGCTGGATTTTTCGAATAACGAAACGCCATTCGCTGAAGGTCATACAGGTGACTGTACCAACATCGGCATGCTACGATGACGAGATGAAGGAAATGGATGAGGATATCAAGAGACTATGCGTTACTTCAAAATTCAATACAGGGTGTTGATGGGAGAGTTTAATTCAAAACTAGGCAAATGGACAGGCGATGAACTGATAGTGGACAGTTTAGTACAGCTGCCTGACTTTATCGAGAAGAAGGGACTTTTCATGGTAAACTCTTTCTTCAAAAATCCAGCCAGATGTGATCACAATGGCAGTGATCATCGAATGGTAAGAGGACATTCAAGTTTAACATCAGACTGACACATTCAGGCTTCACTGATGAATTACGTCCTTAAACCGTCCATTACGAGCCCTTATCCAGAATTCTGAAAAATTTCACCTCAAATTGTGGAATAGCTTCCAATGCCTGGAGAATTGCGATACAGTGGAAGATATTAATGGTAACTTCGTGGAAACTGTCATGCGGTTGGAACAAAGTATTCCAAGAACCGCCGTAAAAATAGAACCCATGAGCAACCCTTATCCGATAATTTCCTGGATATCTATCTATATGGTTTGAGATTTTTCCGAAGCTGTTTCATACCGTGCTCATCGATGGCGATACGCCGGAGGCGTGGTGCATGGAGCAGGAAATGGCTGTGGTACATAGACCCACATACACCCACACACTATTCAGCAAATTATACAGAAAACTGGGCAGCATAATCTCTGCCTGATTTATGTCGACTATGAGAAAGCCTTTGATTCCTACGAAATTTAGGCGGTGCTTCAGTCCATTCAGCGGAGTCAAATTGATTGTCGGTATATCGAAGTGCTGTGGTATTTGTACAGTAAGGCTTGGATGTCTGCCCGAGTACAGTCAAGCAGTACGAGACCTATCGAATTCTGAAAGTTAATTAGTTATTAAAGTAAAAATTACGAATAAGGAGAAATATGTAAGACAGGGTGATGTCATATCCCTGAAACTCTTCACCGCTTTGTTGGAAGATGATTTTATGCTGCTGGACTGGAAAGGATATGGTATTTACTTTAATGGCAAGTACATTAACCCACTTCGATGGACTGACGTTAGATAGTCATCATGGGTAAATCGATTAGGGACCTGAGCACTACGCTCAATGACCAGCGAGCTATTGAGCAGGCTATGCCCTGCGAGTTAGAATACGCAACGTAGACATTCGCAATAGAATGAGTGATACCCACATATATCAAAAGATTAGTAACGTAAAGTAGCAGTGGACTTCTTATCTTATAGCTTGTAGAGCCGATAACGAACGATGGGGAATAAAGTTTCTTGAGTGGCAGCCTCAGATTGGCAGTCACAGTGTATGACGACACCTAACTAGATGGGCGACGATCTTTACAAGCTTGCGGGAAGACGATACAAGAGGGTGGCGGGTGGCTCAGAATCGAGCTTTACGACAATTTATGGGGGAGGCCTATGTTCAACAGTAAGCTTTGGATAGCCTTTAATGATATTGATGATTAATGACCTAGACACGAATCTATATATATATATATATATATATATATACAAAATAATTATATAAATATACAACAATTGTATGAAGGTAGGTTATATAGCTATGTAAATCTCAATGAAATCCGTGGTATGATATTGTAGTCATGTTATTAGTTTACATAATTACCAAGTTCGAGTACCATAAACGTGAGTCATGTATGAGACAGTCGAGGAATAAAGAGTAGATGTTGAGTTAAGTGACCGACAGGATACTTAAGTAATCGTTTTTCATTGATAATATCCGTGGATGCCCTTGCATGTGCATTAATGTTATGATTCGCCTGGGAAGAGAAGCGAAACATGTAAAAATATTCTTCTAGCATTTATGCAACATATATATTGATCTACAATTAGTTGATGTAAGTTTGTAAACAAATTTTAACAAGAAGGTAGATTTTAACTACATCGTTCGAACTGTTTCATAAAATGTCCTTATTTCTCTACATCATATTCCCGCATGCTGAAAGTCTCGTCGCATAGAAATTCAAAATGTCTTTTTTCATATAATAATGAAATCTTGTTAGCAAACGAACACATAGTGCACCTTAGGGAAAGTTGAATTGGCGGCCCATGAAGAATGAATTTAAATCTTATGGAATACAGAAATTTTGACGCAGTTCTAAAAGTTGGTGTTGGGTGGTTTTTTTTTTGTATTATAAAATAAAATTATAAAATTTTTGCCATGTTGCATGTTATGTATTTACTGTAAATTAACGCGGTTATTAAATAAAAAGTCAAATGTTATATTATTATCCAATTAGGACCTATTGGTAAATTCCGATTAAATGTTTTTATTGCATCACCTGCGAGTAACGTAATGCAGTTATATGTAATGCCACGTTTAATGCAAATGCGTGCATGATTGTTGATAGTTACGCCACGTGTTCAAGCGTATTTTAAAACTTTGTATCAGTAACATGCCGCTGTTTGATATGATAATTGTCCTTATACAGTGTCTTTGGTCAATTTTGAGCACAGCGATATTTTCTTCTGTTTTTCTTGCACAGGATATAGGAGTATATACGCAACCGCACTTACTCGCTGTTATTGGCTAATACATAAATGCATGTGCAACAGATTAAAATGCAGTGTCAGGGGAATGGCCCGTACATTTTTTCTATACAATAGAAAACAAAACGAGCAAGCAGCCGCAGCACTAGACACGCAGGTGCGTTCTCGGCCTTTAAATAAGGTGTAAGCTCTTTACTTGAAGGTCACTTATTTGTATCGGGTCGTAAATAGTGGTCATGTGTGGCTTAGACTTAGAATAAATCACACATTGGTGGATTGCCAACCGTCGAGATATTGAAATTTTTAAAGCTGTCAATTTGTACGATGTTTAAATTTAAAAAGTGGTTGGAATTAGTCCGAACAATTCCTCAGAACACTCCCAACGGTAAATACAGTAAGTAAGATGCAATATCGCTTTGCAAGGGCAGTAAATCAAACCGATCGGAAAGTACCTAGTCCTCGATGATTCGAGCCGCTTTTCGTTAAATGCGGTTAAATGGTCAGAAGTTGGTACTAGAGTGCCCCGGCCCCCCGAAATGAGAACAGTATAGTGAGGCCGAACTTGCGCCTCGCAAAGTTGCAAGAGGCGAGGCCGAGAGGCCGACACGATGTACAGTCGTGCTTTATTAAGCACACCAAGCTTTACAGAGGCCAATTTGACCTTACCTTTTAAACGACCGCGGAACTGAACGTCGCTCGATATGTCGACGTATTCTCGATAAATATTGGCGTCAGTGTACACCGTATGGTTCGCTTCGGATCCAAGAGGGGCATCGACGAAGATCAGGTCAGTCCAGTTCTATTGTCAGGATGAGAGGTCAACAGCAGTTCCAACAAGGAATATGTATGATTCTCCACGTCGGAAATCTGCGTTCATGAAGTAACAGTTCCGTCAGATCATATGCCAAAGAACAGATCTACCCGCATGATGGCGATGCAAGCCATCATCAATCAGCATGGTGGGCGTTAAAGTCATACATCCCTTCGGATGAGATCGTTGCACGGAACTGTAGCAATTTGGACGTGGTCGCTGAGTTGGTCAGTGGCAGTATTACTGCTATGGGATAGGGATCGTCACTGTTTTTGCGTAGCCAAAGGCTAGGTCCATTTCTCGAAGACTGGACGCGTCGAAGATTGAGAGATTTTCTCGACGTATACACAGTGACCGTATACATCGAGGTGCCGGCTCACGGCAAAAACGAGTGTTCTAACTTATACCCCGTATAGAAGAATTATAAGATATCGAAGAACAAAAAGCAACGGGCTCTCGAGATGGTTGTGGATGGCATTAAGTTTTGAAGAAACCGTGGGGTAGATTTTGTATTGTTTTGTGCTATTATGTTGTTTGGAGTTGGGAAAAGGCTTAGCTATCTCACACAACTGGTCGAACGTAGGGAAGCATGACACATCTATTTTACGCCAGTATTCTATGAAGAGGCATTTCCCAGGTGGAGCCGTCTCATTCATGCAAAAATTAAAGCTGATGCTATTGCACTACCTATTTTAACATACATCACATCGAACACAATCAGCAACTTGTGTTACTTAGTTGCAACTATTGTACATACGAAAATCGAAGCCATCATCATGAATCAGAAGACAGTTACTTCGAATGTTTAAAAATATTACAGTGACATTGTTTAACGGTTAAGAACGACTATATGGATGTTTCGTTGAGCAATAAGACTGAATGGCGCCATTAGATCTTTCTTTTCCGTACCTTCTTGTGCTATAACCTTAATAAACTGCAATTCGGTCCACGCAATTTTTAATATAAAAAGTTAGTCATTTGTTAGATGTCATGCTAAGAATTCAAACTTAAAAGAAAATATAATAACCTTTACCCGCTTACATACATTCAAAAACGACCTCTATTTTTTCGGTTATTATAACAACAAATAAATCCGCAGTCATTGCTACGTCTGTAGTGTAATATTTGACAAGGTTTTGAATTATTAAACTAAGACTTGAAGTATGAGTTAGCTTTGCTAAGTTTGTATCAGAATTTAAAGCGTATCTCATTGTATTTTATTAAATTGGCCATTGAGAGGAAATTAGTTTAATATTATAAGGACATTTTGAAATCGTCAATGTCATTGCAGCACCGTAGTCGGCATTGTTTACGATTTAGATGAGACGATGCAACTCCTGACTTAAATAACCTTGGCTCAGGATAAATATCGTATTAAAATAATCGATTGAAAGCTTAATGAATAAAGAAGCCGTAGCGGTGATTCTATCAAATTATATATTTATTAAGTATTTTCTTTCTTATTTAAATCTCATACGTTTAAGAAATTGTCTTATTCATAAATAGAGAGGATAAGTAAAGTAAAGTAACAGCCTATATGTATAAATCTCACGGCTGAGCCTTCTCCCTAGAATGTGTTAGATTTAGTCATGTTAGGTTAGTTAGATCATCTAAGAAATAATATAAAAAGTATTAGAGAGCCTCTTTTTTCTCTTCAACACGTGGTAATTTAACACCAAATAATTTAATTGGGATAAAGTACCAGGGATTAAGACCTATTTTTTCATACATTTTTGACGCCTTGGAATTCTTTTGTTTACTTTGTTATTTATTTGACAGAAAACTAAGCAAGAAGTTCAGCCTGTCGTTTACTTCGAATTTCGCAAAGCCCATTTTTGGCAAAGTCAATAGATTTCAAGAAGCTCTTGTTGGGGCTGATTATATACAATGTGCTAAATATTACTCAAATAAATTAATAACTAAATGCAATTCTAAGTACTGAAGTAAAAAAACAAAAGTGGGGAAACACGTATTATATTTCTGTGGTCATAGATCAGACAATGATAAGTACATTTTTGCTCAGTATGACTTATTAATATAGGTATAATCGCCAAAAGTTGAAATATATAAGTTATTATAATCTTTATTATTCAATACAACAGTAATATTTTGCATGTAGTTATCCTGATGTGACCAAATGAAAGAGCATTTTTTGGCAATTATACCTATATAATATATATTAATAAGTCGTACTGAGCAAAAATGTACTTATCATTGTCTGATCTATGACCACAGATTTATTAAATAGTTTTAAGACAATGAATTCTTTATCCAACTTAACTATACAAGCTATGAAAACTTGAACAATATATGTTTTCTAGATGCTTAGATTGGCGCCTACAAACGGGCAGATATGTATGTAGTTGGCAAGACGAAGAGACGGATAGCCGTACAGATGTACAGACGAAACGGCGGACAGACACACAGACGAACTGACGGAAAAACCACGGTTTTATACTATGTAACGATGACGTACGTATGTAATTATGTTCTCCGTATTCTGTAAGTCCGTATTCTAATAGTAAATAAAAGGACTATATAAGTGATCTTAATATATAAGCGCGATCTAAGTAGCTTTTGTCATAACATCTACTTATGTTGCATATATATTTTATAGTTGACGTTACTTGGAATAAACTTATTCCGTCACAGCGCGTACTTGGCCTTTGGTATTTAGTAATTGGTACTGGTTGAAATACGCGTGGTACGCTGCTACGTGTCATTTGTCCCTGTGACTAAGCTTCGGACAGCAGTATGTTGTTCTATATGCGATAAAATGCGTTAACAAGCAGCAAGTCTCCTTGATTAATACTTCCTATTCTCACAGATTCTAGGCCTTTGTGTATTGTTCGCCTCCCGCGAACCAACTGTCCCCGGCCGCCTTCTCCGCTGACATAACGGCGTCGAAGTGCAGTTTACTCTGCACGTCACTGAATAAACACCCACTTGAGTATACATTAAACTGTTTAACATATACCACCATTTTCCAGGGCTGTCAAGTACTTACGGTATATTTACTATAATATATAAAAAAGTAAGGAAATAAGATACGTGATTTTATAGATGTATGCAATGATTAAATTTAGTTTTTGTTTGTGTTCATACTATATGTAGGATTGCATTAATTTTATTCACGTTGCTTGTTCTCTACACTCTAAATTGCTTAATATGCTTAAATAATCATAAGTTATGCTTTTAAATTATATTACAATGAAATATTAGTCACCTTGCTGAACTTTAAATAGAAAATGTAATAATTGTTAAAGCCGTGGTTTTAATATAATATCCTGCTTTTGCTTTTTTTTTGCGGACATTTATATATATATATATATATATATATATATAATTTTATTATTATATTATATTAATTTTATTAAAATTTTGTATCATACATACATATATATATATATATGTTACAATAATGTATGCAAGAATTTGACAGGAGTTATATTATGCCCAGTACAGATTCGCTTTACATGCATTTTTATTTTTATACTTATACTTATATATTTACAATGAATTGCGTAGCGAGACATGAGGCGTATTTAATGCAACTAAAATAAGAACTGTTTTTATTGGATTCCAGTTCATACTCGAACAGTTTTACATTGTTATCTATAAATTAACATATATTGCAATATTATAGAAAATGAAGAACGAAAAAATCGATAATAAATACTATTATAATTTTCAGATAACAAATTTAAATTTGGAATTACACAAAATCTGGTAGGTACTTATTTTTTATAGCACTTGAACAAATACTTTTTACTTCGACATAATGACTTCTTACGTTGTAACTGCGCTTAAACTCAAGCTTAAAATGATTTATTTAATATATATTTCATTCTAGTTACTTTTGACGCGTCAAATACTGTCAGGTACCGTTCGCCTCAGATTCTTCAGACTTGTTGAGACGAGCGGACGTGAAGACTAATTCTTCTCAATTATTGTTTTACACAGGTTTTACGTAAAGGTAATTTTTGTACGTAGGATAAACATCTTATGGCGAATTTTACTAATTAATGTCTATATACTATGTCACTTGGATATCATGAATCTAACGCTACTTACAGGATTAAAATATGTCCAAATTTCTGTACATTGATACTCGTAGACACAAGCGAAAAATAATCTTCATGGTAGTCGGTTAATAATTCAGAAAAGCCTATTACTTTATTAATTTATTTTAAAGGCATGTCAACATACATAACATGTTAAAATTATAGGCATGCACAGTTCGATTTAATTAAGTAGGCTGCGTTATTAGAATGGAAAATAAAACTAAACATAAACAAAGATCAAAGGAAGTATAAAACTTACAAAACAAATTATGATTTGGCAATATCATACTATGAGTCTATTATATAAACTTCAATATATATCAATATGTATCGAGAGTAAATTAATAATTTTACGTGGTAAGAAACTATGTAGGCTATATATATGTAATATACTATATATACATAAATAATTTGTAAATGATATCTAACACTCTTAAATCAATAATGGGCACATAACTAGCTATAGTTGAAAATTGATTACTAATAAGTGGAAGTAGTCAGTCGCTTTAAAAGTAGTGTAAGAACCTGTTATTTTTACATATTTGAGATGCGTTTATCCAAACGGGTCCAAAGTACCATCTGGAATTGGTTAATGACAGTCCGGTTCCTGTGTACGAGATAGCTATCAAGCTGCCGTTGTCATCGTCGGTATTACCAATGGAAAGGTACCTAATCACAATTATCCGAAATGCGTGCTAAATTAAACAGGAAATTGCTGATTAGCTTGTGAATAAATGCAGCTTATCTATCGTGAATGTCTATTTACAGGGTATAACAAAAAATAATAGCAAAGTCAAACGTTCAATATGTATTATATCATATAAGTCAATAAATATTCTCTGCTCAGGGAATAAATAGTGCCGACGTGCAGCTAGATGGTGAAATTAAACGTGAGTTGACACTGAGCTATCACGGACTTAAACAATGATTAAGTAAAGAGCACTAGGCTATTTAAGCTATCAAGTAAGTTGCTTGAGATAGTGATTTATGTACGACTTAAATCTGAATCCTTTTGAGATATGTAACTTTATTTTTCAATTATGAAAGTTTCTTGTGAATTTTCATCATAGTTTTGTTTTAATAGTTTTAGCAACTGTAAATTATTTTTGTGGCAGACTTATAGAATGAGAATTTTATTTTAATTAAAAGAAAATATTGCTATTATATTTCACTATTTGTAAACTAAGTTATTATAATAAATATATTTTAAATTAAAATATAAATGATTAATTAAAATTATAAATGAATCAAAAAAACACAGTAATTATTAAAGGAAATTAATGAAGATAATATGACAATACATTTGTAGAATAATGTATTAATATTGTAATAATATATATTTTTTTATTACAGTCATGTATATTTTTCATGTATATTTTTTGTTAAAGTTTACTAAAAAAAAAGAAGCAAATGTTATTTGCTTGTGAAGGGTTTCTGAGAATAACTAAAAAACACTTCGCATGTTTCATTGTTACGAACATACGTGGTTAAAACTAATTTGAACGTACATAAAATGATATATTCCGTACTTCCCAGAAATACTTGAAAAGGACAAACAGTGGTATCATCTATTTTACTTTTCGATTACCATTCATTTATTGTCAACGTGCGAAATAATGCGCAAATCTAACTAACTAAACCACTTCTGTCCATAATTGAGATACGAGCTAGTTTCTCAATATTATTTTTGGTTTAGATTGGTTTTTATTAGGAAATTAGGCTCGCTTTCACAGAATATTAGCATAAAATAGTTGCTTAGAGTTTCTATATCAAATGTTGAGAGAATAAAACCAAAATCCAACATTATTATATTAGTATTCAGTATAATAATGTATTTGAAATTTGTTTAGCTCTTGGAGGATGGATGTGCAGACAACACGTATCATGAAGTGAGAATTTTTAGTCGTCTGGATGAATAAAAGAAATGCATTGTATTTCGTTAACAAAAAGTTAAGGTTTGTTCAAACTCAAAATGATTTACTACATTTGGTAGATTTTCGTGAGTTCTTTTGACACGTCAAATAATGGAAGCCTGCGAATCTGCTAGGAAGCGGCTGTGAATATTTATGGTTGCTCATTTCAAAACTAAAACTATTGAGTTTTAATTCATCACCAGTGAGAATTATAATAGTATGATTTACTAATTAAACAGAAAAAAGATAATTGTTAAATATAAGGTTTTCTGTTTAGCATGTTTTCATTAATAATACTATTTTATGTTTAATAAAATGTTATAATAAGTAAAAATTACTCAACTAAGTATATATTGAAAATTAAAAACCTAGAAAAGGTCATTATTGAAGAAGTTTGAGAACAACAAACAAAAAACCATTATGTATATTGTATGGTGCTAAAAATTAGTGCGTCCATATAGAGCCTGAGGGAAAAGGTATCGCTCGTAGACCTGTTCTCAGTTAATAAGAGAGCTAAATAAAGTTTGCACCTAACATTATAACGCTTTATGTGATAAAAACTTGCAACCTTAAGGTAAACGCACCCCAGTGCGGGTAATGTAATCGTATCCCGTTTATAAATAGACTAAGAGAGAAAGGAATTCGTTATAGTTTTTTCTTTATCGGAGCCTAGTTATAGTTACAGTATAGGTAGTTAGTGATTTACATTTAAAAATAAATTTCAAAGTCCAAAAGTACATACTCGTATGCTTATTAGTCACAAAATACATTTTATAGCAAAATTTAGTAAAAACTTATATATATAAATAAAAAAAGAAATGATAAATAATGTGCATTTTAATTGCAGTGAAATAAATTCTGACAGCGATAATTAAAAAAAAGGCGAAATTCTATAGGATTCTATCTAAATTCTCAACTTAATAAAAAAGTTTTGGGAGTCATCTTGTTCGCACATACCGACGTCCACAAAATAATCAATACATTAAGTTTTTTTATATTAATAATGTAAATTTAAAAATTTTATATAGATATAAATTTATTATTTTATATTAAGTCAAAATTGTTAAATAGAATTTTTTACTGAACTTTTCTTATTACATAAGTGTTTTGGATTTAATTTAAGCAATATATCGTATGCTTTATTAGTCACAAAATACATTTTATAGCAAAATTTAGTAAAAACTTATATATATAAATAAAAAAAGAAAAGTAAATGATAAATAATGTGCATTTTAATTGCAGTGAAATAAATTCTGACAGCGATAATTAAAAAAAAGGCGAAATTCTATAGGATTCTATCTAAATTCTCAACTTAATAAAAAAGTCTTTTGGGAGTCATCTTGTTCGCACATACCGACGTCCATAAAATAATCAATACATTAAGTTTTTTTATATTAATAATGTAAATTTAAAAATTTAATATAGATATAAATTTAATTATTTTATATTAAGTCAAAATTGTTAAATAGAATTTTTTACTGAACTTTTCTTATTACATGTTTTGGATTTAATTTAAGCAATATATCGTATGCTTTTTGAACGATTATAAAACTGAACCTCGGCGTTACAGCTGTGCAATAAGTTTCATATAACTTATCTTAAAACAGGTTTTGGATTCTTTTATTTAGATCTACGCTGTCAATATAAGTAAACTACAAATTTTAGTCAAAGTCAAATAACATACATATAAACAGTACGTTTTTACTGCAGTTTATGGTCTAATTATATTAGAATAATATTTTTTGATGTTGCCAGACATTAAATATTATTTAACTTTTAGTAAGCTCATAAAGTATGTTATCTTTATTGTAATTATTTATATTACACATAACCACGGTATACACGTGTGTTGTATGCATACAGACATTATACGGCGACGTAAGAAAATTCGTCTTTTTTTTGGTAATTTGAGTGCAATTGTACACATCTTCCTTCGTCCATCCTTATGCGTGATCCGTTTAATCTATCAGTGACCTTTACATAAACCCCGTTTCGTACATTAGGATTAGAGGCCACTTTTCTCTACTCGACTTATGAAACACACTAACGCTTAAATTGCTATTCTTTAACGATGCGGCCTTTTTATGATGGAACCGGTGCTTTCTTGGTTCAGCCAGTTTTTATTTGTAACGTGGCCTATTATATATCAATACGTAAAGCAAAGGCCTCTGATAGAACAGAGTCGAAACGTTATGACAAATCAGCAAACGGTTGCTGGTTTATATTATTATTATATATTTAAGTTATATTTTGTGTATTCATTTTATTTAGTTTAGGTAAATTAAAATTTATATATATATATATAAAAGAAAAGTAAATGATAAATAATGTGCATTTTAATTGCAGTGAAATAAATTCTGACAGCGATAATTAAAAAAAAGGCGAAATTCTATAGGATTCTATCTAAATTCTCAACTTAATAAAAAAGTCTTTTGGGAGTCATCTTGTTCGCACATACCGACGTCCATAAAATAATCAATACATTAAGTTTTTTTATATTAATAATGTAAATTTAAAAATTTAATATAGATATAAATTTAATTATTTTATATTAAGTCAAAATTGTTAAATAGAATTTTTTACTGAACTTTTCTTATTACATGTTTTGGATTTAATTTAAGCTTAATATATCGTATGCTTTTTTGCTTAACGATTATAAAACTGAACCTCGGCGTTACAGCTGTGCAATAAGTTTCATATAACTTATCTTAAAACAGGTTTTGGATTCTTTTATTTAGATCTACGCTGTCAATATAAGTAAACTACAAATTTTAGTCAAAGTCAAATAACATACATATAAACAGTACGTTTTTACTGCAGTTTATGGTCTAATTATATTAGAATAATATTTTTTGATGTTGCCAGACATTAAATATTATTTAACTTTTAGTAAGCTCATAAAGTATGTTATCTTTATTGTAATTATTTATATTACACATAACCACGGTATACACGTGTGTTGTATACAGACATTATACGGCAACGTAAGAAAATTCGTCTTTTTTTTGGTAATTTGAGTGCAATTGTACACATCTTCCTTCGTCCATCCTTATGCGTGATCCGTTTAATCTATCAGTGACCTTTACATAAACCCCGTTTCGTACATTAGAATTAGAGGCCACTTTTCTCTACTCGACTTATGAAACACACTAACGCTTAAATTGCTATTCTTTAACGATGCGGCCTTTTTATGATGGAACCGGTGCTTTCTTGGTTCAGCCAGTTTTTATTTGTAACGTGGCCCTATTATATATCAATACGTAAAGCAAAGGCCTCTGATAGAACAGAGTCGAAACGTTATGACAAATCAGCAAACGGTTGCTGGTTTATATTATTATTATATATTTAAGTTATATTTTGTGTATTCATTTTATTTAGTTTAGGTAAATTAAATTTATATATATATATTTATATATATATATATATATATATATATATATATTACTATTAATCTGTGGTAAGTGTATGTCTATATGTAATATTACTGTAAAAAATATTAAATATTATTTTATGCAGTATAATTCTTCAAATAATAATTAGAAGCCGTCATGGTCGAATATCGAATTAGAGTTTTAATGCAGTATAAAAAAATCTACGGAAAATTTCACACATTGAGACCCTGGAAAGAATCTCGACAAGATCTTTGTTTGTTTTATCTTAAATAGTACAAATTGTAATTCGAATATGAGGACATCAATCATATAAAGGAAAAGATGGTATTATCTTTTCCTTGAGCTGTATCGGCGTGCGCACAAGCGATATTATTCGCAGGGCTCAATGATAACAAGTAATTATTTAATGGCGCGACTTTGAATTCCTTTAAGCGACATCGGAATAACTTTACCTGTTGTCTAGTAATCAAGATTAATGAAGAGTTGTAATTCTTAGTGTATATAGTATAAAAATACGCATTATGCTTAGGTATTAAATATTTTTTTTATTGTAGACACAATATTGTCAGTTGTGCTTAAAGGCTAAATCATTGGAGTTGTAATCTTTGATCTTCGAATTCTTTCGTTCCTACAAACCCAGGTTCGTACAAATAAGTATGTTTTGTTGACTTTTACGTGCTGCAAATTAATTGTTAAAATTTCTGTCAAATGAATTTTTAGAATTTAATAAGCTTAAAGTGAAGCACTTGTTGTCCTTATTTTCATTGTGTTAAAAACACTACAGCTTGTTTCTTTTTATTATTTACTTTAAATAACCCGTCGCTTTGACCTTGAGCTGATCTGGACAGCTTGAGATAAGATCATGCTTTCCGGAATACCAGCGTAATATAATAGATTAGAGCTATTACTCTGTTTCATCTGGTGAAAGAAACTGGAGACTTTTTTATCGGTGACGTATTCCATTGTAGGGTCAGCGCAGGACAGAGTAGCAGACGCGACTAATTTAGTAAAAATTGTTATTCATTTACTTATAACTGAAATTGCTATAGCGAAATGATATAACATTGTGAGGCTCAAAGCAATATGATTAGTTTTTTCTAATAATATGCACAGATCAGGATGGGGTAGCGGGTTAGTAATTTTTATAAAATTAAGAATCCGTTACCCCATACCTGAGAAACCGTGCAATCGATTCTCATAAAACAAGGTCGCTAAAAGTGGCGCACAAATTAAAAAAAAACTATCGAAACTGGTGCACTCCTTCCAACGAAAGGTGACAACAGACGATGCATTCACACATGTACTTTTTATTTAAACTTTTCACGTCTGGGATTGATCAAAGTTATTCTGCAATTAGTAAATATCTATATACTACATAAATAGAAAATATTTTCTTAGTCAAAGTTAAAGAGTAACATCAAATTAACGAATTAATATTATTAGTTGACGATTAATAATTGTAACAGATTGATATTTTTTCTATACGAATCAACAATACTAATAAAATTTTTAAATGCAGTCCTCATGGCTGATCTGCTATCACGCAGCAAATTCATTATCAACCAAACCAATCCACTGCTGGTCAAGTTTTAAGAATTGTAATTATTTGCCGTAAAACTCGATGCTATTTGTAAGTACCTTTTTTATTTTATTTTTGTCATTATTTTAGTTTGTCATTCCCATATCTGCAGGAAGTGATGAAATTTTCATGAAAGTCCCTAAAGCGCCATGCACGGAATGAATAAAATTAGATTCCCAGATTCACGTATGTCATTCAAAAAGAAATAAATGAGAAAAAATGGATTCTTATGGATGGAATGTACAAATTAATATATAATCAAATCTTTTTATTAAATATCTGAAAAAAGTATTATTTATTAAGTTAGAGTTTAAAGATGTTTCCAAGTTATATAAACTTTCGACATTTCATAGTGATAAATAAGTCAAAATGAAGTCTTAACATTCATAAAATTACTATTATGTGTTTTATTTATTGGTGAACATAAAAAGTTGTTGCTGCAATTACTGCATAGTTAGTCAATTTTGTTTTAAATGATTTCTTACGATTCAATCGAAACGAATGTCATCGTTTAATAATTAGTATGTCGAGGTTAAAAAAAAGTACTGTAATAGTAAAAGTTTACATTTTTACAAAGGCGTCTGCCTTTAAAAATTTTTTTAAACGAATTGTTTTATTGCTCTATTATCAAATTTATAGCGAAGTTTTTGTATTTAAAAAATTGTGAAAAATGCAACATTAGTTAAAAGTAAACGACCTCTGTGATACGTCCAAAAAAAGTTGCATAAACTGCTAACCCCTGGGACTTAATCTTAATTAGATTACGTCCCAGGGAACTGGGAACATACTTCAGTAATTGGGAACTCCTTACTTATTAGCAAAATAATGCAAAACACATTATCGTAATCCAGGTAAGAAATTACCTGGTCTTGTACTGGTTGAAACAGTTTCTAGCTGTAGCTTGCTCCTACCACAAAATTGGAAAAAAAAGTAAAGAAATAAAGATTTTTTTTGTATTATACAATTCTAATTTAAAATTCCCATTTATTTAAAAAAATCCTTAGAGTCAATAACAAATTTATATCTATGTAGAAGATCAATCAATTGCTGAATAATTAAAAAATATCTTTATTAATCAAAATTCTTCAAAATATGCCTGAAAGTTTTATCATTTCTTCTAAAGTATGTAAAATCTAAATTGTTAATATTTAGAACTCTCATTATTTCATTATCATATACAATATCACACAAGAAAAATAATTATCGGGTTCTGCATCAAGAAAACCAAGTTACGCTTGTTTTATTTTTATTTTTAGTATTAAATTCCCGTCGAAGATTGACGTAAAAAATAAGTGAATTCCATGGGCATGATAATGTTCAATCTTTAGTTTGAAGGACGCTTTAAGAGCTGATTGAACGCGGCGTACTCGTACGTACATTTACGACCAACATGTTAATTTGATTGTTTGGCGTAAACGTTACGTTTAAATATGTTCTGAAAACAATTACCAGTGGCATAAAACCCATAATTTCAATCTAACAGTTTGTACAAAAAATAAAAAACTAAAAGTTATGATTTCTTATTTAATAAGGCGGCAACAACCTGAAAGTCATGTTTAACAATGGGAATAACATCGTATTCAATTTCAGTTGAGTTCTTGCCCAGAAATAGTTTTTTAGGGGTTCGTAGATTTTTTTTCGAAATATTCATTTACTTATCGAAAACTACGATAATTTACCATTTATAAATTGATATTACTCGCAAAGGTATTTCATATCTGATATAATTTTTAAAGTTCAATAAATAAAATGATCTATATAAAGATATTGTACAGAAATATTATTTCAGTATTTATTTTATGGGCCATTAAAGCAACGATTATAAATGTAAATAAATGTAATCTACGCTGTATTGTAACGTTTACTGTACATTTTTATTTTGTTAATTTCGTTTTACCATAGTGCATTTGAACAATGCATTAAAAGTACAATATTCATATCTTTAAGACATTCCGTATTTTAAGGAATGACAGAATGGGAACGTACAGGATTTTATATTTAATAAAATTGTTGTAGCATTAGGATCACTGAAATTACAAGTTCCTGCTAGTTGTTTTGTTAGTATATTTTTCACTTCAAGTATATAATAATTATCACAGAACCTAGTCTAGACACTTTACCGGAATTTATTGCATTAATTAAATTAATTAAATACAGATCACTTAATTTAGTCTATTAGAATATACTTCATGAGTTCCATTTTGTAATAGATTCGACTTATTATCATGATCGATACCAAAGGAAATGAAGATATCGTTTTGATGTATGGCCCAACTTTAGTTCTGTAAAATAGAATTATAACATTAAAGTATTATATGTGTATCATGTGCATTTAAATCTTTTATATGCTAACATGAAAAAAGTAAATAATTATTAATCATTTAATTTTATTATATTGCTTTACTTTTATGTTCTCGGATGTAATTTATGAAAATAAGTTTACTAACGGGCAAGTTGCTGCTTACCCGTTAGTAAACTTCTGAGGTGATGTTTTTTTTGTCGTTTTACCGCGGATAAAACCATAGTTGTAAACTTTGTATAAGTTGTGCAACTTACCTGGTAGACAAATTTAAGATATATTTATAAGTATTGTGAATTATTTGGTTAACTCTTAGAGCACTATTATATTATATAATTTATTTACTAATAACCATCCCTATGTGAACGAATCCATAGTATAAGCGATTTAACGAAGCGTATATGGCAAAAATGGACAAGGCGCCTGTTTTAACATATCCCCCCGTATCAATTTTGAACTATTTGAAGGTTGTAGTATATGTACCTATAATATAACACTTTTCTCAATAAACTCCGAAACATAACGTTAAATGCCTATTTCAACTCAGTAAGATGTACAGTAGTAGGCTGAACATTTTGAATAATGTTTTGATCTAATTTGTGAACGAGGTTAGCTTGTTCCGGTAGCATACGATCCCAGTGCCGGTATATTGAATTGTTATTGTAGTATGCAGCGGGGTCATCAGACGAAGCGACGACAAAGCGTCCTATACAATATAACTTTATTGACATCCCGCGTGACGTTCCAGAGTAACTGGCATAGAATCTTTAGTGTCACAATTCGCAGCCCGCGGACTATTCTCACATCTTTATTTATCTAAAATAAAAATAAAATAATGGCCATTATTTTTGGTCGAATTATAACTCAATTAAATAATATCAGAATTACAATGTATGGGCATCTAAGAAGCAATTCATTATTGTCAATGATGTGCGTAATCCGATGTTTGTTTAAAGATATTTAATACTTTTCGAATTGTCGACCATAATAAAGATAACATAGTAAAGACAAATCGCTAAACCAGAAAAGCACAAGTGACGAGAAGTAAAGAAGACGAAGAGTAAAACACTGAAGCTAAAAAGCGTTAATTCTACATATGTACTTGTAGAACTACATGGAGATCTTACGTATAAAATTAAATTTTTGAATTGGAACAAAACTAGAAACAAAAAGAAGTTAATCAGTTCATTTATCACTAATAACGATTGTTCTAATACAAGAAGAATAAACTTTCTTTACTTGGGTTTAAATGTATTTAGAATTAAAGTTCCCAGATTACTTCAAGACAAATCGTGTAGCCAGTAACTTACACGAAATACCTAAAAAAATATCTTTATTAATCAAAATTCTTCAAAATATGCCTGAAAGTTTTATCATTTCTTCTAAAGTATGTAAAATCTAAATTGTTAATATGTAGAACTCTCATTATTTCATTTTGTAATAGATTCGACTTATTATCATGATCGATACCAAAGGAAATGAAGATATCGTTTTGATGTATGGCCCAACTTTAGTTCTGTAAAATAGAATTATAACATTAAAGTATTATATGTGTATCATGTGCATTTAAATCTTTTATATGCTAACATGAAAAAAGTAAATAATTATTAATTATTTAATTTTATTATATTGCTTTACTTTTATGTTCTCGGATGTAATTTATGAAAATAAGTTTACTAACGGGCAAGTTGCTGCTTACCCGTTAGTAAACTTCTGAGGTGATGTTTTTTTTGTCGTTTTACCGCGGGATAAAAACCATAGTTGTAAACTTTTGTATAAGTTGTGCAACTTACCTGGTAGACAAATTTAAGATATATTTATAAGTATTGTGAATTATTTGGTTAACTCTTAGAGCACTATTATATTATATAATTTATTTACTAATAACCATCCCTATGTGAACGAATCCATAGTATAAGCGATTTAACGAAGCGTATATGGCAAAAATGGACAAGGCGCCTGTTTTAACATATCCCCCCGTATCAATTTTGAACTATTTGAAGGTTGTAGTATATGTACCTATAATATAACACTTTTCTCAATAAACTCCGAAACATAACGTTAAATGCCTATTTCAACTCAGTAAGATGTACAGTAGTAGGCTGAACATTTTGAATAATGTTTTGATCTAATTTGTGAACGAGGTTAGCTTGTTCCGGTAGCATACGATCCCAGTGCCGGTATATTGAATTGTTATTGTAGTATGCAGCGGGGTCATCAGACGAAGCGACGACAAAGCGTCCTATACAATATAACTTTATTGACATCCCGCGTGACGTTCCAGAGTAACTGGCATAGAATCTTTAGTGTCACAATTCGCAGCCCGCGGACTATTCTCACATCTTTATTTATCTAAAATAAAAATAAAATAATGGCCATTATTTTTGGTCGAATTATAACTCAATTAAATAATATCAGAATTACAATGTATGGGCATCTAAGAAGCAATTCATTATTGTCAATGATGAGCGTAATCCGATGTTTGTTTAAAGATATTTAATACTTTTTCGAATTGTCGACCATAATAAAGATAACATAGTAAAGACAAATCGCTAAACCAGAAAAGCACAAGTGACGAGAAGTAAAGAAGACGAAGAGTAAAAAAAACACTGAAGCTAAAAGCGTTAATTCTACATATGTACTTGTAGAACTACATGGAGATCTTACGTATAAAATAAATTTTTTTGAATTGGAACAAAACTAGAAACAAAAAAGAAGTTAATCAGTTAATTTATCACTAATAACGATTGTTCTAATACAAGAAGAATAAACTTTCTTTACTTGGGTTTAAATGTATTTTGGAATTACAGAATGGGAACGTACAGGATTTTATATTTAATAAAATTGTTGTAGCATTAGGATCACTGAAATTACAAGTTCCTGCTAGTTGTTTTGTTAGTATATTTTTCACTTCAAGTATATAATAATTATCACAGAACCTAGTCTAGACACTTTACCGGAATTTATTGCATTAATTAAATTAATTAAATACAGATCACTTAATTTAGTCTATTAGAATATACTTCATGAGTTTCATTTTGTAATAGATTCGACTTATTATCATGATCGATACCAAAGGAAATGAAGATATCGTTTTGATGTATGGCCCAACTTTAGTTCTGTAAAATAGAATTATAACATTAAAGTATTATATGTGTATCATGTGCATTTAAATCTTTTATATGCTAACATGAAAAAAGTAAATAATTATTAATTATTTAATTTTATTATATTGCTTTACTTTTATGTTCTCGGATGTAATTTATGAAAATAAGTTTACTAACGGGCAAGTTGCTGCTTACCCGTTAGTAAACTTCTGAGGTGATGTTTTTGTCGTTTTACCGCGGATAAAACCATAGTTGTAAACTTTTGTATAAGTTGTGTGCACAACTTACCTGGTAGACAAATTTAAGATATATTTATAAGTATTGTGAATTATTTGGTTAACTCTTAGAGCACTATTATATTATATAATTTATTTACTAATAACCATCCCTATGTGAACGAATCCATAGTATAAGCGATTTAACGAAGCGTATATGGCAAAAATGGACAAGGCGCCTGTTTTAACATATCCCCCCGTATCAATTTTGAAGGTTGTAGTATATGTACCTATAATATAACACTTTTCTCAATAAACTCCGAAACATAACGTTAAATGCCTATTTCAACTCAGTAAGATGTACAGTAGTAGGCTGAACATTTTGAATAATGTTTTGATCTAATTTGTGAACGAGGTTAGCTTGTTCCGGTAGCATACGATCCCAGTGCCGGTATATTGAATTGTTATTGTAGTATGCAGCGGGGTCATCAGACGAAGCGACGACAAAGCGTCCTATACAATATAACTTTATTGACATCCCGCGTGACGTTCCAGAGTAACTGGCATAGAATCTTTAGTGTCACAATTCGCAGCCCGCGGACTATTCTCACATCTTTATTTATCTAAAATAAAAATAAAATAATGGCCATTATTTTTGGTCGAATTATAACTCAATTAAATAATATCAGAATTACAATGTATGGGCATCTAAGAAGCAATTCATTATTGTCAATGATGAGCGTAATCCGATGTTTGTTTAAAGATATTTAATACTTTTTCGAATTGTCGACCATAATAAAGATAACATAGTAAAGACAAATCGCTAAACCAGAAAAGCACAAGTGACGAGAAGTAAAGAAGACGAAGAGTAAAAAAAACACTGAAGCTAAAAGCGTTAATTCTACATATGTACTTGTAGAACTACATGGAGATCTTACGTATAAAATTAAATTTTTTGAATTGGAACAAAACTAGAAACAAAAAAGAAGTTAATCAGTTCATTTATCACTAATAACGATTGTTCTAATACAAGAAGAATAAACTTTCTTTACTTGGGATTAAATGTATTTAGAATTAAAGTTCCCAGATTACTTCAAGACAAATCGTGTAGCTAGTAACTTACACGAAATACCTAAAAAAACGTGGCATTTATTCAACCAAATATTTATATTCTGCTTTTTTTCTTTTTTTTTTCGGGTTGATGGCCTCTGTTAGCCCGAAGGCTTTTACAGTTTCACCAGGTTGAGAGGTGACCGAGCGCTTATGGCGCTAAGTCGAGACTTCTATTTATGGGTAATTAGCACAAGGGCGCCCGAGAGGGAGCCTCGGCTTGGACCGTTACCCTGTTTCGCGAGAACGTTTGACTCGAGGGTTCCCGAGAGTGCCGAACCTCAACTCGGTCAGTTGCTTCTGACAAAAGATTAGCCAAATTAATATTCCTGTTATTATTAGCTATCTGTACCACCACTTCGGGCGCTGGAGAAGAAGTGACGCAAGAAACTCCAGCGACACTTCTGGACTGGAGTATATATCCCGCACGAACGGAATATTTCACTGATTTTGTGAGTGTATCTAACGCAATATTTTCAATAGGAGGGGAAGTTTTCCAAATTTATTTGGCCTCCGTAATAAAGGTTATGTCTAAGTAAGAATTAAAATTTTTATTACATGAATCTAATAACTTAATGAATTGAAGGATAAAGAGCTGGTACTGCAAATGTAATTTCCCGTAGACCAATACCACCAATTCTATAAGTGGTTCGAGTCCAAGCGGGATAACTTAAACACAGATTATAGATTTGTTTCCAAAGTTGCTTGCTTGTTGCTCAGATTAAGATTAATTTCTTTTGAAAAATCAGATATTGCCAAACCGCTATGGTGCGAAGTAAACATGAAAATTTAGTGTACAACACTGTATTTAAAAATAGTAAGTGCAGTATGTGAATTTAGTGTAAAATTTATGGTTGGTACATGGTTTACGAAAAGATTAAATTTAATTGCAAAAAGAGATTGTATTAAAATTTTTTTAGTTATCAGAAAAAAAGAGCGATATTAAATAAGAAAGGATATTCCTTAAAACATATAGGCAGAATGTTTAGTTAATATTATAAATTAAGTTTCTAGAAATCCTGCATAAAATGATGGAATAATGCTTATTTAATAATAATAATAATAATATTGTATAATTGTGTAATAAAAAATAACATGTATCGTTTGTTACTGAAAGCTCTATTTATTAGATAGCTGTTGGTTTTAAAAAACTTTTAAGTACTTAGTTTTTTGACAATCATAAAATAATATGAAATTAATTATTTTAGAAAACAATTTATTTTTACTTGTGATGTGTGTAAATTACATTCATAAAAAGTCTAAAGTAACATTAGGAAGGACCTGTAAAATTATTAGGTCATTGCGCTATAAGTAGGTATATGTCATTGAAGTGAATAATGAAGAAATTAATAAAAGATAATTTAAAGGTGTATTTATTTATTTCACAATATCATAAAAGCTAGTGAAATATTAAGGACGTCCATTTATGATAAAAAGTTAATACTTCCGTAAGTATCTGCAGTTGTGGCGGCATTCATGCCTAAAGCCTGTGCGTTTGCTCAGACGTACGAGTAGGTATTGCTACATACAATCAAAATGGAAAAAAACCAAGTCTGTAATGGTGTTCATTCATTCTCAAATAATGGATCTCCACTTGTTTAATTTCGTACTCAATTGTCAAGTTCATCTGATCTTTAATTAAGTAGTTGACAGGTTTGTTTTCTGGTAACTTTAATTCGTTTTTAACGCACGTGTAATTTAGAGATTATTCTTTTGTGAACGTCATGTTGTGTTTAGTGTTGCTTTTAAATTAGATTTGTTCATTATATGTTTGTCAAATAGTTAACAGATATTGTCGCCTTAATATACTGTATACATACATATTAGGAATTTTATTAATTTTTATAGCTTCTATAAAGTTTAATCTTTAAATGATGCTTTTATTTTCGTATAAATAAGATATATTTTTGGTATCTATTGTGTACTATAGTACACAATAGATACCGAAAATATATACTAGTATATATAAAAATATATATACTAGTATCTAAGTTGCTTCAGTTTTGTCATAATATAAAAAAATGTTCAAATGTTATTAAAATTACAACTTTTTTAAATATAAAGGAAAATAGTTTTAGTCATCCATTAGACATCTTTTTCGTCAGCCCATTTAATTATATTTAATAAAGTTCAAATAAAATTTACACTTATTCGAAAATTCCAACCAATGTTCCTCACATACTTTTACGTCACAGATTTATTTAGATTGTAAGTAAATTGTAGGACTAATAGGTCGGCTTAACCACGATAGGATCACGTTTTTCGGAATATCAGCGTAAGTACTGTTTCCTCAGGTGAAGGAAAGAAACCGATGACTTTATAACTAGTAATGAGGCGATGATAAGATTTCGTATTCCGATTAAGAGATGATCATGATGCCCATATACTGTAGAAATCACTTGTTATCAGGTGAATTGTGTACTCTTTGATGATTTATAATTATTTTAAGGCACTTACTAAAATAATAGATAGTAGTATAGAAATAGATAACGTTGTAAATTTAATTTATTATGAAATTTGATAACTTGTAAGAAACTTAATATAGTTGATAAGTGTCCTTAAGTTTTTTCTTATTTATAATAGAAAAGGATTAATAAATATTTATAATTTTATGTGACTAATTTTTTATCTACTTCAATAATATAAACATATTCAACTTACGTCGATTACCACATTGCTGAGGGTCGTAACTCGTAATGGAAATCACTATGAACTGTTTAAGATGGATTCATTGGTCCTATGAGTTGCTCTTATGATCCGCATTATATCTTAATGACGTGAATGTCTTCAGTCAACTCCTCTTAAGAGTCCATGTCTGAACGTCATTAGGATGAGAATACAGGTTTGTGAACTAGGCGTGCATAAATTGCTAGTGAAATATTTTTTTTGTTTTTTCATATTTTATGAAATGAGAATCAGGTCCGCTCATCTAAATTCTTACCGTCCTTATTTAACAACTTTGCACGACCAGTTATTATAGATGTTGGAGCCCCAGTATACAAAATTGACTATAATGTCAAGTTTGAGGTTCAACTTATGCGCACGGTCTAAAATCTAGTTCTGACGACGATGTGGTCTTTATCGAACTGTTCTATTCTGGCAAGCAATTTCGGTCTCATTTAATGCAAACAATGTGTATTATCAGTATATTGCAATATATTAGTTAATTGATAGATACGTCTCCAGTTCTCGTAGGAACTTTCAATGTCTCATATCTTACACTCCATAAGCGTTTAACGGAGTTAAATTGAATTATTTAGAAGTTGCTTGATCAATTTTCACTTTTACTTAGACCTGAGAATATTTTAGGTTGTACTATATAGTGTTAGGGTACCCCTAATTAGCTAAGTAAATACAACTGTCCTTGATGTAGTTAACAAGGAACATGATTGTTGATTTATTGTATAAGTAGACTTTCCCGAGGAGATGCCTGATGCTTAATATTTGTTCTCGCATACAACATCTTTCATCAATTTCATCATTCTCGACAAAACCCGCTTGATCTTGTGATGTCTTGATGGCATGGAACAGAATTTTATTGGTATGCGACAAACCGCACATCATAAAGCAGAGAAAACGGTAGTTATCACACTTTTTTCTGGCTATCATTTAGTATGAATAGGTGGGAAACGAGCAAACAGTTCACCTGACGGTAATTGATTACCGCTGCCAATGACCATCCTAAACTTAATTTTTAATAATTTATAAAAAAAAACCTCTGAAAAACTAATTTTCCCATGAATTCTTCCACAGTGTCAAAAGATGCTGAATGATGTATATCAGAAGGGACGGCGAGACCCAAAAACCGGGGGTCACAAAAAAAAAAAGACCGCAACACCTGAGATGATGCAGGTGCGTTATCAGCCTGTAAGAACTGAGTAGGATATTTTCTTGAAGGTCCTTGAGTCACATTGGCTGGCGAGAGCTGATTCCACAAACGAGTAGGGCGTGGCAGAAAAGTTCAATTATCTAGATTCTGTTGACTTTGATGCTGTTAGTCTATGCGGCTCTTACAGCTCACAGGCATCGGACACAGGGCTCACGGTGTCGGACAAAATATTTCAAAAATGAAGTTTCTCCCAAGAAATGCGCAAAATTTTACCAAGAGTTTGTCACTATGTATTCCTACCATAGGTGGTTATATCAAACACAAGTATAGGTTTTGTAATATTGTAATTTATAACTTAATTATACCACGTGTAGCTTATGTAAATAAAGTCAAATCAAAATGGAGAAAATACTAGTATAGTGAAAAAACTAATAACGATCTATTTGTTGACCGTACACTAAAAGCAGAAGGAAAGACTAATAAAATAGGTTCGACAATACAAGTCAGACTGGTCTGTGGACCCCTTTACTGTTTAAATAGAGTCGAATGAAAAAAACATTGAACCTAGTCCGGGCATAATGCAACCGATTACGACACTCGTTGGAAGCTAAAATCATATGTATCTTTTTTAATTTGTGTAACAATGGTAAAAAGCAAATAAAATAAAAAACACAGGTTTTGTTTTATTAAAAATAGATGTAATCCTTATTTCGAAGCAGCCTCTTCGTCATTTGTTTTTTGACTTACCGAAAATAAAGTTTCTAAAAAATAAAGTATATTTAGGAAACAGGGTTTGTATTAATGAAACAATATTCATTTATACCTAGGTCACATTGAAAGTCTTAAGAAAATAGAAAACGGCTCATTGTAGAAAGCTGCCGATACTTTTATTGTTTTTCGAAGTAGTCTCCGTTCCTATCTATACATCTTTGCATTCTATGAAACCGCTGAGAAAAGTATTGGGCCGTTTCATCCTTACGGATCTCTTTTATGGCATTTTAGAACGCTTTAACCTTTATCTTTGGTTCTTGAGAATAAATGAAAGTCACAGGGTGCGAGGTTAGGACTACATGGCTCAATATCTCGACTTCTGCCATACTTAAATATTCAATTGTTCGTTTTGCGGAGTGCACTGAAGCGTTGTCGTGGTGAAGGAGGATTCAGCTTCGAGGGCGCTGCTGTCGAACATTTTTCAAGACAACAGGCATACAACAATTAACATACCAGTGTATCCTTCCATCTTCCAGCATAACTGTCGCGAAATGAACTAACCGGCCAAAGAACGAGGCAAAAATCTTTTTTCCTTGATTTCTTCCTTTCTTTACCTTAGTTGGCCGATGTTCAAAAGAAAACACCCACTAAGCAGATTGTCTTTTGATTTCGGGTTCGTAGCAGCAGCTTTCATCACTTGTGACGGTCTCAAATACAGCATTCGATTCACCTTCGTTGAACTTCTCTAACATTTCGCGACACCAGACCATGCGAAGGCGTTTCTGGCCTGGTCAAAGTGTGGGAAATCCGTTCGGTGCAAGGCTTCCTGACGCCTAAATGTTTGTGTGATATTGTTTGTTTTGACTCATCCAATGCCTAGACTTGCCTGCATCTGCTGGTAGGTCTCTTATTTTCCTCTATCGTCTACATCTCTATGAGTCGCACAGCACTTATTTTATCATCACTAAGATTGTTACGAAGCTTAAACTCATTAAACCAATTGTAAACAGTGGCATGAGATGGGCTTCATAATTAAATGTCAATCGAAGTATATATATAGATATATATATCTATAGCTTTGTTGTTGATTAGTAGACCAACGAAAGTCGTAATAAATCATGGACAGAAATTTTTTTCACGTTAAATTCATTTTAAGGTGTAAGAAGACTTTTGAAAATGCTGGCAGCATTCACAAAAATAAATGACAAATGAATGCAATATCACATTAGGTAACCAAACAGTTCCATAATCAAAATTTGAGAGAAAGTATTCCGCCTTGCGGTACACCAGAGTCAATATCAGCCCAATCCGAGGTCTGTGATCCCAAACGAACTAACTGCTAGCGACCGCGAAGATAGGATGAAAACCACTCCAAGTTAGGGGGATTTCTCACTTTTCTAACTGAAAAAGCAAAGATCCTAGATCCTAGATTCACTAACTGGGTCCACTGAAGATAAAGGTGGATCTATGTAGATACACAGTCGAGTCAACAACGCGCACAGCTTCATTCTTTAACCTTTTTTTGGTATATTTTATATTTGTTATAGTTATTCTTAAATATTCCTTTTTTTCTATTTAAGAAATAAATTATTTTTAGTAAATCAATACAGGACTTTCCTGTTTGAACGATTTACGTCGTTAAAGTTAGTTCTTTTTTAGGATCAACTTTAAAAATCGGTCGCAAAGGTTAGGTTTAGGATATTAAAAAAAGAAGGACCAAATACAGAACCTCGAGGCATGCATGTTATAACAGGTAATCAAGAAAACCAACCTCCATTAATATCTAAAATTTGTACTCTATCACATAAATAGGAGGCATCTAAATCAAGCGAAACTAATTTATTTTTATCCCAGATGTTGAAGGAATGTTTAAGAAGTAATATGAAACATTATATAGTAACTTACATTATATGTATAATAGAATTTTAAAGTCTGTAAAGTAAAAAAGTAATGTTAGATTACTTTTTTGCCTACATATAATATAGATCCCACAGCTGGGCATAGGCCTCCTAAAGAGCGCAATGGAGCATAGTCCACCACGTAGCTCAAGTAATGATATTTTTATAATGTCCTCATTACTAATTACTTTGCTTTTGTTACGTATTGGTCAACAATAAGTATTATTTAGCTCCTGAAAACACGTGTTTCTGACTTATAATTACCCGAGTTTCCTTGGGCTTGTTCACAAGCAATTTCAATTAGTCTAAACTTGTGGTTTCTACAGTAAAGACGTCATAAAATGGGAAAAGCTCGGGAAATTAGCAGTGAAGTGCGTTCTGCCATCGTTGTTTTACATAACGAAGACAAATCCGAACGTGAGATTGCTTCACCATTGGTTATCGAAGATTTGTGTTCATGGCACAATAACTCGATACAGGTAGACAGACAGTTTTCAAGATCGTCTAATGAAGATAATTTCATTGTTGTTACCAGCAAGGGAAATAGACGCTTAACAGCACCAGAAAGCCGCGTTGAAATAAACAAAACCCGAGTTAAACCTTTATCATTGACTATAGTAAAACGGCGACTGCGAGATACGAAGTTCTATGGTCGCGTTGCTGTTGCGGTGCGCGAAAACCTCTGCTAAGGCCGCAAAACAAGAAAAAACGGATGCAGTGGGCTCTTGCCGATCGAGATTGGACTGAAGAAGATTTTAAAAAGGTGCTTTGGACCTATGAATCCAAGTTTGAACTATTCGGTTCAAAACGTACAATTTACGTTTGACGCAGTGCCCAATAAAAGATGATGTCAGATTGTGTAGTCCCAACAATGCGGCATGGTGGTGGCTCAGTTATAGTCTGAGGTTGCTTTTCTAACCAAGGAACTGGCGATTTGATCAAAATTGAAGGAATTTTGAAAAAGGAACAGTACAAAACATTTTAGAACAAAATGCCGTTTCTTCCGGGTTGCGATTAATTGGAGATAGATTCATTTTCCAACAAGATAATGATCCAAAGCATAGCTCAAAATTATGTAGAGTATGCTTAGAAGAGAAAGAGGCACAAGGGGTGTTAAAAACATGGTTTGGCCTCCTTAGAGCCCGGATCTCAATCCCATTGAACTTTTGTGGGTCCGTAATCGTGGCCCATCCTTGCGAGAAGAAACGTGGAATGCTTTATGCGAAATTTGGAACAATATATCACAAGACACCATCATCAAATTGATTGCACGTATGCCGAGACTTGTGAAAAAAGTCATAAAATGTAAAGGAGGATTTTTTGATGACAAATCAGTTTAGCTAACTAAAGCCTTTTTTTGCATGGACTGTTAATATTTCTTTACGCTTTTAAAGTATATTGTTTGTCAATCAACGTTCTATTAGATGATTAAACAGGTTAATTAAACATTTAATATTTTATTGGAGGTTTACTTTATTTTCCTACTTTAATTAAGGTGGTCTTAAACCTTTGGCCGGCAGGTATTCCGGGAGAATCATGAATATCTTATTATTTACATAGAGTAAAAATTGGTATTTTTGATGACTTATAATTATTTAAAGTCACCGACTAAAGTGTTATAAAGTAGTATGCATATAGATAACATTGTTTGCTTTTTATCGTAAATTTGATTTCTTATGAAATTTGATGACTTGCAAGAAATCTTAATATAATTGATGAGTGTGTTTAACACTAGGGATGTCCGGACAGGCGGACTTCACATATGTGGAAACATATTTTTTAATTTAAACATGCAGGCCTCACTATGTTTTTCTTCACCACCGAGGACATGCAGCAGCACTTAAATTAAAAGGGAGTTTTTTAAATAATAGTATATTCATAAAAATTATATTTATAAATAATACATACACCACACGAAATACACAAAACATTTGAATACATATAAAGTTATACAAATATAGACAATTTATGATTATGTGTAATTATTAAACAAAACATATATTATCTTTACAAGTAATTATTTCTTATCACTCTAAATCAACAGGTAGTAAGAGACACTTATAGCGCAATTACGGCTTTCTTGTATGCTGACTTTTTACAACTTTCTTTTATGCTGACTGCCTGTGACTTGCAAATTTTTAATTAAAAATATTTTATTAGTTTCGTTATAATGAAATCATGAAATATTATTTCGTCATTGCGTCATTATTAGTGATATAATAGCACCCTGGTCCGTTAACGAATACAAATCAAATCTAAGACCCAATACTCAGTCAAGTTAAATCACGCTTATAGCTTATGTTCGATTGTTAATTCTATTATTGATGTATCAAGGATCTGTTAATTCATATAACGTCACTGTTCACAATCTTTAAAGGATTAAGAGGCAAAAAACAGTTAATAATAGCAACTATATAGTTACACATTCTGATTCATATAATGTGCCTGGACAGAGAAGAATCTGGCATATTTCATGTTTTTCTTTCTTTCTTACTGACTTAGAAAAGAAATAAAATAAAAATAAAGACTTAGTCATGTGTAGTGAAAAATTGTAGTGATGATTGTATGTATGGCTATACAGTTTAATGTCACTTTTTTAACAGCTTTTACCTTTGTTATATATTTATATCAAAACTGAAAGTTCGGGTGCTTTATCATAAGGATTTCTTATAATATTTGGGTCGAAAACACAGTTCACTTTAAGTTAGTAAGTAATTGCTAAGACCCATCATATAAAAATGAGGTGAGCGTGGTCCTTCCTCGATCGATCCGATCTATTCAAACAGCTACGAGCTTTTTTTATCATTAAAAATAAGTAAACGCTTTACGTTAGCCTGGAAGGTGCCTTTTCACTGTTTCCTTAAGATCCCTATATAATATAGATCGTGAAATATCCTGACGTACATATGTAGCTGTGCGCGACCGCTTGTTGCGAATACGTGTTTCGTATCCGTGAGCAATATCAATAAGCAAGAGCAATACCCGTTGAACGTTTATTTATATTGCTTACGAGGCATTTTATTTCATGATTTCATCATAATCAATTGATTATTTATAAGCAAAAGATTATTTAATGAACTAAACACTTTTTTAAGAATCAAATAATATTTAAAGTAATATTTTATATTATAACTACTATACCAGCATTTCTACCGCTTTTTTCAATGGTTTTAATGTTAGATTATTAATCTTATGATAAGTTAGTTTTATAAAATTCATTTTACAAATTTCACCAGCATAGTTTTTTTTAATTTCATATTGCACTAGGGTGCATATGACAGTAAATTAGTTTTAATCATATGTAATTATTACTAACCCTAGATATTAAGAGTGTGATTACTAACAATATATGAGTCTTATGATACTTGAAATAAATGTTTATTATTATTATTATTATTATAGCATACAAACACACTTGACTTACGATTTTATATTAATAACAACATTTGATAAGTGAAGTGTGATTATTTTTTTATGTACTGTTAGTGGTCCCGCTTTTAACCATCTTTAAAACATCTTTCTATCAAGAACGTAGCTTTAACTATGAATCCTCTAAATATTTATTATGTTATATAATAAGAATTTCTACGTTCACGTGAACAAAATATATTAAATATATCTAAATAACCAGTTTAAACGCTAAAAAGTTATGGCTATAAACTGTATATTTTATTAGCATCTCATGATTAATGACTGCATCCCTCGAACATGGTGTACAACGAACGCGTGGATACGGTCGCTCTATTATAGGCGCCGGCTGAAAAACTAGAATAATATGCCGACCGGTTTGATACTTGTGACTACTGAGTGGAAACCAAAAACAAGAAACTGTAAACATTCTAGTCTTTTTTATGGGATACCTAGGTCTGTATTGTATGGCGACGTACTTGAAGTATTAAAGTGGATATGCGTTAGAGCTGCAAATATGTACATTTGCGTACAATGAAAATAATATGCAAGTCATGTCCGTGAATTTAATGTTCTTAAGTTTCAGTGATAATAGAAATGCTGCAGGTTTAAGCAAGCTGTAGCATGGGAGACTGCACCTATAATTGTTCATCGTTCGAATCGAATCGAATGTTAACGTCATGGGTCGCAGGAATCACTTGACATCAGGTGACCGGTATGCTCGTTTGTCGTCCATTAATTTCAAAATCGAAAAGCCAGTTTCGTTTTTAATTTTTTTTTAAAATTCGTCTATCGAAATGTTATTACCATTTTTTATATTTATTGCAGTAGACATCATATATCATCAGGTGAAAAGTACGTGTTTCTCGTCCCTTAATTAAAAAAAAGCCAGTTTGTTTAGTACTTTAATTTGGCTTTAAAATGTATCAATATTTTCGAAATATTATAATTATTTCTATAATATCTTTCAGTACACTATGCATCATTTACCATCAAGTGAAATGTGAACTCGTTTGTCACCCTTAGTTTCATAAAACTGATCCTTTAATTATAAGGAAATATTCGTAACTTCAAATTGAATATAAAGCAATAAATATATAAAATGAAATTTCTTTTTATGGACATTTTGCATGACGACGTGGAAATCTGTATTTAAAAATAAACCAAGACTTCTTTACTTTAATTGAATACTTGGCCTAGGCGTAATACATGCACCCCCCGAAGGGTTCTCCCTTGTCGTGGCGGGGGGGCTTAGTAATCGTGGTTTGGAGTTGTCACGGTGAAGCTAAGAGGAACCCAATCGGCTGGCCTAAGACGCTCTAAGGCCAGCCCGAGGAGGCCGCTCCGGGCGAGATAGAGCTGAGCTCGCCTCGGATGCGTGTCGTGGTCTGCGGGGAGCAGATGGACGGAGCGAGGCCATCTTCCGCACCATCCGCAGCCGAGGCGGAGTCAGGGGAATGGGGTGGCGGTGCGGGGACTTTTAAGGCCGGTAGCGCGCATCGTCGTCCCCACCCTCCGAAACCGAGACGGATTCGCGGAGAAAGAGCAGCATCCCTCCCTACCCACTGCTATCCCTGTCCTCCGCGGCCAAACAGTGGACGGCGGCGGGGCCTTTCAACCAGATCCGCCGCAGGGGGCTGGACTCGGGGGAGTCCTCTTCCGACGTACAGAGGAGGCTGAGAAGGAAGGCGCGCTCGGGTTCGGGCGCGCCTTGCCAGGAGGGTTGGAGGGGGGATGCCCTCCTGGTCAGACAGCGTAGGCGGCGTCGCGGATGTGTGCGAAAGCGTTCCAGTGACCCTGCTATACGCGATGATGGAGGAACACCATGGGGTTTTAGTCAGTGCGAGTCCGATGTAACCTATCCTTTCCCCCGCAGGGGTGGGTATGCGTAGGCATTTCCCCATGTAAAAAAAGGCGTAATACATGCAAGTGGATAAGGAATACTTGAATATACGGACTTAAGTCTTTTGTCTTTTGTCTTTTGTCTTTCTGGTGAGGGTGTGTATGAGGGTGCACAAGCATACAACCGTAGAGCTGTCTATACACCCAGTTGTTACAACATTGGAGTTGTACGGATTACTTATTCAGCGCAATGTGACTGCACCGCGCGAGACGTTTACGCAGTAATCAATATTGAAACCGGATGGAACATCGCGGAATTCATCAACCTTGTTTCGTACTTCGAGCAATCGGTCACATCTTAGTAATATTTTAATTTGAAATTGTTATGTTATAAATATAATCTCATAAAATAATTTTGCATCCTCCATTTGTAGCCCTTCATAATAAGGGAAGAAAAAAAAAAGAATAATAACATTTGGATGTATAAAATAAATAGACATGGATACACAAAGGCCTAATGCGTTTACTTTTTATATAACGTATTATATATTAGTTTTAATTTATTTACTTATTGACTTAATTATAAGAGAGATTTTATGATTTTCATGATATTTTGAGAATACGAGAGATGATTGAGCTACATGATATACATATCATAAAATAGCTGTAGTTCCGATGACAGTCCAAGAAAGGTTCTTTAGCATTTTCATACCGATCACGTCATGTAGCATAATCTGAACTATGGAACTCAAGGTTATATTCAGCATTATAATTTTATGGTACGGTTAATTATAATTTTATCATCAAGTATTACACAAATTTTGAAGACAACCAGAAATGCAACGCCATAAACCTTCTGTTATGTTATCCGAAAATTAAGGTCATATATTTGAATCTATCGACTGTATCATGTATTGAGAAGCGGGTTAATAGCTTGAATTAAATAAGTCTTAGTTGTTAAATAATACTTTTCACATGTTGCAAGAACTATATACATTTTACTCATATCTACAGCGTTTAGAATAAAAGATAAATATAATTATTACGTGAACGTGTAGTTTTTATTTACAAGACACTTTAAAATAAATCTAAGTTCTTTATTACTTCGACGTGATGTTTTTTACTTCTGGCTGATAAGGAATGCTATCTCGACATCGCATTATAAGATGTGTTAATATAATTCTAAAACATACAGACAAAATGTTTGTTTATTCCCTATTGTTTAGTTTGATTCCATTGAGTATGTAGAATATCTCAATTTTGACACTTATATTTAAAATTGGTTAAAAATTAATAAGTATAAGCGGTGGTAACCCTATACAATTTTTATTTACGTAATATTCTATTTGGTTCACAAATACATATATTAGTAAACTAATTTATGTAAATTACTACTGTACTGAACGTTAGTTAGTTATTCCCCAATGTTTAGTTTGATTCCATTGAGTATGTAGAATATCTGAATTTTGACACTTTTATTTAAAATTGGTTAAAAATTAATACATATAAGCGGTGGTAACCCTATACAATTTTAATTTGCGTATTATTCTGTTTGGTTCACAAATACATATATTAATAAACTAATTTATATAAATTACTACTGTACTGAACGTTAGTTAGTTATTCCCTAATGTTTAGTTTGATTCCATTGAGTATGTAGAATATCTGAATTTTGACACTTTTATTTAAAATTGGTTAAAAATTAATACATATAAGCGGTGGTAACCCTATACAATTTTAATTTGCGTATTATTCTGTTGTCAATCTTTGTTTTTAATCTTAATACAATGTTGAGTTTAAATTAAATTAAAAGATTAATTTCAAAATATATTACACTTCTGTGACGTCCCGTAATCCGATATACATCAAAAGACAATTTGTTTATTTAACTAAGGGAGAAAAATGAGAAAGTTTAAAGCACATTAGCATTATATAACAATACCAAGTATTGATGGAATATTTTATTTAGTGATTTTTTATTTTTAAAATATTCAACCGAAAGTTATATTCCTAAATTCCCATTTTTTCTACATTTCAATCCAGATAGCAGTATTTTATAAAGTTCTGAATAAATGTTGACAATAATGTTACCGATTTAAAGCTGATTATTCGTCTGATGTTTTAAAATCATAAATAATTTTTACAAATAAGTAACGCATGTTTATAAAAATCCGTGCTTATAGATCTATTTGGTTGCACCCGAGTGTATACTATATATACATATACGTATATATATATATATATATTTATTTATATATATACACGTTACTTACTATGGAGGTACCGACATTTGGTAATTAGTAAATATAGTCGTACTGTACCATCAGAATAATGAGCGTAAAGTATTCAAACGATCAAAATCATCGGAGGGAATTTTAAAACATCAACATTAAATACAGTGTAAAGTAGCAAGTGAAAGAAATTGAAGACCTAGTTACAGCAAAGGAGGCCTTTCTCCTTAGCCAAGGGTGACAACGCATCTGCATCGTGGCCTCTTATCGAGGAGAGGTAAGTTGTTATAGTGGCATGGGACGTTGTTATCTCTTACCATCAGGTGAGTTGTGTCCTTGTTAATCGCATTATCTTAATATGAAAAAAAAACTACCACAAAGATATATAAGATGTTCGTATATTTTCCTTCAAGTTTACAGTAGAGGCAAATGATCGGTTTTAGCTCTACTGTATTTACTATCATTTATACTACTACTGCAGCAGGTTGACATAATAAATTATATTAAACTTATGAGACAAGTACATACAACGTAATTTTTATTCTTTGATTTCGGTGGAAAAGCAAATGAATAGGATTGTTTTCATGTAAGTAAGGGTAACTAATGAGCACACAGTTCACGTGATGGTGAGTAAGACTGCTTATAAACATCTAATTCTATTCTCAATGAAGATTTTTTGTTTTTATTGTCAGCCACTTCTCAGGATTTATATGGAACACCTCGCTATCAGAAACTTTACTAACATTCCGGTTTACCACTCCAACTAAGCTGAAATATGTTTGGGCCAAAGATGATTTACAACAATAGTACAATGGTGGATTCGAACCTCAAACAATAAGTTTAGCAGACCACACCATATTGCCACTGTTGGTTAATATTATGATTAAAATAAACAGGAAAGGCTTACCTTTTAACGAAAAGGATGGCTTATTATGTACGTATATACGTATTACTTATCTGGTCACGATACAAGAAACGCAAGGAAACCCAAACTTTGTATCAGAAACTTATTTAAAGAAACAATGAACAGTGCAAAACATTTTTACATAAAATTCATATAGTCAGACAATGATCTTCTTTACAATTACATATAACCAAATTGTTAACATTATGTTGCAATAAGTACAAATAAAATAATTAAAATGATTAAATCTAAGTAGTTCTTTTTGCATAATTCAACTGAAATAGATATTGTAGGTGACCGACACATGAAGCACGAACGCTGCAATCTTGTTGACATGGAGCCTGCGCTAAAAATAGTACCAAGATCGAAGCTAATGCTGGCTATACTTGGAAGGCTCGGACCGTTAGCAATGGGAACCGGCCGTTGGCGCCGGCGGCCCAGGGAGTATCGACCCTTCTCTTTTTTATTTTTTAATGGGTGCACTCGACATGGCAACGTATATACACTATATATGATGAATCACCTTCGCATTACTTTATTTCTCCGAGAAGTCCTTTCAGTCGTAAATTATAAAAATCTTTTTGGTGTATGCTCACGGAGACGCTTTGGTGTTCGATGCCAATACACAAGAAATTGCATGTATACATACATTAACCTTGACTCAGTCAGGTCAACCATGGAGCTGAAGAAAAGAGGAAAAGGAATAAACTAAACTATCTCCGGGGATAAAACCCCTGGGTTTATAGTTTTAAGCTCTTTATCAGTACTTTGCCTTATCTATTAGGATGGAGATTTCATGAACTCTACTTAAACGGTCCCAACCGACGTTTGACCCTGACCATGCAACAATCTACTACATTTGTTGTGTAAATTATTCGTATAAGGACACTTTAAAAAATATACTTAGGAACTTTTTGAATATTATTTATCTCAGCCGTTCTAATTTAAAAGTACATTCAATTCGAAATTCAATTTTACTGTACGGTAATTAATGTTTGTGGGTAATGACAGAGGTGAATGTTCTGCGTGCTGCCAATACTCCTGCAAAAAATTGAGATATGACCCGAATACTTTGTTATAACGGGTAAAAGATTTCGTTCTGAATGTTGTGAATCCACTTTCGATTTTTCCTGGGGAATCCAATGTTGTGGGTTGCGTCTTGAGGGCGCCAGCGAGCTCTACATACCCAATTCCCTGTTTAGGTTATTATTACCATTGCAAAATTAATTCGTAATCATTAAATTTTCTACATTCTTTGTAGTTTGAAAAGTGGATAATGCACATAAGAATAAACATTTAATCTATACTTGTGTTTAAAATAATTTTATAAATGGAAAATTGAAAGTACGCACTCAAGACTGTTGCCAATAATTGATGTTCCAATATCAGAGATCGTATACTAGATGGCAAATTAAGGGCAATATTTATATATAAGTTTTAGTTCTAATACGAGGAATGAGGTATATGTCGGATAAAAAGCTGAAATGAGAATGTTCGGAATTACTAGAATGGACAAGACGAAGAACGAATACATAAGAAGAAGTAAAAGAACCACAGACTGACATGGTTTCGTCACGTATTGAGGAGGAATGAAAGTCTAGAAAAGGGATGCAAAACGAGAAGAACACGATCGTAAACATCGACGGATTGTGTGAAAAATTATTTGAAAGTAATATTATAATAACTATAATAATATAATAAAAAAACATAATTAACGAAAAATAATGAGAGGACAAGACGTGCTTCCCCGATACCCGACCTGGTAAGGTTTTATGAGTTTAGAGGGGTTATATCGGATACTGGAAGGTACAAAAATTAATACTTCATAATTTGGCCATAGTCAAAAAATGTCATGGTATTCGGCTACAACATTACATAATATGTTTGGGAACCAAACTGACAAGAAATAAAAAGAAGAATTTGACACGTGTCATATATTAACTACATCTCTCTGGACGTAAAAAAATATTAATCAAAAAATTTACGTAAAATAAAATTCCAGTTGCATCGAAATCTTTTTATCTCGTTGCTTATATATCATAGGTATTATCAATGACAATTGCTTTAAGGTTAAAATAAATTGACTTTAAGAATATTAGTTATTGATAACAAAGTAAAAATGAATAAAAAGGTATGTATGTATAGAATACAATACATTTGTGTAATGTGCTATTATTTTCTTATGAATTTCTTACAATGAGTGTCATTGTAAGAAATTACTATATAAGAAACTATAAATAACGTATTTGTGCAGTTGTGTAAGAATAGCACCTGTCAAGAAACGTCTGACGCTGTGGCGGTGGATAAGAAATATACATCGATGAACTCTCTTATAGCTTGGAATATTGCAAAATTATTACAGAGCAAACCAAACATAGACTTAAAGGTAATTTACAATGTATTTAAAAAAAACTAAATTTTCGACTCCCTGATCTCTTTGAATTATGAATATTGCTAATCGATGTAAAGGCCACTGGGCCTTTACATCGATTAGCAATATTCATAATTCATTTACATCTTTAGAAATAGACGTTCGAGCACAAGGCCCGATGAGTGTCGACTCCCTATGTATATTCTACAGTATGACCGCCAATAGATATGGCTGGCACATTCGTTGTTTTTTTCTGCCAGTTAAGCATGCGCCTTTCTAAACAGGGATATACTAATTACTACGATCACCTATCGTAGTGGTTGGACTACCTGGCTGTTGCACGGCGGTTAAAGTCCCAGGTGTGGAACAAAATTTGTGAATCACAAATTGTTAGTTTTGTTATATCCCTGTCCCGTGTCCCAGTTTATCGCATCTGAACCATCCCCCGGTCTAATTGAACATACATAACATCGGATTGGGAGAGGAGTATCCCCTGTTTATGCGAATGTTTATGGGACTGTAATCTTACCTGCGCAATTGATGTCATCTGGACAAGAAGGTTATAGTCGTGGTTGTAATTTCTCAGTAAGATATAAATATCGAACAGAGGGCAGAACTATGTTAAAGTATAATGTATAGGTCAGCTCGCCCAGAGAAGGATCGTGCTCTCGCAGAATACCAGCATGGTGCTTCACTATAATGCTGATGTATTTCGTACTGATATAGTACTTGATGTATTTGTGTGTGTGAGGCATTTCATCTCAATCCTCAGATTGATAGCACCAGTGTATCTTAAATTTTGTTTGATGATGGATGTTCTTAGTTGATCGTTGGTGTCAATGGATCACTTTCTTCACTTACCACGAACAACTATGGTCCGCTTATTACCTTTAGTTTCTTAAAAATCATAACAAAAACCTTATAGTCAGAAATAGCTACAATACAAGAGCGCCTAGAATCCAAGTCGTGTGATATAAATTCAGCGATGTCATGTTACCCTGAGGATCGATATCTGACCTGTGCTCTGCTGGCATGGCAGCAGCTGGGCCACGGGGATACGAATAGTTTATACCGGTATGTTTGTTTCGTTATATACGACCTTGACCAAAGGAAGTTTGTACTAGAGCTATCGTAAAATACTTTGAAATGATTACTATAGTTACATCTAGCGAAATTGATGCGGGTGTATTTGCTGCTCCCGTTTTGTTCAATGTTATGAGAAACATATTTTCATTAAATTTTAATTGCGCAATACTTATTTCATAATTGAAATGTTACTATGTTTATGGCAATATCATTTTATAAATAAGTCTCCTATGGTATACTTTATGGAAGTAAGTATGGCAACGTGCACACAATTCGTCTGGTGGTAAGTGGTCACCGTAGCTAAAACGTATAACGGCATAAACATCTTTGACATAGGATGGAATTATATATGATTTTATTTGAACTAAAGTGGAATTGTACAATGCAAAAAACTAAGTCAGATCTCCTGTTCGCATAACAATACGAAACACGTCAGCGTTAGTTCACTATATAGGAACCCTGATATAATGTTAGAGAATGGTACTTCAACAATTGGGCCGATTTTTAATAGCCATGTGCCTATATAATTAATTCTATTTCAGGTTTATACAAAAGAATGTGAATATGGATAGTGCAAGAGAATTCGACACATTAGTCACTGAAGATATTCATATTGTTAGTACTTCTGATGTAGCACTCAGACCAGAAACCGTTACCAGGGATAAAGAATTAATTATTCCAAATGACGTTGACTCGATAAATTCGGATGCGAACTCTCAACCTGGGCCAGTCGTGAATTTACCAGTTGAAACCAAAATTGTTATGCGCTGTGAAAACGTGTGCAAATCACAAAGTTCAGGAAATAAACCACAAAAGACTCAAAATACTGACGTAAAGAAAAAAATAGAAGAGGTTAGTTACGATCTGTCTTTTTATTTTGATCGATTTGCTGATTTTATTGATTGGTTGAAAACTAAAACTGTATGCCTTTGAATTATAGTTGCTACGTTTTATAACCATGTTTGGGACATTACTACAAAGTATAGTTACATATTACTGTGGTACTTAAAGATATGTTTTGTTATTTTTAATTTATGTGCAAACATTATGATCTTAATATAAAATTTAAGTATCGATTAACTTAGTAAATATTATATATATTTACAGGTTTTAAAAATTAGAGATCATCTTGTTTTTGTTGAGCAATTTGATATTAAACATAACACTTACCTGTTATCTTACTTTTTTTGATTTTTACATGATGATGATGATGATGATGATGTCACCCTGGTCGTATTCGATCACGGTGAAAAAAATTGCGGATTATCTGTCTGTATCTTGACGCAGTCGCCAGTTCTTGTAAGAAAAATTGCGCATAGTTATTCCAATTTTACTTGGATGACATAAGTATTATGTCATAAATCTACATCTATAGATGATGTGTAGGTAGGAAATAGAGGGTATGAAGTAAATCAAAATCGTTAATCATGGCACTTCTACCCGTCAACAATAAAATTAATTAACATAGGTTTCACAAATACATAGTGACAAGAACCGATAAGAAACAAAAGACAAAAGAGAGATTGTAGTTGAGATATGAAAAGGTCAGCCTGAACGGGGCAATCACAGTATACCAGAGTAAAAATAGCATCATAAAGATTCTGGGTTTCGTATGGCGAGTGTAAGGTACTGTGGATCTAAATACTGGTAACGTGGCATTCTGTCTCAGTTCTCAAGGTTGACGACGCATACGTACATATCTTGAATCTTTGTTTAGGATAGACGTGACTGCTTATGGGCCGCAGTTATTATATTATTAACTTTAGGCTCATTTGTCGCCCTTAATTTACTAAGAAACCTGCATCAAACCTGAACTTTTCTGTTTTATACAGGTTGTCAGTTTAGTATAAAATCAATATATATTCTATCTATAAATAGATAGAATTGTCTATAAAACAAATTATTAAGACACTCAGAATGCGTATACTCGTAACTCACAAGACAACTTATTTTACTTTTTCAAGGTATGATACTGGTATTTTGCAAAATTTATATTTTTAATGACCCTTAAAATTATGAATCTAATCATAAAATAGTTTCAGAAAAGCAATATATTTTGACAAATTCATATTGCTTTTCTGAAACTATACACTGCGACTTTGTATTCCGACCGAGCCGATGTAAACCGGTTTGTCTTACGCGTTGCGTACATGCAACTGCCAGGGAGAGGTCACGCACATTAACCGCGGTATGTAGTAGGATCACTGAGGTGCGATTATGGCCTCTGTGCATATATCTACCCGTGTGAGGGTAGGCAGAGGTTAAGGAGGACAGATCGTAATAATTCTAATTTATAGATGTTATCGTATTCAATTTAAGCATAGGACCCCAAGCAGATCACATGTTAATGTGATTAATAAAATTAAATCCCAAGCCATCAGGACCTCAAGGTGCTGTGGGCTCTTTTTGCTTAGATCAGATCAAATATTAAAACTAAAAAGCTGACAGTATGAAATGAATGGAATCATGTATGAAATCATTATGGTTGAATCTGCAGAATATGCAGCGTTTGGCAGGTCTCAATGCGTACGTTGCGCTGGCGATCGTCAAGTTCGTGGGGCACCCATCTATCAAGCTTTTTTACCTTGCCAATTTGTCGCAAATGGACCAATATTGTTTTGATGTTAACATCAAAAGCTGCTGCTAGCTCGGCTGTACAATGAGTATCATCAGCTTCCACAATCGCCTTTTATTCATCATTGTTGACCAAATTGTTTGACCTCGAGGTTCATTTTTCAAATCAAAATTTCCAGAACGGAACCAGGCAATCCAATAACGGGTTGTGCGTTCGTTTGTAAAGTTCACTCCGTAAACGTTGTTGATGTTACGAGCCGTTTGTGCCGCGTTGATGCTACGACGGAACTCATATTCCATAACTACACGAATTCTTAAAAATATCCATTATGACGAAAAATGTTCAAACGTAATGAAAATACAAAGCTAATCAATAAACAAAAGACTGAAGTTGTAAAAAAAATGTCGTGTTTTTAAAACAAAATTAATTTGAATTTAGAATTCACAGCCAATCAAAACTTTTTTTTTTGTTTGAAATGGCCAATACTGAAGAACAGCAATTTCATAGGTAAAGACCTAATATCTATTGGGAAAAAATATGGAAGGATAGTGAACATGATGGACTTTGTTCGATGTGAAATTGCATTTTATATGAGTTTAGTAACTTGTTTTTGGTCATTCTCTTATTTATTATTATTGCAACAGTGAGCTAAATATCGCCTTCCTTTGGTATTATATGCCTTACATTTTATTTTATGGCGAACATGAAAATCTACCGTGCTGCACATAATTTGCTGCGCGGTTGATATCATTCAGGTAAAGTTGTCATTTAAATAATAAAGTTTTTAATCTATTCTTAAGTAATCGTGTTTTATACTTTGTCATGTTTAATGCTTTTAACATAAATATATAAATTATTCAATTTTAAATATATAAAGAATAATTAATAATACTATCATAATGCCTAGAAGTAACTTTATAATAAATTTACATTTTTTTCTCGGTAACGAATATTGTTTAATGTTTTATGTATAGTTTTTCAATAAACGAGTGATGTAATTCAATTGTCAAGCATAAATTACTTGAACTATATGTATCTCTATTATTATTGAACTTGAATAATCTATGTAGGATTTCAGTTATTAAGAAATATCTAGAGCAACTCGTTGCGGTTTTCGAAGGCCATACACTACAAGGCTTCCCCGTTTTATAGAATTTACCGCTTATTAAATAATATAATGCGTTTGAACGTATACTGTAATTTTTTTACCTACAAATTAAATATGCACTGTTACATTTATACGATTCTTCTAAATGATGTTAATGTAAATTAGTTTGCACTATAAGGTATTTACTTTGTTATAATTACTTGATATACATACGTATATTGCCATTAATATTTATAACTCAAATTATTGATAAGGATTAGGTTTTATGGTATTCATGATGATAAGCGGCGATATGGTGTTCGATTATAAAGAAACATAAATAAAATTCTAGAAATAATATCCCGCAAGTAATGCGATTTAGGTTCAGGCAGGTGGTTTCTTTAATAGTTTAAAATTATCACTATCATTCTTCATATATTCACTTTACATAGTACACAAACATTGATAGAGCCACGCAGCTGCTAGGTTCTAATTGTAACATGAATGGGTCGCCACTCATCCCTGCAATGGGAGCCCTTCAACCTTACATTAATGCCGCTGTTTTCTATGGTGAATGTAGAAATTTTGTGCCCGGAGTATAAGTAAAGGCTTCGCCTTTCATGTTGGTTCTCAGAGATGAGAATGCATCTTGAAACTTTGTTGAGGATAGTTGTAGATATCATGGGCCAAGGTCATAACTTATATAAGGTGAACTTTGTGCTCATTTTCCAAATCATAATTTAATTTTTTTTTAAGTCTGTTATTGAAATAGTTCTTGAATAAAACTACTATTTAGATGCTGTGATTAGTAAAATTTAGACCCCAAACTAGACATACAACTGCAAAACCTCGATAGACTGTGGCCTCCTGCGTAAATTGGATCAAAAATTAATAATTAAAAAGCTGACGGTAGTTTGGTACTGTGACATCGGAACGTCAATCACTTAATTCCTCCCACTGACCATGATATAGCTGCAATCGAAACGTCGGTTTATTTTTATTTAAAAAAACTACCATGAATATACCATATATTTCAGTATTTGTGTAAATATAAAAAAATTGAAAATAAAAACAGTAATAAGCCTGTTTGGATACGTACATAGATATAAATGTATTGTTTCGCGAGTAACCTTCTATAATGCCACTGCATCATTTTCCTTGCCGAGGTGGGCAAGGACAAGGATGCTGTGTAAGGGTAGAAGGCTGTGCCTCTGTGTTGTGGATTTATTACATTTTATGCACGATACTTTACATTTATTTGTCTGTGGATATTACTGATACAGATGGCGACACCATTGCTAGTTCGTTATTAACTACTTGTTGTTACTATAGATTCTTTAACGTTATATATATATTTCTTATTCTTTATTTGCACAAGTAAAACAAACATTTTACAAAAGGGCGTACTTGATGTCAAAGGTTCGATAGATTTTAAGCGATAGATTCTTTAGCACCACCATAACATGCCGCTTTAAATTTTATCCAATGTAATTTATTTCCCCTCAATATAGGCCTGCTCTATAGAGTCTGCATGCAAAGACCGTTTGGCGGAAATGAAAACGACAACGTCAGAGCTAAAACAGCGAGTTGGGCAGCTCGCAAAGCGCGAGGAGGTGCGTGTGAAACTGTTAATGCGTGCGGAGTCTGCTTGGAAAGATCTTGAGAATGGTTACCTTCGCCGCCTCAAGCTAGCTGACGAGAAAGAAGAAGATTTATCAAAACAGGTTCTGAATTAAATTTATGGCTTATCTTATTCCATCGTAACTGAGCGTTGAACAAGAACACAACCTCCTATCGATTGAAAGGTCTTCACTTAATCTAGTGATGAATCTAATGATGTATAGGTTGGCTGATGATAATAGATTTAAAATCTATTATCATCAGCCAATGCGCTAGAAAATTGTTCTTTTTTTATTAGTGGGTAACCAGCAGGGCTTCCGAGAGGGGGTCTCGGCTTGGACCGTTACCCTGTTTCGCGAGAGCGACGTATTCAAGTGTGCCCGAGAAGGCTGAACTCCGGCAGTTGCTTCTGACAATGGATTATCTTATTTATTATCTGTATTATTATTAATTAACTGTACCACCACTTCGGAATGCGTAGGCGCTGGAGAAGAAGTGGTGCAAGAAACTCTAGCGACTCTTCTATCTGTGTTGACTGGTGAGAACTGGCCTGTGACATGACGCTATCGCTAATAATTTTGTTTGCGACGCCCGGGCGGTAGGTTGGTGCAGCGTTGGAGTGTAGTGTCTTAATTAGTGCTTGGGCCCTAGTGATCATGTCGTCGGGATCGTCGAGGGCGAACCTTGGTCTTCTTCGGACGCGTGGTGACGGCACGCACAATCAGCAGGTTTGGGTGTGTGACGGCAGAGTCAAAATATCGACGGGAAGACTGCTTGAGGTTGGGAGTTCAAGATCTATGTGTAGATTTTCATTACGCAAGAACCACGACGCACCGGTGGAATTGCGCATAAAGCAATTTTGGATTACCTCTCGCTGAAGAGACGCGGAAAGATGGGGCTTGCATATGTCATTATGGGTTAGATGCACGCCTTGTAAAGTGTAATTTTATTACGTAGGGACATTTTGCTATTTTTATTAAGTCACGGGTGCAAACAACCGAGAACAAGGGCTGCCTGATGTCGGAAGCGGTTAATATGCGGACCGAAGGTGAGTCTTTCATCTAACGTGACGCCTAAGTATTTGACTTTCTTTACCCAGGGGATTGGACTGGCTCTATGGTTGGGAGATGCTCGAAAATTGACGTTGTCGGATATTTAAGCAATATCGGTAGCAATATTGTATTACAAGATTTTTTTAAAATTCCCATTTCCCTTATATTTTCTGATCTGTGTAGCGATAGGTACCTGGATGATGGGCTTCAATTTCAATTTCAAGCAGGGGAACAAAATTTATGCATTAGTAATTGTTTGTTTTTGGGTCGGAGTGTGTCCCGTGTTTTTGGTATAGCATTCTGATTCTTCCTCCGATCTTATTGCACTGGTATTCCATAACGAGTGAGTGCCTGTATTTTTTTGAGTATGTATATTGCTTTTGGCCCTAATGGTCTGTACAGCTTCACCGAAATAGACTGGCGCTCAGAGGGACCTGCGAGTAACCTACCTACCCTCCCCTTTGTGTTTGGAAAATGCTTAAGGAACTATAATATGTACGGTGCAATTGGTATAATTTGGTAATAATCAGAAAGATATCGACCACGAGGACATCTGTTTAATGGTTTTACTTGCACAACATCACTTGGCAGAGGTGGTATTTATGAAGGGTCGTTCGACAAGGCATTATATCACAGTCCTAAGGGATGACAAGTGGACAATCTTAAATCTTTGATGAGGATGGATGCAGATGGTTAGTACGCAGTCATCACTGAATATTATTTAATTTTTGTGCTCCTTTCTCATCATCAGATTCATAAAAAAGCACGTAGAAAGTGATTAAAGTGGCGGTAAGTTCGGTTAAGATGCTCCATTTTTAACGAACTTGCGCAAAATACACATTTCAACGAGTACTAAGATCCATAAAAAGAAAATAAATATTTAAAATTAAGTGTAATATATAAATAAAATGATAATAGATGGAAACTCGAATAAGTACAAGTAATATTTATTTTCCTTAACATACTTTTTATTCCACAGTTGCTACTCGCGGAATTTAGCTATTAATATTTTGAACTCCACTAACTGTATGTAAATTGATGTTTTTTTAATACATAAAATTGTACACTATGTAGTAATAGAATATAAAGATCTTTCTATCACTTTACTAGGAGTAAATGTTTAATCAGACATTTGCCTTTCATTTATCTTTAACAAGGTACTCCGTTTCAGTCTTCAGGATTCAGATTGTTTTTTTATACTGGTATTTTTGTGTTTTTAATTTTTTTCGTTTCTAAATGTTTCCAGATAAAGAACTTAATAGATGAACGCTCCGATTACAAAAACGTGTGCACGGCATTGTCTAAGACGCTAGAAGAGAGAGTGAAAGTTGTTGAAAAGGAAGGAGATGATTTGAAAAAAATTGAAGAGGAGGTTTGGGAACTAGCGCGCCGAAAGTTTCGAGTGAATGAAGAAATGGCTTGCGCTGAGTCTAATCTGGCGCAACAACAGTGCCGCGCGGCGCAGATCGAGCGAGACCATCGAGTAAGTAAACTTGAATCTTGAGCTTTTTTGGTTTCATATTCGTGCATCTGTTTACATCTACTAAATTAGCCGCATCCATCATAGGCCGCAGTCATCACAAACTATCAGATGAACAGTAAACTAAACAGATACCTAAAAAGTATCAAAACAGTCTTTCCTTAACATATCTTTACATAAACGATTGTGACATTAACCTGGTATATTTCTACCATATAGACATACGGGATTTGTATAACATACTGAACTCAATTTACTCAATAACAGACTTTTGGTAATCCTAAAAGTGTATAGTGCAATATTTTTTTGCTTTTAATGACCCACTGTTTTATTTACTTCTCATTAAATCCCATAGTCTATCTTACATACAATTACTTTATATCCGTGACGTAAAGGAGGCCTAACAAGGAGGATTAACAAACTTTTAAAAAATGCATTTAATTTCTTCAATAATTATATTTTATCAATCAAACATTGTGATCATTATATCACAAAGAAACTTAAAATTTCATTTAAGATGTACATTTTATGTCTAAAAATATCAAACACACTGTAATTTCCTGAACTAAATCTCCATCATATCAGCTAACATGGAGTGATACCACAATGCATTTATTTAACGCCTTAAATTAATGTTATTCAAAATTAAAACTGTGGGCAATTAGTGGCACGTTTTCAAAAGGGACTTCTCTTCAATATATCACTTTTTATGTGCTTATGTTTCGGGTTCTAATGAGTCTAGTCACTAGGTAGTAGTGTGACAAAGTTATGTACGCAAAATAAATACAGAAGGAAATTAAGAAATACTTGAATATCTTTACTTTCATTTTGACATTTTTCGGTATGGAGACTAAGCAAATAAAAATACCGGTACTGTAAGGAATAGAAATAACAGCTTATATTTCTTCTATACTTAATTTAATATTAATAATAATATTTGATGAAGTACCATAAATATGGCAATTACAATGCAATGTAGATAATACGTTGCATTGCAACGTAAATAATCTTTGTGTTGCATAAATATTAGTTTTGATCTTGAATCTCAGTCTCACGTTTCTGCTGATAAGTATTTTACGGCGCGCACAGTCATGCTCGAGTTATTTTTCTGGGATGTTAACAAACATGACAAGATTAAAATATACGTTTGTTCTCATGAAATCAATAGTGAAAATCTAACTCACAGTTAAATTGATGTTAAGTATTTCCTGAGGATCATATCCACGTCCCTTCTAGATAAGAAATCAATCGAAGCAAATGGATTGCGGCTGTGATGGATAGTGTGAAGTGAATTGTCTGAATATTTTATCGGCGTGCGCGCTTACCAAATGATATACGTGAAAATAATGTACTACATTTAAAATATTCCACAGTAAGATTATTGCTTTTTTTGTAATCTATTGTAATATATATTTTTAGTTTAGGGAGGAGCAAGATCGAAGGAAAGTAATCAATTTAGAAAACTCTGCGGAGTCTTCACGGGGACTTCGGTATGAAGCAGAAAGAGCGTTACGCAATGAATTAGGAGCCTTGAAAGATCAAGTGGAAAAAGTTTCCAAACGACTTTTGTTTGAAGAATCTGAAACAAGTAACATCAAAACTGAGGTTCTTCACTGATTATTCTTTATGATTTAGTTTGTTAAGGCAAAACTTTGTGTCCAGCTCAACCTGAATTACAAAGTTTAGTATAAATAAGTTTTAGTCAATAAATAAAATTCTTCTTGGCCTATATGGCCTACCTTGGTCAGATGGCTATATGGGCGTCCCCTAAAGATTGATTTATTTTAATTTATTTATTATTCCTTTATATTTAACAGTCACCGCTAGGTTACGCGCTCACCTTAACGAGAAGGAAAGATATATTACATATATGTAGAAAGATATATATGTACTTAATAATATATAATTATAGTCTTATGATATATGTACACATTTATTTCTAAACAGAAGCAGGTATATGAAATTTCGTGCTAATTACTTTGAAAATGATGGACTTTCTTACAACCGTTCATCCCATATTTTACTCCTTAGGAAATGAAATTTCCAAAAATCCTTCATTAGTGGATGCTTACAACCTAAAAGGTATCGACTTTCAAAATTTCAAGTTTGTAGCCCCAGCGATTTAGACTCTGAGTTAATGATTCAGTCAGTCAGTCGGGTCAATTATATATGTATAGATAGATTATACTTAATTAAGTTAGCTTAGTGGACTCACACCAGGCCATTTTTTTTTTTGAAAATGTGAATACATTATTAATTAGTGTAAATCATAATCACGGAAAGCCGTTTAACGGGCGATGTTGCTGCGTTTATCAGCGCAAAATTCATCATTCTTAGGCGAAATTTAAGGAATTGCTTGTAAATTTTAGCGATCCGCGTACTAAAGAATGTTTGGTATCGAGTTGGAAATATTAAAAATAAAACGTTAACCAATTTCATGAATGAGAATCATAAGGATTGTTATTCATGAATTCAAACAGTTAAGTGTAGTAAAGTAAGTTAGTTTTATTATCAAGAGTAAATCTAATTAGTGACCATAATTTGCGTCAGAATAAAACTATTTGGCTACTGCCTTACAGGTAGTTTTAAATAATTTACCTGAAAATATAGCACGTGGTGTTCGATTGAAAAACTCGAGTACATTGGAACAAGCTTTGTCTATAGTTTTAGTAAAGATAAATTTCTATGATCAATATCATTCGTAGTTAGGATATAAAACGTGAACCATAATCATAAAGCACAGTCAAGTAGTGAAGTGGTTCCAAATGCAATCTTTAAATTTGTAATTCTAGACACACGGGCACCGTTAAATCCTTGATGTAGATTTTGAGAAGCCCATATACCCAACAGTTAGTTAAAAATCATGCGTAAAAAATACCTGCATCTAGAAATACGTAGCAGAAAACAGAAAATTAGATTAAAGAAAGAAGGCAGAAATGTGTTGGATATAGAAAATACAGTCGTCGTTTTTGTATATGACATTATCGTTAGAAAAAGTAAGGTAAAAACAAGATATAAAGCAATAGCACAAGGGATAATTGAAAGGAGCGTGGAACCGGTAACGATAGGAAAAAGACGTACCACAGTGCATTTAAAGTATGTCCTCTCACAGGTTGTTACTGAATTCGCAATCCTTAACCCGATAATGACAAACTTTCACTTCAAACATGCCTTAAACATATTTGACATGTTTAAGTAAATTAGAATAATGGATATAGTACAAGTGAAATTGAAACTGCACAGTCGTTTATATGTTGAGGCAAAGAAATCACACTAACAGATACATATAACTATAATAAAATTAATTGCAATTCAAAATTCAGTTTATGTAAGTCACTTATGGTTGACCTGGAAAGTACAGCCTATTGGAAGATACAGCCTATTGGTTTCCCCACCTAGATAATCTATACAAGAAAGGAAACGATACTTATCGAGTCGTGCACCAGTGATATTATTACTCAATTAATCAATCGTTCTGGAAATTAATGAAGACTAGTCAATTTAATTTATTTTTTTATTGAAAAAGACTTTTAGTTACATGATTGGCAGGGCATGATATTATTCGTTTTACTTTGTCTATGATTTCATAGTTGCAAAAAATAATAACTTACGTGTCACGTATTATTCATTCAGACTATTTCTTTTTTATGGTTTTATTTTAAATATCTTTGTTTACCTTCTACAGTTTACTTTCGGTTCTTGCATTTTTTATTTGTTTTTATTAAAAGGTTGATTTATACATTGTTAGAATTTGTTTTCCTCAGCTTGATGACCTACGTGTTAATAAAGCAAATATACTTGAAGATCTCGATGCTTGTAAGATAATGTGCGATCATCATATGCAAGGCAAAGTGACAGAATTAAGAAAAAAAACAGAGAAGCTTGCTGATATTAAGGAAAAAATGTTGGAATGTCGTTGTAAAGTGCCACAAGATAGCTGTGTGGAAGTAAAACGAACACCTTCACTTGCAGCTATTTGTCGATGTAGCTCAGAAGATCATATACAAGTATAAAATATTTTTGTAGTACGAGTTTCTAAAATTTCAATACATTTTCTTTTAATTTAATCAGATAATTGTTGATTCAAAGTCTCATGATTTTAGACTGCATTGTTATAAATGTTTCCTGTTAAAGTTGATAAAATATTTTTTATCTTTAATAATGATTTAATTTCTAGGATGCATGTTCTTGTACGTCTTTGCGTAGTAGCCTACTCTCAAATTTGCTGAAAGACCTTTTTGGGGGATTACAATCCGAGTTATCTGATAATGGGTCAATAATGCCGTGTTCATTGCTGAAGTGCTTAGAGGACAAACATAACTGGGACCGCTCTAGCATGGTTAAGTCAAACCTTCGAAGTTACTTTGGAAAATTGCTGATCGGAGAGCTTGACATTGCAATAGCTTCATGTATCGGAAAATATCATGCTAAGGTATAAAAAGCTACATCGTTTTTTATAAAATAATATTACTGCATAGTTATATTTTAAAATTTAAATTAAGTGGGTTGGTGCGTCATGTGCGGATGAGACTTCAAGAATTCCCAATGAAATTGATGTTGAAGAATGGCAGGAGCGCGCTCTAGAAAATCGGGCTCAAAAACTTGCAAAACAATTAGCTGAACAGCTATTCCAGGATAAGGCTGATCAATTAATGGAAAAAGCAAAAGATATGATAAAATTAACACCGCCACCTTGTGAATGTGACAAATGTGATAAAGCATCGACGAGTAAGTTCCATTATTGTAGTATTTTCCTGTATTTGTAATATTTATTAATTCTCTTGAATTTTTTTTTATGATATATTTAATCAAATATATCATTATGTTGCTATCCCTAGTTTTAAAAATATTCTAATAATTACTTTATTTTATGTAGCAGCTACTACGTATCCATGCATTTATAAGACACAAATGAATAAATTAAATATCCATAATAATATTTTGGTGAAAGCTAGTACAGCTGTTAGAGAAAACACTCTTAAAAATTTAACCCAACCTCATGCTCAGATGGCGGAACAAAAACCGGTATTTATTTAACTTATTATCCTTTCAACTTCCATTCTTATTTATATAACATTTTAATTGTTATTTATACCTACAGCGAATAGGGAAGAAAAATTTCACAAAGTCAACGAAAAACATAAACAATAATAGTGTTCGGCAATCTTATGTAAGTCACTAGTTGTAAACTAATTAATTAAGCTTTAAACTTGGTAATAATTTAAAGGAATCTGTACTTAGTATTTTAGTTTATGTTTCAGGGCCCAGGTAATAATTCCTCAACAAGAGAAACCAAAAAAGTGAGAAAAGAATTGAATATAAACTCAACATTTCACCACAGAGCGATCAGTACAGACAGAAATTTAATATTGACTAATGTACAGTTAAATAGTCCAAAGAAAAGAAGAAACGAAAATAGTATTTTAAGTGGGAATACGAAAACAACTAGTTTCCATCAAAATATGTCCAAAAGACTATTAAAAAGATCAGAAGAATCGTATGCAGTTAATTTGTGCTTATATGAACCGCAAAAGGATGAAAATATAGAAATCCCTTTCACGAGAAATAAATTAGATATACCATACGATATAGACAAAAATATAATTTGCGGTTTAGAAGAGACTAACAAAGTGAATGTACCCAGTTTATTACGAGATACAACAAGTTTTGAGTTTGAAAATTCTTTAAACGAATCCTTAGAAAAACCTAAGAAAAATTTAAATTTACTACATGACTTGCCTTGCTCTAAAGGCTGTTTATGTTTAAATAACGTACCTTCAGACACATCGTTCAATAAAATCTTAGATGCCTATCGTCACAAGGAATCTATGTTAACTAATTTAATTGACAATAATAATATACATGAGTTTGCAAATCGTGATAGAAATTTATTTGGATTAAATCCAGATAAGCTTACAAATACGAATGTTGAAAGCAAATCTAATAAATGTGAATCAAAATGTATCGATACTATTAGTTTTGATAAAAATAATGCGTTGATAGCCAAATTACCAAATATTCTTCAAAAGAATAGTGAATATTTAGCAGCAGATCATACCACAGAAAATAATAATCAAAACAGCAAGGAAGTGGAAGTAAATTTATGTGATAAAAATTATTATAAAAATTCGTGGTTTACAACAAATGGAACCATGACAAAGATTTCTAGTAAACGTGATATGAATTTGGAAAATAATGGATACTTAATAGACAGCCCAACACACGATCAGTGTTGTAAATATACAAGTACAGAAAGAAATATCTGTAATATACAAACTAGTGTACAGAGTTTTTTGGCACAATGCAACCAGCGTAACATTAACCTTATTTACAAATATATTGGAGATACAACAAATATTCCTCTTGATTCTAATTGTCATGTTGAGTTTTTGGGAGTTACACTAAATAATAATATTAATAGTGATTCTACAAATCAACTTTTGAAAAAAGTATTCTCAAATCACGTAGTTTCACCAACAAACTGTAAATGTACACAAATCCAATCCAAACATAAAAGCCAAAATAATGAATATGAATATATTAGTAGCAACGGAAACTCAAATAATAAAAATGGTGAAAATATCGTAACTAATAATTATGAACATTTATCAGATAAAAAGAGTTTAACATTAGAAAAAGGAAATAATTGCGTCTGTTGTAATAAAAGTGATGATAATACTGATTTGGAAGTGAATACGTTCGAATTGTTAACCGAGTATTTACAAAAAAAGTTGGAAGAATTTAAATTATCCACTAGTAAATCTTCTAGCATTTTACCTTATGAAGAAGAGTTGTTGTATACTGATATACTTAAAAAAGTAAAGAACATAATTATGGAAATGAATACTGAGATAACGTGTAAGTGTTTTGAAGACAGCCAAACTGATGGTGTTGATGTATGTTGGAAGCGTGCATGTGGACTTTTACAGGAATATTTACGGACAAAAATTAAACGAATAAAATGTTCCTGTTTTGTAAAAAATAATAACTCTAATACAAAATTACCTGAAGTATTAGAAAAAGTTTGCCAATTAATTGAAAACGATTTTAAGCAATTGAAAGAGATGTATATCAATAAAAATGTTTCATTAAAAACAGTAAATCTAAATTCAAAAGAAAATGCAAACGAAAAATACGTAAATCGTTCTTTAAATGAAGTGCTAAGACAAGATCTTAATAATGTTATTAGCAATATGATTATGTCTGTTTGTGATGCATCAAATAATAGCAACATACTTAATGTTAATAATGAATCGGGACAATTTATTAAAGGGAATAAACTCTTAGAAGAAGCATCAAATGCCAATATAATAAATAGCACTCGAAACGAAGTACATTTTAAACAAAATAATGAGCAAAACGATCTCCCAAAAACAGAAACAATAAGTAAACATAATTGTTTTTATATTGATAATTCTATTTTCGACAGAGAACATCCAGTACAAACCCAATCAACTACTTTTAGTTCAAATATCGTTTTTGATGAAGAAAATAACTTTCCAGAAGAGCATAAAAATGATGGCAATATTAAAACACAGTATAAAAAAGAAAGTTTGCCTACACCTTTTTCTAGTTCCACATTAGATCTTCCATATGATAAAATGTTGGGTCTATGCATTTGTGCAAAATCTACTTTAGCACATAATAAAATAAATACTGAAAATATTCTGAAGGTTGGTGGAAAAAAAAACGTATCTTGCATTATTCAAAATGTTGTTGAGCCTAAATCAAGTAAGTCAGGAAACGTCCGTCATGAAGATGAAAAAGAATTTGAGAATGAAATTGATACACATGCAAGTATAGATGAAATTAAGTTATTAGAGTCCAAACATAATTTAGAAAAAGGTGTACACAATTCCACAAATACATCTATTTATTTGTACGATGACATCGAGTACTTGAGCTACGATGAATGGGATGACTGCGAGTCTTCTCCTTACAATCAAAATGCCAATGAAGAGTCTTCCAATAAAGAAAAACTTTATGACTCTCTGCATTTACCGGTAAACAGTATTAGGAATCGCGCCAAAAGCAGCACTATAGAAAAAGATTTACTTTTATCTGGAATGAGATCACAAGATTGTAATTGCGAAATGGTTCCAATTTGTCATGTCAAAATGTTAATGGATAATATTGAACGTAAATTAGAAAACTCAAATTGCACATGTGACTCATTGATACCCAATGTATGTCCGGTACACTTTGCATTTTATAATTAATTAGTGTCACATTTTATGTAAGAGATCGATCGATCGATAGCGATATGAAAAATGGAAATTAAATACTGTTAAAACTGTCTAGTTCATTTTGTATCACTGAATGGATACATAAATTATCGTCATATATCCTGCAAATCGTTAGGCGTAACTGTTATATACTGCAGGTCAAAAGTTTAAGACCACCTTAATTAAAGTAGGAAAATAAAGTAAAACTCCAATAAAATATTAAATGTTTAACTAACCTGTTTAATCATCTAATAGAATGCTTTGGATCATTATCTTTTTGGAAAATGAATCTATCTCCAATTAATCGCAACCCGGAAGAAACGGTTTGGTTCTAAAATGTTTTTGTACTGTTCCTTTTTCAAAATTCCTTTAATTTTAATCAAATCGCATGTTCCTTGGCTAGAGAAGCAATCCCAGACCATAATTGAGCCACCACCATGCTTGATTGTTGGGACTACACAATCTGACATCATTTTATCTTGGGCACTGCGTCGAATGTCAATTCTACGTTATTGAACCGAATAGTTCAAACGTTGGATTCATCTGTCCAAAGCACTTTTTAAAATCTTCTTCAGTCCAATCTCGATCGGCAAGAGTCAACTGCATCCGATTTTTATTGTTTTGCGGCCTTAGCAGAGGTTTTCGAACGGCAACGCGACCGTACAACTTCGCATCTCTCAGTCGCCGTTTTACTGTAGTCAATGATATAGGTTTAACTCGAGTTTTGTTTACTTCAACGTAGATTTATGGTACTGTTAAGCGTTTATTTTGCTTGCTGGTAACACCAATAAAATTATCTTCACTAGACGTGGTAGCTCTCGGCCTTCCCAAGCGTGGACGATCTTGAAAACTGCCTGTCTCCCTGTATCGAGTTGTACCATGAAAAAGTCTTCGATAACTAGCGGTTAAGCAATCTCACCTTCGGATTTGCCTTCATTATGTAAAACAACGATGGCAGAACGCACTTTCACTGCTAATTTCTCGAGCTTTTCCCATTTTATGACGTCTTTACTGTAGAAACCACAAGTTTAGACTAATTGAGATTGTTTGTGAACAAGCCCCACCAAACTCGGGTAATAATAAGTCAGAAACACGTGTTTTCAAGAGCTAAATAATCCTGATTATTATCCAATACGTAACAAAAGCAAAGTAATTAGTAATGAGGACATTATAAAAATATTATTACGACTCTACCACCTGGCACTAGCGCAGCGTTTTAGTCGGTGTTTGAAAACAAAAGATGTTTATTGTCCAATAACTTGAAAGTAAACAAAAGAATGACTTCTTTAAATATTCGATACTAACAATAGAGTATGCAGATGTGCATTTCTTTTATTTATCCTATGGGATTTTATTACAATTGATGGATAATTATGTTGTTTATGTGCCATAAGTCTTAAACTTTTAGCTTATTACATTTGACCAAGAACTTCAATAATTTGACAGCAAAAACTATTTTATTGCTATTATTTTATACTAATCTGAATTTATTTATAAATATAGGACATGAACACATAATATCGAACTAAAAAATTATTTAGCATGTTCTATAATATGTAAATCACGATGTAGTAAATAAAACTTTAGCTACAACATTACTTGCTATGCAATCATAATATAGGTCTTATGCAAGCTACTTAGGTATCTCCTATAACGATGTGGTAGATATGTATATAGTAAATATATTTATAACTCCAATATGCACCTCCTAATTTAAGTAAAGGGCACGTAGGATGGCATTAACTTTTAGGCGAATTTCAGCAATATGAATTTCCCAAGTCATAGAACTGTCAAATTACAAGCCAAAGTTTTTAATGGATTTACTGAATTAAAATGATATAGTAAAATATAGGGGACAGGTTACCAAAATCTTTTGTAGCCGCAATCCTTGAACTGCATGTAATCATAATTTTACATTTGGTAGGATTAACTAACACACATTATTTTACACACCCACCAATTTCTTCTACCATAGCTTCAATGTTGTTTCTTTAATGTTTGTAACTTTAATGTCGGGTTGGGCATAGAGCTGAAGGTCATCAGTATATTTATGGTACGTACAATGACAGAGATAATAGAGTCTATAAACGATGAAAAACATAATAGGAGAAAACAAAACCTTGCAGCGCATCAGTTATGACGTCAGCCTAGTCAGTGAAATCTACTAATATTAACTGCTGATGGCCTCGAAGATATAAATCAATCCAAAGCTGCAGCCGAGAAACTGAGGATTCCATCTTTGATGGAAATAAGAATATTATGATCAACATGGCCAGAGATATAAGCATAGTATACAAGTACCACTGTTATGTTCATCCATCCCTTTTTATTCTTTGGTCAGTGACTTTAGTTGGGTGCACTGTGTCCTGGAAGAAACGGTTCAATAGTTTGTTTTGTAGTAAACATGAAAAGTAGCTTCTTAACACAAGTTTCTAGAATTTTTATATATAAGACAGCTGGCAGGTCCGTCCTGCTAGCTGTCATATAAGAAATGCTAAACCATGCATAGGCATGCAACAAACTACCTGCGCGTACCTCACGGTGCAAACGAAGCTGGTGCAAGACTAGCCCCATATGTCCTTCCGTGTCCCCTACTGGAAACGCATTAATCGTAAAGAGTCAACACTAATTGGTTTTGGGTAGTGGACTAGTCAATGTTGACCAACCCGTTGAACTTGTAGTCGCCGCGTTGTTTAGATAAATTTAAACACACACTCAAAGCGCACAAAATACGATCGGCACTTGGACTTGACTAGGCCCAGACAACTAGGTACTCATCCTCTCTGCCTATACCCGGCCGGGAGAGAAGTAGGCGACGCACCGCGGAATCTAACCGTCGGCCACTTCCTCGCGTAGAGGATTAGTTAAAAAAAAAATAGAAATGAATCTGGACAATGACTCCAACGATTGCGCGAAGTGCATCTGACACTCGCCCTGGCTCTCCTAGCTTTGCTCGAACTTACATCGGATAGAGAAGCCGCTTCCCGGCCCTACTCTAGGGCTCATCAGCACTCATCTTCGGGATCACGGATGGAGTTCGACTCTTCTCAGTCACCTGAGGACCCCCGTGATGCCGTGATGATGATGAAGGAGCGGTAGAAGAAAGCTTCATCAACTTCCGTCTCACCGAAAAAAAAAACTGAAAGCGAGCTGAATAAACATCAGCCTGTAAAACCCCACATGCTTCCAGAGCCAACCCCCGCTGCCTCACAACAAGCCACCTCTGCCTCACAGCAAGCCCCCGCTGCCTCATAGCAAGCCCCCGCTGTCGCATGGTGTGCCACAGCTGCCTTGCAACAATCGAAACGCCCCCCGCCTCTCCTCGTACAGACCAAGGACAAATAGCCCATGTTCTCATCAACCTTGTTCAACAAATTTAAAGTCTCCGCTCTTTCCACAGCAGTAGCATCAGCTTGAAACTTCCGACCCCCTTAAGGCAGTTACTAGATACCTCCAAAATAGTGGTGTGCACTTCCACACTTACACGCTAGTCAAAGACGGGCAACACGGTCGTTCAAGAACCTATCTAAAGAAATCCTCACCGAGGACGCTAAGACAGACCTCTCCGTCCACCGTATGTACAGTGGACGCACTAAAACACCATACAACATGGTGTTCGCCACCCTAGAATGCTCAGCCGCAGGGAAGCAGATCTTCAACCGCAAAAACTGCTGTATATTAAAATGATGGTACTATATTTTTGTTTCATTGACTTTTGAGAATTCAATGCCGAAAATAAGCGGCGTTCGAGTCACTAGCTTTCCACTAATTAAAATGAGTTCCGATAACTAAAAACGAAATAATAACAATTCAACAATTAACGCTAAAAAGAATAACAATGATAAATGATTAGAATGAGTCAAAAAATCTTTTGTAATGCAACATTTATCGTACATTTTAATCATTTGGAAATGATTATAGCTGATATGGATGGCTTAAGAATTAGGTCTTTACGATTAAACAGTACAACTTTATACGTCTGAAGTAAAACATCCCTCAATGTCCAGAATTACGATTGGGTGACATTTTAACTACATGTAATTAAATGATAAATTAGTCAAATACCAAAATGGCGGCGAATGTGAAACAGAACAGCGAGGAAAAGTTGAGTAAAAAAAGAAATAAACCGAATTTTATTTCGGAGCTCTTTCTTTGTTGGGTGCTTCCTGTGTTTTATAAAGGAAATGTTAGAGACGTAGAAGAAAAAGACTTGGTCGTTCCTACAAAGAAATTTGACTCAGATCGTCTTGGTGACAAGTTAGAAAGGTAAGAGTTTATTTTTCATAGTCATTACTTTATACAATACTGCACTAAATGATCACCCGGCGTTTCTTGAATATTTGCACAAAATTATTAATAAATATTCTTTAACTAGAAGTCCTATCTAATAAATTCTCTGCAAACTTTTTATGTCTTGCTATTATTGTAATTTATTTATCCTTTAAAAACGTGTAACTTTTTTGAGTTTCTTGTTGGTTCTTGTGGCAAGTAACTAAAATAACTGGTGGCAGTGTAAAAATTACGATTCGTAAGAGCTTTTTTAAGTCTTTATGAATAATGTATATTTTAATTTGTTTTGATGAGAAAACAACTCTACTTATGCTGTTATTTCAAGCTGGCCTTTGAGTGAGTGCATGAGACAGCCTGAAGGGAGCTGCAGCGTGCAGTTACAAATACTTATGTACTTGTGTTTGTGAAAGTAGCTAATAAAATTATTAATACCCAAAAAAAGGAATCAGTTTTGCTAGTAGAACAAGACTCATTCAAAAGATTCCTGTGTTATCATATATATATATATATATATATATATATATATAAATAGTGATTGCGTTGAAATTTATATCGAGGAAACAAATTAATCAAATAGTTATAGCATTTTGGATAAAAGTAAACGACTAACTCGTAGTAGTTAGTCGTTTACTTTCATTCTGCAGTGTGTTTCTAACTGCAGAATGAATGTGTCAGCTCGACTGGGGTAGGACCCATGCTCTCACAGAATAACAGCTTGAATTAGCAGCATAATGCTGCTGCGTTTCGTCTCGTGAAGTTAGATTCGGAGACCTTTATTACTGGTGCCGAGGCATTCCATCTCAAGGGTGGCAACCTATCTACATTATGATTTCTTATCAAGGATGAATGTAGATGGGACCGCAAGAATCACTTGCCATCAGGTGAACTGTGTGCTCGTTTGTTACTCTCAATGTAATCAAACAAAGATAAGATATATATTTTTTTAAGATATATAATATTTTCAAATATTTTTTGACATCCATACATATTATTATTACACTTTATATATTATTAATACTGGTATGTTAAGAAAGGAATAAAACCGTTATAAAACGTGTATTTTTCCATAATATTTTATCCTCGTAGATTACGTTATCAGTTGAGAGTTAAACAAATTGAAACTTTTAACGTTTGTATGTTATTTTATATTTACGTATCTATACTAATATTATAAAGCTGAAGAGTTTGTTTGGTTAAACGCGCTAATTTTAGGAACTTTTGGTTAGAATTGAAAAATTCGTTTTGTGTTGGATAGTCCATTTTTCTAGGAAGGCTATATAATATTACGCTACGATCATAGTTGCGTGTGCTGCGTAACCGGTTAAAGTTACGCAAAAATCATGTATGACGGTTGTTCCCCTTTTAAAGTTCTAAAATAAGCGTTGTTTTACATGAGACACCAAGCATCCCGTAGTCTACGCGAACGAAGTCGCGGGCACAGCCAGTTATGTATGTCTCCTATTAACGTTGATTTTTTTATTGTTACTGAAATTAGACATTAATTTTAATGATGTATACTATCGTTTATCGAATTGGCATACTATAGGTATAGATTACTATAAATATTATTATTATTATTATTAGCAAGTACAACAAAAGGCTTACAGACAAGAAAAGCAAAATAATAATTTTTGGTAGTGTGCATTTTCGTTTAGCCGTTGCACTAAAGTACCATAGGGTAAGGTAAAAAAGAACGTAAGGTAAATGTCACTAAAATTAAATTACCACCTAGTTCTTCAATATGAACACGTAAAATCTTCACACGATGTACAGTTCTTTTAATTTATTTATTATTTTTTATTTTTACGTATTATAGTATGCAAAACCTAAAAGTGAACATTGAACATAAGATGTTTAATATTGAGCGGAATTATAAATTACTAACAAAAAATATAGACTTTTCTTTTCTAAAAGTATTTTGTCAACTTTGTTTACTTTATCAACATTGGTAATAGGTACATGTTGTTATGTATCTTTTATGATATGTAAACATGAATTCATAGATAAAAAGTTGTTGTTATCGTTATGTATATATCATTGAGAATACCATTATTGTACGACCCGCATGGTCTAAATTTCTCGTAAATTGCAATTTATATATCGTGTAGTTTTTCGCAAAAATACTTATTTAATTTAGATTTTGGTTCACAGAAAATAAATGTTAAAATAAAAACCAAAAAGCTGCCAAAAAAATATAGTTTGTGTATAGACTACTGAAAATGTGTCTTAAAATTAATATACAAAGAATGAATTTGGTTATTATTTTGATGTTTTCTAGTACGAAAACGACCAGAAACTCATTCAAAACCAAAACAAGCTACAAAATGCATCTACTTTTAAATAAGCCTATAACCAAATATTATTGTAGGAAAAAAACACATTTCAGGTAAAAAACAGACTCCCAAAAAAAATTATGAAATTTTGTGTACAAATTACTGGATAAATTTTATTTTTTTATTAATTATTCAAACAAGTAAAGTTGTTATCAAAACACGACTTGGCCCTGAAAATAAAATAGGCCACCCGTTTCTAGGTAATGTTCTAAATTGGTAAAGAGGACGATTGCTTGTATGACGAGTATGATACAATTTGGTTTCGGAGGGCGCAAGTATTTCAAGTAGGTTCCACAGTAGCTACTACAACCATAGTGCACTTTCTACGAAGTTATCTACCACGCACAGTTTGGAATCTGCTGTTGCCAGCGGAATTTTCGTACTGATATGACTTACGGACCAAAAAGTTAAGAGCCAACTCTTTCCTTAAAGGTCAACTACGCACTTGCAATTCCTCTGGGGTTGCGGGTGTTCATGGGCGGCGGTGATCAATTACCATCAGGGTAACTGCTTGCTAATTTTCTACCTCTTCTATAAAATAGGTCTGTTTAGTTTTCTTAGCGAATTGAATCTAAGTATTTTATTGTCGGTTTCTTATTATATTTATTCTTATTTACACATTTGTTTTTTTGTATACCAAGACTATTTCAATTATATTTCGGTTAAAAACCTCAACCTAGAAACGAAGGAGATATCCCAGGTAGGCAGGACGCTCATCGCTAAATATATATATATATATTATATAATTACATTGAGAGTAACAAACGAGCACACGGTTCATCTGATGGTAACTGATTCCTGCGGCCTCTAAATTCATCCTTGACAAGGAATTAAAATGCAGATGCTTTGTCACCCTTGAGGACCCTTGAGGAGATGGAATGCTTGACAGCAATAATAAATGTCTCTATGATCTTGCACTCACCAAACGAAATACAGCTACGTTATGATGCTATTTCACGCTGGTATTCTATGAGGGCGTGCTCCTACCCTGATCTAGCTGATCCTTTCATTCTGCAGCTAGAAACAAACTGTAGTATAGCGCTACCAATATCACTGTCAATATTCAAAATGCATAACCGTTCACCTCAACATACCTCCACGTCGTCGTGGAGGATGTGTCGGTCAGTGTCGACATTGCCTTTATGATTGCCGTTATGCCGGGGATATTCGTTGCTGACTCTGCGCAATCAAATGATGTTCCATGGACAGTACTGTACCTTCAAGATTGTCTAGGCATCGTGAACAGATATAATCTCGAACGTACCTATATACAAACGGCGTAGAAATCCATGGTGACTATGACGAGATCGGCCATAATCTTATTGCTCTGTTTTCCGCGAGCAGAATGTATGTTGAGTGGAATTTTGCCCACCTGCCATTTTGAACCGATTTGGATTAAACTTGCATTATTCTCTATTATTCTTTTCTTTTGAAAGTTGTAAAAACCATAGAAAAAAAAATCAGCTTTGTTGATATTCTAAGCACATACTGCTAGAGACATATTGCTGTACAAATCAAACGTACACAAATTCCGGTACATTAGTTATATGCCCACATAGACTTTCATATATGAATAATTAGCAATTTTAACATGGGTTAATTTCAGAACGTACTTTTTAAAGTCGATTTAAAAAAAAAATTATGCAATAGCCCTAATTAGCGATATTGTATCGTGATGTTTACAAATAGTTAAATATATGTCGCCGTTGGCGCCAAGTAATACTCCATAGCTGAATAAGAAATGCGGGCTACATTTCTTATTACACCATAAGGACAATATATTAGGTACTTAGATTTAAACAAAAGAATAATGGGTATTGATTCAATAGTTCATTATAATTTTGAATACAATTTTTAATCACAATTAATCTCTTCATGAATATTGCAATCAATTTCTATATAAGTACTCTTTTGATGGAAAAAAAAACATTATGATTATTTGATTGACTTTATAATACATATTATTAATATACAAAATAATAATTATATTAGTCTAATAAATATATTATCACTAATATTATATACATATCTGGTCTCAAATAATATTTGACAATGATGCAGAAAATAAAGTTCATCGTTAACTTTATTTTCTTCATCATTCTTCACGATGACAGTTCTTGACGATGATTTTACAAACACTTCTCTACGTCACCATTTTCAGCCTCGCTGCATCTTCGTTTTTGCAAGTCTGCATTAAACAGCACTATAAATATATACATGCAGAATTGAATAGCTTTAGATTAATTCAAGTTTGCAAGATATTTCCAAGACAGCAGTAATCGTTGACTTATCCTTTCGCCTATTATAATTATAAAGATTCTTTAAAAGTTAAAAAGGGTAGTACGTACTACTTTATTTAATTTTGTCATTGTGGTGATTTATTACTTAATGTTTAAAAGGTAGAAGTAAGAAAAATTATTCCTTATGATATCTTATTATTATTTTTGTTGTAATGGTTTGCTACCAGATTATTTCAATTGGTTTTTAAAATGTCTTAGGTTAACAGATTTAGACTTTGATATTATTTTTTGATAGTATGATACGGTATCTATGGATTTTGAATACGTTAAATTTTAATTGTATTATTATCAGATATTGGTTGGAAGAAATAGAAAAAGCACATCAAAAAAATAGAAAACCATCGCTCTGGAGGGCACTAGTGCGAGCATTTTGGTTATCGTATATGCCCGGAGCATTGCTGCTCCTTATTAACACTACTTCTAGGTAAGAAGATTTAAAAACCTTATATTTATGTAATTGTTGTATTAATAAAGGCTTTGAACGCGTGTCACATAGATGGTAAAGCAGAGCGAAGGAGTGCACCGTTTTTTGTTTTATTTGAAAAATAAAGGACAGTTAATATAGCAAATGGAATAAGTAATAGAACTGAATATAAGAAGAAAGCTCCTTATTACCGGAAATTCAAACCAAAAGAGATTTCTAAAAAGAAAGTAACGTAAAATATAAATACTTCCGGATCGCGAATGTGCAAAGGGGAATAATAAAAGTTTCTCTCCGGCCGCTTTTTAATTTTTCTACAGTTATTTTTAAAATCTTTCCGTTGACGTACATATAAATTCCAAGCACGCACTAAGAAATACGATAATAAAAATAAGACAAAAAACAGGACGACCGTTTGACCGACAGACGACGTTCTGCATGACACATGCGTAAATGCTAAATATTTACGTAAACAACATCTTACTAACTGTAAAATATTTATTTTTTAACGTACAGGACTATCCAGCCGTTACTATTTACTCAGCTACTATCTTATTGGTCCGTGGAATCTACTATAAGCGTTCTGGAGGCTGGTTACTACGCTATTGGAATGTTAAGTCTTAATTTCATTGGTGTTCTAAGTAATCACCATAACTCACTCTTCGTAAATAGGTTTAGTTTGAGGGTTAAAATTGCAGTTTCCTCACTTATCTATAAAAAGGTATTTTATTGTTATATTATTATTGCTTATAGTAATAGGTTTAATTGTATTGTCAATTTATTTGTAAACATAACGTGTCACGTCGTCATTTATACTTCTGATCATTAAGCATTTAAGCCTGGCCTGATTCTCTGTTGACTTATTATTATATTAGAAGATACGAACATAGGTATTTCTAAAAATGCAGTCCAATCATTTATCTATTGTACTGGAATGTGACACGAAGAGATAATAATACATACTCGTATAAAAAAAGTACAAAAATAATGAAAGACAGCAACGTACAAATATTACAATGTACCAAAAATCAAAAACCCATGATCTATGTACAGTACTAACAACCGGGACTTAGACACTTAAGTTACACCATATGGATTTTTAACGATGCCTTCATTGAAAATCCATACGATGTTATTGACGGCAATAAAAATTTGGTATCATTTAAACCTTATCCAGAAAACCGGAATTGTTGTGTAAAAATTGAAGTGTGTGTAGTGAAAAAGTACTATTAAATTAAAAACATATTTTCAAAATGATGACCACAAAAAACATAGGCGTTAACTCTGGTCGAGTTTTGGTGATATTATCTATATAATTCGTTTCTTAGGTGCTGCGTATGAGTCAGATGTCAAAAGGTGAAGTCGCAGCAGGGAAACTAGTGAATATTCTATCTAACGATGTTGCCAGATTTGATTTTGCTTTTATGTTCCTTCATTATTTCTGGCTAGTTCCAGTGCAGTTGTGTGTTGTGTTAGTACTACTTTATTATACAGCTGGATTCGCACCATACATTGGACTTTTTGGCGTTGTATTATTTGTACTCCCTGTCCAAGGTAATAAAATATATTTTATATAAAGTATCGTAATTATATGTTATAAAGTGAAAAATATTAGTTCAGTCCTGGCTTTGTTATATTTAATGAAATACGAATATGTTTTAGCTGGCCTAACAAAACTGACATCAATCTTTAGACGTGCGACAGCGAAGGGTACCGATGGTAGAATAAAACTAATGAATGAATTAATTAACGGAATACAGGTAAAGAATTAATGTCCACATAAATATTAGTCCTCTGCTGCAAATGAGACTCCTCAAACTATGAATGTGAAAATGTAGACACATTTCGCCATAAATCAATAGATGCAAGTGACCTATAATAATATGATAGGTCACTTGCATCTATTGATTTCCCTCAAACTTGTACAGGTAGTAAAATCTAGTGCAAGTTTCTAAAACCATTATTTGCGTTCAATAATTATTTTAGTTTGATAATGATACTAAATTACTATATTTCAATTTTTGATATTCCATTTTTTTACTCGTTAATGACAATTGATAATCAAGAACTATTAATTAGATAACAGGAGTTAACATTTTGATGGGGGATGCTATAGGGCACCCAGTTTACCTGATGATAAGGGATAGCTATTGTTCATTAAATTTCCTTATACTATACCTACAAATGCCTGTCAACCAAAAAGTCTCCAGTTTCTTTCAGTAATCAGAATATCCTCGTATACAGCAGCGCTTCGTTAGTTTACGACTCGAATGCCATACAGGATTTGTAATTTGTACGCTTGTTTATATAAGCGGAGTAATGCGGCCCTACCACGTAAAAGTCTTGCAATTCAGTTTTATTTTAATATTAATGCTTTCTAATCTATCTTTTTTATAGGTAATAAAAATGTACGCGTGGGAGAAACCTTTTCAAATTATAGTGCAGGCGGTCCGAATTAATGAATTAAAAGCTTTGCAAAGGTCTATATTCATTCGCAGCGTTTTTGTGGGTTTTATGATGTTCACAGATAGAAGCACATTGTTCCTCACATCGCTTGTGATTGTCCTCACTGGGTCTATGCTCACTGCTACGACGGTAAATATAACTGTTAAGATACTCGTATATATAAATATTTTGCGTTGTGATTATCCTCACTAGGTCTATGCTCACTGCTACGATGGTAAATATAACTGTTAATATATATATATATATATATAAAAATTGAGTTCAATTCTCACTGAATCTTCCATATTACATTTATACACATACACCGCTCATTAATTACTTTCGAAGTTTATTAAGACCAGGTCAACAGTAACTATTCACTTACTCTAACAATTTAATCTCTACGTCAAATTCATAATATTGATAAAAATATCTTATATTTTAAATGGTTTTTAGAAAGGATTTTTATTATACTCATGGTAATTGATTATTGGTTAAAATATGCAATTTAATATCGCATTTTATCTAGACTTTTTTACTGGGCTGATTGGCCCGAGGGCTTTTACAGCTTCAGCGAGTAAAGCTTCTTCGGGTTGAGTTTCACCGGGTTTAAGTATATAGATTCGTTTTTTCCTTAGTTATTTTCCTTAGTGTATTTTTTGGTTTATTGGATATAGCGTAAAATAGTCTTGAAGGAAATAATATACGAACCCGAATTTCACACGTATGAAGTTATAGTGTAGGAGGTATAACATGACACTTTAACAAAACCTCTCCATTTACTTTAAATACAAAATTGATAGACATAATCCACAAATTTAACCAATATAAATAAAAAGCCTAAGCCTATATATATATACTATACCACTGGGTATAAGCTTCACTAGAGAGCATTGTTTGGTATGTGGCTCAAATGCGATTTGGCAGACTTCACATGTTATAAATAATGTCTATTTGGATTAATTGTATATAATTTATAATAAAGGTAATTGTTTGACTTACTTTAAAATGGGATACCGGAAATAAGTCTCTTCTACTTATTGTAATTCCTGCGTAGTTAGACAATATAGTTAACCATGTAGGTAATCAAAAATAATACAGCCGACACGAAGCATTCATAATACACGATTATGAGCAAATTTGTAATCAGTAGCTCATTAATATTTGATTTATAAAATCAGTAGTAATAGGAGTATGTTTTGATTTTATTTCAATATTTTTAGATATATCCAGTTCAACAATATTTTAATATTGTTCAAATGAATTTGACATTCATCCTTCCATTAGCTATAGCCAGTTTATCGGAAATGATTATATCCCTGGAACGTATTCAAGAGGTGCTAATGTTGGGTGAGTTAGATGACTATGATCTTACTAGAAATAATAAGTTGCAAACACATAGGAAAAGCTTTGGAATAAGTTTTGCACATAAGAAGTTCTGAATTCCAGCGATCTACTGATACTTAGTCACAGGAAAGTCTTGTTGGATCCCAAATTCGGATACCTCTTTCTGTACATTGGATGTACGGTTTAGGTCAGAACACTATAACGTGTCCAGTGTAAAAGGTTATAACAAAAATATTTTGCTAAGATGTATAGATGTAACAGTAAAATGAAAATGTTGGCTTCATTCATTTTCTTTTTTCTATTACTATCTTAAATATATATAAATTATGATAGAGACACATTTTCCTTTAATGCTGGTAATTTCAGGCAACGTGTCGCTTACTTAATATTTTTTTGATATTGTTTACATGAGCAGAGGAGAAAGATGACTCGGAACTATCAAAAAGTACAAATAATAATTTAAATCCTGTAACATTTAATAAAAATCAGATTTCTAAAGTTAGCGACTATATTATAGCAAAAAAATATTCACCAAAGGAAAATGAAACTTCAACACTCTCAGCCGGTAAGTTTAGGTTTATGTAAAAAAATTGTACCTCTTTAACAGTGTTTATACATAGCATTTAAAACTAAGCTTCTATTGATGACTGTATCAGCAGGTCTAAATTTGATACTTGATGTAATCTTATATTTATGAAATGGGCTTTTTTGACTGTATTTAACTCGTGTCGGCCCAGTGACTTCCGATGTACTCCATGATTTTATCACTTGTATTACGACCAATTCATGAAACATTTTTAAGCTATTATTATAAGGTCATATTATACACCAAGAGATATAAGACCCTTTGTATGTTTTGTATTTTTGCTCTTTTTACAATACTGTAACATAGTATGTGTAAATTGTTGCTAATCTGAATACATTTTGTCGTGTTTAAAATCAGTTATTACACAACATTATTATCAGAATTCACTTAGATATTGAGATGTTGGCCGACGATAAAACATTTTTACGTAACTGAACTTGATATTTTAATTATAAATTTCAAGTAAGTAGCGTTATTATTATTATTATTGTTTATTTTAGATTTACTACCGAGACCTCGAAATTCTGTATCTATTGATAATGCGGTTGAATTATACGGTGTCAGTGCTTCATGGACTAATTCTAAAGAGAAAATGACCCTTAAAAACATATCAATGCGCCTACGTAAAGGAAAATTGTGTGCAATTATTGGTCCCGTCGGAAGTGGAAAAGTAAGTCATTTTCTATTTATATGTTATTGCTGTGTAGTAAGGACTTCATACATATAACTAGTCTGCCCATAAATACTGTTACATAAAAACTTTTCTTTTTTTAATTATTTTGAATTTGGAACACGTATATTATTTTAAAAACTTCTTTCGATTTTGCGCCATTTCACATATTTTTTCGTGTTTATTATCAAATTACAATAAGGAATGGGGTTTTAAAGAAAATAGGACTCCAGTGATTGCCTTGCACAAAGTGGGTATGGAGCCGTCGGCCATATTCCAGACACTTCAAAAGCTTGGTATCAGCCGTAAGTTCGTATATCGTACTATCAACATATACAACAACACTTCCTCTGTCAAAGACCAGAAAAGATCGGGGCGGCCGCGTGCTGTAGTCAGAATTCGTCGAAACCCCATTAGCGAGCAAAAAATCTTATCGCGAGAAATGAAGATACCCGCTAGGACTCTGTTGCGTATTATAAAACATGACCTGAAGCTCAGTGCTTATCGTCGATATACAGGACATGCCCTAAATCAATCTTTACACTTAAAGAGAGTGGATCGATCAAAACGCCTTCTGTCGCGATACGCAGGTGAAAGGCACAGAAATATCCTCTTTACCGATGAAAAAAATTTCACGACTGAAGAACACTACAATAAGAAAATGATAAAGTGTACGCTCACAGTTCTAAAGAAGCTGCTCAAGTAGTCGGAAAGGTACAACGTGGTCATCATCCTGCGTCAGTGATGGTTTGGTGAGGCGTGTCTTATCGAAGAGTCACAAAACTACATTTTTGTGAAAAAGGAGTGATAACTTCAGCCAAAGTGTATCAAGATATAGTCTTGGATCATGTTGTGAGACCTCTCAGCAATACACTTTTTAAAAATATACAGTGGACTTTCCAGTAGGCACCTGCTAACAAGGCACGAACTACCCAAGCCCGGCTTGAAACCATCGTTCCGGACTTTATAAGAGCTGAAGACTGGCCCTCATCTAGCCCAAACCTCAACCCTTTAGACTTCAAATTATGGTCAGTTTTAGACGACATAGCCTGATCTAAACGACACGGCGACATTGCGTCTTTTAAAAAATCTTTGGAGTAAGCAGTGGCAAAATTTCCCTTTGAACAGTGCGTAAATCCATACATTCGTGGCCAAACAGATTAAAGGCCTGTATAAAAGCCAAAGGACTATGGACTGGACTATTCTTTGGTCACCTCACGGCTTCATTTGACTTTGTCATTCAGAAACCCGATGGAATCCTACTAACTTACGGGCAATCTGAGAACGGCTCAGACATACAATTTTAAGTAATACGCAGCCATTATACACTGGTATTCTTTGAGGACATGGTCTTGCCGTAGTAACTCAGTATCAAAACTATTAATTACTTCTATATAATACTTTCTTTCCACACGACGGTGCAAAAGGATTACTGTTTCAAGTTTATTCAATACTACTTAATGTGTCATAAGTAACTGATCGAGCCCTCTCGGAAACCCTTATTCTGGTTACCTATTAATAAAGGTTTCGGCTGAGTGCCCTAAGCGCTCGGCCACTTTTCAACCTAGTGAACTTGTAAAAGCCCTCGGGCTAACAATGGACATCAGCCATAAAAGAAAGAAAAATCTATACTTTTGTCTTGAACTTTAATGGCGAATACTGTATGTTTAATTAAAAAAAAATATATATTTATAATAATAAATAAATATAAAATTAAATAATAAGTTATGAAATAATTTATATCATATTCCATTATATAAACATATTCCTTTCATATTTCTCTCTTATGTTTTAGTCTTCTTTAATTCAAGTATTATTAAAGGAGTTTTCTATTTGCGAAGGCAGTTTAAACGTAAACGGAAGATTATCATATGCTTGTCAAGAATCATGGCTGTTCCCAGGGTCTGTACGAGACAATATTTTGTTTGGACAACCTTATGATGCACAAAAATATAAGGAGGTAATTTTATGTCCACCGTATTTTAAGATTTTATATGCCCTTTTTATTAGTATAAAATTAAGCTGAATATTTTATTTTTAAAGGTATGCCGAGTATGTTCCTTGTTGCCGGATTTCAAGCAATTTTCATACGGAGATCAATCTTTAGTTGGAGAACGCGGTGTATCACTTTCTGGAGGACAAAGATCAAGAATTAACTTAGCAAGAGCCGTGTATAGAGAAGTAGGTAACCCAGTATAGACTATGTTATAGTGCAAGTTTCCTTAGATTCTCCGTCATATATTAATTATATTTTGTTTATCTATAGGCTGATATATATTTACTAGACGATCCTTTATCAGCGGTGGACGCAAACGTTGGGAGGCAGTTGTTCGACGAATGCATCAATGGATATCTGGCTGGGCGGACGCGTATATTAGTTACGCACCAAATTCACTTCCTTAAAGCCGCAGATTACATTGTGGTTCTTAATGAGGTTAGTATAATGCAATAACTGCTACTAAAGTATATTCTATACAAGGTATAAATATCATTATCATTTTAGGGTTCTATTGAAAACATGGGTACATATGATGAATTAGTTAAATCTGAGAAAGAGTTTTCTCTGTTACTGGCGAATTTAAGTGAATCAAGAAATGAAGAAGGAGATACAACTGGAAAGGTAAAGTTTTTTTTTATTTATCTGTATAACAAACCGCTAAATAATTTTATAACACAGAAATTTGTACTTGGTAGGGGGTTCCGAATGATATTGTGTTCATTCGAACCTAAAATAATTTCAAGTACTGATTTGAGTAATGAAAAATTTTTTATAACTTTTGTTGTACAACTTTCTCCTGGTGTCAATACTTTAAGAGAAATAATCGTACAAATTTTTCAGAATAAAATATCCTACTATCAAATGTGTTTACATTTAAGATCAAAAACAATATACTACTAATACTTCGCAAAGAGAAACTAAATAGCCGTCTATGCTAGCTGTAGATAAATCAGAGGAAATTGAAATTTCACAGACGCGGCAATCTGCAACTTAGTAGATAATAGTACCCCGCATCTTAATTGCCTAAACGTCTGTTTTAGATCTATGTAGACTTTGATTGATATTTAGGATCATAATTGTATATGTATATGTGATAAAACTGTATTTCGTTTGGGGAGTACAGAGACTTTCCTAGATTCTGTTGATGTTGATGCTGTTAGCCTATGCGGCTCTTACAGCTTCATCGGACACAGGGCTCACGGATCTGCGGGGTCCGTGATCTTGTTAAGTTAGTTATTTGGGTTCATATACAGGGAGTATATTACTTGTAATTGCGTGTATTATTTCCTTTATTACTTGTAAAGTGGCATTTGATCTTATTCCTCAATTATGATTCCTTATCGAAGATGAATGTGGGTGTCATGGGCCGCAGTAAAAAATTACAATGAAATACAAAATAAAATTAAAAATCTGTATTATATAAATATATGTTCATAGATTTTTTTTAAGATATGATAAGAGCTAGGAATCTTAAGGTTACGTGTAAAAGTGATAGATGAAGGTCACATATAGGTAGGTTTTGTTCTTGCAATCCACGAACGAGTGTGAACTTTACTTGTGGTTAGAAGTGCATGTGATGGTAGTGTGCGTGTTTGACAGAGTGGTCAGTCAATTGTGACCGAACCTTCGCTTTTTGTACGCAGACATTAACACCAATGCAGATAAGTATTTACCATAAGTAACGCTCACACGCGCTCGCGTATATAAGAAATCGTAATTAGGCGTAAGAAATTTTTCATATTTCAACAAAAAAGTCATATGTAATTTGAAATAATAAAACAGACAGATCGACCGCCAGTACATCGTGGAATCTCTGGAATTTCTGTCAAAAGTGAGGAAGATGATGAAGACGAAGAGATACAGATACTGGAAGCGGAAGAGAGAGCCAAAGGAACTTTGAAATGGAATGTCATTTCAAGTTACTTTCGTTCGGTTAACTCGATATGGACTGTAGCCATTGCCATTTTTGCACTCCTGTTAACACAGACCGCTGCTACAACAGCTGATTTCTGGTTAAGCTTTTGGTATGTTCAATAATAATAATACGAAGATCATAACATTTTCAACCATTAGTCTAGTTAGTTTTAACTATATATTTCATTATTCACAAGTATAACCTTTAAAATATTTTCATGAAAAAAAATTCATCCATTTTCTTTTTTGTTAAGTTACCGATAGAAAAACTCAGAAAATACAGTAGAGAAAACATATTTAAATATTCTATCTGTTAATGTCAATTACTATGTTGATTTTTTTACAGTTTTAAAATGCTATTATTTTTTTTGTCTAATCTGCCTTTCAGGACTAATGAGGTGGATTTATATGAACAATCATTACCCGATGGCGTAGATGCAGGCAAGTCTAAACGTATATTTAAAATGTTACATTGATTGTATAATCTTTTAGCATATAATTCTATACATAAGTTTGAACAGCCAAAAAAAAAATATCATTGAATTTATAACTAAAGGTAAGTTCAATAAAATAAAGAAAATAAACAATAATAATATTACTCTTGTTTTAGATCCCAGTTTGAATACTCAACTTAGAATTTTAACTAATGGTCAATTCCTTTTGATATATGGCTGTATAATATTATTTCTTATTATCATAACTCAATTACGAATAATCGCTTTCGTAACTATGACCACGCGTGTTTCGAAGAATCTTCATAATATAGTATTTAAAAACTTAATTAATGCGGTGATGCGATTTTTCGATATAAATCCTTCTGGTAAGTACTTTTTTTTTTATTGAATTCGCTCTTATTATTTTATTATCGTTTGTATATTTATAATATTTATGATAAATACTCTACAGGTAGAATTCTGAATAGATTCTCAAAAGATATGGGGGCGATGGATGAGCTGCTGCCGCGAAGTATTTTGGAAACATTACAAATGTATATGTCGGTATTAAGCATTCTAGTCCTGAATGCTATAGCACTGCCTTGGACCTTATTACCCACCTCTATATTAATGTTCGTTTTTGTTTATCTATTCAAATGGTATTTAGCAGCTTCGCAGGCTGTGAAACGATTAGAGGGAACCAGTAAGTGTATATATTATATTATATATTTTGTGTTCACTATATAACCATGTATTATTAATAAGGATTTGCGAGCACAATGCCCATACTCTTGAGCTACTGATGCTATAGATTAATAGACAAGAAGGTTTGGTTTCGGCAAATCAAGGTGGCTTTTAGTGAGTCGCCGAGCCACGTTTATTAGCCAGCAAAGTGTATTGTGTGCATGTGAAATTAACATTGGGAGAAAAATTTGGTATTATTTTATTTTATATTTGATATTACATAAATAAAAATCTTTATTATTAAAAAAAATATTATATCTTCATTACAGCCAAAAGTCCAGTGTTTAGTATGATAACCTCCACAATTGCTGGACTGTCGACGATCAGAAGTTCCAACTCACAAAGTCGATTAGTTAGTATGTTTGACGATGCGCAGGTAAAAGTTTGTTTGATTTTTGATTTTATATAATTATTTATTTTTATATTGTAATATAATTCTTGTTATTTTTTATTAATACATAGCCGTTATGCTTTAGGATCTTAATTCCAGTGCCTTTTATACGTTCCTGGGCACTTCTACGGCATTTGGTCTCTATATAGATGTTGTTTGTCTTGTTTATTTCGGAACTATCATAACTATATTTCTTCTATTTGATTTTGGTAAGTAAATATATTGATAATATTTTCTAAATATGAATTGAGAAATTTCCTTCAACTTAATAATCTATTATTTTATTAAGATCTATTTTATTATTTATTATAAATATTAAAATAGAAATTGGTTGTATATTCATATATAATAAAAGAAATGTGTTTTATTGCATCAATTAATATAACACTGTTTATTGTTCCTAACATATAGATTGGCCTTAATCCTAATCAATTTTCTTCCAAAAATTGCTGAAACTTAAAACGACGATTAAAAAGATACAGCCATGGCCTATAGGGCTAGGAGCTCTTTTGTCCATAATTACTAAAATAATTTTACTTTTAATTTTACATTTACACATGTATATTTGAAATAATATTTTGACACAGTTAATATTAAATAAAGTAAGTAATAAATCATTTTAGGTGATATTATACCCGTTGGCAGCATTGGTTTGGCGGTAAGCCAGTCCATGGTACTTACAATGATGTTGCAAATGGCAGCACGCATCACAGGTGACTTTTTAGGACAAATGACTTCGGTGGAAAGAGTGCTTGAATATTCTAAATTACCAAGCGAAGAAAATATGGAAACTGGACGTAAGACTTTGAACAATGCTTAAACAAAACGGAAGTTTATCATAAAAATATTGAAAAGTGTTGTACTGACATTTTTTAAAATAATTCTCTTATTTTTAACAAAATTAATAATAGGTAGAACTATTAATTTTTCATAGATATCAATCCACCTGAAGACTGGCCTACAAAAGGACGTGTGGATTTTGAAGATGTTTCCATGAGATATAACCCTGATGGTCCTTTGGTGTTAAAAAATTTGAGCTTTCAATTGGAAAACGGTTGGAAAGCAAGTAATCATTTTCTAACAATTTTTTCTTTACATCCTAACGGGACATTACATAAAGTGTCGATTTTTAGGTGGGAGTGGTTGGAAGGACTGGTGCTGGTAAGTCATCGCTTATATCTGCATTGTTTCGCCTGTCAGATATTGAAGGAAGTATCAAGATCGATGGACTAGACACAAAGGGAATAGCAAAGACGGTATGATTTAATATTATTTATGTGTAAATATTGATTTTAGTCGGTCTTGTCTTAAAAGATGTCGAATGTCGGTGATTGAGATGAAGATTGATGTGGAATGTTATCTTTTCTATTATGTGCGCGATTCTTTAAAGGTGTAAACTAATTTATTTTTGTACTGCAGAAAATTCGTAATACAACTGGAGCGCCTAGTTAGTTGTTTTTCAATTACTATATTCACATACATGTAAATACTTTTTAGATATTTAGATCGAAGATTTCGATCATTCCTCAAGAACCAGTTCTATTTTCTGCCTCTTTAAGATACAATTTGGATCCGTTTAACCATTACAGTGATGATGAAATTTGGAGAGCTTTGGAACAGGTTTGTAATATTTAAATTTATTAACAAAATGACAACTTTTTTTATAAAATATAAAAAATCACTTTTATTCTCAATGTTATATCTTGCTTCAATATAAAAATGATATAATGTTATTTCACTATAGCAGACATTAATAGAATGTTGGAAAATATGGTTATGTATGCAAGTACAGTCCAATGCGCGACAGTGTTCTGCCATTTTTTTCTTGTGTATTTAATTACTTATAATTTAAACATTGCTAATAAGTGAAAATGCCAATAACTTTAAACTTTAGGTTGAACTTAAAGATGCCGTTCCCGCTTTGGATTTCAAAGTTTCCGAAGGTGGTGCAAATTTTTCAGTTGGTCAAAGACAATTAGTGTGCTTAGCTAGAGCAATTCTTCGTTCAAATAATCTTCTACTTATGGACGAAGCAACAGCTAATGTTGATCCCCAGTAAGTACAATATATATCATATTATTTATCATATTTTTAAAATTCATTAATCATCACACTATTACGTGTAAGTATGACTAATACTGTATGATACAGAATCATTATGACTGTTGTAAATTCATAGATTGTTATTGAACTGAAATAGATAAGTCCAATTTAACTAGTTTATCAGAACTATTAACTTTTATTAGGCCCACTGATAGCATAAACAAAAACGCCATTGTTTATGAAATGTCGATAATTATAAATTATTTTACAAAATGTTAAAGATTTCATTATATTTGATGAGTCTAAATTTGTTGAAAATATTTTCATGTAGACAATATTTTCATGTAGACAATATTCAGGTACGTTAATAATTAAATTACTGTACTCCGTACACGAATAGATTCATAGATTATCATCAAACACTGTTTCACAATTGCGAAGTAACACTAATTGCTTTATATATTTTAGTGGGGGTATATTTTACAGTAATAGGAAAAGCTTTATAGATATAACTTTGATTTAAACGTTCTGTACATGGTCGAAAATATTAGTTATAACTATTGTATAATATCAAAGAGCCGTCTAACTGAAAGGGAAATTGTACATCCGAATAAAATTACTGTTACTTATTACTACAGAAAAGTAAGAAATAACAAAACTTATCATTATTTCAGAACTGATGCTTTAATTCAAAAGACAATTCGACGTGAATTTGCGACGTGTACTGTAATCACTATAGCCCATCGCCTAAACACTATCATGGATTCTGATCGAGTGCTGGTCATGGATAAAGGGGAAGTGATCGAATTCGATTATCCGTATCGTCTTTTATTGAATCCAGATAGCAAATTTAGTTCTATGGTCAGGGAGACGGGGGAGAACAATTCATTGTTTGAAGTTTCTAAAACTAAATATTACGAATTAAATACAGAATAGATATTAATATATAATTGTGTTTAATGTATTTTGTTTGGTAGCCCATTTAAATAACGTGTCAACATAGTTAAAGATTCATATATACATAATTAGTAATGATATCTATGTAAATCAAAAGTACTACATGTATATACATGTAGTAATTTTGAGTTAGTACATCCATTAAACCACTACACCGATGTCAACCAGACTTAACATTACTTATTAACGCTTTATTATGGCAACAAACAGTAAAAAACGGTATCTTTATTGTATTGTAACAAACACTACGGAGGTATGACCCATTCTGACACTTAGCGGTTGGGTTGGGTAGGGTCAACCCCTAACGTTCAAAAATCATCGAAACTGTCCATAATTGCATTAAAATCAATAGGTATTATGGTATCTATGATGCGTGGTGACAGTCGATATCGTTAAATCCTAATCAGAACAGGAATGGGCAAGGAAGTGAGGTGGAAAAGGACGACACCCTCTGATACATAGTATAAGAATTAAGTATCCTCCGCTTCAGGTGGCAAGTGCTAGACGTAATCGGATTTCACAAATTCAAAAGGGATAATAGAGGGAATTCGTCGCCCTTCAAAACGTTAAGAAAGGGATGCAATCAAATGGTACGATGCTAAGTGTAGTAATGTATTTATGAAAAATGTTATTAATTCTTCAACCGCGCGAGGTAATGTGACTTTCAAATTTCTCAATTTAATTTATTTTCTTTTAAAACTTTGCTGTAACTCGGGATGAGATTAAAAGGTCTGTCCTAGCTAAAAATTCTGGAAAATTTAATGAAAATTCTTCTAAAAAAAGGGAATAATTTGTTATTCCTTAGACACCCTCTAAATAGCCTTAATTTTGAAAGGCTATTTACCATCCCTTCTAAAGATTTCTAATCTTCAACCACTTAATTATTTTCTTTCTATCTTAATTCTCCCATTGCCATAAAAAATCTCGACGCCTATGTTTTGTATTCTATATGTTCTATCCTAGTCTCAGTACTACCACTACACTAATTAATGTCCCTGACGACATAAAGATGGATGAACAGAAACTAACCTGGAAGCGCTTGTCGACTTTTCTAATGCTTTTAACACATTTTTTTTTCGGTATGATTGCCGCTGTTAGCCTGACGGTTGAAAGGTGACTCTTGGATAAATTTTACCTAAATGTTGAAGATCGCTCAGTACGCCAATCTCAACTATTTAACATACCACTAGTAAAAAACAACATCACAACAAGAAACCTATGCCCAGAATGTGTAAAATGTACAAGATCGTCTATTTTCGCCACACTAACTAAGAAAGAATAAATGTAATAAATACACTTTATTATAATTAATTTTAAAATAGGAAAATAACAGGGCTGTTTTTATTAATTTTAAATTAAGAACTTGTTGAATTGTTTTTACGAAGGTGCAACAGCAAGCATGTTAAAAAAGTTTGTGAGTTATTTAAAAAACAATTGCTGAATCCAAAACCTTATTGTCTTAATTTTAATAATCATAAATCAAAAATAACATCAGTGTAATTATTAATAGTAATAAAAGTAGAATTAATACTCATCTTCACAGTAGATTATACTAGGAATAAAGTTATATGTAGCTAAATCGAACGTGTCTTTAATTATGAGACCTCCACAATTATGTGACCTCCACTGTATATATCCAGAAAATTAATTATATTCATATCATTATCTAATATCAGTTTACCTCAGAAATAGTCTGATTTCAAAGGCGTACGTAGTACCGCAACGGTGTTATTGGATGAAGTGGACAACACCTATCTGAAGGTGCTTCTTAAAATAGAATAGGATAATCCTATATAAATAGTGAATATTCATGGAATATTCTCGTGCATCAAAAATTCTTTTTTCAAATCATATTACGGATTCGATAATTTCGCATTAAATTGTATTTCAATGATTTGCGATTTTTGAAAATTGGTTATTCAAAATTTAATTTTGTAATTTGTAGTCCCACAAAAATCAAGAAACTTTCAGAGCCAATTTTTAGCCAAAGTGTTCCGCAGTGCTCCATATTGGTTCCAATAGGAATCTCTACAGTGCTGATATCGCTGCTTGTATTAAGAATTGTAAATTTTATCGCTGTGTTGACAATTTGCAGCTGTATCTACTTTACACCTATAGAGTTTGCCAGCGGTGCTTAGAATTAAGAAAGAAAAATTCAAATTGTTTTTATTGTACAAGTAATAGAGGTTAAATTTGTAACTGTGTTCCAATGTATATTAATCTTATCTACTTAATTTGTAGTACCTGACACGAAATTTAGTAAACTTATTAAATCCTTATTAATTCTAAGCACCGCTGGTAAAGTCTATGGGTGTAAAGTAGATACAGGTGTACTAGTGGGCAGAAAAATAGGGTTTTAAAACTATAAAATTGCAATTGTCAGAAATTTTTATTTTAAACCAAAAGTTCTATATCAAGTATTTATATGTTTATGTCTAGACTTCGGAATATATGAGTCATTTATTTATCTTTTTATGTCTTTCCAAGCTCAATTATGCATATGCAGAATGTCTTCTATTCTATTATATATTCGTATATATATATTATCTATTCGTATCTAAACTAGGATAGTATTATGTCTTAATTATATGGGGTACAAAATGCTTCTCCTTGTGTTTGTTTCCAAAACCAACTTCTTATATGTATCAATAATACCAATTTAAAGAAAATGCAGTCCTGGCGTTCAGTTAATATTGTCACTTATTGTTCGATATTCTAAAGACCGTATATTTATAAAAAGCACACTTCTCACGGCGACATGTAAGAAAGGCAATTTGTTTATTTTGTCCAAGACATAGTACAGCTGCATTTCGATGTAGAGATGGTTATTCTGCTAATATGATTCTATAATGATTTCCTCGTTCAGTGATAGTTACGATATTCAGGCGCTGGGCTGCCAGGCAGTATGGAAATTTGATCCAATTATGCATGCTTGATTACATATCCAACTCTTGATTCTTATCGCAGTTGAATAAGACACATAATGGCGCAACTTAATTACATTTGATCCGCCATTCAATTGCATCAGTGCACTATTATAACAAATTTGATGTTGCCTACATTTGTTAGTGCAGCTAACTCCTAAATCACTTGTACTAATATTAACGCCGCCGTATGTAGAAAGGACGTAACTTCTATGACTTTGATTTTTATAAATAATTTAGATTGTGAATGTAACAATATTTCGCAATCACAAGATTATTCATAAGAGCTTATCTTCTGTATCAAAATCGATATACGCAAAATACCAAATTTTGTCCGCCTTCTACTAACGATGATCCTGAAAATTGACAAAAAATCTTTTGAATTTCGAAAAACGAAAGTCGACACAATGATTTGTTTATGTAAAAACATTTTATTTATTATGTGTGTTATATATTATAAATTGTTGAAATTATATATGTGTACTGACGACCGGCGTCGAGGAGTGCCTGACTTTATGCCGAGTATCTTTTTAATGAACATTTACTCAAATAAAAATGTTTTAAAAACATACCATTACATGTCATCTTATGAATGTGTAGGTATCAAGAATGTGTTACTAAATTGACCAAATTTCTTTCTTTATTTTTAATATGCCTGTATGATACTTGACATAAAGATCAAAATAAATCTATTTATTGTCATTAAGCCAATGAAAGCCCTAAACTCGTTTAAATTTAAATCGGGACTTAACTGCATCCGAATTCTGAATAAGCTGCAATACCGTAATAGTATTATCTTCATAGCTGACAAACCTACAACGTGTGGGACAGAGGTGTTCACGATGGTCACGAGCTCTTTATATGGACCAACGTATGTAAACCCAATAAGAAATGGAACTGCAACATTCATAAAAATATTAAAGGCCATAAAAAGTATAAGGTCATAAAAATATTTGTTTGTTCTAGCCGTATTCGATATACGGCTAGAACAAACAAATTTGGAAGCACATTATCCTTATTAGGAATTCAAATATCACTAATTGTCTATTAAAAAAAATATTTTATAGACATATCGCTATGCACAATATCCTAGAGGACACATAAACAATCAGATATATATTATAGAAAAAAACATTGAGTTTCCTTGGGATGGGGTTACCCGAAACCTGATGATTGCAACCATTTACCATAAGGATTTATCGTCGTTGAACTAAGTATGAGCGTACAGGATATACATATAAGATCTGCTGATATCGAAGTGTTAAACGGACCCAAGATATAAAAATTGGAGATCGATACTAAAATATTTTATATGTAGACCTGACCTTCTCAGCTCTTAGTTCAACCTTTAATTAATACTTTGAATGTCCGATACTTAATTCTTAATCCACCCGATATGAGCGTAAATTATGAGAAATCATTGAGCAATGATTATTCTATTGTATTAATCATTAGTTTATCATATTATTCTATATCAAATCAAATTATTCGTAAATTGCTCATTGTATATCTAGAATTTACAACAATGTCATTCGGAAAAGATATAGAAAAATAATCGCTCCTTTGGTGGTAATGGTGTGCGAAACTTTTCTGGGTTTAAACTTCCTATTGTTTTTCCATCATCGCGGAATCGTGACACTCTCATTCTTCACTTATTGATTTTTTCATGAATGCCTCCCATCTTCTTCATTTTTTGTCTTTCGTAGCTTGCAGAGCTTAATTCAATTGTAGTTACAAAGTCGCGCCACCTAATCGACCTTGAGCTTGCGCATTGTTATCGGAAGGCGACCTAATAGAGATGCCAAATATGGATTGTGTCCCTTCATGAAAGGTTGGGCAAGGAAACTAATATTATCCTCAAGAAAGTAAAATAAATATGTCATGAAACACACTATGAAACTTTGATGTGAAATGCTAGCCTATTCTATTCCTAGCATTTGCTAGGAAATTAATAAAAAATAAAAGATAATTTAAGAATTATTTTTTTATAAAATTAAAACCATAAAATTAATGGTTCGTTTATATTTGATAATTTTAATTTAACAAGACTGGATCTAGTTCTGGACGTTCTAAGTATCTAGATACTTACATGATGTATGCATAATTGTTTATTTCAATGATTTAAATCAATTTCATTGTCAATCTGCATAGAGAATTTTTAGTTCTAATACGTGTGAAAGAGACAAACTACGTTTTTGTTTTAAAATAGGGAAGGAAAAGAGCAAGGGAATAACTTGGGAGGCATTGATAAATTACCACAGTAGTATATATATATATATACGATCGATGACATGACGACAAACGAAATAAACGTCAATTTGTATGTAGTAAAGTAAAAAATTGAGTTACCTTACCAGATTACGATGGTACAAGAGATGGTAAATGTGTAAATTTGATTAAACTTTTACTAATTTTAATAAAAAAATAATATTTATTTTAATCAAAATAAATAAAATTGATCATAATTAGAAATATATATCCATAGGATAATACATATTTTATATTATAAAATTGGATGAAAATAAATATACTCGTATAAATCATTTTTAATGAGGTCAACCAATAATGTCACATTTGTATTAATTGATATATCATCAACATGTCATAGAAACAAGAATATATAAAAATAACAAATGGAAAAATATAATAAGAATTAAACGGAGGAATTGATATTGCTCATGAAAATTTCTGTTTTTAATAATGGGCTGCTGTGGTGACAATACGTGTTGTAATATTACAATAGAAACTACCATTCCTTACCTATATTACATAGTTGCAATTTTGATCATATTAATCCTTTATTTGTCCTGGTCTTTGCACCAATGCAATTATTATAGCCGAATTGAGACTGAATGCGGTAATGGAATAATTTGATGTAGAGGTTAGTAAATTTTTGTAATTGTTGTAAATTGTAAACAAACTAGATTTTTACTTTTCTGCGCGACAATAATTATGTAGAATAAGTGTGAAATTTGATGCTAACCTTGAGATATCTATCACTCCAAGTATAGCTATAGAGAATATTTTAACAAAGTTAATTACATTACAAAATTAATTTAAAATATTCGCTAAAGACAACATTACACTACTAAGTACTATAAGAATAAAAATTTATATAATTTTTTAAACTGTGATGTCTACTGACCGTCCGCGGTTAGGTATGCGGACCTAGCCTCTGACGGACGTTGTCTGATCAATCGGAAGCTGTGGGCGGTGAGAAGAAGATTGATTGGATGAAGAGAAGATTACGTCGCGCTCGAAGGTGAGGGCGACGTGGTGAGATGTCGGTGGTGTGTGATTGTCCGGGGTCCGTTGAGGACGGACTGGAGTACGGCACCCCCGTGAAGTCAGGGTCGTCGAGGACGTGACGGGGTGGACGTTTCCTAGTTTCCGGATTCGGTACCGGCTCGTAGGTTGCGGCGTTTATCACTAGCGGGTTGAAGTGCGAAAGCGCTTTCGTAAGAAGCGCTGCGATAGATACTAAAAATATTCCGGAATAGTGACGAGATGTAAGTCACTGTGCAAATCGATGTCGCGCTGGTACAGTTCTGCTTCGCTGATCGGGTGAAACGGTTTAGGACCGTCTATAGAAGATTTAATTTATCCGCGGCTACATGGGCGAAGATGACGCTGGCATTCTACCCATGGAATGGGTCGGTCGTAGATCGTGATTTGTGCTAGCTTTCTACAGCTAGGTAATGGTGCCGTGCAGAATGGATCGGCTATACCTCTCCAGAAGAAGACGGCTGCACTTTTATCCGGGTTGATTTCGATTCTCCATAACAAAAACCAATCGGCCAGACGATTGGCTGCGGCTTGGAAACGAATGGTAATACGGCATTTGAATAGTAGTTGGTAACGTCCGCAAAAACCGCGAGATTGACCTGCGGATCTTTCGGAATGAAACTTGTGTAAAGTGAGAATAATAAGGGAGAGAGAACGGAGCCCTATGGGCCTCTCCCTAGGAACGGCTGGCTTGAGGAGCGCGTGCCGTCGATATGATATTTGAAAGTGCGGTTCGACAAGAAGGCTCGTATGATGAGATGATCGTTTATAAATTAAACCTTTATGCCAGACTTTGTCGAATGCCTTTGCGGCATCGAAGAATAATTAAAGTGTTTACAAATGAAGATTGCTATTTGTGGTGTCTATTCTTCGTCTTCTAGCACCTTTGGTCGCGTTTTATAACTCAGACGAGAAGGTCTTCGTTCGGTACAAAAACACCCTCACTACAAAACATTTACCATCTAAAAACATTTAAAATTTATATGCGCATGAATTCCTCTATATAAATATAATATTTGGCATGTACTAAGTGAAACAGAGGTAACATTCTATAGGGCCAAAGTTTAACAAATCTTAATCAGTTTTTATAATTAATAGTTAAGAGACTCAGAGAAGATAAATGAGATAGATTTAAGCAGTTAAATAAAAAACTTGGTTGGCTTGTTACTCATAGTTATATGAATATATATATATATATATATATATATATATATATATACCTACATATTTAGTCAGTCAGCAAAAAATAGAAAAATATTCTTTTCGAAATGGCCACATTTGGCTTTTATACAGGCCTTTAATCTGTTTGGCCACGAATCTATGGATTTACGCACTGTTTCCAAGAGAAATTTCGCCACTGCTTGCTCCAAACATTTTTTAAGAGACTCAATGTCGCCGTGTCGTTTAGAGCAGGCCATGTCCTCTAAAGCTGACCATATTTTGAAGTCTCTAGGGTTGAGGTCTGGGCTGGATGTGGGCCAGTCTTCAGCTCTTATAAAGGACTGAACATTGGTTTTAAGCCAGGCTTGGGTAGTTCGTGCCTTGTGACCAGGTACAGAGTCCTACTGGAAAGTCCACGGTATATTTTTAAAAAGTGTATTGCTGAGAGGTTTCACAACATGATCCAAGACTATATCTTGATTCACTTTGGCTGAAGTTTTCACTCCTTTTTCACAAAAATGTAGTTTTGTGACTCCTTGATAAGACACACCCCACCAAACCATCACTGATGATGACCCACGTTGTACCTTTCCGACCACTTGAGTAGCTTCTTTAGAACTGTGAGCGTATACTTTATCATTTCGTTCTTCAATCGTGATTTTTTTCATCGGTTAAGAGGATATTTCTGATCCTTTCACCTGAGTATCGTGACAGAAGGCGTTTTGATCGATCCACTCTGTTTAATTGTAAAGATTGATTTAGGGCATGTCCTGTATATCGACGATAAGCACCGAGCTTCAGGTCTTGTTTTATAATACGTGACAGAGTCCTAGCGGGAATCTTCATTTCTCGCGATAAGATTTTTTGCTTCCTAATGGGGTTTCGATGAATTCTGGCTCTAACAGCATTAACAGCCTTTGTAGTTTGAACAACACGCAGCCACCCCGATCTTTTCTGGTCTTTGACAGAGGAAGTGTTGTTGTATCTGTTGATAGTACGAACGATATATACGAACATGCGGCCTATACCGAGCTTTTGAAGTGTCTGGAATATGACCTACGGCTCCATACCCACTTTGTGCAAGGCGATCACTGCAATCCTATTTTCTTTAACACCATTCTTTAATACCATATTGTAATTTTATAATGAACACGAAAAAATATGTGAAATGGCGCAAAATGGAAAGAAGTTTACATAAATATTAGTTCTCTGCTGCAAATGAGACTCCTCAAACTATGAATGTGAAAATGTGGATATATATAAATACTTATATATATATATAGGCACATTGAAAAGTTTTGAGCCCGACCTTAAAAAAAACAATTTTTTTCTAAATTATTATTTTATTTCTCTACATAGTCTCCAGAATTATCTATACACTTTTGCCATCTTGTCTCTAGCTTTAGTATTCCTTCTAAAAAAAAGAATCTTCAATTTCATCAAAATATTCAGTCACAGCTTCTTGTACCTCGATATTCGTCGAAAATTTTCGTCCTGCCATGTGTTTTTTTAGATTGGGGAAGAGATGGTAATCAGACGGTGCCAAGTCCGGTGAATAGGGTGGATGCGGTAACAATTCAAAGCTACAATTGTGTATTTGTGCGATTGATTTCGCCGCAGTATGGAGGAGCGTTATCTTGGTGGAACAAAACTTTCTTAGACAACATACCAGGCCTTTTTATTTTTATTTCTTCACGCAAACGGTGTAAGAGTGTGCAATAATAGTCCGCATTTATGGTTTTACCTTTTTCAAGGTAGTCAACCATAATGAACCCTCTCAGTCCCAAAAAACTGAAGCCATTACCTTCTCGGTTGACAAAACGCCCCGAGCTTTTTAGGGGGCGGTGACCCTGTTCATTGCTTGGATTGTACTTTGGACTCTGGTGTATTGTGGTGAACCCAAGTTTCATCCATCGTTACGAAACGGCTAAGAAAATCTTGGGGATCACTTTGGAACAGATCCAAACAATCCTGTGATACTGTTTGGCAGGTGCGTTTGTTTTCGGCTGAAAGCAGTCTAGATACCTATCTGACAGAGACCTTAGAAAATCCAAGATCGATGGAAATTATGTTCTGTGCTCGTTCATAGACAATACCTATTGCTTCTGCTATCTCTGCAATCGTCAATCACCTGTCATTCAAAATCAGGTCTAATATTTTATTAGTATTTTCGTCTGTGGTAGCCGTCGGCGGCCTACCACTCCTAGGTTCATCTTGCACTGCTTCTCTGCCACGTTTGAAATCCGCTTGTCATCTTTTGACAGTGGCATATGATGGAGCAGATTCCCCCAAAGTCTCGTACATATCTTCATAAATTTGTTTTGGCGTTAATCCTTTTTTTGTAAATATTTTATGACGGTGCTCAATTTTATCCATTTCTACGGATACCGCGAACGTCGTTTGTTAAATCGATCACAAATTTTGCAATTTTGACAGAAGAAAAACAAAAGATAGCAGATTATAATTAAAAAAGAAATGGCTATTACGTGCCAGTATTATTTTTTCTTTTGAATTTAAATGTCAACCTTAGGCTTAAAACTTTTCAATGTGCCCTCGTATATATATATATATATATATATATATGTATATATATATATTATGTGATACAAATACAAAATATATATAAGAAAATTACCATATTATATTTATATATATGTACCCATGTATTTTTAAATTTGATGCAGCTCTGTTCTGGTACGCGGTCTACGAAAGTCCGTATTGACAAAATGTAGGTTATTGCATTGTTGGAGTATCTCCTTGTTGAACTTGTCGGAACGTCGCGCGCTTCGCCCACTTGGCATCTACCTTGTTTCAATGATGTGAGGAATGAACATACAATATATTTGCTTTGATACACATTCGAGAAAAAAGTGGTGAGCTAACTAGATAAATTAAATTCAGAAAACAATTAAACGATTAGAGACCTTTTTCAATAACATATTACCATAGAATAAAATCGAGGAAAAGTTTTAATTTTGGGAAAAAAATAGTGAAAATTCGTAAAACACTGTACAGAAATCTGACATCGTATAAATATGATGTGTAAGGCAAATCGTAAAAAATCGATTATTTTATTGATATCACATACCGTAATTTAGCATAGAAAATAATCACGGAAATAACTTACGATAACAGATTACACATAATAGAATCATGGTTAGAAGAGAAAGGCAAAGGCAGCAATTGCGTTTCGTTTCGTAGTTAGGTTTTTTTTATTCTTAAACAGGGAAGTTTTTTTATTAATGTTTCTTTAAAATTGAAATGGGTACATAGATTTTGTCTTCTAAAATATAATAACGATAAGAATTCTCTATAGTTTAAATTTTCTTTTAATAAGGAACGTATTGTTTATCGCTCTAGAAAAGTATTTCGAAAAAATGAGCAGTCAAATCACAACATCAAGGATAAAGTCAACCGAATTCACTACCCAGATAATCTTTTTAGTATAAAAATAGCTTCAGTTTTTTTTCTGTTCCTATACTTGGAGTTTGACGTTATCTGTCATTTATAATTATTAAACGTAAAATTATATACAAAAATTGTTATGAAGTTTATAAAATGATAAATTTATTAAATGTTATGAACGAAAATGAGTGTTGTAGAACATGTAGTAGCAATAAATGGATAGATTTAATAAAATGTAACAAGAAAAGCCTTGGATTCCTCGCAAGTTTGATCATTTTGATAATTTATTTGTCATACCGTCTACATCGATCTCGTCATCCAAGAAGAAGGCAATTTTGTCATTGAAAGAAAATAACATAGGTTTTTTCTGAATTCCTTTATTATTGTGTTGTACATTTCAACGGTCCATATATATATAAAGAAATGGTTTTAGGCTTGCTAAAATCGTTTTTACAATGCTAATTTAGCCGCTTTGTAACTAAACTGTTCATCTCTTTTGTTATTTTTATCAAGTAATATTTTTTATACTTGAGAATAGTCTTATTTTATATTAAGATTTTCACAAAATTATATTGTAATGAGACATTTAATTCATAAATATTTGATACTTATATAGTTTATTTAATATCAAATACCACCTTAAACTTATAATTGGACAAAGACAAACAATAATAGTAATTTACAACTTTAGTCTCGTCCAAATTCACATATCGCTGTAATTGGGATATATTGTGCGGTATGCGTATGGACCTTAAGGAAGAATACTATTACATTTTTTTTTAAATATAACACGCAATAGCACATAATTATTTCCTTAAAACAGACAACAGCTCAAACTTAAATGTCATCATAAGTAGCATAACACACACATATACTTGTTCTGTTTTTTCACTAAAAAAATAAGTCCAATAATATCTTAACAGTACCTTAAATTACTCATTTTAATCTAAATACAATCTGTCTCATCAAATCGCACGTAAAAGTATATTATGTTATTTATATGACGAATGCCTTCACATTTTACCTTATGGTAAGTGATCCTAAATGACCCTAACATTTAAAAGAAATTGAGAAGCAGATGCGTTGTAACACCAGACCAGTAAGTGACTCTCCTATTCCTTGCACTTATTATGCAAAACACAGAATACGAATTCACTATTTTACCCTGGTATTCTGTTATGGCGTGGATATCTCCCCGTTTGAGAAGGAATTCTGCTGGAGCTAATTTTCACCTGCAACGTGGTTCTGCCGTACATAAATCATTCTGTGCGTTTTGATAATTCATTTCTTAGAAATATCTTTGGATTTGTTTACAGTATATAGTAAATTTCATCTTATATTCTCATTCAGGTTATTCTTTAAATACGCATCTTTGGCAATTTGGAACAACTGACGACTGCTCTTCTCGCCGGTTTCTCGAACCATACTCGAAAAACTGCTGTTGGGATCCGACAGTAGTATGTATGGGTGGTCGAATTCGGCGATACTACCGCTACTCATTACCAGGACACGATCCGAGTCCATAATAGTATTCAAACGATGGGCAATCGTTAGGACAGTGCACGAAGCAAACTGACGCCGTATTGTTTGTTGGATGAAATTATCCGTTCTGTAAACAAACAGTCATTTAAGCTGGACTAATATGGAAAATGTATATCGTAGAGATATTAAGAATACATACTGTGGGTCAACATTCGCTGTAGCTTCGTCCATGATTAATACTTTATTCGATCGAAGCACAGCACGCGCTAAACACATCAGTTGTCTTTGACCGACAGAGAAGTTAGCACCGCCCTCAGTTACTTTAAAATCTAATGAGGGAACAGCAGATTTCATGTCCACCTGAAACACATACATAATTAACATGACGTTTGAAATAAATCATAAATTTTACACTTTGCTATTATCTATCAATTCTTTACCTGCTCTAAAGCTCTCCAGAGGTCGTCGTCGCTGTATATGTTAAATGGGTCAAGATTGTATCTAATTGTGGCTGAAAATAGGACTGGTTCTTGCGGAATGATGGAAATTTTTGATCGTAAGCCCTGTAAAGAAATTTGTTTATTTATATAATCTACATAAAAAAGGATGTGACCGCTAATCAATTTGTAACTTATACAAATTGTTTAAAAACACATTAATCTCATGCCTCATTATATACAATAGTAATTATTTTATCACCATCTCTTTATGGAAAATATATATTTAAAATAAATAATAATGTTTCGTCCATAAAAGGTGTGGAAAGTTTCTATATCGTTTGTTAATTTAAATTGTAAAAATAATCGAGTACCTGTTTTGATACCGTAGCAGTATTTATTCCGTCAATCGATATTGTACCATCGATAAAGGCAAATCGGAATAATGCCGATATTAACGACGATTTGCCTGCGCCAGTCCTACCCACAATGCCCACCTGAAACAGAAAATAGCAATAGTTATTTCAACTTTTCGATTAAAATATTTTTTACCACATAATCACTTAATTTGCAAAAAAGATTTTTTATTGCGAAGATTGCTTCTTCTGCTTTATTATGTTTAAAGGAACTCCAAGATTTCCACTCACTATGATTGCTAGTATTGGTGAGCAACGCTTGTGATGGCTTGTGATAAAGTGACCTTTAATAGAAAAAAAGATTGCACTCTAATACGCCGTTCAATCAGGATTGGCAATAACATAAACATTAAGAACAATAGATGGTTAGGTTTAAAGTAGTGGGATAGAGAACTATATGTCTATGGCATAAAACTTAATCATAAAAACAACAGAAGTAGGAAAAGTGGTTTTCCAATTTCCGTCCATTACAAAGCGGGAGACAAAATTATTGAAATTATGTACATATTAAGTCATTGCGTTTTCTATGTAATATCTTATCATTTGTTCCAGTAATCAAAACGTCCTGAACACACGGGAATTGTCCCTTATCGACACGAGGTATGTATATATAATATACTACACCCGATTGTTAAAGTTTAAGTATAAAGTAAGAAAATGCGTGTTCTGTGATCTTCAAATGCTTCTTCAATTCGCTTACTTGTTGTAGTTGTTACAATAAGTAGATCATTCACGTCTTTTATACGATTCAATAGTATAATAATTCTTTCGCGGCCGTTACCTGACAGAAAATACGATTTTAAATTATCAATGTTAATACTGCCTATTGTATACTGTCCACCAATAGCGAAATATTCGTATTCGGTGTATTCAGATGGATTTTATGCCATCAGACCGCCTTGCTAGTAGGATACTTCACAGGCAGATTAGTTTTGTATTTTAAAAAAATCCTGTACTTTCCCTCGTACAAAAATCACTGATAACTTTCGAGATGCAATTAAGTAATAAAATTATGAAACTAGCACAGCTGATTGTTTTTGGAGATGATGATGTAATGCTCATTAAATGATAATAATTTCGTGTACCAGTCTATCACTGGTTAGGCACGATACAGATTGTTTCTAGCTAAAACATAATGGCTCAGCTTGACTGGGGAAGGTTCACGTTCTCAAAATATACTAGCGTAAAATATTGTCGTCGTGTTTAATTACTGGTACTTACAGCGAATCATTCCATCTCAGTACCCGGAGATGACAACATACTATATTGAGTCTTTGCCGAGGATGGATGTAGATGTTTATGGGATGTCAATCGTCACTAACCCGTGAACAATGTGTTCGTTTGTTTCATATAAAGATTTTTTTTATTTGGTCATCCAAATCATTATTTTGTATATACGATCTATACTCCACTCCAAAGAAGCCCGTTTAATTCTGGCTTACGCACCCAAAATTGAACGGGCTTTTTTTAAAAAATCTTAAGTAGTTTAAATTAGTGTGAGTGGGAGCTTAGAAGTAGTGTAAAGTAGGATTTTGTATGTCTAAAATTTTGTATTATAATTTCTAGCTGTTTTACCTTCCAACCGCTGGCAATATTTAGGTTTAGGTTCTTGAGTACAGGAGCTTCATCGGGAGCGTACCGTAGGCTTACGTCTTGAAATACAATTCTTCCTTCTGAAGGCCACGTTGATGGAATAGGCGTAGCTGAAAAATTACAACAGAACGTTATTTAACATATTTATTATAAAATTTTCACTAATAAGAAACCCTACAGTTCACCTGATAAGAAATCATCCCTAAAGCTATAAGTGGTAAGGAATCACAATTTTTTGTCATCTTTGACGACTGAGGTGAAATTGCACTTGTAATTCTCAGGTCTCGGGTTTCATGGTACGAAACTAAAATGCATTGAACTGCTATTTTACACTGATATTCTGTAAAACCAGATTTTCTTATTCAGCACAATACATTCATATTTTAAATAATTAAGTCGCCACATAAAAAAATAAAGATTATGTGCCTTTTTCCACTTCAATGTTCGATTGAACGCCGTATCTGACATCTCAACACCACTTGTATGATAGGTTGAGAATACTCTTATAAGATTATTAGAAAGATTTACCTACATCAAACAAACGAGTTCAGTATCCATTCTAGTATACTCGACCCACACGTTTAACGCTAGTAATCTAAGGGGAATCGTATTCAGCAATGGACTAATGATAACCTTATAATACTCCCATATGATTGTACATAGAAAGACTTACGTCCATCAAATAAGTTGAGTTCAGTCTCCACTTTAATGTACTCGAACACACGCTCAACACTGGTAACCTATGGGGAATCATATATTCAGCAATGGCATTAGTCCATAAGCTAAGAATACTCCCATATGATTGTATATGGAAAACCTTTCGTCCATCAAACAAGTTGTGTTCAGTTTTCACTTTAATGTACTCGAACACACGCTCGTATTCTATGGGGAATTGTATATTCAACAATAGACTAATGATAAGCTGAGAATACTCCCATATAATTTTACATGGAAAGACCATCAAACAAGTTGAGTTCAGTTTTCACATAAATGTACACAAAAAAAACACATCTTGATGCTGGTAATCTATGGGGAATCGTTTATTCAGCAATGGACGTTTTTTTAAGCTGAATATATTCCCATACTATTGAACATGGAAAGACTTACGGCCATCAAACAAGTTGTGTTCAGTTTCCACTTTAGTGTATTCTAACACGCGCTCGACACTGGTAAGCTGTGCCACGTACTCCACCAGCATGCGAGCGCCGTGCTGCAGCATAGCTGTAAGTGCATTGCTCTGTGTCACTGCCAGGCCTACGCTGCCCACTGCGATTAGGTCTCCTGAAGAATTTAATATTCGTTAGAATGTGTTTTATATTATAACATTTCTATTATTTTAGTGTATAAATAAAATAAAATTTACTATCGGCCACGAAAAGGTGTAACAAAAACTTCAAATTAATTGTGTGAAGTATAAAGTATGTTCTGTCTTAAAATATATTAACCTACTGCACTTTACGACCCGACTATCTACTAATCGAAATTTCTGCAGCACTAGACATGTACTAGATCCAAATGTTAGATGCAAATACGTTGTTACTTCTTTGGAAAAAGAAGCTATCTCATTACTTTTAATAGGATCGGCGATTACTTTCACCCGCTACATGAAACACAATTGCAGCAGTATATTGGATACCGTATATAAGAGTACATATATGGTAGAATGTCTGATAATGAGAGTATAAGTTTTAGTGTGGAAGAGCCTCTATTTTTTATAATTTCATTGTTTTTATTTTCATATAATTTACCTATGAAGGTTAGTAAGGTAATACAATGTTTGGTAGCTGGAAAACAAAAGTTTATAGATTTTGTCACGGATTTTGTTGGTTGATTAAAGGTTAAATAATTAGTAAAATGAATCGAAACCCAACCATTACGTATTGAAAATTCAAAAACATTAATACGAACTCTTATTAACATGAAGTGGAAAATTTCATAAATAGGCTTAAAATATGCACATTAACGTGGGGCATACTGAAAGTTTCTGAAACTGGCCACATACAATGAAAAAAATAAAAAAAGCGATAAAGATACTCGAAACTCTCTAGGAACTTGTGTGACATTCTAATTTTCGAAAATGTAATTTGTGTTTTCATGAAGGCGTCCTTTAGAAAATTGCTATTACAATGAATTTAACTCATGTGATAATAACTTTTTGCGAGTTTTGCTATGGCTTAAGTCAACAAGAGAGTTTCTAGAGACTTCAATTGCCATGAAGCCCAAGCAAGTCACAGCCCTGTGTATTTTAAACTGACAGAAAAATTACTTATTGTCAGCAAATTCATACTGTATTGGGCATTGGAATGAGTATGTACATCTGAAGGTTCGGAAGCTTCGCACTCGATGGATACTACATGATTTAACGGAAGACTCGAAACGACTGCGTGCCGAGGTGTGTCATAAAATGATAAGTAAGTTTAATGGAGGACAGTTATTGGCTGTTTATAATATCTTGACAGGTGTCGAAATCTGTTTGTACAGCTTTGAACCGTAAAGAAAAGGCAGAATGGGCCTTTCCTTTTTAAAGACTTGCCTTTGCAAATCAGGACATTATATTAAAGTGTCGGTTGAAAACCAAAGGACAGTCAGCAGATTGATACGTAAACAATTGATTGCTCAAAGTGTTAGAAAAAGTTCGTGAAATGCGTCCTCGCAGCAATGTCGTCCTTCACCACGATAACGTGTCTACATATTCCGCTAAGATTACGAATGGGTATTTGACGGCCTCAAATGTGGAACTGATGACGCATTGGCCATACAACCCGGGCCTCGCGAAATTGAAATCTTTTTATTTCTGAAAATTAAAGATAAACTTAGAAATTTATGATCTACAAGCGGTGGTGAATGCGTTCCACGAAGCCATTGAAGAGGTCCCTACTGAAGACTGGATCCACTGTTTCACACAATGTTTCCAATGAATTTAAAATGTGTAAATAGTGAAGGTATACGCTTTGAAAAACAATAAATGTATCATAAATATAATATATGATCTTATTTATAAAAATCCAGAAACTTTCATAATACCTAAGTATAACGATGATCATGAAAATTGTAAAAGTTTTTACGTTTCTATGAAGATTTCTTTTTAGAACGCGAAAATAGCGTTTTACATGTTATCTCGTATTCACAAATAGTGATGTAGGAGTTTTTTTTCATTTTTTTTTTCGGGCTTATGGCCTCTGTTAGCCTGAGGGCTTCAGTCGAGACCTCTTTTAGGGGGTAACCAGCACAAAGGCTCCCGAGAGGAAGCCTCGGCTTGGACCGTTACCCTGTTCCACGAGAGCGTCTGACTCGAGGGTGCCCGAGAGGGCCGAACCTCGGCTCGGTCAGTTGCTTCTGACTAAGAATTATCTACATTAATATCTCTATTATTATTATTGGCTATATGTACTACCACTTCGGAATGCATGGGCGCTGGAGAAGACTCCAGCGACGCTTCTAACTGTATTGACTGGAGAGAACCGGCCTGTGACATGGCGGTATCGCGAATAACCTTGTTTGCGACGTCCTCGCCGTCGGCGGGGGTGGTATGAGGGTGCAATGTACGTGTGTAGTGTTTTATGAAGAGCTTGGGCCCTGGTGGTCGCATCGTCGGGGTCGTCGAGGGCGTGCCTCGGTCTCCTTCGGACGTGGGTGAATCTATGATGCGCCATGGGATTGTAAGTGGCGGCACTTACAATCAACGGGTTTGGGTGTGTGACGGCAGAGTCAAAATATAGGCGAGATACCTGCTTCAGGTACTGAGCTATGGTCGGCAGCTCAAGATCTATGTGTAGATTTTCATTACGCAAGAACCACGGCGCACCGGGGGCCTTGCGCATGAAATGATTTTGTATAACCTGAAGCCGGTGAATATGACGCGGGGAGGCATGCGCATAAACGGGGCTTGCATATGTCATTATGGGTCGAATGCACGGTTTGTATAGTGTTATTTTATTACGCAGGGACATTTTACTATTTTTATTGAGTAACGGGTGCAAACGACCTAGGGCGAACGCTGCTCGATTCCGTACGCGGTTGATATGCGGACCGAAGGTGAGTCTTTCATCTAATGTGACGCTTAAGTATTTGACTGTCTTTTCCCAGGGGATTGGACGATCAAATAACTCTATAGTTGGGAGATGTGGCGTTTTGTTGCGCCGAGAGAAGTACATGGCTGCACTTTGGTTGGGGTTAACCTCCATTTCCGAAACCATTTCCCTAAGGTGTTGGCTGTAGATTGGAGGCGTTTACAAATAGCGTCTGGTTTGAATCCAGACACGTAGAGGCCGGTGTCATCGCCGAAAAGGGCTAGCCCTACACCGCGAGTGCGCGGTATGTCGTTGGTGTAGTGTGTATACAATAGGACCTAGGACGGAGCCTTGTGGTACTCCGGCACAAATGGTGTGAACCTCGGAACGCGTTCCCTCGACGCGGTAACGAAAGGTTCGATTTCTGAGAAAATCTCGTATGATAAGTACGAGTCGATCTGGCACACCGAGCTCATATAGTTTGTATATGAGCCCGTTGTGCCAGACCTTGTCGAAAGCTTTCGCCACGTCGAGGAGAAGTGCCCCAGGTTGGTAGCCCTGAAAAAATTTATTGCGAATGTGCTCCATGATGCGGTGCACTTGATGTGTGCATGAGTGTTGGGTTCGAAACCCGAACTGCTCATTGATTGGTAGCCCTCGGGACAGCATGAAATCCTTAAGGCGGGCAAGGATGAGCCTTTCATATACCTTATCCAAGACTTTGAGTAGGCTTATGGGTCGATAGGCTGATGGATCGGTTGGATGTTTCGTGAGCTTGAGAATCCCTATGACGTCGGCTTCCTTCCAGGCGTTCGGGAAGGTGCCTTTGGATAAAGCTGAGTTGTAGATTATCACCAGCAGGTGTAAAATGGACATGGGTAGAAGTTTTATCACCTTGTTGGTGATGCCGTCGGGGCCTGGAGCCTTGCGTGGTCGCAGGTTTTTAATTATAGACTCAACTTCGGTGCATGTAACTTGTGAAACGGAATCGCGAGGTGGTTCCTTAGTCCTCCGGTCGACCTCGCTGTCAACCATTGCAAGGTGAGCGGCGTCGATCGGTAGGGTGCTCGGTGAGCATTGGAGCTCGAGGTTGTCAGCCAGACATTCAGCTTTCTCTTCGTCTAAGAAGGCGGGTGGTTTATTGGGACGTGCTAAGGGAGGCATTGTTTGGGCGGTGCCTCCTTTTAGGGACTTGGGAAGTCGCCAGAAGGCGAGATGAGATGGTTCGATGTTGGATTGATGATTATCCCACCGATCGTTCCTGTACCGGGCTATGCGTGATCGAACTTCACGCTGAAGGGTACGTAGCACCAGCCGATTACTTTCAGTGGGATATAAGTCATGGGCATGAGTCACCGCATTCTTGCGTCTCATTAGATCCTTTATGTCGTTTGGCAGGGTCCATCGGTGGTCATCCTCCGAGGGAACCCGCCTCGAGCAATCCTCGACGACGGTCTGGATGTGGATGTTAGGAGTTGTTATGCGTTTAATTTAGGAGGTTTATTTCAGAAAATGTTATAAACCGTCAACCGAAAACCGTGTTATAGTATTTTAGTGTTGACAGTTTAACCTCTTTCAAAATATATTATCAAGCCTATTTTATCAAGAAGATCCTTTTAAGATTATCAATATATTGATACCAATTATATTTAAAGTTCTCACCAAAATCAAGGTATAGAAAGACAAAGACAACCGTAGAAATATAAACAAGACACATTGTGTCTAAATAAAATCCAAATGTGCAGCCACCGCCCAAGTAGCTGTACCACGCTGATGTGTGCAAATCCTAAAACATATAAGATAAGCAGCATTATTTTAAATATGTTTAGTCAAACCAATCCGAAGTTAAAACTTAAAATTCGTTTCAAACTTATTTTATTTTATCCACAGACCTGATGTTTGTCGAAGTCGGTAATTAGACGGTTTTGAGCATCAAAACATCGTATAGTTGCAATACCGCTCAGCGACGACGTGACCATACCAAACACAGGGCTTTTCGCTGAAAATAACATTTGTAATTATTAGTATATACTATGTGATACGGCTATGGATTTAAAAGACGTTACAAATAATTTTTAATTTTTAATAAAATTAAAATAAAAAAGGGTTGTCGACTATCCCCAAAATATTTTATTAAAATTAATTAGAAAATTACATGAATTTTGTATTTATTTCTTAATATTTGCTATTAACAAGTTTTTTTTGTCCTTTTCTTATTTTGAATCTCCATCTCATATATACGTTTGACTTATGTTATACATATATTGAATTAGCTTCCATTAAAATTTAACAAACATATTCTTTCAATTTGATTTTTTATTTATTTGATCATATTTATGCTCTCTCTAAATGAGGTAACAAAGGACTTTATAGCAATTTAAAATAATTATTAGGAGCTTTTTGTCTTCTGGTAAGGATTTCCAAAGAAGTGTAGTTTGAATTTCGGTGGAATTCTTATTATTGTGTGGACTTAAAGAAAGTAGAAAAAAATCATGTCTAGTTAATTGATTGATTATATACACATTTATAATTTTCAGACGCTACTGATACTTACTAACGCTCTCAAGCCGTTTCACGCCTTGGGCAGCTTTCGTGTAAATTTTTACGAAGAACGCGAACAAAACCAGGAGTACGGCTGATGGTACCAAAGTCCAGTATAATGCTATTGCATTGAGAACGAGTATAATGATTAATGTTCCATAGATTTGCAACACGTCCAGTAAAGTTCTAGGTAATATCTCATCCACTGCGCCGATGTCTTTTGTAAAACGATTGAGGATCCGACCTGAAAACAAATAATTCATATATTTCATATTTATGTTACAATTGTTTAGATATGTAGGTTATTACATTTGATTTAAAAAAAATTGTTAACAATAACTTTGTTAAAGTAAAATCGATCACACTATTAATTTCCCTCTATCACTAAAGGTACTATCTACCAAAGATATCCTCTCGTTTCATCCTTAATTTTAATGTAACGCTCTATATACTTGTATCATTAACCGGTGGACATGTCTTCTACTTTATTTTTATTTATTTATTTATTTAAATTTTATTGGTCACACCTTACAAAAAGGGATGCAAAGGGTGGACTTAATGCCTTAAGGCATTCTCTACCAGTCAACCGGTGGCGTGGAGCGACATAGTGGTAGGTATAGTGCATATATTGTAAAAAAGTAGGACAAAAAAAATTTTAAACTAATATATATATATTATATTATAAAAATGAATTAGAAATAATTCTACTACTATTTTAGAACGAAACATTCCGTCATCTTGGTCCAGTGTGGTCAGGCGAACTACCCCACACATTGAATTATTTTCTTTAATCCTTCCACAGCAGGTATCCTTCCTACGTTTTTCTGTCTTGCAGAACATGTGGTGAATTGCCGATCAAAAATGCAAAAAAAAATCATTTTGGTACCGATAACAACAATTGATGTGTGGTTGCTTTCGCATTACTATGTGGCTATCGTTCGTACACTGAGTTAGCAAGTCTTAGTTAGAGAAATGATACCGTTAACGTAAAGTCAATCTTACCTGACGAACTGGTGTCGAAAAACCGCATAATACCCTTTATCATTGTAGAGAACATAAAATCATGCAATCGTTTAGATGCGTTGATACATAATTGAACGAAAGGTACGGCTCGGAAGTTGGTAATCAAAATGGAAGCCAGGACGAGACAGCCATGTATAATTAAATATTGGGCAGTGGTTAGTGGACCGATTTGCACGTCCAGGCCCGATTCTGAAATTTTATAAGTTAGTATTATGGTACATAATAATAATTGACAATCTCAAAAAGATATTTCAATTTTATTATTTATCAATATCTTAAGATTGCAGTTAACCTTCAGATATTTTTTAAAATAGCAAGTATCAAACAGTTTTAAAAGCCTTTCATATCTTTTTTATTCAATTGATTTCATGATCATTATTTAATAATTTAATGAATTAACGATTATTCTTAAAAAAAATACCCAATTCTGCACCATCCGATTCTTCTTCATATATTGCCATTTGATTGGTCCTGAAATTGGCAATAATAAGTTAAAAAGGCATCTTAAAATAATCTTAATTGGAGTACAAAATCTACATAAACAACAACATGCAAATATTCGAAAAGCTTAAAGTAAATACACAAGGTAAAAATATTTTCCAAACAGCTATGTTAAAATTTAATTTTTAAAATAAAACTTCTCTTCTTTATTTTCATAATATTATTATTGAGCTCACCAGAAGCTGACCCAATAATCCGTAGCGCCCGCTGATGCCGCCGACAAAAACACCGCAAAGAAGGTAAACATGACAAAGCAAATATTGCCTCCGGACTTAAAATACATGGCAATGACCTCCCAGCGAAGATTACCCGAACCTCTCTCTTCTGCAGCCATCTTCTGTTCTTCGAATTGAGCTTGCTCATCCCCGTCGTTTATTGACACAGCTCTCATAACGATTGACTTTTCTTTTTCATCCATTTTCTATAAGGAACAATTTACTTTCATAACTAATTCAAATGTTTTTAAAAATATTACATGTGTATCTTGTGTTATATATTTTATGTACATAAATGGGTGGCAATGAGCATACAGTTCACCTGATCGTAGTGGAAATACACCTTCATATATTCACGAGAAGAAATATATTGGAAGAGCTACGCTGCAGTTTGTTTCTACCTGCAAATTGAGTGGGTCAGCTCGACCGGGGAAGGACCACGCCCTCACAGAATACCAGTGTATTGATGTGTTCCGTCTGGTTAGTGCAGGGATCCGGAGACCTTTATTATTGGTCACAAGGCATTCCATGTGAGCCCCCAAGGGTGACAACGATCTGCATTATAATTCCTTATCAAGAATGAATGTAGATGTTATGGGCAGCAGGAATCACTTACTGGTGACTTGTGCTTGCTTGTTACTCTCAAAGTAATAAAAAATATCATAACGTATATACATTATGACCCCTGAGAACTACGTTGGTAATATACCCTTGTCACTTGTTATAAGGTCCTAGGGTTTCTTTTGTACGCCAAACGTAGCAGCAACGCTAAGTTACTATTTTATTATGGTATTCTGTATTATTTATTTAATATACATATTGCAAAAGTAACTAATATATTTTCTTTATCTTTCTTTATTTAAAGATGAAGAAAAAAAAACATTAATTCATACAGGGCAAATATTAGACTTACACTTGTTACGTTTAGTACTGAATGAGTTTATAATTTAAGCAATTGCGTCCGCGCGTGTGTGTGTATTGGCTGCTGGCGGGGTTTTATACCCAGCTTAGGAATAATAATTGTGTTTCACAAATTGTTGGTTTTAGGTTTGGACTTCGAAAACTTTATCCGTAACCAGAAAAACACACCACTGTCCCAATTTGTCCACGAAGATATCATTTTAAGCAATCATGACTTACCGCGACGGTATTATTATCCGCATCTTTGTCTTTTCCTTCTTGTAAAGGAGATAGCATCATAGCAAACTCTTTTCCCGATGACACCAATTCGTCGAAAGTGCCCATGTTTTCAATACCACCCTGGAATATGGTAAAATGTAACTAAATTAATCTGTTTGTGTCTGGAAGACTCCAATAAAAATACGGAACGCTTTTCCAAAACATAACATAAAAACAAGGTCTGTTTGGACCTTATTTTATGCTAAGCGTATTAATAAAAGATGGGTTACTTCGAAAACAAACCTCGTTTAAAACGATGATGAAATCAGCGGCTTTAAGGAAATGTATTTGATGAGTAACGAGGAGCCTTGTTCGTCCTTGTAGATAACCGTTGATACAACCCTCAAACAGCTGACGGCCCACATTTGCATCTACGGCTGATAGCGGATCATCCAGTAGGTATATATCGGCCTTTTATAAATAAAATAATTAAATTAATAAATCACACGGAAAAGCCATACATAGAAGTTTAAATGTAAAATAAGTTAGAAATCGTTTATGCGGTACACGTTACTGTACCTTTTAACAGTCCAATCGGTAATATGCACTTTTCTCTAAGTTAAAAGTTAATACCATATATAATACATAATTACAATAATTAGTCGTATGCGCGTAATTTGGAACAAATAAAAAATCAATTACTTCTCTGTAGACTGCGCGAGCCAAATTGATCCTAGCCCGCTGACCCCCCGAGAGGGATACACCCCTTTCACCCACTAGGGTTTGATCGCCATAAGGGAATTGTTTGAAATCCTTCTCTAAAGCGCACACCCTGCATACCTGGAATAGAAAGCACATTAGTTTTTACAGTAAGATAAATTATAATTTAATTTCCCTCGAGTCTGACTACCCATCACGTGGGCTAATTGCTCGTTTGCCTAAAACATATTTTAGGCAAAATTTTCTCGTTATTTTAAGCACATATGAAACTACTAACTTTAATTTTAAGCACTAGATAAATAACAAATTGTTAGATAGTTATATTTTTGAATCGACCTTTCTTTTCTGAGAAATGTAATGTTTCGTTGTTGTAGTAGCAATGCTGCTCTAATATTCACTACACATCCACAGTGTATACTTGTGCCTGAAACATTCGCAATGAATGTGAACGTAGATATATGAAAGACTTCTTTCAAATCTCTGATTTGCCTCATCTGTCAAGCAAGTTGGTTAACCATTTCCACACTATGGTGGCGCAAAGTTTCGTAATTTGAGTTTGCAGAAAATAATTATTTTGCGGAAACTAAACAACTTGTAATCATAACCAATATACATTGGGATGATACGAAAAAAAAAAGAAGTCGTTGGAGTCGTTACGTTGTTATCGACTAAATATAATATATTAAACAAACATAACTCAATGAATTTTATGTTAAACATATATTTGCAGCTCACGCGATATAGTACTGCCCAATAATTCTTACCTCGGAATCTATTTAAACAGAGCAATATAATATATAGCAGAAGCCTAGATTTATTATTAAGATTGTTAATGTTTATACGTACGTGTTGGTATTTCTCCTTGTCGAAAGGCATGCCGAATAAAATATTTTCTCTAACAGTACTAGGAAATAGCCACGCTTCTTGGCTCGCGTACGAGATTTTTCCAAACACTGACACGCTACCAGTGGCTGCAGGCAACTCCTTCAGTAGTAGTTGCAAGACCGAGGTCTGAAAAACAAGACGTGTTGTATAACCTCAAGTTTTTTTGAAATTCAGTTTATTTAACAGATTTATTTTTGATTATGAGAGTTATTAAACAGTGGTGACTGTACCACAGCTCAATGCAGCTCTTTCGAAATGCCTCGTTACCTGTAATTGGGTCCAAGAACCCCTACACTCAGTAGCGAAATAATGCTACAGCGAATGCCTCACAGGATCGAATCCGCCATTTGGCTATTGTCGTGAACCATCTCCTAGTACAAGTATTTAAGCGTAGTTAGAATAACTGGAAAGTGAACAAAATGAAATCTTGAAAAAAATATATGTTACTCATTAACCTGCGGCAGCCTCCTGCTGGACAGATGCCTCTCCTAAGACATTAAAGTCTATATGACTATTATCGCCATTATAAATTTTTTGAGCACTCGGTAACCGTTTGTACACACTTCTAATATAATAAGTAATAAATAAATAATTGAATTAAAATTACAAAAAAAATGACTCGGCCAATAATGTTATCGGCTAATACGTTTATATACAATTATCGTGTAACTAACTTGAAGGATGTATATAATAATATATAAATAATTTCAAATTACATGAATGATTATGTAACGTACAAGAAAGAACAAGCGTTCCCCATACCTTCCCTGATCCCACGGCCCCTATGATTGCGCAAAGCTTCCCTCTGCGTAGGCGTAAGGAGACGTTCTTGAGTGCCAAGAAATTCGGGTCACCGGTCCAACTGGCGCTAACCTCGCGCATTTCCACCGCCACGTCAAAATTCGGCTGCGACTGGCTTCTTCGAAATTTCCTTTCTGTAGGTACGAAACCTAAAGAACAACGTCTAATCATAATAACTCTCGTTTATAAATATTTTCCGTGCTTTTTTTCTGAATTGTTAGGTATTTTATTTACAATTTTGTAAGATGAAACCTTAAAATATGGAACAATTCGTATTTTTTTTTACCGTATCATATCGTTTCATTCGTATATTATATGTTTATTTGTGTCTTTGAACAAAACACAGTGTTTATACAAGTAATAATATTGTTTTTTGTCTAAGTATTTTGCAATGCCTCGATAACTTTAGAAACATGCGTTACCATGGATTAAGGAAGATGATAAGTATAGATACTATTTGACACTAAACTATGATAGGTTTTATACAATTATCTATAATAAAAAAAAATGTCTTGGCCAAACAAGGCAATTGTAAATACGGTTACGTTGTGGTTAAAAACGGCAGCAGGAATAGCTCGGCTAAGGAATCCGAGGCCTAAAACTGGTTTATTCTTTAAAAATGGCGAACGGTGTTACTACATTGTGGTTCTATATCGGTAATGGATATCGCTGCTTATAAGCTGCAGGGATCAATTAACAACGGGTAAATTTAGGGCTCACATGTCATTCTAGTAATATTAAAAAGCTCTTCGTGTTCTAATGGCGTGTACAAGAAATACAGTCCAGATTAAGCCGCTGAGGATTATTTATTTATTCTCAAAAATGAATAAAAGAGCTTCGGGGAGAAAAAGGCTTGTGACATCAATGTCAAAAACAACATTCTTTCCTATTTTGTGGGGAAGGATAAATATTTTTTCATCGATATGTTACTGAAATTGAATAGTTTAAAAAATAAAAAAATCTGAAAACGGCCCATGGAGAATATATTGGGAAAAAAAATAATTTTAAGTAAAATTTTATAGTTCTTGGTCTCCATTCTAAGAACTTACTTATCTCCCCTCGTATATTTACGACAATACGAAGCCAGCCGTAGGCTTAGACTACCAAAAGCGGAGAGAAATTGGAGAATTAAACTTTATAAATTCACACTCCCAAAAAACTGGTGAGGGTATCCTTGCGCCTTTACTCAAGGGCGAGTAGGTTGTTTTCCATCAAGCTTTGGCACATCTACTCAGTAGTACAGGCAAATATGACAGCATCACCGCATATTCCGGCTCGACTGGACTTGCAATTAACATATAATAAATACCAGAGTGATTTACCGTCGAATCTATACGCAAATTCCCAGCTTCTTTGCGACAATTTTGGCTTAAGGTATTGAGCTACTCAAAGTTAGGGCTCGTTTTTTTGTCTTTTTTATCGATTGGTACAAACAACCGTAATACAATTTTGTGGAATAAATTTCTTATTCATAAACATAAACAAAACGACAAAACACAGGGACTGTTGAAAAAACATATATACTAATATTATAACGCTTAAGAGTTTGTTTGGTTAAACACGCTAATATCTGCAACTACTATTTTTACTATTACTTACTATTTACTACTTATATATTATTTTTGTGTTAGATAGTCCATTGATTGAGTAAGGCTATGTAACATCACGCTACGACCAATAGGTGCATCAATATAAAATGTTGCAAAAACGGGAAAAAATATTCTTATATATCTTTGGAGAGCTTCAGTTGCGTGTGCTGCGTAAACGGTTAAAGTTACGCAGCAAAAATCATGTATGACGTATTTCCTTGAATAGTTCTACAAAAAGCATTGCTTTGCATAAGACATACCAAGCATCTTGTAGTCTACGCGAACGAAATCGCGGGCACAGCTAGTTAAAATTAAAAAGCAAAAAAAAATATGACACAAAATATCAAAAATCTTACTAACCATTGCTTGAAAATGGGTCTGACTTTGATTGGTAAGAAATAGGTCTGACGGTAGACTCCTTGGAGTCCCTGAAACTTCCCGAGACATTCCGGAACAAGTTGGATTGTGGGGTCACCATATCTGCGATTAAGTCAAGTCGGTCTTCTGTAAAGTAAATTTATTATTATCCAAACCTGTTTGGAAAATGTACTTTTAAACAAAAAGGATGGACGTCTGTCACACCGTGTAGTCAAGTCTCAGCGCTCAAATACTGCATACATATATACTGTATATCATTAAATATAACATTATCTATATGGGAACATCAAGTTTTGAGACATAAGGCTATATATATACATTTATATTAGCTTACCTAAGGCAAGGAACTGTTCCACTCTTCTTAATGAAACTATTAATTCGGCTGTAAACGTGAGCACTAATGGCAAAATTAAAGTAATATTGATTTGAGCAGCGTTCATGAACTGTTGCAAAGGATATATCTGCAATAAAAATGCTTAATTATTATATTTATTCATCTTTAATAAGGCTAAAGACCCTTATGTCCCTTAGCTTGTGCCAGTAAATTCTTTCACAGGTCCTCATGGGTTCATGAGTTTTGTATATGTTTTAGTGAGGCGTTAGAGACTTGATGACCATCCAGCCTATAACTAGATGTTGTAGAATGCGGTATAACCTTGTTCCACTTCAATTTCACTTCAAAAGGCAGAATATATAACTATTTTATTATTATTAATGTTTTATTATTTTGTACAACACAATGATATATGTAAACAGTAATGAGCATACTAGATCCCACGCTAGAATTTCCTGTGCCGTGGGTTCTAGTCGCCTGCGTTCATAGTCGAGTAGACAAATATATTGATAAGTGCAAGTATGTTGCTGTAAGTAAACGGAGATTGTGTATGTGTGTACATGTGCGCGTATATACGTATGCGTATGTGTGTATGTTAATTTTTGCCGTTTTATGATCTCATCGGTTCCCGTATGAAGAAAAGCGATTCTAGTACATTGAAAGTGTATTCAGCCAGTTGGTAATATTGTAATAATGTTTAAATGTATACTATTTGACATTGTAGTAAATTTATTAAATTGGAAAATTCTTAATACAGGTATTGTTTCGTTATCTTATATAAAGTTATACAACGAATACATCATAATATGTATTTTTTATATAAACGTGAAAGTCAAATAACGTATTTTAATATAAAAATATCAATAGATCTCATCCTATCGAATGCAGAATATAATAGGATTTAATTATATAAAAAATTGTCTGTTAAATAATAATTACTCTCTGTTAACACCGTTTTCAGCACGCAGAAACATTGTTTCAGGGCATTAACAATTACACGCCACTATTTCCTGAAAACTCATTTTCAGGCCATTTGAGGCCAAGTGGTACCCCCCTCCTGTCTCCGGAACATTCAATTTCATATTCGATTGTGTCACAGGAACATTCCAGAGAAGGTATGAGCAGGGTGTCTATGTGCGCGAAAGAGAGTGACGATTATAATCGATCATGTATCCAAATAAAAAGATGATAATACTCGACTACGATCCGGAATGTTCCTAATGATGTGTACAAGGACGGCCTTATACACGAAGTCTTCCGTCACGCGTATATTCGACAGCCCTATTCGACCACAAAGTGGATCATTCCGGAACATTATAATGCTCCGATTGACAGACAACAGGTGGCGTCCGCCAGAGGCTAGGACCTAGCCACCAAAACCTCGAACCGTCATTAGTCATCACCATCCATTCTCCACTCGGGAGAATCTTTCGATAGTTAGGGAACTGAGAATTTGGGTGGCACCATCAGATAGGTACGAGATCAGAGGAGACCGACACCCTCAGTTTATGAGGGTTTTAAGTAAGAGAGCCACAATAATGGGAAACTACCTAACCAGCTCACGGACCCGTAAGTTCCGTGAGCCCTGTGTGCGATGAAGCTGTAAGAGCCCCACAACATCAACATCAAGAGAATCTAGACGTTATAGTGCGACGCGCGTATATAAGCTGGTCGCAAGACAGTTTTTACTCAGCGGGCCTCCCTCTCATGAGTCTAATTAGATAAAGCTGTAAAGATGCATGTACAAAAAAAAATAAAAGACAGTTTCGATTAAGATACCAAGCGATTCACATCGGAGTGACTTCAAAGCGTGAGTGAATTTCCTAAAGATTTTTTTTAAACTGAATAGTGTTAGAATTTATTCATTTTTAGTTCAAAAAAATTATTATATTACTATTTTACATGGAAAGTTTGTAAAAATATTATTAATTTACATTTTTTTTTATTGAAATGTTTTATATTTGACATCTGTTTCAATAATTAAGAATATCACATAGAATTTTTGGTTTGTATTGATGTTTTTGCAACTTAGTACAAAGTCTACTTACAACACTAGCGGTCATTACATTTCCTGATAAGATAAGAGCAAGGACCGTTATGAAAAGAGCCGCCCTTTCCATGAATACCATAAATCCAAGGAAATCACGCTCAAAATTGAAGCTATTTTTATTTGTATTGATGTTTTTGGTTTGTATTGATGTTTTTGCAACTTAGTACAAAGTCAACTTACAACATTAGCGGTCATTACATTCCCTGATAAGATAAGAGCAAGGACCGTTATAAAAAGGGCCGCCCTTTCCGTGAATACCATAAATCCAAGGAAAATCACTCTCAAAATTGAAGCTATTTTGATTTCTTTTAGTTCCTCCTTTCTCTTTTGACTGACAATTTTTTGAAAAGGAATTTCCCACGCGTACATTTTGATAACCTGAAAAAGGAAAAAAAATATTAAAACCCACTTTTAAAGATTTCTTTCCCTATGCAAACCAATATTACAGGTATTCGCTTGAACTATACATATAAGTTTGTTATTATAATAAGGTAATTCTATATGTACATTGTATTCACGATATTTAATTATATCTTCTATTTCTCTAGCGTTTTAACAGTTCACTCTAGTGTACGTATTTCTACTCAAAAGACCACACTTGGAAGGCGATACCTCCGCGCTAGTGTTGTTCCTTCTCCAACAATGCAATTCTACTAGTATGAATGAATATTCTGCAATTAGGCTACCTTTCCATCAAGGATGTGCGTGGATGCATAGCGAGAGATATGTGGTAGCACTCTAATAGAATTGTAGTCATAGTTAACTCCAGCGAAAAAGGGTTCACTGAACTCTCTGTTGTCGATGTTACGAGGAATGCAAATGAGAGATGCGAATGGTGTAGCTGTGTGGATTACGTAGCGTACCTCTCAAATACCCAGGCACTACCCTGGTGGGAAGGCAGCCTTAGTTAGTTGCCAGAACCTCGACCAATAGCTAACACGTAGCACTGGGTTCAAATGAGTTTGGCATTTGGAGAAAATATAGTATAATTAATATATTCCCCTTACATGCAACTCTAGTTAGGTGTCCTAATAAATTAATCTGCGTAGACTACTAAGCTTTATACTATCAAAAAAAGCAATTAACGTAAAATATTTATTTATTTTTATCTATTATCAGCTTTGATTTTATTTTATGGTTTAAGAAACTGTATTATTCCTACCTGAATTCCGTTTATAACCTCACTCATTAACTTTACACGTGCATCTGTTTTTTCTGCTGTACGGAATCTTATCTTGCCAAGGTATTGTCCAAGTCCACCTGAACCGAAAATTTAAAAATTGGTTTTAGTATTTTTTTATTGATTTCGTTCCATTTTACATAATAATTCACTTTTTAACAATCATAACACGCAAAAAAATCGCTGCAAAATATTAACAATTGATGCGTTGCCGTAAGGATAATTTTATAATATAGACTGTTTTCACCACAACTAATTCTCGCTAGATTTCCATATATATTTTAGTAACCTTGAATCGGCAGGGCGATGATAAGTAAAGCTGCCAATCCAATAAGAGCAGCACTTCCAGCTTGCATATAGCCAAGATAGCACACAGCGGCTAACTGCAGCGGTATGATCCATACATAGTGGAGGAAGAGGAACGCCATGTCAAACCGTTGTAGGTCGTTTGATAGAATATTCACAACTTTTCCGGCCGTCGTCTCTCCCAAAGATCCATTGTTCATCCGCATAATCTAAAACAAACACAAACCAGTAACCCAATCCAGTCAAAATCGATAAAAATATACGGCAATAAAGTAATAATTAAAATGGAAATGTCGTCAGGAAAAGAAAAAATAGTGAATCCTAAATTCCGTAACACACACGTTCGTCCTCGATAGGAATGCAATATCCTGAAGACTAAGATAGAATACCTCGTGATCAGTAATAAGGTTTATTTACTTACCAGACGAAACAAAACAACGTTAAGCCATGTTACGCTGGTACTCGGTACGTTATACGTACCCCCCCGTCTGTTCCATCTCATCGCGCTACAACTTGATTAAAACTATGACATGAATTTGCAATTTTGTGATTTGTAATAGTGTTCATTTATTACATGTTTAGTGGTAAAGAAAAATATTTTTGAACCTAAACACCTTATGAACAGTAGCAATTACGCTCCAATACGTCTGCAATGATCTGTGTCCTATACCTAAATTACTTTATATAAAGTGTGACTGATTGGTACATCGTAAAACTTTAAGGTGTGTTTACAAAAGTCTTGCGTTATCCACACATTAGTTCAGTGGAAATTTGTGGATTAATTTAAATTTTGAAATCTCCACGTTAGGCCCCCGTGATATTCAAATTTGGAAATCTGGAGAGAACCGATTTTGAAACAATAAGTATTACTAATGACAAGGCATTCCATCTCAGTCCTCAAGGGTGACAACGCATCTGCATTATGATTCCTTATCAAGGATGAATGTAGATGTCATGGGCCGCAGGAATCACTTGCCATCAGGTGAACTGTGTGCTCGTTTGTTATTCTCAAAATAATAAAAAATAGTCCCAATTTATCTTTTTTTTTTCGGGCTGAAGGCCACTGTTAGCCCTAGGGCTTTTACAGTTTCACCGGGTTGAGTGGTAACCGAGCGCTTACGGCACACAGTGGAGACCTCTAAATATGGATTACCAGCACAAGGGCTCCCGAGAGGGAGCCTCGGCTTGGACCGTCACCTTGTTTCGCGAGAGCGTCTGACTCGAGGATGCCCGAGAGGGCCGAACCTCGGCTCGGTCAGTTGCTTCTGACTAAGAATTATCTACATTCGCTATTATTATTAGCTATCTGTACCACCACTTCGTAATGCGTGGGCGCTGCAGAAGAAGTGGCGCAAGAAACTCCAGTGACGCTTCTATCTGTATGGACTGGAGAGAACCGACCAGTGACATGGCGGTATCGCGAATATCCTTGTTTGCGATGCCCGCGCCGTCGGCGGGGGCGATGCAAATGAGGGTGCAATGTACGTGTGTTTTGTTTTATGAAGGGCTTGGGCCCTGGTGGTCACGTCGTCGGGGTCATCAAGGGCGTACCTCGGTCTCCTACGGACGCGGGTGAATCTGTGATTCGCGATGGGATTGTAAGTGGCGGCACTTACAATCAAAGGGTGAGAGTGTGTGACGGCAGAGTCGAAATATCGGCGGGAAGCCTGCTTCAGGTACTGAGCTATGGTCGGCAGCTCAAGATCTGTGTGTAGATTTTCGTTACGCAAGAACCACGGTGCACCGGTGGCCTTGCGCATGAAACGATTTTGTATTACCTGAAGTCGGTGAATGTGACGCGGGGAGGCATGCGCAAAGACGGGGCTGGCGTATGTCATTATGGGTCGGATGCACGCTTTGTATAGTGTAATTTTATTACGCTGGGACATTTTGCTATTTTTATTGAGTAACGAGCGCAAACGACCTAGGGCGAACGCTGCTCGATACCGTACGTGGTTGACATGCGGACCGAAGGTGAGTCTTTCATCTAATGTGACGCCTAAGTATTTGTCTGTTCCCAGGGGATTGGACGATCAAATAACTCTATAGTTGGGAGATGCGGCGTTTTATTGCGCCGAGAGAAGTACATGGCTGCACTTTTGGTGGGGCTAACCTCGATCCTCCATTTCCGAAACCATTTCCCTAAGGTGTTGGCTGCAGATTGGAGGGTCACAAATAGCGTCTGGTTTGAACCCAGACACGTAGGGGCCGGTGTCATCGGCGAAAAGGGCTAGCTCTACACCGCGAGTGCACGGTATGTCGTTGGTGTAGAGTGTGTATAAAATAGGACCTAGGACGGAGCCTTGTGGTACTCCGGCACAAATGGGGTGAACCTCGAAACGCGTTCCCTCGACGCGGTAACGAAAGGTTCGATTTCAGAGAAAGTCTCGTATGCTAAGTACGAGTCGATCTGGCACACCGAGCTCATATAGTTTGTATATCAGCCCGTTGTGCCAGATCTTGTCGAAAGCTTTCGCCACGTCGAGGAAATGTGCCCCAGTTTGGTAGCCCTGAAGAAATTTGCTGAGAATGTGCTCCTTGATGCGGTGCACTTGATGTGTGCATGAGTGTTGGGTGCGTAACCGGAACTGCTCATTTATTGGTAGCCCTCGGGACAGCATGAAGTCCTTGAGGCGGGTGAGGATGAGCCTTTCATATACCTTACCCAAGACTTTGAGTAGGCTTATGGGTCGATAGGCTGATGGATCGGTTGGATGTTTCGAGGGCTTGAGAATCCCTATGACGTCGGCTTCCTTCCAGGCGTTCGGGAAGTTGCCTTTGGATATGGCCACGTTGTAGATTATCACCAGTAGGTGTAAAATAGACATGGGTCCCCAATTTATTAGCGCATATTTTTCCTATAGGGTTATTTAAAAGGCCTAGTCTCCAAAATCGCTGCTGCTATAATGCGGAGGTCACTGACTTCGAAACGTATTAAAAAACTTTTTGAGATAAATCAAGTTTTGACCCATGTCAGCATTTTGGAGAAAAGAATTATTGCAATTTAGGTACAGTATTTAAAAATTATAAGTATTTAACATTTAAATTAAGTTTCGGTAGATTCACTAGGGTGTCTTGTATGCAATTACAATCACAAATTTAATAATTATTACTTGTAAGAAATCAGCTGTTTAAGGTCTTAAACGGGGAAAGCATCAATAGCCTAATGGTTTAGGGTACGGTCTGCGAAACTTAAGGTCGTGGGTTCGAATCCACCATTAGACTATTGTCGTGACTATCTCCTAGCACCAGCATTTTCAGCTTAGTTGGAGCTGTTAGCCGGATATTAGTAACGTTAACAGCATTGCTTATATTAAAAAAAAATCATTAAACTTTTTACAAAATCATTAAATAGTTCGAAACACATTAATTATCAATAAAATGTATCGCCGAAAGCCCAAGACGTTTAACACCTAAATGTCATCACACCGAAAAAAAAATCTTTTTACACTTTAGCAAGGTATTAAACTGAGCAATAGCAGCGATGATCGAACTCGACCCTTTTGTAATTAACAAAGGTCAATACCCGAAGCTGGTAGTACTTTTTTATCTTATATTAATAAAATGTATAAAAAGCCTTTTTTGATTAAGGATTAGTAAATTACTAACTAAAGATTCATTTATTAATCGCCAATTGCGTAAATACATTTGGCGCTATAGGGTACAAAGGATTGGATTCGGTTGGAACAAGGATTTTTTCTAAATAGCACAACTGCGCTATAGCTAAATTAGCGGGTATGGATCAGCTAGCTTGCTACAGAACCGTGCCTTCGTATATATATATATATATATATATATATATATATATATATATATAAATATACATGCGAAGGCACGGTGGTATATATATATACAACTTCAGGAAACTTACGTGGGTATGTAGAGACCTACATACCCACGTAAGTACCATCTAGTGCAGGGTCGTCCTACACTGCGACTCTAGTCCGAGGTATATATATATATATTGACGGCTGCGTGGTGTAGTGGTTAGAGTACCTGGATGCTGCGTATTGGGTCCTGAGTTCGATTCCCAGCCGAAGAACAATATTTGTTCATCACAAATTGTTGCTTTCGGGTCTGGATGTGTTGTATGAATGTCCTGTGTCCCTGACACTGGATCTGAACCTTCTTCTGATCTTATTGCACATGTATTCCATATATATATATATATATATATATATATATATATATGTGTGTATGTATATTTAACAAATTATAAATAAATAAAAAAACCATAAACATAAAAACGTGTAATACACTAACCTTTCTAAACATTAAGGAACTGATAGCGATCCTCAGCTTCATTCCAAATTGCTGACATAGAAAATTACCATGATGACCAAAGAAGGCACCTACCCAATTGCCTAAGATCATACCAAGTGCATAATATGTAGCAGTTTCTTTGCTCATTGTTGAATTTACAGACCAGTACGTAAGCAATTCTGAGAAGAGCAGTGGAGTAAGCGTCCTGTATCAAAAGAAAATGGGTGCGAATTCTTACACATTCAATTTGATTTTTATTTAAAGTGCATTTTTAAACCAATATATAATAATTTTTATATAATTATATAATTCAATATTACTCACCTAATACCGACAGAAATCAGTTGTATAATTCCCCCAGGAATAAAAGACCAGAAGAAGGTCCTCGTAAGAGTTTTGGTGAAGGATGGTTTTCTACCGGCTGCCTTTGCAGCTGCTTCCTCAAATAGCCAATTTCTAAAACAATATAATAAGTTAGCATAACATGGCTTATAACTCCTTGGGGTCAGATAAGGATGGATGCTCTATTTGTCTTGCGAAGATTTTGAACTCCCACGCGAGAAACGTGGATACGTCAAGTTGGCCAGGTGCTTGTCGCTCCGATGTGTCCAAAATACATATAACTATGTATATATACGATGTAATAAAAGACATTGTGTTCAGTGAATAGTTATAAGATTAAATAATGTCCATTAGATTGTTCATAGATAAGATCAAAAAATATAACAGTGGTTGTTGTTAACGGTAGCAGCATCACGCTACAGGTTGTTCTGTCTGAGGCTCGACCGGAGAAAAATCACGCCCTCACAGAATACCAGCGTAAACTTACAGCCTAACCCCTGATGTATATTGGGCTTCAGAGACCCTTTTCACTAATGACAACGCATTCCATCTTAGTGCTTAGCGGTGACAACGCATCTAAATGATGATGCCTTATCGAGGATGAATGTGGGTACGTGGGCCGCGAACCTGGAAAGCGATTCCTTAAAATCGGTTGAGTTCTGGTACATAAATGGGTCGGCTCCACCGAAGAACGACCACCCCCTAATAGAATACGAGCATAAGACTTCTATGTTTCGTTTGATGGCTGGACGTTGGGATCCAGTGACTCGTTTTTAAATATTATGGCAAATATGCACACAGTTCACATGATGGTAAGTGAAACTGACTTGACCTGGAAAGATTCACGCCCTCACTAAATATCATCGTGCAATAACAGCGTAACGCTGCTGTATTACGTATGGCGGTGTTGAAGAATCGGGGACCTAATTACGAGTCAATCGGTACAATATAATACAATATAATATAATACAATCGCAATCCTCAAGGATAACTAGGCATGTGCATCTCGAATGGATTCTGAAGTCACGAGTCGCAGTCATCACTTACCAATAAGTGATCTGTGTACTCATGTGTCACCCCTAATATTTAAAAAAAGATCATTAATCATCAAGTTACCTCGAATAGTATTAACCGTTATGGTCATGTTTGTATATTTAAATTAATTAATTATATAATTGTTGATTTACCACATACTCGGCAGAAAAAGAAAACTTCGAAACCTTCCGTGACGAAACCTTAAGTCTAAGAAATAATAATTAAAACCAAAAAAATATTATAAAATCCCAGCGGCTTCGCCTGGGTGACTATATTCTATCACCTTCTCTACAGAGATAGGCTATACTAGATGTTTATAGTTTATTTATTTTTTATGAGTAGAATTTTATACTATGGATCCTAGTAATTTTTTGACCCCGACTACTTATATACGACAATACTGTTTCCTTTTTTAGTTTTCCCAATCAACCGTAAATGAGAAATGGATAATGGCAATTGATTGTATCTGATAATTTATCTCCAACTGGTTGTTATTATCCCATTTTGAGAAATGTATGCAGTCGTTGAAAAAGTCCTGGAGATTGTTTCTATAGGGCGTCCGTCCCTGCTCAACCTGTGGTTTGTCTATAGTAAAAGTCTTTAATCTCAACTAATCTTATTAGCGTAAATGTATTATTAAATATTCACCTAACCATGTTCAGATATTCAAAAAAGTAATGAGGTACATATTTAAACGGTTATGTATTTAATTAGATTATATTTCAATCATCTATTTTAAATGTCTCTTAACTTTTAATTATAAAACCTGATCGAAATAATGAAAATTTGCCTTTTATTTATTCCACAATATATCGATTAAATGTTACTGCAGTTCCATCGGAAGTACGTCCCTAATTATTAAAGTGTATGTAGGTGAATCATATCTATACAGGTTAATGCGATAGTGTATGTACGAATTAAAACATTGAGCAAATGGCGTGATTGATATGCTTTTATTACCGCAATGTAAAAATGACTTATTTTAAGTCACCCTTGTTTCTATGATCTGAGTGTAGATTGGGATACCAAGCATTAATCTTACTACTCATAAACACTCATTCATCTGGCCCTTTTATAATATATACCGATCGTAACAGAGGGTGAGCTTATCGTTGTACCGAGCACGTATGATAGCGATACCAATGCACGATAACTTCGATAAACAGAAAACCATGGGCATAAGTCAATTCATGTCCGCGGAAACCACGAGTCTGAATTTGAGTCTATGATCACTTATTCTTTTTTATTATTATTGCTACTACTTTTTAGTTTTTCTTTTGATATCGACATCCTCGTGCTTTCGTAATAAAACTATTGAAATTTAGCATATTGAATATGCATTTTCGTCTTGAATCAATATCTAATATGGATAGTGTTGGATGGATATTCTATGAGTTGTAGTAATATCGTGGTAAGTAAGATAGAAGAAGAATAAGATAAATAAATGATGGAAATCGCGTATTATGAATTGATATAATATAAATGCATCGACCGACGTACAAACAAAATATACAAACAAAATTATCTTATTAAATATTTTATAATTGTTATCTATTAGATATACATTTTTTTATCTTTTCGCACCTGTTCCACTTATTATTATTATATCAAAACATAAATGATATACATTGAAACAAATGGCCATAGTTTGTTGACATTTATTGTACAATTGCACAATATAGCGTTACTAAAATTTTGTGTGGCTATAAAATAAAATATCATCAAGTAACTTGCAGTCTTGATTATAAATTAAAAAAAAAGTTTTCAAAACATCAAGAATATGCCACGCCAGTCCGCAGTGAAACGGGTGGACTATGCTCAAGTACCCTCTCCACAGAGGAGGTTTGTGCCCTTCTGTGGAATTAATAAACTTGTGTATATATACGAGTTAATTAATTTTTAAATGAAACTTTGTAACAACGCATTGTTCTTAATTCTTCTATTCTTAATTTATAAACATAAAGTCATTAAAAACGCTCAGCTTGCTGCAACGCATAGCTGCAATTTTTCCCTTCCAATAGATAGATAGATACTTAGGACTACGAGTAAGTATGACAACCTTTTCGTTCCATCCCAGCTAACAGAAGTCACATTAAATAAAGCGCCTACATCTTAAGATCGAGTAGAACTGACGTATCAGCGAATAATACAATACTATAACATTTAGAACAATCTTAGCACTGTACTACAGCGTTTAACCATCCAACAAAGCGAAGTAAATGTTCTAATAAACTCTACTACACAATTAAAACTCAAAGGTTTGACTAATCAACTTGTATAATTACAATTATACAAAGTGCGTTGTGATTAAAGTAGCGCCTAGCTGCCGAAGTAGTAGCTTCTGGGTTAGATTTTCATACACAATATATGCGTCAATAGACTAATGGTTTAGGGTACGGTCTGCGAAACTTAAGCTAATCCGCCATTCTCCTATTGTCGACACAAGCATTTTCAGCTTGGTTGGAGTGGTTAACCGTAATATTAGGAATGTAAATAGCATTGCAAATATGTTTTTTATGTTTCCGCCGCGTCAGACATCATGACAATGCATCTGAACTTCCTCTCGCCTTATTGCTCATGCATTCTATCGAAGTAGGGAAAGGGACGATGTCAAGTGCCTCTGTATTTGTACGAATGCTCACGACACTACCATATGTCAGGATATGTTTCGATTGATATATGTATACACTTTATTGATATACTTTGATTATTCCAACATCGCAGGCATTGTTGGTATAATCAAAGGATATTTCCGTGGTCGATATAGAATAGAAGGACATCATACAATGTTATTATTGTATTTATATTTTATTATACAATGATAATACGAGTATTTATTCAAGCGAATGTATTTTAAATTACATTCTTAGACAATTTTTTAATAACACTTCACTCAACTCTTTTGTTGTTACACTTCTTTCTTAGAACATTCCATTAAAAACCTTATCAGTTGCAATCTCCCGGCTAATAAGTCATTTACAACGCATACGTGTGATAAATATAAATATATTTTCATAATCATATAACTTTTGAAGGGTTATGAAGTACGACTAAAAACCTGAAAATAGACTCAAATCTCGTCCCTAATACGGCTATAGTATCGTTTATGTACTTTAATATGTACTGTTAATACTATTTAGGACCTACTAATATACACGAAAAAAAATATTAAAAATTCACATATCTAGGGCTAAACGAATAAAACAAGAAAAACATGCAAATTTTTCGTAAGATTTAATGTACAAATGACTATGCACGCTTTGTTTTCTCGGTCACGTATTGTTCTGTTACCCTTGTTGAGTCGTGACTAATAAACAATTTTAATTGTAATAACCGCATAAGAGTGCTAATTAATACGTAACTTTAACTTATTACGATATTTAATTTTCATTTAATTGGCAAATATATTTATTTTATTTAATACTTTATTGTAAGACCTTTACAATAACTATGTAAAATGGGCAGACAATACTTTTTAGCATTTTCTACTAATCAACCAACGAGGTTCGAAAATTTGAGGCAGGTGCTTAGCAAATGCATGATCATGACAGTTATCTAGAGATAAGAAAGCTCTACGTAAATAAATATATACATATATTTATTAACATATAAATATAACATAATGGAAGTAAGAAAAAAACATATTAGATGTTGACAGCCTCAAGAATGTATCTACGAAATATCTTTTGAAATAGGAATTTATTGGGAGCTTTCTTATATTTTGAGGCAAAGAGTCACAAAGTAAAGTTGCCTGAATCCTAAAAGATTTCCCAACAAAGCTGTAATGGTGCGTACCTAAAATCTTTACTATATGTTTCGTTTATACTGTTTTTTTTTTAAAAAGAATATTATCAATTACTAATATTCCAGTTAACCACTCTCGCTAAGCTGAAAATGCTTGTGCTAGGTGAGAAAATAGTCTAATGGAGGATTCGAATCTACGACCTAGAGTTTTTTCCGACCCTAATCCATTAGGCTATTGACGTTTAATTATTTAGTTTATTTATAAAAGTACCAATCTGTAATAAGATTTTAGACTTTTATCCTATATAAAGTAACCTCCAAAAGAATTAATAGACAAAAGTGACGGTTTCGGGTCTGAATATACTTCGAAAGTCCCGTGTCTTTGACACAGCGTCTGAACCTACCACCAATTTTAAGGTGTTGCTTGTATGCTTAGGGCACTATAAAATATTTTGTATAGTTGATATCATCTAGTAATAACCAGAATGTATCGTCGTGTCATCATGTCGATGTCGGTCGAATTGCATAGTCTATCTCATTAAAATACGATTACAAACAAAAACTATACTGTAAAAATTTAAACAACTTTTCAACTAAGATCCAAAAACAACAAAAATTTGCAAATTTTTCGTAAGATTTAATGTACAAATGACTATGCACGCTTTGTTTTCTCGGTCACGTATTGTTCTGTTACCCTTGTTGAGTCGTGACTAATAAACAATTTTAATTGTAATAACCGCATAAGAGTGCTAATTAATACGGAACTTTAACTTATTACGATAGTTAATTTTCATTTAATTGGCAAATATATTTATTTTATTTAATACTTTATTGTAAGACCTATACAATAACTATGTAAAATGGGCAGACAATACTTTTTAGCATTTTGTACTAATCAACCAACGAGGTTCGAAAATTTGAGGCAGGTGCTTAGCAAATGCATGATCATGACAGTTATCTAGAGATAAGAAAGCTCTACGTAAATAAATATATACATATATTTATTAACATATAAATATAACATAATGGAAGTAAGAAAAAAACATATTAGATGTTGACAGCCTCAAGAATGTATCTACGAAATATCTTTTGAAATAGGAATTTATTGGGAGCTTTCTTATATTTTGAGGCAAAGAGTCACAAAGTAAAGTTGCCTGAATCCTAAAAGATTTCCCAACAAAGCTGTAATGGTGCGTACCTAAAATCTTAACTATGTGTTTCGTTTATACTGTTTTTTTTTTTAAAAAGAATATTATCAATTACTAATATTCCAGTTAACCACTCTCGCTAAGCTGAAAATGCTTGTGCTAGGTGAGAAAATAGTCTAATGGAGGATTCGAATCTACGACCTAGAGTTTTTTCCGACCCTAATCCATTAGGCCTTTCAATTATTTAGTTTATTTATAAAAGTACCAATCTGTAATAAAATTTTAGACTTTTATCATATATAAATTAACCTCCAAAAGAATTAATAGACAAAAGTGACGGTTTCGAGTGACACAGCGTCTGAACCTACCACCAATTTTAAGGTGTTGCTTGTATGCTTAGGGCACTATAAAATATTTTGTATAGTTGATGTCATCTAGTAATAACCAGAATGTATCGTCGTGTCATCATGTCGATGTCAGTCGAATTGCATATTATATCTCCTTAAAATACGATTACAAACAAAAACTATACTATAAATATTTGAACAACTTTTCAACTAAGATCCAAAAACAACAAAAAAATTTGCTGCTTTTGATACTATTGAGTCCACGTGAGAATTAAAGGAAATTTTCTTATCCATGATAACACCAAGATCTTTAATTTTATAAACTTTTATTAAAAGTTTCTGGCTGAAATCAAAAGGAGAGTCGATTGGTTTTTTTTTTCTTGAGAACCTCATATGTAAACATTTGTTAATATATAACTCCATCCCATTAACTTGACACCAATTTTCGATTCTATTCAAGTCTTTTTGAACTAGCTCGATGTCTTCAAGGGAAAGGTTCTATATAACTTTAGATCATCGGTGAATAAAAGATATTTGCAATGAAGGATTTCCGTTGTTAGGTCATTAATAAATATTAAAAACAATACAGGGTCAAGATGGGATCCCTGTGGAACTCCGGACACAGCGTAATAGGGGTTTGATTAAATTTTATTTCTTTATTATTTAATATATTTCTTTATTTTACTTTAGTACCATTTTTTACCACTAATGTTTCTTCATAATATGTTCGTACTGGTAAACATGAGGCGGGGCCTGGTGACTTGTGATAAAGGTGTAAACCTAGTACAAGCTCCAACTCTTACAAACACTTGTGTCAATTTTATTTTTCCGTACCATTACTTGTAATTTTTTTAATGTTTGTTGTAAGAAATAAAGAATTATTATTATTATTATCACTCTCATATTGTCTCACATTGAATCTCCATTAGGACGGAGAGGCAAATTATTATTATTTTTTGCCGTACGCATTAAAAACGACGAAGCATAACGCATCGTCCGAATGCGTCGAATATCTACGAGGAAAGGGTGGTAGCCCTACGTTGATTTACCATAATCGTAAAGGGGATTGGACAATTAATTTATGTAACTTTTTGCAATATAAATCCCGTCACCTGCAACTGAGGAACTGGCAACGCTGCACCTGTGCTCAAAAGTAACCTTCCCTGGGTACCAGTAAGACTTGCGGCAGCGTCAACCAAATGTGACAGCACGTATTCACACACGACCACGATATACCTTTTCCAAATTATCGTTATATGAAACATGAATTAGAAAATACTTTTGAATAATAAAATATGTTTATTCTCTTCTCTTTATAGTTTGCATGAACGGAGTATTTATGACCCATAAACCACAATACTTTAACATAATATTTTTTATTTGCTCAGCCGCAAAACTAAGACCGATGAATTAAGACCACTTGAAAGTAAAGTCTGTCTATATAACTACTATTATAATAAACACAACTACTAAAATACTATTATAAAACTGTAACAAAGCTGTACATTAACGATACTTCTGAAAATATAAATTAGAGGTCACTGAACCCAAATCCATAATAAAATTTTAATGTTTCAATACGTTTATCATGCCACACAACTGAACGGCATTAGGAGAACGATTAAAAGGTATCAACCTAAAAACTGAGATATGCTTCATGCTGGATTTCAAGGGATTGCTAACAACCAGATATAAAAGTATATATTGGTAACGCTACGTTTGGTTTATTTAAGTAGCAGGCTATAGGTACAAATCCTTCTGCTGAGAATGCGCCTCTATATTTTAGCTTCATTTTGTCTGCCAATTACAAGTCCATAGCTAAACATAGCCACAGATTGCCACAAAATGCCACAAGTTTAACAGTGGTAGCTGCGGTTTGTTTCCAGCTGCAGAAAGAATTGGTCAGCTCGACCGCGGTAGGACAACGCTCTCACAGAATACCAGTGTGAAATAGCAGCATAACGCTGCTGTGTTTCGTCTGGTGCGGTGTAGGGATCCGGAGACCTTTATTACTAGTGGCGATGCGCTCCATATCAGTCCTCAAGGGTAACAACGCATCGACATTATGATTCCTTGTTAAAGATGAATGAAGATGTCATGGGCCTCAGGAATCACTTGCCATCAGGTGAACTGTGTGCTCGTTTGTTGCTCTGAATGTAATAATAAAAAAAAGGTACGATCCGGGGCCACCAGACATGTACATCGACTTCCCGCAGATAAGCGTAGGACGTCAATCCGTCTAGTCCTCTATCGGTTCAATGACCTACATGGTCAGGCCATAGCTGTAGGTATGAAGTAGCTACTTCAGCTTTCTTATTTACCTAGTTATTAGTTACTAGTTTATCTATAGGTAACCTTCGTTCAACTGCAGATATCCATGTTGTGGATTTTATCACACAGAGAAACACCAATCCGAACCATGGCCCTCTCCGTAGCTCTCGGAATGCCTAGCGGTCTTTGAAATATTTTTTTTATTTATTTTAGATGCAGGTTTCTTCACCATGTCTTTCATCTCCAAAAGCATGTGTAAATCAGCACTTTAAATTAAAGTAACAATTTCATTGCCGGCACTGGGGATCGAACTCGAGTTGTACGCATATTGTGATTTTAAAACTCTGACCTACACTTACCAACAACAGCTCTTAAAATTAATAGTTTTCATTTTAGACCAATACAAACCTGTTGTGCTTTTAGTTTACAGTTTGTAATTAATATATACAACTAATCTATAAATTAACTTAGAAATCTTATCAGACAATCATTGTTTTGTGCCTTTTGAGAAAAATTAAATTTATTCTGTAATTTTCGAGATCATTTCGTACATATGCGACGGACGGACTATGTTTTGTTCTAGATAGTGATAGCAATTTATTTGTGGTAAAATACGACTCTAGGGCTCAAGATTCAATAAGAAATAAATAAAAATTTTGTAATATAAACGTGATAATTACGAATATACAACTTTTTTTTATTACATTGAGAGTAGCAAACGAGCACAAAGTTCACATGATGGTAAGTGACTCCTGCGGCCCATGATATCTAAATTTATCTTTAACAAGGAATCATAATGCAGATGCGTTGTCACCCTTGAGGACTGAGATGCGACGCCTCGCCACCAGTAATAAAGGTCTCCGGATCCCTACACTTACCAGACGAAACATAGCAGCGTTATGCTGCTACTTCACACTGGTATTCTGTGAGGGCCTGGTCTTTCCCCGCTCGAGCTGACCCATTCATTCTGTAGCTAGAAACAAACTGCAGCGTAGCTCTGCCACTGTTGAACCCTCATGTCTTTGTTATTCACATAATAATTTTATTTTTGTACTTTTTATGTCAGCAAGCACCCCTTCGCCTTATAGTGAGCAAGGACTACGGCTCTTACACACCTTCAGACATTTTAGACAAACTTCAAGATTCACATGCACCTGTAGTCCTCTAAAAGCACCACACGGAACACAGCAACTTTATACTGTTTTTTTTAATAGAATTTTCATCAACAAGCAATTAACTGCCTTTTTTCTAAACGTACTTTAGTTACTGTAAGTTTATCGTATATTGTAGAGGATAGGCTAACAATATGTTCTGGCAAGAACAACAGAGTGTCATCTCTTTACCCTCCAAACAATGTGAATCGTGCCATCATGTTCAATTTATTAACTTGATATACTGAAATGTAAGCGTGAGTGCATTGTAAGTTCTGGAGGAACAAGACTTCCTGATAATTTTTGTTTTTAATTTATCGTCTGTAATTATTATAAAATTGTCCAGCCTTATCCAAAACAGCATCAATTAAAAAAAAAACATAATAAAGTACCAATGGTCAAAAGGACCAGAAAGCGGTTTTTTTTTCACGGCACAAATATTGAATTTAACTTGGATCGGAACTCACACTCGCTGACTAATTACCGTCACTTACATGAAAACGTCCATATAAAGCCCTTTAAATATTTTTTATGTTCTTGAATTTTACTAGCAATAACGACAGTTTTATAAAGGGTTTATAGATCACAAGTTAACTTGATGTCAAGTGCGAAATCCAATTAAGCCGAGATGCGAACTTTCTCGATAACGACTCAGAGATCCTTAGGACACTAATAAAATAAAATATAATAAGACTAATAAAATCATAAACTAACTATTACAAAAGAAACGTGCTAAAACTGTTACTTTTAACGTGTTTACTATTTTTTTTAATGTTTTGTCTAAAGTACGTCAATGCTAAAGCACTTGTTACTTCCTGTCATGTTTTTTAAATAAACGAATAAAAAATCGAAAACTATTTCAAATTCAATGCATTTTCGAAATAAAATAAAAATTGCAAATTATTATATGATTTTAATAATCTTTTAGAAATTGCATGATCATTTTAGAAAATGAATCGTAATTATGTTGTATTAGAAATTTTATAGTCAAATATTTCAATTCGATTCTACATAGGGAGTAATGCAAAACTACTGTTAATAATTAATACTAAAACTACTAATAATTTTCACTCGTAAGTAAAAACCACTTACCTTTCTAGTTTATCGCCGACTAACTTTGCATTATATTTAGAATCTGCAGGCACTAAATCGTATTCTTCTAAGTCTCTACGATTCCCGTAATAAAAATAAGGAAACGTCCAAAAGAACATTAATCGTGAAATAATTCCCGGTGCCTTGGGCGGTTGTTTCATTGTTGTTTCTTTTTTCACATCTTTTTTCTTACTCCCCATGATCACTGAACCACCGAAATTAAAATAACCGAAAAAAATGTATAACTTTGATAAACGTTGCAGCGCGCGTGCGGCCTACATCACTTTCAGGCAACAAATAATGATATAAAATTTTATTGCAGCGTTCGTTCTACTAACGTAATATATAATTCCACGACGTAATCATCATTAGCTGATACCTGGTCGATGAGACATTACGTGGCCTGTATCAAATGCTTAAAAATTTTCATCTTATCTGTTTACGATAGACAGTTTTATAAGCAGTATAAAGTATTTTTAATTTGTACCATGTGGGGACATGTGATAATTTGTAAATTACATTCAAGGTTTATTTTGTTTTTATTATTATTAGACATTGTAAAAGAAATCAACACTTCCACGAATTTTCCAAATAAAATAAAAATTGCAAATTATTATATGATTTTAATAATCTTTTAGAAATTGCATGATTATTTTAGAAAATGAATCGTAATTATGTTGTATTAGAAATTTTATAGTCAAATATTTCATTTGGATTCTACATAGGGAGTAATGCAAAACTACTGTTAATAATTAGTACTAAAACTACTAATAATTTTCACTCGTAAGTAAAAACCACTTACCTTTCTAGTTTATCGCCGACTAACTTTGCATTATATTTAGAATCTGCAGGCACTAAATCGTATTCTTCTAAGTCTCTACGATTCCCGTAATAAAAATAAGGAAACGTCCAAAAGAACATTAATCGTGAAATAATTCCCGGTGCCTTGGGCGGTTGTTTCATTGTTGTTTCTTTTTTCACATCTTTTTTCTTACTCCCCATGATCACTGAACCACCGAAATTAAAATAACCGAAAAAAATGTATAACTTTGATAAACGTTGCAGCGCGCGTGCGGCCTACATCACTTTCAGGCAACAAATAATGATATAAAATTTTATTGCAGCGTTCGTTCTACTAACGTAATATATAATTCCACGACGTAATCTTCATTAGCTGATACCTGGTCGATGAGACATTACGTGGCCTGTATGAAATGCTTAAAAATTTTCATCTTATCTGTTTACGATAGACAGTTTATAAGCAGTATAAAGTATTTTTTAATTTGTACCATGTGGGGACATGTGATAATTTGTAAATTACATTCAAGGTTTATTTTGTTTTTTTATTATTATTAGACATTGTAAAAGAAATCAACACTTCCACGAATTTTCCAAATAAATTAATATTAAATATTTGACCTATTTAATATTATTTCTAAAACATTCACTCAACAGCACGCTCTACTATATCAGAACATAAAATCAGTTAACACTTCGAAAACATGGAACAACAAAACAAAGAATCGAACCCATTGAAGTAGACACATGAATACACTGACATTTAGAAATCCAGTTGTCATTCGTTGACGTCAATGAAGTCATTTTTATTTTACTTATTTACAAAAATTTAATAATAAACACATTTTTTCCCTGGAAATTTTTAAAAGTAGAGTCTTCCGACTTCTGTGTGTATATATTATATAAAGAAGTCGGATTATACATACAATACAAAGCATTTGTGTCAAAAGCGAATAATATGTTGTTCCTCGTAACAGAGTCCATTGTTTATCTCGAAAATACTTATCACATTTCGTTAAACGGTAAACGAACGTATACAAAAAAATTATATTTTACAATGTAAATACAGTGCTTTAGTATAAGTACCAAGTCAGAACTACGTATTACACAAACAGCTCAGCTCGACCCACTTCCACCGCCAGAACCACAATATTTCATATAATACCAGTAAAATAGTAATTCAGCGCCACTGTAATATTAATATACATATATATATATATATATACATATATATATATATACATATATATATATATATATATATATATATATACATATATATATATATATTTATATATTAATAAATATAAATCCATGAAGAAATTTCCCGCGTTTGATAACATAGTTTCAACAAAGACTATACAAGTAATGGGCCTAAAATAGCTGTGATATTGTAAACAAAACAAAGAATCGAACCCATTGAAGTAGACACATGAATACACTGACATTTAGAAATCCAGTTGTCATTCGTTGACGTCAATGAAGTCATTTTTATTTTACTTATTTTCAAAACTTTAATAATAAACACATTTTTTCCCTGGAAATTTTTAAAAGTAGAGTCTTCCGACTTCTGTGTGTATATATTATATAAAGAAGTCGGATTATACATACAATACAAAGCATTTGTGTCAAAAGCGAATAATATGTTGTTCCTCGTAACAGAGTCCATTGTTTATCTCGAAAATACTTATCACATTTCGTTAAACGGTAAACGAACGTATACAAAAAAATTATATTTTACAATGTAAATACAGTGCTTTAGTATAAGTACCAAGTCAGAACTACGTATTACACAAACAGCTCAGCTCGACCCACTTCCACCGCCAGAACCACAATATTTCATATAATACCAGTAAAATAGTAATTCAGCGCCACTGTAATATTAATATACATATATATATATATATATATATATATATATATTTATATATTAATAAATATAAATCCATGAAGAAATTTCCCGCGTTTGATAACATAGTTTCAACAAAGACTATACAAGTAATGGGCCTAAAAATAGCTGTGATATTGTAAACAAAACAAGATTATTTAAACCGTCGACAAGATTCAGATTTTAATTCAATATGTAAATAGTCAATTAACCAACTGTTTTGAAAAATATCATCATAACAAATCTGTACTTTAGGTACAGGTACAGTGCATGCTCGTATGTGTAAAGAAAGCATACGAATCTAATTTAATATAAATTCAAATAATATATATTTCAGATAGGTATTAATTTTGATTAATACCTATCTGAATTCAGATAGGTATTAATTTTGATGGAAGAGCGGTGCAACGGACCATCATCACTTCTCGCGATTTCATCTTGCCTGTGGAGGGCAGGCCAAACCGCCACACCCTCCCCTGCAGCTCACGTGCATCTAAGGTGAGGTTAGTGAGCCCACCTGCAGCGATCGAGCCGGCTGGCCCAACGCCATAGGCTGGCCGTGTATGGGTTTTTTTTCGTTTTATAGTGAGCAACTAAGACACTGGCTATTAAGCCCCGCCGCCACGACTAGGTGGACCCGATGGGGGGGAGGTACTGTCTTTTCGACTAAACAAAGTTCGCGAGCGCTTTCAATATTTTAGCTAAAATTGATTAGGTTACAAAAGTGACAGTTCAATGAAGCCTATTAACGTATAGGTGCACTGGGATTCAATACACAGTCACTTGATCTTCAATGTGAAGTAATCGACACTAATCTGGTATCTGGTAGTCTTCACAGATAACAAGAAATGTATAAAACAACTATATAAGCCCTTTATTCACATTTGTATTTTAAGATAACGTGCAGATAATGCAGGCAAGGATAAGGATATATTAATTTGATATAACAATTTGAGAATTATAGCAATTACAGAAAACATAAGTATTTGATTGCGCACTTAGTTTCAGTTTTTTTTTATTTACTTATATTCAAGATATTGAAACGTCATTACGGTGGCGTATATAAATAAACACTATAAAAAAGTTTATAATATTTATCGAATTCTGCACTTCTCTTCTCTTCATATATATATATATACATATATGATATTAAAGAAATATAGAGGGTAATAAAAGGCAACTTATGTTTCGTTCGTCGTCAGTAAAGATAACCAGAGACCCAATTACTTACAATCACAAGGCATTTATTTTAGTCCTTAGAGCCAACGCATTTTAAGTTATATTTATATCAAAGTACAGAAAATTTACTTGCTGGTTTTATTGAATTATTCAATAATTAAAATACCGAAAGAATCCCTCACTGGAAGATCTGATGTTTATAACTTCTTGGTATTAAAAGACATACAGGTTTAGAATTCCGTTTCTTGAAAATTATAGAAACAAGCCGTACAATTTTTTATATGAGCTCTCTTTCTGGTTTTTATCGCTAATTACACATTCGTCGTGGGTATTTATATATATATATATATATATATATATATATATATATATATATATATATATATATATATATATATATATATATATACATACTAAGTTAACTAATAAGTTATTTCTTAATAAAATCTGATCTACTAAGAAATAACTTATTTACTATAAGCTCTAAAGAAAGACCATGTATTAAAATAAGTAGTTTAACATCATATTAATAAAGAGTAACAAACGCGCTCGCAGTTCAACTGTTTCTACGGCCCATGACATTGTAAATGTACATACATTTCTTCATCATCATGTTCAATTAAGATTCAAGATGCTCACTCATGTGTACTGAAATGGAATAGCTTGTTATTATTTATTGTGCCCCTGGATCCCTACATACGATACACAAGAGCACTATGGTGTTATTTCACGTTGATATTCTACGAGGAGGTATATTTCACTATCGCTACATTTCACTTTTTATTCAACCTAGAACTTTAACTGGTTAGATGCATAATCTTGTAAATGGAAATTAGTACATTGAGGTCGTCGTCTACAAAACACGTTTTAAATAAATAAAATAACTTTACCAATGTAATTGCTTCATATTGAACAATACTTCGGTACCGAGTTAGTGTATTTGAATTTTTTAAGTAAATAAAATTTGCGTTTGTTAAGTAAACATTTTTTTATAGAATAGGTGGCAAACGAACATCTCACGCATCTCACCTAATGGAAATCGATCACTGCGTGAGTTGAATATTCGCAACACCAGAGGAGTCGCAGTTGTGCTGACGGTGTTTAAGAAAGATATAGGCTCTTTTCGTGAAGGTCCTAAGCCATATATAGTCGCTTTAATTCGGAAATACCGCTGGCGACAGGTAATTCCGCAGAGCTGTATGTGTTTCAAATAAATTTGTGTGGTGAAAACACAAAAATAGTGTGAATGCATTTTGAATTCGGTTGCGATGTTCATGCAAGATCTCTTCGCAAAGCTTCTTTAACTCTTCATGGGAGAGGCCCAGGCGATACGTAGGACTGCTGCTAGATCTAGGCTTCTTTCAAATACGTATAAGCAATCAACGTATGTTACCGGCGAACGAATAAATCACCACATCTCTTCCCGGGGGGGGGGGGCCTTATCCAAATCCCCGAAAACTATCAGCTTGAATTGCGGAATCAATGCCAATGCCTGGAGAATTGTTTGGAAATATTAATGCTAAGCTCGTGGTAACTAACCATACGGCAGGAGCAAAGTATTGCAAGAACCGCAGTAAAAATAAATCAAAATAACTCACTGATCATACTCGTGATGTCATAGAAGCAAGACGTGAAATGAGACTGCAGTCTTCAACTGTTATGTCAGTGTATAATAGTCAGATCTCTAAACCTGTAAGGCGAGACTTGCGCAGTGTCAATAAGTAATTAAGTAATTGAAGAAGTACTAGACTGGAACCTAATACCCAAAATCTTTGAAAGAGATCTATTTATCGGACAGAGCCAACTGACTAACCTGAATACTAAGAGCGGATCCAGCGTTTCCCCTGGACCAGAAATTTTTGAGAGAGAAGAGGCAATGGGCTGGCCATATAGCTCGTAGAATCGATAACCGAAGGGGAAAAAATTTAATTTAATTTTAGTAAGGCGACTTACTAACCGAATAACCGTCTCTGTAAAGAACGCAAATTTAAGTAATATACAATAGTATGCAAGTTTGCTGGAAGTCGATGAGCAGGTGGTTAAGGAACGTGTTTTGTAGCAATCTTGGGGGAACGCCGATATTGAATAAGTAATCGGAATACTAATTAAGAGTTCAATTGATTCTCCGAGATATACATATCAAGTCCCTGTCATCACGTTTGACCTTCCAATTACCGGCAATTAAATAATCAGTACAACATTAACATAACGCTGTACTGCATTAACCGCGTACATGTCTAGTCAGTGACATTATTTTTTTAGTGGTAACAAACAGACACACAACTCACCATAGAGAGTAACTGGATCTCTGGATCTCTACACTTACCAAACGAAACACAGCAGCGTTATACTGAAGACTGTATAATATCCTAATAAAAAGCAATTTACAATAATTTAACGAAATATACGGCTCTAATGAATTTTACTTTCCCTATTCACGTTTACTACTGTTAATCGTAAAACAGACGGAGTAGAAGACGGTTAGCCGATAGAGTCACTCGCTTCGAAAGACACTTATAGTGTGAATAATATAAAAGAGTGTACAAAACACCTGCATTCTTGTCTGCCTCTTGCGCCGTAGCTATCAGGTTAAAATACTCGACGTTGTATACATTTGCTTCTTGCCACATTTTACTTTGTAACTAGGTCTTTGATATGGCCATTACATAATTAAGTACCTAGTCCGTCCATAAGTTCTGTTACAAATGAAAGTGCATTTTTTTTAAGTGAAGTAATGTAATATTTTTAAAATTTGTACCTACATATTTATTAGTCATTCAGCAAAAAATAAAAAAATATACTATTCGAAATGGCCACCTTTGGCTTTCATACAGGCCATTAAACTGTTTGGCCACGAATCTATGGATTTAAGCACTGTTTCCAAGAGCAATTTCGCCACTGCTTGCTCCAAAGAATTTTTAAGAGACTCAATGTTGCCGTGTCGTTTAGAGCAGTGCATGTCCTCTAAAACTGACTATAATTTGAAGTCTAAAGGGTTGAGGTCTGGGCTGGATGAGGGCCAGTCTTCAACTCTTATAAAGTCCGGAAAGTTGGTTTCAAGCCGGGCTTGGGTAGTTCGTGCCTTGTGACCAGGTGCAGAGTCCTGCTGGAAAGTCCACGGTATATTTTTAAAAAGTGTATTGCTGAAAAGTTTCACATGATCCAAGACTGTACTTTAACTAAAGTTTTCACTCCTTTTTCACAAAAATGTAGTTTTGTGACTCCCTGATAAGACACACCCCACCAAACCATTACTGACGCAGGATGATGACCACGTTGTACCTTTCCGACCACTTGAACAGCTTCTTTAGAACTGTGAGCGTTCACTTTATCATTTTGCTTATTGTAGTGTTCTTCAATCGAGAAATTTTTTTCGTCGGTAAAGAGGGTATTTCTGTGCCTTTCATCTGCGTATCGCGACAGAAGGCGTTTTGATCGATCCACTCTGTTTAATTATAAAGATTGATTTCGGGCATGTCCTGTATATCGACGATAAGCACCGAGCTTCAGATCTTGTTTTTTATAAAACAAGATCTGAATACGCGAGAGAGTCCTAGCGGGAATCTTCATTTCTCGCGATAAGATTTTTTGCTTCCTAATGGGGTTTCGACGAATTCTGGCTTTAACAGCATTAACAGCCTTTGTAGTTTGAACAGCACGCAGCCACCCCTATCTTTTCTGGTCTTCGACAGAGGAAGTGTTGTTGTATCTGTTGATAGTACGATATACGAACATACGGCTGATACCAAGCTTTTGAAGTATCTGGAATATGACCTACGGCTCCATACCCACTTTGTGCAAGGCGATATCCATATTGTTATTTGATAATGAACACGAAAAAATATGTGAAAAGGCGCAAAATCTAAAGAAGTTTCTAAAATAATATACGTAATTCCAAATTGGTTTAATTTTAATATAGCTTTGATTTCGAACAATTTTAACTTTTTTTTTGATTTCTTGGATATGAGACAAAATAATGCGTGCAACTCCTGTTACGATGCCATTTAATTTATATTAATTATAACAGTGGTAGAACATAATTATAATAGCAGCATAGCATGTAGCTGTATTTCGATTGGTGAGTACAAGAATCCCGAGACAATGACAAAAAACATGCAATAATAGATCATGACTAACAATGGTTTAAGCTTTTTTATGATCTATAAATACGCTCAGAGTAATTTATACAGAGTAATCATCCATGTTATTTTAGTTACTAGATCGACTGTTGCTGAAACTATGTTATATTGGGACCTAAAATCATAGCCCTACATTAAACTTAAATTTTAAAGATATTAATGTTGAATTCAGTTAGACCTTTACAGTTTTCTGGATCAGATTTTATACCAATATAATGTAATTTTAAGGCTAGGTAGGGATTTAGGATATTATCTATACCAGTTATAGGGTTATATCTTTCAAGGATTAGGTTAATAGTTTATGACCTTTATGACCGGAACTAGTGTAAGAGTCTAAATTACTAATTATCTTCTTAATTTTGTTTTTAATGGCGAGCAAATTGTCTTCGCTGGCAAGGTTCTTAGGTTTATTCAACATAAATAGATTTTATAAAAGTTACATGAATGAACCATCACTAGACATGTAATCTTTTGTTTTAAAACAAATATATACATCTTAAAATGTACAATCGTTATTTATTTACTTTAACAAAGTGATTTAAGTTTGTTTTGTTGAGAAAATATGAATATAACACTGTGATTACCTTCAGTTATTGAAACAGCAAAGCTGTGACGTCACATCGCCCCAGGACACTAGTACCCGCACGCCTGCGTCGCTGCGTATCACGTTGCACACAATGCGGCTACTTCTTTGAAATGGTCCTCGATTTTCGAAATCCGCACAAGCACGTTTAATGATATTGATTTCATTGCGTCTATGTTACCTACGTTGTTTTATAAATTCACATTCATCAGACAATCACATATAAACACACTCAATTTCACTACCACACTCCACACACATCGTTTCCAGACGTTAATAGACGTACCAAAAAAAATCGGTTTAAATCTTTTGGTCCTGTAGTGCCTTTCCGGTAAAGGAGAGCCGGTTGTAGACCAATCTAAAACATTGGCTACTGAATTTGCTCACGAATCATACTCTCGATTTTGAATTGTAAACTTACGTAATTATAGTCGTGTCTACAGAGATTAAGGGTTTGTATGTAAGCAAAGGTGTTTGCTTCGAATAAAATTAATTTTACTTGATATACATAGATTGCAATAAATATGTACACACACGTTTTATTATATAACGTTTTTTTAGAGATGTTAATTTTTCAGTATAACAGAATTTTTGGATATACTATTAATATATTTTTTTTTATTCTCATATTATATTGTCATTATATAGTATATACTTATGTATAAATGTGGTTATCCACTACAATTTAAAATAGACTCTCATGTCTTTTATCCCAAACAAGGTAAATAGAGGGTGCTACAAACATAGCACCTGGAAAACTTGAGTATTAGTGAGTCTATTCCCCAAACACTAAGCACTAATGTGTGATTTGTTTGGAAATAAGAACTTAAAAAACGAAAACGCAATGATGGAAGTCAGATGGGATTGTGTTTTTATTGCAAGTACTCAAACGAGAGTTCAACGTCCTGACCGGTAAGCGGACCTAAATTATAAGTGAAGGACCGACGATCAATAATGTGGTAGTCTCCAAACCTGTCGCGACAGTTTACTGATAATATTATTAAAGAGTATTCTCGATGTGAATTTGACAATCGCCTACGTTACGGTGGGATTCGATTAGAGGGGGAATTCACTGAGAATTAGTTTCACTGCCATGAGAAACAGGATTAATGGATAAAATATCTAGATCAGGGATTTCCAAAATGGTCCGACAATATCCCTTGATGTCGATATCGGTTACCCAGGGTCGACATAACCGACTTTTTTGGGGGTCGACGAGGTTTAAAAATCGACCCCTATTAATTAACACAACTTCTCTTTTGAAGTTTTATTAATTATTAATTATTTTAAATTTATAAGTTGTGTTACGTGTACCAACTTGTTATAAGAATGACTAATATTTTAGTAGGAAGTATCATTGCTGTACATTTAAAAAACGATAAGCGTGCACAAGTTAGCACAAGATGAAAACCTCGGCAAGTCGATATGTGTCATAATGTGCCAGCTCACGGAACTGAAGGGGTCCGTGAGCTGGTTAAGTAGTTTTCCTTTATTTATGGTTCTCTTACTTACACAAAGCGCTCATAAACTGAGCGTGTCGGTCTGGTCTGATCACGTACCTGATGTTGCCACCCAAGTTGCCAGTTCCCTAGCTATCAAAAGATTCTCCCGAGTGGAGAATGGATGGTGATGACTACTTACCGTCCGAGGTTTTGGTATGCGGACCTAGCTTCTAACGGACGGGACCTGTTGTCTGTTCTTTCGGAAGCTGTGGGTGGTAAGAACGGCCCTGACACGCGGGTGTATCTAGTGTACGCGGTGTCGCGAAGATTGCGTCGCGCTCAAGGCGAGGGCGACGCGACGAGATGTCGGTGGTGTGTGAAGGTCCGGTGTCCGTTGAGGACGGACTGGAGCTCGGCTCCCCCATGAAATCGGGGTCGTCGAGGACGTAACGGGGTCGACGGTTCCTTGTTTTCGGTTTCGGTACCGGATCGTAGGTTACGGCGTTAACCACTAGCGGGTTGGAGTGCGAAAGTGCGCAAAGAAGCGCTGCGAGAGATACAGGAAATATTCCGGAATGGAGACGAGATGGAAGTCACTGTGCAGATCGATATTAATGCAGATCGATATTAATGCAGATCGATTTTAATGTAGATCGATATTAAAAAGTATAAATATGTTTTTGGGCCGCTGTTAGCCCGAGGGCTTTTACCGTTCCATCGGGTTGAGAGGTGACCGAGTGCTTATGGCGCTCAGTCGAGACCTCTTTTAGGGGGTAACCAGCACAAAGGCTCCCGAGAGGAAGCTTCGGCTTGGATCGTACCCTGTTTCGCGAGAGCGCCTGACTCGGGGGTGCCTGAGAGGGTTGAACCTCGGCTCGGTTAGTTGCTTCTGACTAAGGATTATCTATCTCAATTAATATCGATATAATTCTTAGCTATATGTAACACTACTTCGGAATGCGTGGGCGCTGGAGAAAAAGTGGCGCAAAACCCCAGCGACGCTTCTATCATTATAGTCTACTGAGAATCGGCCTGTGATATGACGGTATTGCGAATATCCATGATTGCGACAGCCTCGCCGACGGCGGAGGCAGTATGAGGGTGCAATGTACGTATGTGATTTATGAAGGGTTTGGGCCCTGGTGGTCGCGTTGTCGGGGTCATCAAAGGCGTCCTTCGGTCTCCTTCGGACGCGGGTAAAGTTGTGACTCGCGATGTGATTGTAGGTGGTGGCACTTGCAATCAAGGAGTTTGGGTGTGTGACGACAGAGTCGAAATATCGGCGGGAAGTCTGTTTTAGGTACTGAACTATGGTCGGCAGCTCAAAATTTATGTGTAGATTTTCATTACTCAAGAACAACGGTGCACCGGTGTCCTTGCGCATGAATTTTGAATTACCTGAAATCGGTGACGCGAGGAGGCATGTGCAAAGACGGGGCTTTCATATGTTATTAATGGGCGGATGCACGCTTTGTATAGTGTAATTTTATTACGTAGGGACATTTTGCTATTTATATTTAATAACTTATTTTTAAGTAACGGGTGCAAACGACCTTGGACGAACGCTGCTAGATTCCGTATGCGGTTGATATGCCTTCGGTCCGAAAGTGAGTCTTTCATCTAATGTAATGCTTAAGTATTTGACTGTCTTTTCCCAGGGGATTTGACGATCAAATAGCTCTATAGTTTGGAGATGTGGCGTTTTGTTGCGCCGAGAGAAGTATATGGCTGCACTTTTGGTGGGGGTTGTCAACACATTGTGTAAGTGTGGACAAGTTCATGCAAGATAATGTGTTCGAGCGTAATAAGTAGATGAGTGTATTATTTTGATTATGTCTAAATTATATTTTACTACATAACAAGCTTGCACTTAGGTTGAAAGTTTATTTGCGTTTTGAAATTCGTTGTAGCATAAATGATAAAACACTCATCTACTTATTTATTTCAAGAGATTACAAAGTGGTTCCATAGCTAAATAAAGTGAATTAAAATATCGTGATTGAAAATAGAATGATTAGTTACCTATGCGCTTTAATAGCATAACCATAGATTTCTGCAGTTTATGAAAAGTAAGAGAATAAGTATCAAAAAACGATTACATATTTTAAAAAAAAATTTGAAATTACTTTGGTAAAGTTGTTATTTAAAATTATAAATATTCATTTTTCTTGGTTTTTCGTTTTTTACCCTGATTGGTACCTAATACAAATTTTCTATACTACAGTGACTATATCTAAGTTTATCAATGAGTAAGTTCGTAACCATACCTAAAAACATCCAGGGTGTGATAAAAATAAACTCATGTGCAAAGGAGTTTCAGACCAACCATCATACGCACAAGACCTGGCTGTATGGACTAAAGTCCTTTGCCTTTCCCATTAGGGATAAATTAATATCATCATCATCATCATCATGTGCAAATTTAACAGTTTTATTTTTGTGTTTTTAAGTAGTTCTTAACATATTTTATTTAATTTGCTGCGAGTTTTATGATGGAGGATTTGAAAAAAAAATGCAGCCAATACAGATTGGACTTGCCGATGTGTCTCATTTTATATCTTAATTTGCTAATTTAACTTTTATTTAAAAAAAATAATTACCTACTTAAGTATTTTCACGTAATTTCTTAGAATAATTATTATACACTTGATATTTACTGAACTTTATTTTGTTAAATTTTGATGATAAAATTATGTCAAGTTTATACACTTAACCATCCGCAAAGTTTTTAAATTGTATAATAATTGTATAATTGTATTTTGTATCAATTGGAAAAACACTAGACTTACAGAGATTGGGTACACAATTTTATCAGGTCCTACTCCATCATTACACAAGGTAATGCCCGGTATGCACCTTCAAGCTTACACGAACTTCGCGAGATCTGGAGGACAATATTATTTAAAGTAGGTGAATGAATTTGATAAGTTAAACGATTAATAACTTTGCATCGGTTGTATTTAAACTTCTTTACTAACGACACGACTATAGAGGTTTGGGGTCACATATATTTTTTTTTAATCTAGAATGAACAATTTACATTTAGATATTTTTTAAACGAAATTTTTCACTAATATATATGACTTAACATAAAGAAAGTGCAAAGAAAATTATGAATGAAGATAATGATGTTGTTCTTCTGGTCAATTTTGACCACGGCGATATTTTCCTAATTAATAAGCAGATGACGTCATCTGCCTAAGATGGACTTCAGCATTTACGCTAAAAAATTACGTTACAATTAATGATACACAAATATTGTTGCACGCCTAGGAATCAAACCCAGGGACCGTGACGTCGACGAAAATGCAAAAAGAATTTGCCCAAATAATAAATGCTTGCTTTTTTTTGCCAGGAGTTGTGAGATCCATCTTTATATATTATGTACATTCAAAATCGAAACTTTAAAACATCAAAGTAGTACGCAACACAGCTCCACAGCGAGTTGGATGTCAATGTCCGATATATTTGTTTTATATTTATTTCTAAGATACGCCAGGTTTCCTCACCGCCGAATAAGTGGTAAATAATATGGTAAATTACTCGTGTCATATGTTTTAATAGATTTATATAGTAGTGAATATATATATAGACATATATATATATATATATATATATATATATATATATATCTATATATATACCTAGCCTTAAGTTTCGGCCATAAGTTCTGTTACAAATGAAAATGCATTTTTTTTAATTAAGTAATGTAATATTATTAAAATTTATACCTATATATTTAATAGTCAGTCAGCAAAAACTAAAAAAATATTCTATTCGAAATGGCCATCTTTGGCTTTTATACAGGCTTTTAATCTGTTTGGCCACGAATCTATGGATTTACGCACTGTTTCCAAGGGAAATTTCGCCACTGCTTGCACCAAAGATTTTTTAAGAGATTCAATGTCACCGTGTCGTTTAGAGCAGGCCATGTCCTCTAAAACTGGTTAAGGTCTGGGCTAGATGAGGGCTCAGCTCTTACATAATCCGTAAAGTTGTTTTCAAGCCGGACTTGGGTAGTTCGTGCCTTGTGACCAGGTGCAGAGTCTTGCTGGAAAGTCCACGGTATATTTTAAAAAGTGTATTGCTGAGAGGTTTCACAACATGATCGAAGACTGTATCTTGATGCACTTTGGATGAAGTTTTCACTCCTTTTTCACAAAAATGTAGTTTTATGACTTCTTGACACAACACGCCCCACCAAACCATCACTGACGCAGCATGATGACCACGTTGTAGCTTTCCGACCACTTGAGCGCAGCTTCTTTAGAACTGTGAGCCTACACTTTATTATTTTGCTTATTGTAGTGTTCTTCAATCGTGAAAATTTGTTTCATCGGTAAAGAGGATATTTCTGTGCCTTTCACCTGCGTATCGCGTTTTGATCGATCCGCTCTCTTTAATTGTAAAGATTGATTTAGAGCATGTCCTGTATATCGACGATAAGCACCGAGCTTCAGGTCTTGTTTTATAATACGTGACAGAGCCCTAGCGGGAATCTTAATTTCTTGAGATAAGATTTTTTGCTTCCTAATGGAGTTTCGATGAATTCTGGCTTTAACAGCAATAACAACCTTTGTTCTAACAGCACGCCGCCGCCCCTATCTTTTCTGGTCTTCGACAGAGGAAGTGTTATTGTATCTGCTGATACCAAGCTTTTGAAGTGTCTGGAATATGACCGACGACTCTATACCCACTTTGTGCAAGGCGATCACTGCAATCCTATTTTCTTTAACACCCCATTCCATATTGCAATTTGATAATGAACACGAAAAAATATGTGAAATTGCGCAAAATCGAAAGTAGTTTTTAAAATAATATTCGTGTTCCAAATTCAAAATAATTAAAACGTTGAAAATAATAAAAGTTTTTATGTAACAGTATTTATGGCCAGACTAGTTATATATGCATATATTTTTATTAGTAGAATTATTTCTAATTATCACCAAAAATCATTACTATAGTATAAAAATATACTTTTAAGTTTTAAATTTTTTTTCTTCTTTTTTACAGTGTATGCACTACACCTACCACAATGTCTCTCCACGCCTCGGGTTGACTGGTAGAGAATGCCTTATTAAAGCCGCCCTTTGAATCCCTTTTTATAAGGTGTGAGCAATAAAGTTTAAATAAATAAATAAAAAAACATATTAACACTTAAAATTGAAATTTGAAAACAATTTGATTACTGCCGGCACGCGATTCGAACGTGGTTGTCACATATTGTACGACAGTAAAAGTAAGCGCTAAATCACCTAACACCAAGAAAGTTAATTAATATATGTAAAACAATTAATTTTCACAGATTGCTTCGAATATGAATTTATAATAAAACATAACGAGGTACGTAGTTCTCTTGTGTAGATTAAAATATAGGTCAAGCCCCATAAATAATTCTATAACATGTGTATTTACTTGATCTCGTAGATTGATAACATTCCGTGTATCAGTTTCTAGCCTATAGACAAAACACTGTAGGCAGAAACTTTCAAATGAATTAAGCTTATTTCTGAACCCATTAGTCCCAAGCAAAAAAACTTATGGGTGTGAATTACGTAAAATCGTATTATTTATCGTGAAATAAAAATATAAATAGTGTTGTATTTCATAAAACGTAAAGTACCTATTTACTTAACCTACAAGTAAGTCGCTATTGTGCTGATTATTTATTGTCTGCATAAAGTGAATTATTGTCATATCTAGAGCAAGATAAATATTACGTTATAAAATAACAAGTTAGATAACTCAAAGAATACACAAGTAACGTTAACCGATTACTTCAGACAAAAGATGTGTATCTTATACATATATATATATATATATATATTATACAAATATATTAAAGAAGAACCAAATGAATTTCATAGTTTCTCAAAAATAACTTTATATTTAATTCAGAAGCTGGTCTGTAAACAACTTCAGGCTCAAAGCGCCTATAACCTTTTACCACATATAGTATCTACTAAACTACCCTATGTGTCTTTTTTTTCTTTTTCTCAATATTCTTAAAACATGCGCGAATCGATATTACTTACATGTTGTTATGTATTTTATCATTTTTTTTGTAATGATGATTATGCAAAGATAAATTTACAATTAGATTACAAAGCTATGTATTGCAGTTTCGTGAGTTTATTTCTAATTCACAACAAAACAAGTTACTTATATGCATTTTGTCTAACTCCAATGCAGATATGCCTATGCATAAGTTTATCAAACCTTGAACTCACCTCTGCCACGCATACATACCTACGTCACTTCTTTACACAAGACGTACTTTCTTTACACAAAGATTTCTTACGCTACTTATTTGTTTTTTACAGATTATTCCTGACTTACGAATTTAAACGATTTTACATTAAGTTCTCGCAGTATATACTTGATTTTTCATGCAATTCCATACTTTATTGTATATACATATTTAAAAATGTAAGCATTTTACTAGGTAAATACTTTAATTTTAAAATAAACATATTATAAAAATTATGTTTTATCAAAGTTGCTTTGCTTATTTTCCTCAACATTATTAAGTATATCTTAAGAGTAATGGAGGTATTTTTAAAACCAATCAGAATCAGAACATAGTTACATTGAAAAATTACCAAATCGGAAAGATAATGGTAGGAAATCAACGGTAATTCTCGTTTGACCTATCGGTACCTTAGCCATGCTATGGTAGAAAAAATCGGTATGTAGTCCAAGGTCAGGTATAAATGATGGTGCGTTCCGCGACGATGGTGTTCGGTGGTAACGACGAAGTGCGCGAATGCGGCGGGCGCGCGCCTGAGCCGCAGTATGACGCGGCCCGTCAACCGCCCGCCCCGTGCCGCCCTACGCGACGCTCCGACCAAACTCGATATCCATTACACACTCATTTTAAACCTATTAACGATATTTTATCATGTGTCCTATTAACACATTTAAAGTGCCTTCGAAAACGATATCAGTAGCTAAGCAGTTATATAGTTCTAATTAGTGCAAGTGTCCCCGACGATGTTTGTGAAAAAGTAACAAAACTTCTATTTCGAATTTTTCGAAAAAGTTTATTCATTCATATCGTTTCACATGCTTTTAAAGTTATAATGTGTTATGGATAAATAATATGGTTTATGATAAAATAGCCAAGAAGGAGAATTATGAATATAAAGTAAAAATAAATTAAAACTAAGATTAAATTAAAAACTTACTAATATTTTTATAACCATTTACTCGTAACATATGAAATGCAATATGTTAAAATATGGTTGTAAGACATTTGTAAATTAAAAAAGGCCGAGATAAACTTATCACAGTAATTTACTTTATCAAAATAAGGGCATGTTCGTTTCAAAAAAAAAATATTGTAATCATAATCGTAAAGCAATCATTATATTGAAAACATTAAAATAGTCTTCCCCAATCTTTAATAGTTTTTTATGATATTTACATAAAAGGATATGACAATCTTTCTAACTTTTTGTTTCTTATATTTATAGTACACTATTAAATAGCTGTATTTAATAAAATTAGTATCGTTTTTAACTTCTTCATTTAATTTTTTTTTTTCTAAATTCAATGTAAAATATTGTCAGTAAAAAAACATTCATTTAAATTTTTATAGCTAAAAATCTTCTAAAGTATTTAAATAGCTCTATTTATGAATATTTAAAAAAAAATCGGGTGGTAGTCAATTTTTTCAATCTTACCTGTAAAATAAATGAGAAGTTGTCCTTACATCTCGTAATAATTATTTAATTAATTTATAACTATTACTTGTAATTAGGTTTTAAGAAATATTTATATATAGAGATCAAATAAAATGTTGTTTAAAAGTCATTAAGAATAATTAATAATAAATTAAAAATTCAATTAAATCTGACCAATTGTCAAGCAATTCGGTCATGGAAAACGGTGCCTTAAAATATGGGAGCAACAACAACAATAATGAAATCATCGAAGAAAAAGTGGTAAGTATTTTTTAATTATTTATTACTCAGACGCAATCAGAACATGTATTTTAGATCAATCAAGTTGAGAAATTAAAAAAAAATGAATTACCAAAAGCGATACAATTCCTAAATAATATTTAATCAATGTGTAGTGTAGTATTGACTTAAATATAAAAAATAATTAGCATGCTATATATTTTTTAATATTCTTACTTTATAAGAATTCTAAAAATAACGACAACTTGCCAACAAAAACAAATGCCGTTGTAGAATATAAAAGAGTAGTATCATCGTGTAGCCCCATCTTGATTCAAGTCAGTAGAATAAAGTAGCTCTTTATTAGCGAGTCAGTAAAATAAAACTTTAGGAGAATCAACGTGTAAGTGTGGTTTGTAGAGTTACTCCTAAAATATTAAACTAAAATTATAAATACATTAACTGTCTAAGTCAATTGAATAATAGATAAATACCTGTTATAACTTCTTCATATGGTATATATATATTAAATAATATATTTGGCGGCTGGCAAAATATGGATGTTTAAAACCTAATATTAGCCAGACGGACCCAGTGGACATATCCACAAGTGTTCTGCCATAGGCTATTTATGATTTTGATTACTGATGAAAAAAATATCTTTACTTTACTTTTTAAAGTTGTAGAGGTAACATATAGCTAAAACTGCTAGCAACAGGAATGTGTCGGCTCGACCGGAGAAAAAATAGTCACAGAACACAGTTAACCACAGTTTCCACCTAGATCATCTCTAGATGGAAATTTTTATCTAGATGTGAATTTTAGCAAAGGCCCTATTAATCTTGATACACCGTGGAAAAGGAATGATTGTGTCTGTGAACTACAATGAGTAAGTGACTTACTATGAATTGTGTGACTACTCCTACAATAATAAACTCCTCCCGTCCAAGAACAAAATAACGATTAGACAGACCTTAATTTTTCCCCTGATTGATTATAGCGATGTGTGCTATTACGACCTGAATGCAGATCCCCTTAACAAACTTGATCGTCTTCTAAATAACTGCATTCGATTCATCTATAACCTTCGAAAGTATGACCACGTGTCTACTTATCGTTCTTAATTAAAGTGGCTTCCCATTCGTCTGCGGCGAGATCTGCGTGCTCTCACTACCCTTTATTCTATCCTGACATCTCCCTGACTCCTCCTTCCTATCGAGCTTCATATTTTCAATACCTTGGCACCCTCCTGAAGTCAGGCGGCTACAAATCGTTACGCGTTTAAGGTAAAGGTTCGGACCCAATTTCTTAACAGATTGGCAGAATCATCTCAATATTAAATTATTATGTTTTTATATATATATCATATATGTATGTATAATGATATATGTATGTAAAAAGTTCTATATGTATTTTATAATTACGCATATATTGTTTATTTATATAATATAATAGTATTTTACAAGTTCTTTAAGCCCTTCCTCATTTCATCTCTGCATTGCCGTAAGGTTGACTGTTAAAGAATGCCTAAGGCATTAAGTCCGTCTTTATACATATTGTATATGAAGCTTAAATAAATAAATAATATGATATCGGAAATATAAATTAATCAATCATTATTAAATGATTTCAATTAAAATAAAACAATTAATTACATCATAATAAGGTATAAGTTTCATACACATTTATTGTGTTATAGTGTCTATCTTTTTTTACTTATTCCCTTTTTTTGCATATACAGCTATATAAAACTACTTTGAATGAAAATCCATACAAATAGTTTCTATATTACATCACTCCAGAAAGGCACTAAGGAATCAAAATTCATACTAATGAATTATTACTAAATCGAATTAACCTATTTTTTTTCAAAATCCATCGCGTATGCAGAAGGCGTTTTATTAATATCAGTATTAAATGCTATAATAACCTCGCAGATAAAAAAAGTTATGTAAGAAAAAATGCGTCAGAGATAAAATGAATATATAAAAACAGTGTTACATAGATACGTGAGACCCTCAAATATCCTCTCAGTAGTAGTTCGTAGGTTTTTGCACTTGTGTATAAGTATGTAGTAACTTAGTTTTCGTTTACTATATCTAATCTAAATTCTCTCTTACTGCTTCATCGGACACAGGGAACACGGAACCGAGGGGTTCGTGAGCTGGTTAGAGAGTTTGGTTCTCTTACTTACACCAAAGCGCTCATACACTGAGCGTGTCGGTCTGCTCTGATCACGTTCCTATCTGAGTGCCACCTTAGATGTCTACTGACCATTCGAGATTAGGTATGTGGACCTAGCCTCTGACGGACGCCACCTGTGGTCTGGTTAATCGGAAGCTGTGGGCGGTGAGAACCCCCCTGTATCTAGTGTATCGTAGTTACGTTACGCTAGAAGGCGACGCAGTTAGATGTCGGCGGTGTGTGATGGTCTGGGGTCCATTGAGTTCGGCTCCCCAATGACGTCGGGGTTGTCAAGGACGTGACGAGGTCTACGGTTCCTAGTGCCGGATTCGGTAATAATAGTAGTAATTGCACGTAGGTTGCGGCGTTTACCACTAGCACTATTACATTTTATATCGTAATAAACTTACTAAAATACTTAAATATCAGTATATAATTCTAAAATAAAAAAAAATAATAGATAAAATATTTAAATATAATGTTAAATTCATAGACTCTTTTTATATAATTTTGCTGGTTGGCCATCGTTAAAACAATTAAAAATGGACTTTTTCACAACAGAAAGTGTCACTGATTTTGAGTTATTGGAAGTATTGTGATTATGTCAAAATTGGTTATTCAAACTCTTTTGATTATTTTATTTTTGAGCATCCTGGTGTGAAAAACAAACTTTTGGAGACCTAAGTGCCCAACGGCCGCAAAAAATATGTATGATCTGTTGAAACGAAAATATTGCTATTCTAAGATAGTAAGCCTTTGTTTATATCCCAACAAAACACGTAAATGATGAAACTGTAAACTAATAATGTCGCCTTTAAATGCAGTGCCCAGAAATTTTAAACATGATATATGTTAAATATATGTAATATATGCCCTGCAAAATTAGTATATGGATATGCGAACTGCAATGATACGAGTATAAAAAGTCCGTAGCTCAGTATACGACTTGCTAACTAACTTTTAGACTGTGTGTGACTGTGTCTTTTTGCATAATTTTAATGGAAAGTGTAAGATGCTTACTGGTCTAAAGTCATCAAAAGATTATCAATTTTAGGTAGAGGACTTGTACAGTACAGTGCACATGTAGGACTAAGTTGGAATGTATGTAATGGAATGCAGGCAACATTCAACATAGAAATAAAAAAAGGAGCATTGCATTGTTATTTCACTATACGTATTCACGTATATTGTGAATGCTTTGTCCCTCACCAGTCGAGTCAACCCATTCATATTGCACCTGTAAACTAGTTCTATCACTCTTTAAACAGTATGTATTACATAAAACTCCTCTGGAATTTAGCAACCTTAGCTATGTAGGTTATAGCCGGGAAAAGCCGACTAACAGGTTTCTGGTATGTTGTCTTGGTTTTGTTTCAGCAGGTCTCATTAATATCTTATAATACTTATTTTATTTATTAATAGATATTTATTTATTATACGTATTATTTTGAGTTCAATATCTTTTTAGTGACCATTTATTGGAATAAATAATGTTTTATTTATAAGAAAAATGACAACAATATGTTACTAAACCAGAAGAAATAAGAAATTTAACACAATAGAAGCCCTTATAACTGACGACATGCCCCTAACAAGCCATCTTGTTTCCCAACGTAATTGCGATGTGTGCTAGATTTTTGCTTCTTTCTTCAAGGATACAAGATACTGTAACACCATTCCATAGAAACTCTTGGGTGTAATCATTAATATCGACTTTCAATTGTTGGATTGATACCACAATCGTGTTGTTATTAGTAACAGGTGAGAGTGCACAGTAACATTTCCCTTCAAAGAGTCCACATGCATACTTATTTCTTCGATATGACCTTCACAATTGCGCACGCATAACTTCAAGCTAGACAAAGAAATATATTTTAAAACCGTAATCGACTTAAAGACCTTCAAGAAAAGAGCCTACACCATTCTTAAAGGCCGGCAGCGCATTTGCGGCTCCTCTGCTGTTGTGAATTTTGTGTGAAATAGTGATCACTTCGTGACCATCGGCTATGCTGCTTGCTCTTTGCCATCTATTCTATAAAAAGTGATCTCTTTATGTAATTGTCATTGACGTCACGAAGTGAGGAAGGTTCATTAGACGGTTCTGGTGGGATTACTCTTGCTACTCCACGGTTTAATACGCTGTCAGTAGCTCGTATCGCACCCGGAAAGGTTGTTCGATGACTTTTTTTTATAATTATTTTTATTTAATAATAATTATTTTATTTGCTGTTGTATTAGGAAAATGTTATGTAACAACATGGACACTCGATGTGAGCTTCAAGTCATATTTTGTTTGCATATAGAACAACTTAGGAATATCTGAGTGTAAGATCCTTTAAACATCTCGCGAAAAACAATATTTAGTTGACATCACTATTAAATAAACAATGATAAGGTCTCCACCAGCGCTAGAAACGTGTAAAAATGATTTAATTAGTTCTTGTCAAATATTTAGTAAAATACAAACACTTTTTCATTAACACTTTTGGTACCTATATAGGTACTTTAATTTCTAATGTTATGTAAATTTTATTGTAGAAGAAACTACACAAGATCTACAAAATATACATACAATTTTTGAAAATATTATAGAGGAGCAGGATAAGTTATACAGTCTCACTGATAAGAAGTTAATATCTTATTATCAATTTTTTTAATTACAATGAAAAAATGTATGACGTAACTTTTAAATTTACATAGCCGTGGTAGCTCAGTGTCCGCACGCTCCGTTTTAATTTCCCGCTATGTAAGCAACCTAAGTTCGATGCCCAGTGCAGACACCAATTTTATATGTTTATTACAATTTATATAATTGATTACAATTTAAAGTGCTGATTTACTGTTTGCTCGGCAGTAACGATGTATCATGAGCAAACTTGAAAAGATTAGTGGCAGCTGAGGGTCTGGAGCGCTCACTTTTATTTTCACAAATCGGTCTTCATAATGAAATTGTTAATTGAAATTATAAACTTCATTACGTTCAAATCAAAAATTTATATTAGATGTTTTTTCATGTTCATACATTCTGTAGACACATTTTTTATTTTATAAGTATATATCAAGTAAGTATCACGTTTCAAATTATTAATCTATTTAATCGAAGTTTCATCATCAAATTGCCAACCGCTATCCACATAAGATCTCAGTGGTATCCAACATCTGGTATACAGTATGTAATATGTTCTTTTATTATAAACATTAAAATAAGCTCAGTAATTGAGATTCAAGGAAATAAGGTGCAGAATCTATAATATTTTGCCCTTACCCGAGAAACCCGCGAATTACTAGTCAGAAAGCTAATTCGTGCGTGCAGCTTTTGACTTCTAAGCGAAAGACAAATTGTTGCTGTGTCTATAAAAAATATATACTTGTAGAAAAAATATTGATAGCCCAAACGAACAGCGTATACTGTGTCTACATTAATATAGTGCTGATTGTTAGTCAACCCCATTTGTAATGGCAAGCCATCTCAAAATGACTAACTCGTGGCTGGCTGCTTCTCTACGCGCGCGTATTTTTGCGGGGGCGGGAGTGCACCCTGCGAGGGCCCATTATCCCTGTCATTCGCAGCTGAAGTGGAGTTGCAGATTGCAAGATTGATTGTGTTCTGTTACTCTGCTCTTCCTACTTACCACGGCTCAAGCATGGCTACGCCAGTAATGCCAGAGAGGTGAGGCAGCGAGGGCAGAAGAGTATCAGTATTAAGTTGGACCACTCTCCCCGATTTACGATTGGCGGAGGAGCCAAAAATTAGATCCACAGCAGGAGGGCGGGAAAGCTGGTGCTTCCGAGTGAACGTTTTTTTCCCTCCCAAGCCTCCGTGTAACCACGCCAATATGGGGTTCGTATAAGAATGTGTTTCGTATTCCAATGCACTTGGAGTAATAAAGAAGGAGGATGGACGTCCCTCATGAGCCAGAGGAGAGGCTGCTAGTGGAGGACAGTCGGCGCTGGTGTGGCCACAGATGTATATAGGAGTGTTCCCGTGTTGAATATTTTTACGATTTATACGTATTGAGAGTGCGACGCATGCGGCGAAGACCACAGTTTTATTCGGTGCGAGTCCGACATAACTCGTCCTTGCCTACGTCAGTTCAGATATGCATAAGGCATTTTCCCGTGTATAAGAAAAGGGAGAACACTTGGCAATGACCAGATGATATCGTTGCGAAGAAAGTCGACCTCAAGAATATCTTACATATAATTATAAACACAACAATTATCCCCAAACAATAAATCGACTCATCGCTGTGACTCTATCACCTCACAGTGATAGTGCCATGCTGCAGCTATTTTCTAGATACATCATTAATAGGTTGAATCTACGCCTGAAATGTACCATAATGGAGCCAACAGGCATTCCAACTTAGTCCTCAGGAGTCACAACGCACGAGCATCTGGAATCTTTGTTTAAGATGCTTTGGATTATCATGGGCCACAGTTATCACTTAGCATCAGGTTTACTGTGTGTTTGTTTATCACCCCTATTACTACAAAACAATGCTGAAAGTCTTTTGAAATTCAGTATTATATAGTTCATTAAAAAAAACCCAGACCAACCGAGCGTTAACACGAATTCGAATGCCAATTATAATTTATTCACATCTGCGCGACTTTCATAATTGTTATGCAAAATGTTTAAATTTAATTGAATATTTTAAGCATGCATACAATTTTGATTCGTGAAAACATTTTCATTCTATTTCCCAGTATATAAGTTTTAGTTATACGAGGGGCGGTCAAAAAGTTCGCGGAATGAGAGGGAAGGAAATTGAGATTAAACTCCAAACAAATAGTTTCCTTCTCAATATATTCTCCCCTAAACCTAATACATTTTAGGATCTCGCAAATAATTTGTTTATACTGTAAAAAAAAAATGGTTTGTCGTTGGTGTCAAAATAGGCCGAAATTGACGACTTGACTTCCTCATTGTCGTCAATTTTTTTCCACGCAACTCTTTCTTCATTTTTGGAAATAAATAATAGTCACTAGGAGTCAAGTTTGGACTGTAGGGTAGGTGATTCAGTAATTCGAAGCCGCAACGGTGAATGGCAGCCGTCGCAACATGGCACGTGTGAACAGGTGCGTTGTCGTGCAAAAGGTTTTCTTCTTCTTTTTTCCTTGATGGCTTGTTTCAGTTTCATCTTTCCAGTAAAGAAGCGTAGTAGTAGTATAGTCCCGTTAAAGTAACACCACGTTCTTTATAATGGATCAGTAAAATTCCTTCTGTATTCCAAAAGGCAGTTGCCTGGATCTTTCCGGGTGATTGTGCCACTTTGAACTTCTTTGGCGGAGGTTGCCTTTTTTATGCCACTGCATCGACTCTTGCTTTGATTCAGGTTCATAGTGATGGAATTTTTGTAAGCCATCTTGCTCAGTGCAATACTCATCACAAGATGATGATGTAGGACATTTAAAATAGTTGATTCGGACACTCCAACCATTGCTCCAAGTTCTTTTCTCTTAAGCCGGGCATCTTCCAATACAAGTTTTTCTATCGTATGTTTATAATACATAATGTCTTCGTACACTGAAACTAAAGTGGGACGTACTGAAAGTTTATAGAACTAGCAACTTACACAATATGAAGGTAATTAAAATTCAAATTTTTTGTAGAATACTACAATATATAAATTATCTGTAGAATACTTTTTTATAATTTTAGGACTGACAATTGACTGACATTTCATTTGATGGTCATAGATTTCTGCTGCCCATATCATTCCTGCATATATGCGGCACAATCGACGCGGTCTTAAGCCGTAAACATAATCTAATAATACTAAAAGTTGACTGAGATTTCAACAAGTATTTGGTGATGAGGTCTTATATCGTAGCTGTGAATACTGGTTCTAGTGCAATGAGTTTAGAGTTTTTCATATTCATCTCCGTGATAAATATGAACAAAGCTCCCTGGTGAGAGCAGAAACCGATTATAATATTAATCCTATGCGATAATTAATTAATCGATAAAATACATGTCAGCGATTTCGTAGAGTTTTAGGCATTGCAATAAGCTAAGTGCAATATATGACGAAGGGCAATCTTTAGAGAGTATGATATCGTAACAACGTTGACAGCCTGCATTATTTTAACAAAAAGAAAATTAATAGGCAGAATGGTGTTTTCATTTTAAGGATTCAGGAAGTAAAGTCAGAAGAGACCGAAGTATTAGTAACAATATTGTTATTTCTTTTTCGACCTGACGAAACAATACACTACAATATCAAAAAACCGAAGAACTGTATTAGGAGATGGAATATATTAAAACTTGCTGGTCCAGAGATTAGGAAAAGTATTCTCACACAAAAATGATTCCTTCACAAATGCCTTCCTTCGAATATCGTTAACACCGTAACGGTATCCGTAACGGTAAGGTAACAACGAACACCTCAAACGCCAAACTAATGACGCATTCCCCTACACAGCCTGAACCTTATAAACTGCTATTGATTTCAGGTCACAAATAAAGGAGACCGAATCAGGGTAATTTAGTTTCAAGGGACCATTGAAAAACAATAAATGACACTGCTTGACATACTGAGATACAGCGTAATGCAATGGCAATAATAATTAAATAATAATAATAATATTTGCGCAAAGACAACGACACTTGTACCTACTCGTATGTTATGTCTGATGATTTTGACCACGGCGATATCTTTCTAGATTAAAAGATATCATCATGCATCACGAGACAACATCAAATAATACCACATACGCAGGATATACAGGGTGTCCCAGAGCTCAACGTCAAGCCGAAACGGGGTGACAGGATTGATCGTATTCATCATGAGAAAAATCAGAAAAAAAATCTATCTCATGCAGTTTGAAAATTATGGCATTTTATGAAAAACCTAGAATTTTGGTCAAACTGTAACCATTTTTCGGTTATTGTGGTTAATTTTTATTATTTTTGTTCATTTAAACTTTGGAAACATAACCCTAAATAACATTTTGCCGTAAAATTAAGAACCTACCAAAAACTTGTGTGAATCAAAAACATTTTAACTGAATAAAATGGGTTTTTTTTTACTATGGAACTAACAAGTATTACCATTTTAGATTCCTGATTAAATGCGCCAACTTTTAAAACCACTTGCCAAGGCACTCTTGTAATTTTTTTTTAAAGTTGGGCCTTTCAAATTCGACAAATTTTGAAAATTTTAAATTCATAGTTTAACAAATTAGTCTTAATTCTAGGAGACTTGGGGCAATTGTGTCATTATTTTTGACTGTCATTCAGATATGTTGTTTAGGGTTATGGTTCCAAAGTTTAAATGAACAAAAATAATAAAAATTGACCACAATAACCGCAAAATGGTTACAGTTTGACCAAATTTCTAGGTTTTTCTTAAAATGCCCATAATTTTGGGCAAACTGCATGGGATAGATTTTTTTTCAGATTTTTCTCATGATGGTTCCGATCAATCCTTTCAACCCGTTTCGGCTTGACGTTGAGTTCTGGGACATCCTATATATAGTAATGTGGTAAGTATTTGCACACTGATAGCCAATTAACAGTCAGGCTAGTAGGCAAGCTAGTAGTGCAATAACATCGGAGGAAAGTTCAGAGGCAGTGTGAAGGGATGGAGGATATAGAATCATAGGAAGTTTCGAATACATTATCAGTGACACGAGTCAAATACAATCACATCCAGATCAGTAAATCAACAGTTAGTCTTACTTTTAATATGTGTATTGTGTGGGAATTGAGGCAAGGATCAATAGATACCAAGTGCGCATATAGTTGTTGATGCCAAAGCGCACTGCCTTAATAAATGCCTATTCACGCTTTTACGTCATATTCGAACACGACTAGGATGACATCAACCCAATCTATAAAATATTTTTATCATAATCGTTATCGTAATCTAACGTATAACAACTAACTTAATCTTTTTTTTTCACCTCTATTCTTTTTAATAATACTCTATTACTTTTTAATATCTTTTCCTAGCTTTTATACAAGCGAATATTATCCGAAACATATTAAGTGATAAGGAGAGTGGGTTTTACAAGATGTCTACTAAATATATTATACCGCCTTAAGTTTTGACCAACGATGCCCTTGTTTCTTAGTCGTTTGATTCATGATCTTGGGATTGAATGGATGAATGAATTAAGTTCCAGTCTTGCAATTGAATCTCACCTAAGTGTGCACTAATGATAATTAGTTTTAAGACTCACGAGAAAATAATTGCATCCCGAATTTGGTATCCGATGTACGGCGATATTTTGTTTTGGACATAATAAGCTGAAAGCCTAACTTCTTTAATTTATTTATTTTGCACAAAAATCGTAGGCGCACTCGCTGTCGCGTCCATTAATCTATTGAATCTATTTTTCTAATCTTCATACACGAAGATCAGAAAATATGCGAATGTGATACAATATCGTGACAAATACGATTTATTATTATCTAAACCTAGAAAACAATTGTTAATGTGTTCCATAATATTGATTTTGTTTAGGATTCAAACCTAGGCACAATGGTCAGGTACGGTGACAACTGTTCTAAGCGACGGGAATTAATGTTAATTTCTTATAATTATCGGCCCTAATATGTGCCTCATAAAATGTATTAAGCATGACCAATACGTTGTAATTTGATAATTTCAAAAATTTTATAGACACTACATATTTATGTTGAAAATGATAAAACTTCTCAAAGCGACAACACAACATCGACACTATAGACACATTGTAATAAAGGCCAGAACCGACGTCGCACTGTCTCACCGCATAGGCATACTATTATATTGTTTAGTATTCTAAATAAAGCAATTGTCCTATACAGTCTGCAGTAGAATAACTTTTCAGACATATTTTAAAAACTAAGACGTGACTATATTGATTGATACTTTTACAAACGAATACTACATCTCAATGTGTGTATATATGAATACACCATCTGAACATCGCCAACATAACAGTTTTCTAGGCTGATATTTTAAATGTAAAAATTTCTCCGATCTAATCACACAATTGACGCTATGTCAGATTAGAGAATTGAAGTTAGCGTAAGTTTTGCGCCGTGGTAGATTATAACCAAATATGTCGTTGAAGTTTGAATCGATGAAAAATATCATCATTATAAATTACAACTGTCTGTGTCGAAATGCTAGTAATTGACTCACCTTCGGTCCGCATATCAACCGCGTACGAAATCGAGCAGCGTTCGTTATAGGTCGTTTGCACCCGTCACTCAATAAAAAAAAAACAAAATGTCCTTGCGTAATAAAATTACTCTAAGCGTGCATCCGGCCCATAATCACATCCGCAAGTCCCGTCTTTGCGCATGCCTCTCCGCGTCACATTCACCGACTTCAGGTAATACAAAATCGTTTCATGCGCAAGGCCACCGGTGCGCCGTGGTTCTTGCGTAACGAAAATCTACACATAGATCTTGAGCTGCCGACTATAGCTCTGTACCTGATCAGGCTTCCCGCCGATATTTCGACTCTGCCGTCACACTCTAACCCCTTAATTGTAAGTGCCACCACTTACAGTCCCATCGCGAATCTCAGATTCACCCGCGTCCGAAGGAGACCGAGGCTGGCCCTTCATGACCCCGGCGACGCGACCATCAGGGCGCAGCAAACAAGGTTATTCGCGATACCGCCATGTTTGCGACGGGTTGTCACAGGCCGGTTGTCTCCAGTCCATACAGATAGAAAATTCGCTGGAGTTTCTTGCGCCATTTCTTCTCCAGAGCCTACGCATTCTGAAGTGGAGGTACAGATAGCTAATAACAATTGCGATACTAATTTAGATAATCCTTTGTCAGAAGCAACTGATTGGACCGAGGTATGTCCCTCTCGGGCACCCTCGAGTCAGATGCTCTCGCGAAACAGGGTAACGGTACAAGACGAAGCTACCTATCGGGGGCCCTTGTGCTGGTTACCCATAAATAGAGGTCTCGGCTGAGCGCCAAAAGCGCTCGGTCACCTCTCAACCCGGTGAAACTGTTTACAGTTTCACCGGGTTGAGAGCTGTTAGCCCTCGGGCTAACAGCGGCCATCAGCCCGAAAAAAAAGAAAAAAAAAGCTAATACCGTAGTAGTCGCATAGCGTAATATAATAGAAATTTCGTGAAGGGGTCTGAACCCGCCTATTAGCAAGTGATAGTTCAAGAACTGTCCTCTACCCTGTAACAATATACAATATTCATATCAGAAACTCTCAATCTCAATGTCTTTTCTATTATAGTTTTTTACTGCTTGTTAGTTTTGTATAAATTAAGATTTTAGCATACATTTTGAAAGCAATTAAACACTATATTTTTATAAATTCACATACGCTCGGGTAGGTTTGTCTTTTTTTTTATTATTACTTTGTGGGTAACAAACGCGCACACAGTTCACCTGATGGTAAATGATTCCTGTGGCCCATGACATCTACATTCATCCTTCACAAGGAATCATAATGCAGATGCGTTGTCACCCTTGAGGACTGAGATGCAATGCCACGTCACCGATAATTAAGGTCACCAGATCCCTACACTCTCCAGACGAAACACAGCAATATTATACTGCTATTTTACGCTGCTATTCTGTGAGGGCGTGGTCTTACCCCGGTCGAACTGACCCATTCATTCTGCAAAAAGCTAGAAACAAACTGCAGCATAGCTGTACTACTGTTAGCAAACTGCAATGCAGCTCGAGGAGGGTAAGGGCCCTCACCCTCCTCGACCTACCCAGGTCCAGGACCTACCTAACTGTGTGCCGACCATTTTTCTACGTACAATACATAAAGCAACTTACCTTATATGTGGTTACTATGTTTGTAATTTCTTTCCTCTGATTTCTCTAGAAAGCCATTGTGTTGTTAAACTAAAGCGTTCACGTATCTCCGCCATATGCGACGATGGAGGAACACCATGGGGTTTTATTTGGTGTGAGTCTGGCATAACCCATCTTTGCCCCCGCAGGGACGGGTGTGCGTAGACATTTCTCATGTAAAAAAAAGTGGATACCTATAAGAATGGAAAGGTTTTCGCCTTGCCGTGGCTTTTTCGTGCGGAGTTGCGGAGGGGAAGAAGTATCGGTGTTTCGTTGCCGCTCTCCCTAGCCCTCGCGACTCAAGCGGGGGTTGGACCACTGATGCAGCTGAATATGCCGAATATGGTTGGCGGTGAAGCCATAGACCAGATCCACCGCAGGGGGCTGGGATTTTTTATTGCTTTCCTGGACCCCATGGCCTCTGGGGGCGGACTCGGGGAGGTGCTTTCCACCTACAGAGGAGGTCGAGTAGGAAGGCGCACTTGTGTTCACACGTGCCTTGCCTGGAGGGTTGGAGATGAGGATGTACTCCCAAGGCCAAGGAGGGGCTGCCTGGGCGGCCGACGCAGGAGAGGTCGCAGATGTGTGTGAAATCGTTACCGTGACCCCACCATACGCGACCAAGGAGGAACATCACGACGTTTTAATCAGTCCAACATAACCCATCCTCACCCCCACAGGGGTAAGTATGCGTAGGCATTCCAAGTGCAGAAAAAAATAGGGCCATACACCTAGGTACTCATTTCCTGCCTATACACAGCGGGGCGGGAAGTATGCTAATCACCCTGTTAGTATAGTGAAAGATGTAGGTCCAGTACAACAAGATGGAGTTCGTGCAGATCTATGACTGGATTCTTAGAATACAATGCGACCAGCTAGCCATGAGTAATATACCGTAGCACATAAGGAAGAATTCCGGCCCACCTCCAGGGTCTTGTCCTCATCCCGGTACTCCGAAATGGGATTCAACTATCCTCTATTACCTGAGGACCACGCCATTTCCGCCAGTGGTTCACGCTGGCGGAAAATAAGAGGACAAAGCAGGCCTGACCCATACTCATTCCTCTCGCAAAACCTCATTCCATTGGTACAGGAAAAGATCGACTCGGCCGAAGAGATACCACACTTACACGGAATACTATATTTAAATAATAAATTAGCACCGCTGTGTTTTGACAAGGCATTCCATCTTAGTTCTCAGAAGGGGCTAAGCATCTGCATTATGATTCTCAAGAAGGAATGTGCTTGTCAAGAACAGCAGCAATGACAAGTTAACAGACCATAGCTACTGTCAGAACCCAAGCTCGTGCTTGAACGTGTAATCAGTTGTCGCCCAACCTCATACCAATAAAGGATGACCTTATTTTAGAAGTCAATTATAAATATAATCAATATGTCGATTACGTAAATAGTTACGGAGTAGAAATCATTCTTGATCACGCTACTTGGAAATTTATTTCACAAATTTTTGTTAAAGCTTTAATCAGACAATCAGAAAAAATAAATTGATATGAAAGCATACTGTCTTTCTGTATAATTTGTATCTAGTCGAAATAACGTTGTATTTAAAAGAAAATTATTAACGATAAATTTTCTAAAAGGATTTAATTTTTTCTTGGCATCTATCCATAGCCTATCTGGTAGTTTGAGTAACATATAAATATGTACTATTATTAAATTGTAAAGGAGTATTGCCGAATATTTTATTTGCCTAAAAATATTGTTAAAAATTTTGTTTTATGGCAATCAAAAAAAGGACATTCGGCAGTTGGAAGATTGGTTGGAAGCAGAAGGTTGACGTAATCAATAATGAAAAAAGAGTAAAGTATCAAGCAATTAAATAAACATGATGATAATGGCGTCCAGACTAATCCACCCCAACTATCGGGGCGGTTAGTAAAACTACAGTAGTATACCATTGTATTGGCATTACCAACATTTCCGATTACTATAACTACCCTTAAAATCGTAATACTTGGAGATAGTTCATGACAAGTCGTCTGGCGAATTCAAACTTACAATGTTTTGCAGAGCGTATCCTAGTCCCTGATTAAAGTAACTTTAATTAGATTACAAAATAACATGTACTGTTATGGATATGAGGCGAAATATTCGATCTCAATGGCAAGAACCACCAGACCGATACTCTTAACCACAAAAGGTCCACATATTTTACTTTACTTAATGTACAATTTTGTAAAAAAAAATACTTTACCTAAACTAGACAAGACTTATGTTTGATGCTTTACAACGTCGGCGTAACCACGATCGCCAGAAGACCTCTAGATATCTTAATTTAGATTTTGTTTTGCGATAATCCTGTTTTTTTTTAAATAAAATATTAAAACTATTTTATTCTAAATTGACTTGGCAGCATTGACGAAGATTTAAATTTCTTTAAGCTCGAACATTTGGGTATTCGGAACTGCTGAACGCTGTTCTTCCGCACACATATCGTCCAACGATCAAAATCTACTTTATTAATGTAGTAAGTGTCAAATTTATTAATTACCGTAGGGTCATCAAAGGTACCACTGGTCAAAGGTATCGCCCAATCTACTCCTCCCCTTCAATCCTTGTGAAATATGGTATAATGATCGAGATACCCCCTCTCGGACTGGTATCTTCGATTGACGTTTTAAAAATATGATTTTTTTTAATCAGGATCGATTTTTTTTCCGTCCCATCATCAAAGGTGTCATTAGTACTATCGTTTGTCTTCGTTTTCGGAAGCGGTTTCCTAATACCTTGTATATAAGTGACTTCGCTTTTTATAGATTTTTCTATAGTATATGAAAATGATTGATTGTGGAAAAAATTGCGTGGAATCCGACTCTGTTCTGAAGGTTGTAGGTAATCTAGTTTCTTAGAAGTATGTAGAATCATCGGTAATCATTAACAATAGTTGAACTGTGTGTTCGTTTTTCACCTCTGTTTTATAAAAAAAATTGTAATGCTATCTTTATAATTTAGTGTTTAATGGTAAGAATTTACTAGCAGCTTAACAATTTCCTTTTGGACACTATAGATAAAACCTGTTTAGTTATCACAAATAACGCAGATATTTTAGAACGGTTACAAGGTTATGATAATATATTTCTTTCGTATTCAATCACACTATTTTATATTCTTAATTTTGCAAGTCATTTGCGTAATTATACTAAACCCTTTAAATATGCAAACAACAAGAAAACACAACACGGGATTGCTGGTGTTACTGATACAAAATATATATCACGTATATATTTTGTATCAGTAACACCATATAAATATATTATACGTTTAATTTTATTTATAGGTACACAATAGCTATGATCTGTTGGTATAGTAACGTTGCATTTAAATAACTACAACATGAAAAAGTCGGATGGAGTGACGAAACACTACGCCATCACAGAATATAAGCGTAAGGCAGTCGCAGTTTTGTATAATAGTAAAGTAAACCAATGGAACCTTCTAATAGTGAAGAATTTCATTACATCTTGGTTGCTTGGCGAGAATCGAAGTATCTGTGGGCCGCCGATAGATGGCGTTGTTGTAAATTTTTTGACGCACGCACGGATACATTGAATAAACAATATATTTCTGATATGAAAATATTTGAAATATGATCAATGGCTGTACCATAATATTAATAAAATATCAATGTAAAAGAACACAATTGAGCAAATCAGCAATGTCGATAATAGAAAATTATTATTAATAAATTACAATAAAATCACCAAAACATCTTTTCATAGAGAGCTTCTTAAGAAAGTTCTAAAATAATTACGCAGATATACACTTATGGATATATTGAAAGGAAAACAAACGCAACATTAAACGACAAAATCACTAATAAATTCATACATGTTACCGCAGTGGCTAATTCTTTTGGGGTTGAATAAATTTTTATTTTAACACACCATTGTCACGTGATCGTATCGCCAAGAGCGCAGCATGGCGACACGACGACAATGCGTTTCAGCTGAAACGTTCGATGAGTGGAAGGAGGAGGTTGTACGAGGTCACGCCTTGCGTTCGGGAAGCTCCGGCTGTAGCCGGCGGGCGCCGCACAGACTCGGCGCGCGCACAGCGACCTCTTGCGTGCGCCGCACACCGCCCATCCAGTTCAGTCCAGCAAACACGCTGCGCACTCTACCGCCTTTCGCACTGCCATCGAATCGTTATCTAAATACCGTTCCTGGGCCCTTGCCTCTAGTGAACGTCCTCGCGATTCATCCCCTAAACGTAACCCACGCGAAATACACTGTAACCCATTCAGGCTCTTAATAAAATGAGCAAACACAAAAAATGAGTGGAGTGCTTGCTTAATCGATTGGCTGCATTAAAAATTAAAACTATTATTACCGTTTTGCAGGCGACTTTGCAGATTTTTTGCATTGCGATTGAGCTTGAGGGCTTTGTTATCTGGTATTCGAGAAAAGTGATCGGAAAAAAGCTTATGCGTATTGTTAATATTACAAAACAGTGGTACCGTCCTGTGCTTAGTTCTTCAGTGAACAGTGCGACAGACCTCGAGGTGTTTTATCGTTCATTCAGTTGCGAGCTTAAGCATCTTATTTATTACATTTTTTCGCATTAATTTGCCATTATTGTGGAAAAAAACGCGATCCATGCTTGGAGTTATGACTACCATGGTATGGTTTCCTTTGTCTACATTACGTACTTTTTTAGTAAACGAACGTAGCTTATTGTAATCATAAAGCTAAAGTTGATCCATTTTAGACATACGAACTGCTAGTTTTAACCCTCATTTAAGGATATAAACTTAATACTATACAGTAATGATATGATTGGATTTATATAACCGTTTTAAAGCTTTCCACCCATGTAGGTTTATAATCATGGCAATAGTAGATTGTAGTAAATTCTCATTGTTTTAAAATACGCTAAAATAAAATATGTATGAGTACTTTGCCTCTATTACATACATAATTTATGATGCATGCGAATGCATCTTGGCCTATATTTTCCATACATGTATTATGTAAGTGTTCAATATCGCTTTACATACACGAAGTAGAACAAAATATCTGAATGCGGATTTCCAAGTACACATACAGCGAGCTTTGGTTTCCGCAGTAGGACTATTGCTTAATTACGTACGTAGTTTCCACGCCTAGCTATTGTACCGACACGCAATACATTATTAATAATTACTAAGTAACAGTCAGACCTTTTGCACGTAAAATTATGTTAGGGAACAAAGTGGAAATAAGGATGGATTATTGTAATATTAAAAAACGTACAATATTTCAAGCCAAATAGAATCATTCCTATATCTAGAATAATCATTAAATAAAAAAAAATTAAACGATACAAACAAAACAAAGTTAGCCTTTCGTTAAATTTCAATAACCAAATTAACATTATATCTGTTTTATAAGTAGCCCCTTACGTTAAATAAAAAATTTCCAAATTTTAATTTTGTAATAAAAAATTCTAAATTTTATTTTTATTTACTGCAACCCGGCCTGTCAACTCCGGAACAATGTGACGTTTCTATCATTTTACCGAGCCCCTTTAATGAATATCTGTTACTAATATTAAAATTCTAATATATTTCATTATGTAACAAACAATCATGAATTCTGATTAAATAACTAAAAGATAACTCGATAACAATTATTAACTATTTAAAAAAAACAATTCAAAAATTTTCCTTTTTCGAATTTTATTTTTATTTTTGATATAGAATAGAATAGTATAAAATTGAATAATTTAAAATAACGCTCAAGCAATTTGATCTATGCTTTTAATGCATAAGTGAAATGCTTTAACAACGCATGTAATTGTAGATTGCTATCTAAGTGCTACTCGCGCTTTAAATATTAAGGATAAATACCTAAGTGTTGTTTCTTCGCTTATGATTTCTTTTATTATTATAATTGTTTCAAACTAGTGCTTCAAATAATCACATCTCAGAATGTGTAAGAATAGGTCATGTAAAAATATATAATGAACTTTAGAAAACAATACAGAATCTTTCGTATAGGCGAAAATTTGTTATCAAAATATCGTTGAATTTAATCCGTCTTCTTTTTTTCGTTGAGGTATAACGAGATGTAAAACAAGAATCTTTCTGGTAACAAAGCATAAATAAAAGTAACAAAATAAATTGTGTTAAATGATACTGAATGAATTATATTCGATATAAGAATTTATTAAACCTTACATAATTTTTAATTTTTTTTCACATTTGATACTTTGAATTGAGAGGAATTACAAATAGAAACACTTTATTCATTTTATTATAGTTTGCTCTCTATTCGAGAATATATGATGGCAAGAAAGGTTCCTTTTCTTTTCCATCTAATTTGAAAAATAATCCTTTAAAAAATACCACGCGCTAATTATCTTTATATAGTAAATACTTCTGTTTATTTAAATACCATTCGCATGAATTACTTAGTAGTACACATAAAAACAACCTGTTAATAATTATTGTCTTATTAAAAGTTTCTTCTTATCTGTTTAATTTCTTCACGAAAGGGTGAGATAACGTCAGAGATAATATGGAAATACCTATATTTGTACCAAGCAACAAATGAAGATCAAAAGTACCAGCCATAGAGCGCTGTACGCTATTGCACACGGCCTAGTTTTCAGCAGTAGCACCTCGGTATATAAGATGTACTTACATACTTCACCTTATATAATATTGACCTTTATATTGCGTCTGTTTCTTAGGCAACTTAAAGCTCGGGAACCGTTTTACCACAAAGCAATCCGCTAGTACAAACCCTACATTTTTTTAAACCTAAAACCATACCATAGTAAACATATCGTATCCATCATAAGATATCGATATAGGCTAGTATATTTTAACGCGAATCGAAATCGGAATCAGAGACGCCGGTGGGAATAAAGCGAGCATCTATGCAAAACACGGCAATCGCGCTGCTGGAGACGGCGTCGGCGTTCGAGAGGGAGGTGCTGGAATGTGAGCACCTGGAGGCGTCGGAGCACGGGGGGTTTCGGTGAGAGCGTTGGCGCGGCAACGGCATGGAGGAGCGCGGGCCCCCTGACGTGCCGCTGATAGTGACTCCGCCGGGAATGGGCTCCACCGCAGCGATCACCACGCGGCGTGTGGCATCCGCCCGTGGATCCCGTGACGAGCCCCCTTCCACGTGGCGCTCCTCGGTACGAGTCCACGACACCGGATTCCGTGGCTCGCGCAAAAGCATCGTACGCCTCGAACCACCCTGTAATGGTCTCAACGGGTTGCCCGCCATCGGCAAGGAGGTAATTCACGTTCAATGGCTGATGTTAATTGTTTAAACTTGAATGTTGCGACGGAATCGTAATAATATTGAAAAGTACTTTAAGTCGACTGGAAGAAAAACTTTATGTAAGAGTTGAGGGAGATTTTAAAACGAGAAGGTTGAAGTTAAGCTATACTTTTTTACGTTAGTAAAGACATTATGTAACTTGATGAAAGGATTCCATGTTACATAACGTAGATGATATTTTAAGTTTGTCAGCTTTGACTTCTACAACTTTATAAAATCCCATCTGCTGTTCAAAAACTATTTAACTACTAAAATATTTTGAATGGATCTTTTATTTCATATATATTATTGCCGTACTGAACCATTATTCTTTTCTTATAATATAATTTAAATTTTGCATTACGTAATATTTTGCCTGAAACTTAATTTTAGACCCAGTCTGATGCTATGGACATTTCACCACCTAGCACTACAATATTTGATATTAAGATAGAAAGCAAACCCTGTCATTTAAAACTCTCTTCAGTTTACATAGCAACTCACAAGAGGATAAAATATATTTTTTAAAATTATTTATTTGATTATAGTAGCCCTAAATTAGTTAATATTAACGCTGCGTTTTGACTACTATTAGACTATCCGTAAAATATCACATGTTTATCATGCGTGTGAGACATTTTTCGTTTTTATCTTATCTCTACGAATTAATATGATAAGTTGATATGAAAATATCGATCATAAAAGGATTTGAAGAACTGGACTATAATAATTAGATTATTTCAATACAATTAGATTATGTATAATGAGATGCATAACTAGATCTAAACTATTCCTGTTTTTACTGCGTTCTAATACCAATATAAACAAAAACTTACCTATATTAACACCTTAAAATTCATATGGTCAATTAATAAGATACTTCCTACATAATGCAGTTGACCAGTATTCTCAGAATAAATATTATCACTAAATAAATACATGTCAAAAGTGCTGACAGTGCACAATAAACTCTACTGAAGTATATAAATGAAGATTTTTGTTGTTTGAAATCTTTAAAAATGTTTAAAACTATTTACTTACTTGCAAACTATTTATTTACTTAAAAAATTATTTACTTGCACTGCTGTAAATATCATAAAATAAAAAAAAACTCATGGTCATACTATAATATAAGTAGGGAAGAGGTATCTTTTTAAGTATAAAAAACTTGTGTTGGGATACTCCACTCTTCCATAGCACTAACATTATTACTATTTGTATGATATTACAAAACAATATTAAGAACAAAAATAGGAATATACAACTACAGGTTTATGTGAGTACTTGTCTGTATATGTATTTTTTTCATCATTTCTCGTTCTCTTTATCATTTCGTTATATAAAATTGCAAATTGTTTATCATACTATCTTTTAGTTAAAGCGGTTTTCATCTTTTATGTATATGTTATTTTCTTTTATAATCTTATGTATATAAGTTTTTATATCTTGGATATGTAAAATCGATTTATTTTAAAATCTATTTTACATATACAACTTTAACTTCTGAATAGAAAGAACATTGCCCGTGATATGGGGGATTCAAAGTATCTTATCCTATGTCTTTTATCTAGTCCGAACACAAAAGCACTGAAAATTCCAAAACCAGTATAAATATTGTGGCATTCGACGATATCTTTTACGATAAAAAGTTTCGACTTTCAATTGATTGCAATGAACTAATAGAGAATCATGATGATAATTCAATAATTACAACAACATTCTTGTTCAAAGAACATTATAATTTTTTTCAAGGATTTACGACCAAAATGAAATATCAATAGTGACTAATTGCATCGTCGCAAAACACAATTAAGTGTACGTTTAAACTTGTCTAAACATAAGTATTATCGAAACATTATCAAAAAATATTTTTATTGTTATATTTTATTTTATAAGTACCTTACATGACATCATCAGCATTATTACGCAATCGAAGGAATTAATGATGTATATATAATATATATAATATTGTGAAATAACTTAGATTCAAAATTTAGTTAAACATGTTTTTATTAATTCGGGTAATAATATGGTACACAGTTAATCTAATAAAAGTAAGTAAAGAAACGTAATTCCCGATTCACGATAAGAATTAAAAATACAAATCTTCCCTGAGGACTACGAAGAATGCTGGTATGTAATTTTGTTTATTGGATAAGAATGCATTAGCAGTAATTGCATGTTGCTATTGCTTCTTCAGAATTAAAAAGATATTACTTTTTCGATTAGTAATTTTTGGTTATTATAGAATTGTTACATTTAAAAAAAAGATAGAAGCTACGTTACAACTATGAATTGAGGAAGTCAAAGTTTTGTCAATGGATCAATAATCTAATGAATCCCTGGTAAAAATTTGCAAAGATGGGTTCATTTATCTGATAAAGTGTCACGTTGTCTTTGGATATTATGTATAGTACCAATGTTTTTGTACTTCGTTGTTTTGCGAGTTAAGGAACCAAAATCCCGTTCTGTTAATGAGCTATTCCATCTTTGTGCTCAGGGGTGACAACACTTTTACCCTCCTAAGGGACGGACACAATATCCTTTCTTCATTTGGAAACTTTGTACTTAATAATTTTACTTACTTGTAAAAAGGACCGAGAATAATATTTCGATACAAAGTAGATCTCTCCTAAAGATTCTCAGGCTCTATCAGAATATGTTTCGTGGATCTTTTCGCACAGGCATTAAGAACGCAATGTTCATGTTTTCGTAAAATCAAAGAGAGTAGAAAGCAAAAATAAGTTGTGTGGTTCGTACGACGTTGACTCAACTTCATTTTCATCCCTGAGGTCTGAGGTTGAATGCTTTGTCACCTGTACTTGGGTCTGCAGATCCTTACATTCATCTCAATCACCATTCAAAGCCCAACCATGTTATTACCATAGTAAAATCACCCCCCACGACAAAGTCACGAGATTGTAGATTACCACTGCTATATTAGGCATTTACAATAACTTCCTAATAAATTTACATTTAACAAAATTAAAAGTAATCAAAATTTATATCTCATTTATTCAAAGTGAACTCATATTCACATCACTGCTTTTGAACATAAAAATTACATAAAATACACTTTAAAAGTACTCCTGTCTTTGTAATTGCGCTCCAGAAACTTTACTCCATCTGTTTTGGTTATTTAAGTGTGTAATATTTTGTAAATATTACACACTTAATTGCCGCGTAAATATATAAACTCCGAGAAAGATTTATGTAGAATGTTTAAATATATAAAACTATAAAACTCTCGCATTCCTTTACATAGGTATCACTTGTACACCAAAACGATAAACACGTTTCTACAAATAATATGATAGATACAACAAATGCTTTTACTTATCAAATAACAGGTTTAAAATATTAGATAAAAAACCTTATGGAAAGACCTGTAATAAAAAATGGGATATTTTTTGACATTGTTTTTTTTTATAAAACTAATAGTGACTTATGATCTCCCAGTTCAGCTGATGGTAATGATGGCTAAATTAAAATTTAGGATAAAATACTCCATTATCAGTAATCGAGTCTTTGTCATCTTACATTCGCCTCGCGAAACAAGGTAGCGTTGTCCTACTTCACGGTGGTAATCTGTAAATAATTATATTGCAACTGATAACATATCAGGTTTGACTGGAAAAGGTTTATACTTTTACTAGAACGAAATATCTGTTTAGTGCTTTTTTGTCTCAACTTTATTGTGTTCAACATAATGTAACGGACGGCTTCAGTGACATACATATCACATATATAACTCGATGAATGACGTATTCGCCATTTATATTAATTCCGTATCCTTTCCAGTCCAGCGACTTGGAATGCGGCAATCATGCATTCATCTTTCAATGTAGCAGTGAAGTTGCGATGATATAACGCTACTAACATCTTTTCAAATTGTTTTGCACTTTATGTTTGGACGAACTGGATTATTTTATAACTCCTTTACTCCCGATGTCTTTAGAATGGTATGCTCCACCCACAATCCCCCTTCATTTAAACGGTTAGTCAGGAAGCATTACCTAATACTGGATCAGTAACTAATTGTATTTTTAACAGTGGTAGAGCTACAAAGCAGTTTGTATCCATGCATGAGTCAGCTCGACTGGGGTAGGACCACGCCATCACAGAATACCAGCGTAAAATAGTCGTATAATGCTGCTCAGTTTCGTCTGGTAAGTGTACGGATCCGAAGACCTTTATTACTGGTGACGAATTCCATCTCAGTCCTCAAGTGTAAAAAAGTATCTGCATTATGATTGCTTATCAAGGATGAATGTATCACTTGCCATCAGGTGAGCTGTGTGCTCGTTTGTTACTCTCATTATAATAAATAAAAACTGTTTTCTTTCTTTTTAAAATAATATATATAAGTAAAGTAAAGGTAACTTTTAGTAATATGTATATTATTTTTATTAATTTATAACTTATTACATTTATATACTTTGAAAATTAAAATAAAATTCATTTCTAGCATCCATAATATAATCTCTTCTCAACCCAAAAGTAAACTCTTTGGCATTTAGTCCACCTTTTTGTATTATGTTTGCTTGAATTGTGCAAATAAAAATAAACAAATAAATCTTTCTACAATTATATAGCTAATATCCGACAGAATTCGTCACCTTACTATCAGACAGACGCAACTCTTCGTTGTATCAATATAGTCAATTTAACACCGTTGAAGAGAATAAAGCAACGGCCAAAGTTCAACAGTTTTGAAAGCTTTTTCATAGTATACATAGACAAAGAGGCATAGGTTACATCATATTCTTCGGTTTTTTTGTATAATCTACAAAAGAACATGTACGTTGTCTAATAAAATCCACTTTTTGAGCAAAATCATTCGTAACAACTCTCGAAAATGAAATGTAGAGACTGTTCAAAGAATTCGGTTTACAAATTACAAGAGGGCGTCAGTTTTTGAAGAACACGACACGACACAAGTGACACATTGCTCAATATATAGAAACATCTTCTTAGCACATTATAATTCTTTCCCACCACATTTACACATTTACTTTGAAAAACATTTTAACTTCACGAAAACTAAAGTACATAATGTCTCTAAAATAGAGTCGACTTTGCCCTTGGGTCATAACTCATTCTTGCAAATGAGGACTCAAATCTCAGTCTTCCATTTAGTCATTTCAGACACTTAGATCGTCTCTGCCTTGCATCATAATACGTATTGTATTATCTGTATATATGTATTCTTATATAATCTGTATTGTGTCTGCGTAAGTCTCACAATTATCGTTGATATTTTATGTAAAATAGGACAAACGAGCACACAGATTATCTAATGGTTAGTGATTTCTACGGTCTATAACATCCGTGTCAGCCCTCAAGATACACGTGCATTGTCACCCTTGAGGACTAAGATGGAATGCCTCAGTAACTAACGTTGGGTCCCCGGAGCTATACATACCACACAATATATTCTAATAGCAGCATAAGAATGTATTGTGTGGTGCATTTTACTATGTATGTATTTTATTAATTTATAACTTATTACATTTATATACTTTGAAAATTAAAATAAAATTCATTTCTAGCATCCATAATATAATCTCTTCTCAACCCAAAAGTAAACTCTTTGGCATTTAGTCCACCTTTTTGTATTATGTTTGCTTGAATTGTGCAAATAAAAATAAACAAATAAATCTTTTTACAATTATATAGCATAATATCCGACAGAATTCGTCACCTTACTATCAGACAGACGCAACACTTCGTTGTATCAATATAGTCAATTTAACACCGTTGAAGAGAATAAAGCAACGGCCAAAGTTCAACAGTTTTGAAAGCTTTTTCATAGTATACATAGACAAAGAGGCATAGGTTACATCATATTCTTCGGTTTTTGTATAATCTACAAAAGAACATGTACGTTGTCTAATAAAATCCACTTTTTGAGCAAAATCATTCGTAACAACTCTCGAAAATGAAATGTAGAGACTGTTCAAAGAATTCGGTTTACAAATTACAAGAGGGCGTCAGTTTTTTTGAAGAACACGACACGACTCAAGTGACACATTGCTCAATATATAGAAACATCTTCTTAGCACATTATAATTCTTTCCCACCACGTTTACACATTTACTTTGAAAAACATTTTAACTTCACGAAAACTAAAGTATATAATGTCTCTAAAATAGAGTCGACTTTGCCCTTGGGTCATAACTCATTCTTGCAAATTAGGGCTCAAATCTCAGTCTTCCATTTAGTCATTTCAGACACTTATATCGTCTCTGCCTTGCATCATAATACGTATTGTATTATCTGTATATATGTATTCTTATATAATCTGTATTGTGTCTGCGTAAGTCTCACAATTATCGTTGATATTTTATGTAAAATAGGACAAACGAGCACACATATTATCTAATGGTTAGTGATTTCTACGGTCTATAACATCCGTGTCAGCCCTCAAGATACACGTGCATTGTCACCCTTGAGGACTAAGATGGATTGCCTCAGTAACTAACGTTGGGTCCCCGGAGCTATACATACCACACAATATATTCTAATAGCAGCATAAGAATGTATTGTGTGGTATTTTACTCTGGTATTTCTGACAGGGCCACTCCCTTCTCCGTCATTAATTTCTACAGCATGGCCCTCCCATAGTAGTCGCCGTTTTATCTTTGGAAACAACTTAAAGCTTCAGAACTTAATTAATATGCCTATTGTTTTACTATTCTAAATGAACTGCATTTTAGGAAAATATTAATTTATCAATTGAAGCATAAAACTTGAAATCACAAGAGTCTCTTTTGCGGCTTCCCAAAATCGGGCCGTAGAGAGTTCATTAATTCGATGATCATTTAAACCATTCAAGTGCTATACTACGAACGACTCAAAGGTACTACAACTGATGATTCTTAACAGTACGCAATAAATTAAGTGATTTTTAGTGGAATCGCTTACTGGTTTTAAAATATATTTTGTAATGAAACAGTTCTCAAGGCATGTGGCATTGAGAAGCTTATCATGAGATGCTGCACGTGTAATAAGATGCGATTAGATGTGATCCTACATGCTGCATTTGTTAAATAGTTCAGTATTTTAAAAATTTTATTGTAAATATTGTCAACAACTATATTTTTAATTTTTATCAAACAATTAATCATACTCAAACAATTCTTATTCCAATTATTTTAAAGTAATGAAAACACTATAACTATATGATATTTTTCGGCGTCAATAGCCTAATGGTTAGTGATTTCTACGGTCTATAACATCCGTGTCAGCCCTCAAGATACACGTGCATTGTCACCCTTGAGGACTAAGATGGATTGCCTCAGTAACTAACGTTGGGTCCCCGGAGCTATACATACCACACAATATATTCTAATAGCAGCATAAGAATGTATTGTGTGGTATTTTACTCTGGTATTTCTGACAGGGCCACTCCCTTCTCCGTCATTAGTTTCTGCAGCATGGCCCTCCCATAGTAGTCGCCGTTTTATCTTTGGAAACAACTTAAAGCTTCAGAACTTAATTAATATGCCTATTGTTTTACTATTCTAAATGAACTGCATTTTAGGAAAATATTAATTTATCAATTGAAGCATAAAACTTGAAATCACAAGAGTCTCTTTTGCGGCTTCCCAAAATCGGGCCGTAGAGAGTTCATTAATTCGATGATCATTTAAACCATTCAAGTGCTATACTACGAACGACTCAAAGGTACTACAACTGATGATTCTTAACAGTACGCAATAAATTAAGTGATTTTTAGTGGAATCGCTTACTGGTTTTAAAATATATTTTGTAATGAAACAGTTCTCAAGGCATGTGGCATTGAGAAGCTTATCATGAGATGCTGCACGTGTAATAAGATGCGATTAGATGTGATCCTACATGCTGCATTTGTTAAATAGTTCAGTATTTTAAAAATTTTATTGTAAATATTGTCAACAACTATATTTTTAATTTTTATCAAACAATTAATCATACTCAAAAATTCTTATTCCAATTATTTTAAAGTAATGAAAACACTATAACTATATGATATTTTTCGGCGTCAATAGCCTAATGGTTAGTGATTTCTACGGTCTATAACATCCGTGTCAGCCCTCAAGTAAACTCTTTGGCATTTAGTCCACCTTTTGTATTATGTTTGCTTGAATTGTGCAAATAAAAATAAACAAATAAATCTTTTTACAATTATATAGCATAATATCCGACAGAATTCGTCACCTTACTATCAGACAGACGCAACACTTCGTTGTATCAATATAGTCAATTTAACACCGTTGAAGAGAATAAAGCAACGGCCAAAGTTCAACAGTTTTGAAAGCTTTTTCATAGTATACATAGACAAAGAGGCATAGGTTACATCATATTCTTCGGTTTTTTTGTATAATCTACAAAAGAACATGTACGTTGTCTAATAAAAATCCACTTTTTTGAGCAAAATCATTCGTAACAACTCTCGAAAATGAAATGTAGAGACTGTTCAAAAGGGAATTCGGTTTACAAATTACAAGAGGGCGTCAGTTTTTTTGAAGAACACGACACGACACAAGTGACACATTGCTCAATATATAGAAACATCTTCTTAGCACATTATAATTCTTTCCCACCACATTTACACATTTACTTTGAAAAACATTTTAACTTCACGAAAACTAAAGTACATAATGTCTCTAAAATAGAGTCGACTTTGCCCTTGGGTCATAACTCATTCTTGCAAATGAGGACTCAAATCTCAGTCTTCCATTTAGTCATTTCAGACACTTAGATCGTCTCTGCCTTGCATCATAATACGTATTGTATTATCTGTATATATGTATTCTTATATAATCTGTATTGTGTCTGCGTAAGTCTCACAATTATCGTTGATATTTTATGTAAAATAGGACAAACGAGCACACAGATTATCTAATGGTTAGTGATTTCTACGGTCTATAACATCCGTGTCAGCCCTCAAGATACACGTGCATTGTCACCCTTGAGGACTAAGATGGATTGCCTCAGTAACTAACGTTGGGTCCCCGGAGCTATACATACCACACAATATATTCTAATAGCAGCATAAGAATGTATTGTGTGGTATTTTACTATGTATGTGGTATTTTACTCTGGTATTTCTGACAGGGCCACTCCCTTCTCCGTCATTAGTTTCTGCAGCATGGCCCTCCCATTGTAGTCGCCGTTTTATCTTTGGAAACAACTTAAAGCTTCAGAACTTAATTAATATGCCTATTGTTTTACTATTCTAAATGAACTGCATTTTAGGAAAATATTAATTTATCAATTGAAGCATAAAACTTGAAATCACAAGAGTCTCTTTTGCGGCTTCCCAAAATCGGGCCGTAGAGAGTTCATTAATTCGATGATCATTTAAACCATTCAAGTGCTATACTACGAACGACTCAAAGGTACTACAACTGATGATTCTTAACAGTACGCATTAAAATTAAGTGATTTTTAGTGGAATCGCTTACTGGTTTTAAAATATATTTTTAATGAAACAGTTCTCAAGGCATGTGGCATTGAGAAGCTTATCATGAGATGCTGCACGTGTAATAAGATGCGATTAGATGTGATCCTACATGCTGCATTTGTTAAATAGTTCAGTATTTTTAAAATTTTATTGTAAATATTGTCAACAACTATATTTTTAATTTTTATCGAACAATTAATCATACTCAAACAATTCTTATTCCAATTATTTTAAAGTAATGAAAACACTATAACTATATAATATTTTTCGGCGTCAATAGCCTAATGGTGTGGATTGTAGTTTGTGAATAACATCGTGGGTTCGAATTTCAGTAATTTTAATTGCATTGCTAGCATTCCTTTAAATATGTATATATATTTATATATACATATTTAAAGACAACAAAACAACAATGCAACAACAAGTTATAAATCATTCAGGAATGTATGCTTAATCAGCCAGTTAAAATTAATGACGTCACATAATGTACAATTGTTCTGAAACTTTGCATATATAACGCATGTCTATTTTTAAGAACAGCGAATAGCAAGGAGAGCTCAAAAACTGACAACACACTCCATAGTGTTGATTTCATTATGTCGAAAAAGGCACATTAAAAACACGTCCACCCGCCACATCAAACCACTTTTGGTAAAACTAGTGTAGATTTAAAACGAATATACTCTCAAATTGTCATTGTTACCATATATATCGTTAGTTCCATGCGGTTGTAAAGTCGTACAAACAATTTTTGCACCATAGTGTAAGCTTCTATGTTTGATTCATCAAAATCGAATTTCATGAAAACTTGTTCAAGGTAGGAGTATCTGCATGAAAATATTTTCTTCCATAGCTATAATATTAACACAAAGCCTTATTGATATGGATAAATACGAATGAAAAATCGTTGCCGCAAATATTACGAACGAAGCAATCGATGTGACATGGATTGAACAATATTTCGTAACCAACGTTGTATGATTATGAACCAATGTATTTTAATATAATTTATTCCGTAAACTATAGTAAACACATATTCTATAGATAAAATTGAACTATCACAAACATTAAATACACCATGTATTTTCGAAACATGGCGATTAAAATTCATGGTAATGACAAAAAGAAAAACTGAGCACGTAATTGTTAATTAACTTTCTAGTTTACAACTTTTTATTTTATGTTTGTATACAGGTATTGTCACTTGGAGCGACGGGCGGTCACAAGGGGACCACACAACCATCACATCCCTGGACAATCCTCCACCATTCTCCTTATAAGGTAAACAGTTCCTACCAGTGATACCTATTTATTATCTTAACGTGAAACAGCAGTAGCTTTTCAACATCTGTGACTTTCAATATTTTAATTTTTAAAAACAAGGTTATGTTTTTAAATAATGTAGAAATAAAAACATTTTCATTTGACCTATACGGTAAGTGACGTCAACGGGCTTGAACTTTTTAATTCCTTTTAGTTCTTTACTTATCATTATTATGATTTAACATTTTATAACTGCAAAATAAAACTTGTGTTTGGGTTTAACATTTTACGACAAATGCGTCCGTTTTTATACAAATTATAAAAATTAAAATACAATTCAATATATTTATAATTATCTCACTAACACTTTTTTTTTATTCGTGCATATCATCATACGTTATTTGTGTTACTTATTAAAAGTCCTCGTTGTTATTTAGTTAAAATTATATAACATTTTCTCCGTGAATATTTTATTTATCTTCGTTTATTAATATCATAAACAAAGACGTAAACGGTAGGTTGACCCAACAATAGATCGTATGAAACACTGTTATCACTGAAGAAATAAATCATTTTTGATAATTTTAGTGTGACAAAGAAATATCTTAATACTTAATATATAAGAAATATCTTTGAAATATCTCTCACTTGTCATAGTTATGTTGATGTTTGTTACTTGGATGCTACAGAGGAGTTATTTAATAAGCTTGAGCTCATACAAGACTCATGCATTCGTTACATTTTTGAGCCTAAAAACTTCGACCTTGTTTCCTATTTTCGTAAACAGCTCAAGTGGCTCCCCATGTGTTTTCGCAGGAATACTCACAACACTCTCAATATCCTTCATTCCCCAAAGACTCCGTCATATCTCCGCAAATGATTTTCGTTTGTACATCCGGCTAATGAATCTTGCAGATCTCTGCTTAGATCCCTTCTTGAAAATTCTTCTCATAAAACTAGTTTCTATACAACTTCACTGTGCAGGGAATTCGATTGTGGAATGCTCTTCTTGAACGTTTCGTGCCTAGAGAACTGTTGTGCTATTTAAAAAACTAGTGAAGGAACACTACTTATCTTATCCAGTTTAATATGTAATGAAATAATATGTTTGCTTTATTGCATGCTATAATATATTTATTATTTACGTTGACATTATATATTATATGTATTATTATTTATATATTTATATGCATGTGTTTGTAAATAAATATAGTCCTGTAATTTTTTTTTCTCTATATTTTTTTTTAAAGTACACTATGTTTCTTTTTTCCGATAATTGTCCAACACCAGGCCTGCTAGAAGAGATTTTTATTGTAGAATAAGATGCGCCTTTATACATACTTTTCTTATCTTAGTTTCCTTATATAAATGCTTTGTGTACATAAAAGTTAAATAAACAAATAAATATCTTACTTACGTTTTGGCACAAAATTCTTAATTTTTTTACTCGTTTATGGTGTTTATTTATTTAATTTTAGAATGAATGAATTTGTCATTAACTTAGTTTAGTTATTGCTTTTACCATAACATATACATATTTTGCACATAATGCATAAATGGATTCATCGTGAAAATGACCAATGCTGATGAATTTAGATTCTAGCTGCAACTTGATTATACCACGGAATAAGTTTTCAAGAACGCCATTATAAATTGTTTTACCATTAGAGATTTATAGTCTACATAACGTTCCTACCATAAGGAGTGTAGTACTTTATTTATGTGCTAGAAGATGGTTCACGAGAATAGTCGAATGGGGGATCGCAACCTACGCTCTTAAGTTTCGCAGACCACACCCTAACCCATTAGGATATTGGAGCTCAAAATGAGATAATATGATTAAGATGAAAAAATTATGCCCGAAGTAGACATTGCTTTCATAAACGAACGAGAAAAACATCAAAATTAGGTTCACCCTTCTAGCCGAATGATATCCGATGCATATTTTCTTTTTTAAATCATTATAGCTTTGGGTTTGCACTTCTGCACTATTGCTGATTTTTTAAATGTGTAAAGATTTGGTGCTTTTGTTATAAATTATATTAAATAGGATACTCTGCACATACCTTCAATACTTGCTTAATAAGCGCAGTTAGTTTCAGTTAATTATCTATATTCATGGCAATTTTTAAAGGAAATTTTTATATTTTTTTACCCTAGATTTTATATTTTCTCATACTTTAGAAGAGGAGATGACATTACCACAATTATAATAATAATAATATAACAATAATAATATACATAAAGAATTACAAAGATGATATGAATCAATTTAGAAATTCTCAGGGGTAATCATGATTTCGGATCTTGATTATCTTAACAATGGATACTAACCATCACTTGAATTTCACGTTTATAACCCTAATTTTATATAATGTATAAATTTTATACTATGCATTATTGACACTGTAATTTTTTTTATATTGTTACTGAGCAGATTTCATATTTTAGATTGTAGCTGCTGAAACGTCGTAATATAATTCAAGATGAAAACAAAGTGAAACAAAGACTAAATCTAGTTAACTTCTATTTAATTTACTTATTGTAATGTTTAAAACTTACGAAATTTCAGTTTTTGTCATAGCCTATTTATAACATTTAAGTCACCTTAAATGGAAACTAGAAAAATATTCAAAGAAAACATTTCAAAAGCTCGGCATCCTACTGTGTACAAAATACGAGTTTCTTTGATAGATACCTGACACACTTTTCAGAAAGAAACTAGGCTTGGCATGGCTAGGACAGTACTTTTTTAAAGCGTTTTAACTTCTTCAACACTGTTAATAACTATATCATACTCTCATTGCATGACTTAACATAGTTCAGTATACATCAATGGAGAGAAAATAATTATTGAATGAATAACATGTCGTGATAAAAAAATAGACTGATTTTAACGCAATTAATATAAGAGGTTATACAAATTCTACGAGTTCAGGTCGATACCACTAAGTTGCTTACGTAAAATTAACATGATGACCTTATTTTTTTTATGTGTATTTTTTTGCATGTAGCAAAAGCGTCAAGTTGCTATGAACTCTGTTCCTTAGTAATTAAAACCACCATGGAAGCAATATCTTAAAACTAATATATAGCTATATCTTTATGTAAAAACTTAATGAACTCGACTAAATTGGATCTTTTACCTATCTTTTTTATTCATTGCAGGCCGCTTGGGATTGGTTGATTCTTATACTGGTTATCTACACGGCGATATTCACACCATACGTGGCCGCTTTTCAATTGAACGAGCCAAATTTTGATAAAAGAAAGCGCAGCTTCGGCGAAGATCCAATAGTCGTTATTGACATGATAGGTAATTTCTCTTTTACATCTTTGAAATCATTCTGACAATGCAAGGTGATCATAAAGATTTATCATATTTATTTACCTGGATAAGAATATAATTCAAGTAATAATTATATAATAGAATTATAAATGATACATCTATTAAAATTTTTGGTTACTTGTCAAGAACAGAAATCGAGTTTATTCCTTTAATACGTTCACGCATGAAGTGTATTGAATTTGAAAATGTACATATGTGTATTTAAACTGTAATTATTTTTATTTTATAAAATCTCTTTTCTATATTCATATATAAAACCTATTTATTATATCTATATAAAACTAATTTTGGCGTATTAAATAATGTTTATTTGTCGTATACAAACGTTCACTTTTTGTTTTCAGTTGACGTCACGTTCATAATAGACATCCTTATAAATTTCCGTACAACATACGTCAATGCCGCCGATGAAGTAGAATCGGATCCAGCGAAAATCGCCATGCACTACTTACGCGGGTGGTTCGTCATCGACCTCGTTGCTGCTATTCCCTTCGACCTTCTTCTCTTCGGCACCAATACCGACGAAGTGAGCTGCTTTTCCATCGCGACTATCATACAAACCTCAATCAAATCCATTTCACATGTACACATATAAATAACATTAGAAATAGATAAACAAAAAAATAAATGCCTGACATTTAGTGGCAAATAGAAACCAGATGGTCAATTGTCCGAAATTATAAAAAATATAGTTAACAAGTAAGTCATGTTACATAAAGAACAAACAAATCATATTATACGATTTTTTAAAAAAAATACTGAATATTTTAAAGTAAATATGAAATTATACTTTATCCACACACAAATTAGTGGCACAGCTAGTCACGTTCCATTTGCGTGAATAAAAATGTAGGTCAGTTGAAATGAAAAGTAGGTCAAGTTACATTAATAGTGATCATTCCAATAGTAAGCCCGTATGAGTTAAACCCCATCATACTAATGATAATTAATAAGGTGTTTAATTTATTGAAATTCAAAATATACATGGACTTTTCGGACAAATGAAGTTCTGGATATTCTTAGACCAATCACGTACAGTAGCGGAATGCATTTATTGCAATTAACACTGTTGAAATAATTCTATACCACGAATTCAGATGACAGATTATATGCCAATCACGATTACGCCCCATGTTTGGCTTTGTTTATTTTATATCGTTAAAGAGATAAATACTGACTAATAGACGCAACTCAAAAAATCTATAAATATATTTTATTTTGATTATATATTTTATTATTATTTTCTATGTATATTTATTAATTTATCATAAGAATACATAAATGTAAAACCTCTTAATAGTTCTTTAATGTTATTTTATGCGAAGTTATTATTTTGTTTCTCATACTTTATTTTTGTAATACCTTCACATGGTATGAAGAAAGAACCCAAGGTGGGTGCATACTGAATCTGTAATACCATTTCTTGTTACAGCAGGGGCTGGAAAGTGATGAGGTATACCATCTTTGTGAACTATTTTTTGTTGCTGCCACTATATTTTCTTAAAATTTAGTTTTTATATTTTGATTTGTTGATTTCCACTAGCTGTTAATTCACTAAGCGAATGTATAATGGAAGAGTTGGACGCTTCCCCTGAGCAAAAATGTACTTTGTTTAAGATTTTACACCGCGGCAGATCTTACGGAGCTCTCACTCGCTGCAATCACGAGCTTAGCTACAATATCCCATAAATACTTTTTTTTTAAAGTAAAATGCGAGTATTCGATTCGTTGCAAAAGATAAAGAAATTATATACAAAGACAATATGATTTAAAAAGGTTACATTAATTAATACATTTTTATTTTGTTTCGGAAATATTCAAAACTGTTTTTTTTTTGATGGAGTGGAGTTCGGCATAGCGTACTCAATAACTGTTGTTATAAAAAAAGACGTAGAGCAATATTAATAAATAAAAAACCTTATAGCCAGTGATACCTTTGCTTCACTCGAACGTCTCTAATCATTGACTCATTCATATGCTTCTTCCATAGTTTGAGTGCAAAAGTCACAAAGCGCACAGAGCTTGGTAACCAATATGCTCACACTTACCAGACTATAAAATCTTGTACAAAACAAACAAAATGCCTTTCACAACATTAATAGCACAAATAAGTCTCGAACATAATTATATTATTATGGCACCCACCTTACATCTGACAATATGAGTATTTCATACATGTGTCCATGGTTAATTTCTGTTTTACTTACATATAACAAGTTTGTTCTTCTATTATACCCTATTTTGTTTATCTAAACAATTGTTTATGTATTTGTGAGTAACACAAATAATTATTTATTTTAATAGCATAATATTTAAATAAAATAAAATATAATAAATAAAATCCTTTTTTACTTAACCATTAACGTCTATTAAAGTGCCTTTGGCAAGTAAATTATTGTATGTCAACAAAAAAAACGATAGTTTGCTGATATCTTTCATCGCTCATAGTTTTTAGGAATTTTTCTAAAGAGTATTGAAATTATGCAGAGATCAACAAATTTCTTAATTTTTTAATGGTACTAAAGGAAAGTCCTTTTTGTTCCAAATTGCAAGTAATTTGTTCTCGTAATGATAATTCCATAGACAAGAATATCTATCCCGCATTTAGAATGAAGAATGTGCATCAATTTATAAACTGCTTTGCCATACTAAATCGTTTTGTGACGACATAGATAAAAAGTGTATATAGAGACTGAATCGTTTTATTTTGCATACAAATAAATTTAATATGATCTATAAATTGTGACTTATTTTTTAGTAAAAATGCATCACGCAATTCTGGAGATTAGAAAAGAATTAATCGAATTAGGCAAGACCTCTGCTATAATTTTACTATTGAATAATTAACTTAATAAAATTAACTAAGATCTATAATCATAATAGATAATAAGAAAATACTAATCGCACAGAAGTTTAGCATTTGTAGAGGTTAATTGACGCTAAAAGTTTAATAATAGGTATAAGAATAAATCAATTTAAGAATTTAATTATATCCAGTATTAAAAAAAACATAAATTATCTGAACGTTCATTAACTGTTGAAAGCATTTTAACGATATGTTTACATGTGATTAATTATAATTAGTACAATATTTGTATTTATACATAATAAAGTTTCATACGTTAATATTAACAATACCTCCTGTAAGTGTTCAAAAGCATACATAATTTTAAGCATTTTATGTACACATTTTTTGTATTTATTAAGGTGAAAGTTCTTTGAGCTAGCAAAGTTAGTAAGTTTTTTATCTTAAATATTATTTAACACGGTACAATTTCATGAAGAACCATGTTCATTTTAAATAAATTATTATAAAACTGTCCGGGTTAATAGTAAAAGGTTGTTTAGAACTATACATTCGTCGTAGGAAAGAACTGCATTAAGTTTCAGAAGAAGAATAATCGAATCATAATATTTAGTTTAATTATGTATTGGTTGAATTATTATATGCACCGCAAAATATAACGAAGCCAGCTAATTTCATAGTTCAAAACAATTGCTTTTAATGCAAACTTTATCTCAGTTTGGCTGAGTACAAAAGTCGCTCGCATAGTATATATAATAGAAAAGTTTTTGCTTGGTTAGCGTGATTCGCTGCGAGGCCTCATTAATGCTAGTTGATCATAAGCGAAGATTCATCTAAAGCTTCAATTCGATTTTCGCATAATATGGAACGTGGCAATGCAGCTGTCTAAGCCATCTTTCTGTTCACAGACTACAACGCTCATCGGTTTGTTAAAAACCGCCCGACTTCTACGACTTGTGCGTGTCGCACGCAAAATTGATAGATACTCAGAATATGGCACTGCCGTCCTTCTCCTCCTTATGGCTACATTCGTCCTTTTTGCCCATTGGCTTGCGTGCATTTGGTAAGTTGCTATGACAGAAAGAGATATAAAATATCATTTTATGGTAACACTGTATGTATTATATTCATAACTTTACGCTTACGTCAAAAATGTAATTCTCTTTTTAAACGATGACTTGTTTCCGCGCCTTCCACATTTGACATACGAACTCGAAAGTAGCGTAAGGCCGATGGATGGATGTTATATGAAGTTGTAAAACATTGACGTATACTTGTATCAAATATTTGATTTGTATATATATATATATATATATATATGTAATTAACACATCTATAAATGTTGACATCAAACAGGTACGCAATTGGAAATTGGGAGAGACCTCAACTACAAGCTCCTATTGGCTGGTTGGATGCTCTTGCTAATGATGTGCAAACGACTTATTATAACTCTAGTGGACCATCGATGAAGTAAGTTATATAATGGTTCATAAATTTCAGATCTCGTTAAAATGCTCAAAGATACAATTTTAGTTAGTTATCCATCCCTATTATCCTTAGTTAATTATTTCTAGGGATTTAGAATTTATTAAAATAACTTAGTATTTATTTTCTTAAGTTTTTTTTAGCATATTAAAATAAGCTATTAGAATGCAAAAGAATCAATAAATATCTAGCTCGAATCTAAACTTTTAATAACTAATAAATTTTCGATTTTAAATCTAGTGGTTAAATGCATTAATTTTTTCATCTATCATTTTAAGCACTACTTAGATCATCATTAAATTTCGTTTAGATATCGTTAAGGATAACATACTTTTAATTTCAGGTCACGTTACATCACAGCTCTATATTTTACTTGCACCTCTCTAACCAGTGTGGGTTTTGGTAACGTGGCGCCCAACACCGATATGGAAAAAGTATTTACGATATTTGTCATGCTTCTTGGATGTTAGTATCACAAAGTACTTAATGCTTTTAAAGTAGTAGTGTTTTTAACTATTAGTCGACATAGTTCAAATTAGTTATTTTCCCGACACCAGCTATTCATCTTCCATATCCCAAAGCACGTCCCCAGACGATAATTGTAACAAAAGATTAGTATAAACAGTCATTCTCTATGATATTTGGTCTCAGGATTTGTTTTATTAGAGCTGGCGCCGGCTAGATAATTTTACATTTGTATCCTGGAATATGGAACTAAGATTCTAAATGAGAGATAAAATCTAAATTGTAAATTTTCTTTCCACAGCGCTTATGTACGCTAGCATTTTCGGTAACGTTTCTGCAATAATACAACGTTTATATTCTGGCACCGCGCGGTATCATACTCAGATCTTGAGAGTACGAGAGTTTATAAGATTTCACCAGGTAGGAATTATATATCAAGGTCATTTATTCAAAGTTAGATAAAGATAGCATTTATTGATGACAAAAAGTCAATTGATTGTATATTTATTTCCAAACATAGATAGCAAATCCATTACGGCAAAGATTAGAGGAATACTTTCAACACGCATGGAGCTATACGAACGGAATCGACACTTCCAGCGTTCTTAAAGGATTTCCCGAGTGTCTTCAAGCTGACATTTGTCTACATCTAAATCGCAACTTGTTAGCAAATTGTACTGCGTTTCAAGGTGCAAGCCCTGGTTGTTTAAGGTATGAATTATTGGTCATTATTAATATATCAAATGTAAATAAATTAGAATTTAATCTTAAAATTTTAACAAGTATTGACATCTTATCACGTCCAGTAGCATGACACAATTTTTCGCGTCTAGTCTTACAGTTCTGCCACTTCTTAAAATATATCAAGGAAGACATTATCTTTGCGTTATCTACAAATTGCATTCACTGATTTTAATAAATTGGAATTCGACATTTTGTATCTAAATATTTTCAAATAATAATAAAAATATATTAATAGGCTTTAACTTTATTATTATTAATGAAACATAACCAATGTTTTCGAATTGGCAATCTAAATCTTTTGTCTTAAGTTTTTCAGGTGACGAAAATAACTGATATCGGAAATATCATACAATCAAAATAAAAAAATATATTAACAAGGAGTAAGATGATACTTACTATACAAATATTAAATGCATTTTTTTATATTTACAGAGCGCTTTCGTTGAGATTTAAAACTACTCATGCGCCCCCTGGGGAAACCCTAGTTCATAGGGGAGACGTTTTAACTTCTCTGTATTTCATTTCACGTGGATCTATTGAAATTTACAAAGATGATAATGTAATAGCTGTCTTGGGTAAGGGTTAATTTTAAAAATTATCATTATTCTAGAAGAATCCAAGTAAAATTAACGCTCTCTTTAAATATTTTTAAATTATTTACTTGTTTAATATTTTCAAGGTCGCCAATTTCAGCTGTATTGAGTTTATAAAGTTTTAATTTTTTTTTAATTTAAAATTATCCATTTAATTCCACTTCTTCTAAGGGAATACTGTTTTAAAATAAGTGCTTTGGTTCTTTACATAATTGACTTCTCGATTTTCATTTTAGCTTCGTTTCTATATACACCTAAAACTGACAAATATTAATATTTTAATTTCGCAGGTAAGGATGACATATTCGGCGAAAATCCGTGTATTGATACAAATGTAGGCCGAAGTAATTGTAAAGTACGCGCACTCACATACTGTGATCTCCACCGAGTCCACCGCGACGACTTACTGGATGTCCTCGACATGTACCCGGAGTTCCGCACCACTTTCGTCAACAATTTAGATATCACGTACAATATGAGAGATGTTAGTAATTATTTCAGATGTAAACAATTTTTTTTTTTTTAAAACCCTGTATTGAAAATATTTTAAACTATTAATGAACTAGAAGAAATGTACTATGAAGTATGACAAAACTGATTTGTTCAATCTGGAACCTACTGCTAATATACAATATAATAGCTATACAAATGAAATCATTGGATTTTACTGATATTAGGGTTGACGCAAGCGAATCACACGCAGTTCACGTGTAATTCCTGTGGTCCATAAAAAACAGGTTCATCTTTGATACAATTACATAATGCAAATCAATCGCCCCTGATTTCGGGAATGTTGTCATAATGTAGTTAAATACCATTGCACCCGGTTTCAGGAAGAGTTGCATGGCATCGAGCCTCGGCGTCGTATTCGCTACGAGAATTCTAAAGACGCACGATTGCTGCGCGAAGCATACGCCCGCAACGCTCGTCCACACACGGAAACCTTTGCCGACAAGGTAACGCTCCTGCCTATTTTTGTTACTTTCATCCGTCAGTTTTGTTATCATAATATAAGCAGAGTTACTATGTTATTATATATTTAAGTTTATTGCAGAGATGACATCAAACTTATTAAAATATAATAAATCATATCCATTAATAAGTATGATGTCATCTAACTTCGCTATTATTTCTTGTGATATCGTTGTGTAGATGCTACTTATCTTTTGGATTAAATGTGTTCATACATTTTTGCTATTGATAACATGGAAAATTTTAATATCTTCATAATTACTTCTCAATATGAGAATTTGATTTGTTAAATATATATTTTTTTTGAGGGATACTACGCATAATATTTCCTATATTTCTTATTATTGACTACAACACAAAGAGTCCTTGCAATTTAAAAAATATGAAATATAACTTATCTTTAACTAAACTTAAGTTATCTTTTTTATTTGTATAAAATTCATTATAAATCTAGTGTGATTCTAGTATTTAGCAATGCTTTTATATTTATTTTTTTATATTTTTTATTCGCAATTGCTTTTATATTTGAACATTACTAGGATTCTCAATCTGGATTATAGTAGCGATATGGTTATTTTCTTGACCTCTTGTCTCTATAAAATGATATCTATTGAACTACCCAATGTGAGATTTTCTTAATGGTTTTAATATTAATCATTACGCTTTATTTAATCTAAAGTTATATGTAATCTTCTGCCAGGATTCACAATGCAGTGATGACGATACTGAATCACCAGCAAGTCGAGGCATTCTCGAATTTTCAGCGGACAAAGCAGGACTAGATGTCACGCCACTCAACTTTAACTTTAGCAAACAACGGTCTACAACTCTTAATTCCATAACGGGTGAGAAATAATAAATAGGGAATGTTGACCAAAACAATTTCTTTGATATTTTATATTTCATTTGTCCAACCAAGCACTTCTTTGATTCTTCATTTCTTTGAATTAAAATAAGTTAAATACCTAGAATTATTCCAAGATAACCCTCAAGAAAAAAAAAATATCGAAAGTTAAAACTTATATGATTATAAACTGTAAATAGATTTTGATGCAAATGCTAAGTATAAGGTGGTGCTTGGTCAGTACTAAGTAAAGGGTGGACCATAAATTCGTAAACATTTAAATGTGATTTTCCGCGCAAACACATGCTCTTTCAACCAACTCACGGACCTCTCATTTTCGTTAGCCCTGTGTCCGATGAAGCTGTAAAAGCCGCATAGACGAACAGCATCAACGTAAACAGAATCTCGGGACACATGCACTCGTCACTCTACAATCGCTGTGAACGGTCACCTAGCATCCCATCGAGACCCGTCCGTGCCTTTGCACCTGAGCCAGCTACAAGCGAACCGAACCATTTCTGCGTACAATCACAAAGCAGTTTTCATTGCATTACATTGCATACATTATTGTACTCGGTATTAGTTTCTGAGGTATCTTGTAATCTACGCTATTGCGTGGCTACACTCGTGAATACGGTGGTAATGTAGCTAGAGTAGGGTGAGCCCCGTATGCCCAAAAACCAAACAAACGAAAAGACTGGATAACTAACTGGCCCGGAGAGCTCTCGCCAGTACCAACTTTCTCGTTGACATTGAATTCTCACGTAGTTTTAATTAAACTCAAGTACACACCAAAATGCACCTAGACACTTATCCTTCCTACCCACACCCGGCAGGGAGGGAGGTCAGGCATCTCACCGAGGGCCTACTCCCTCTAAGTTCTTAAGGAAAGATAATGCTGAAAAACAACAGCTGTCCGATGTATCTAGCGAGCTACAGGCACATATCGTGATGCATATGGCCACCTCGCGGCATAACAATCATATTTAAATAATACAGCCAAACGCCACTACCTCACAGTAAACCTCAGCTGCCTCACTGTAAACTTCAGCTGCCTCACTGCCTTTCAAACGCCCGCTGCTTGTTATAATCCAGGCACAGGACTGGATTACCTGATCAAGCGGTGGTTCGGCACTCTCAAATCAGTTTACTTACGCAAACTGGGTAACGGATCAAGCCGAGATTCCCTCTCGGGAACCCTTGTGCTGATTGCTCTATAAAAAACATCTCGGCTGAGTACTGATGATGATGTAAACGCCTAACATCCTGTATTCTCCATAAAAAAAGCACAAGCTGTATAGGGCGCGCGGAGGGATGTATAAATAGCCCGTTTCTCGGAAATACAGTCGCAAAGATCGATTCGCGGGGCCTTAGCGCACCTTTTTCGTGTAACTATTTTTCGAATTAGGAATTATTTACACAATACGCGATATGCCGTGGTTACTCAGGTGTCCCGTGTCGTTCTCAGCAGCAGTCAGCAGTCTGAAGTTATTTAAAGAGCCGCGTCCACAGTATTTAGCCAAAGGCACTGATTAAGTTAAAAGCAAAAATTAGGGAAGACATATCTGCTATCTCACGGTCTCTTTAATGAAGATCTTTTTGTTAAAAATAACTTAAAATATAGTGTACTTTATTAATTTTTTCAAGATGTTTACGAATTCATGGCCTATCCTGTATAATAACATAGAGTAGATGCACATACAACTTCAATATACAATGTGCAAATCCCTATTTTAAATACGACCTTTCCCTATAAAATAAATTTACGACACTACTCTTAAAATATCTCAGAACGTATGCTGTAGGTAATCCCTGTCCACTTATTACAATATAGATTAAAATTTGATTTTGTGTTTAATATACTTTAGTGAATTATACATTCTAAAAATATAACGAATAATTTAGATGACATTTGTACGTACATTTGTTACCTAGTTTTCTTAACATACATCCTTTTTATTATATCTTCAGGGACAATAATAACGTTTTTATCTTGTTCTTAATTAGTTATTAAATTAAACTTTGTAAAAATAAGAGCTTCTGCTAAATTTACAACTTTCACTTTGTATGAGACAATATTATTGATGAAGTTGATATAGGTTGTTTTTACCTTTGAAAATATTATGGTAATTAAACAATTATGCTTGATTTAATCCCCTTTATAACTAAAATAACTGACATGCACTGAAATGTATATACTAAAACAGGAAAATCAACGCGAAGCTTTTGTTTCTACACGGCTCGTGAACTAATTCATTTCTATCAATTGCCAGCATGTGTTACGCTTGTTCCCCAATATTATTTGAATATTCCTATCTGGTCGGTGACACTGGCGAGTGAGTTGTGTTCATGATTAACGGTTGCACACTACGATTGTTGATATTACTGATAATAATATAATAGTCTGTAATATTACCGTAACCCACTCTGCTTTTACGTCGTCACCGTACCGCTCTGAGCGCGGCCCTTGTGTGCAGGCAAACTAGCGCAACTTAAACGGAGCTTCCCAGACCTCAACCACCATAAAACGCATCAGCCTCTACACAACAAATACTGTAAGTACTCATTAAACTTTTAGTGCATGTTTTACGGTATGAATATAATTAAATATTTATCTTGAAATTTTATATATACTACATTTCAATATTAATTATATCATGAAATTTACAAAAAAATAATTAAAAAATACTCTTTGTTGCAAACTTATCTATTTGTTAAAAAAAAACATTTTTATATAATTTGCAGCCCAATCTACGCCACAAACGTATAGAGGCCGTACGAGCGTAAGACGGCAGTCATCAGTAGGACCTCTGAATGATACATCCCCACTGACGGGCGGTGCAGCAGATGATGAACCTGCTGTCAGCACGCCGGCCCACAGCGCCACACTGCCCGTGTCCAGTCTCAGCACCAACCCTAGCTCGTACTACACCAATGCGTCTCCGAGTCCCCCCGCCGCGCCGCCTGCTCCCGTCCACGTCTCCTGTGACGACATCCTGGTACCATCAATCCGGCCACCAGTTGCGCGCACACCCTCATGTAGGTCGGCACCTCATTCGGCCATGAACCTTCAACAAGCTGGACGTCCTACAGCCCTACCCTTCACTGCAGAAAAAGTGCAGAATGCTTCGAACATCCAGGTAACTTTTACTTGAAATAAGTAAATATATATATATATATGTATAAGTAAATGTGTGAGGTTTTTTTTAACTAATGACAACACTGTTTCACTTGATATAAATTAACTCAAAAAAGACTAAATTAACTCTTACCGAATCTTATGGGTGAGATAAGAATCCGTTTCTCTCAATCGTAATAAAAAGTAGCAATTGTTCACTCGTGGTCAATAAGGATCTGAACGCAGTCCAGTCGAGCCACCATAAAAGCGGTTTTTTTAAATAATAATGATTTATTTCTTAACCAAAACATTGTTGACGAAGAAGCAGCAATACATATTAATACACTTAAAATCTACATACTAAATATTAAAAGACCTCAAGTTAACCTTACAATTACTTTATATGTTTTTCATTCTTTAACAGCCGTCCTAGGTCTGTGTCACAGCTGCCAAGCCCCATTCTTCGGATGAAGCATAATTTATAATAAATTTAGAATTACTGTTACATTCAAATTATAATTTAGAGCTGTAGAGACTTTCTTACCGCAGCTTAGTAAATCTCGATATAAAGCGAAAGACGCCAATTTAACTGATTCAATACATTCCAGGACAATATGTCACCGCAATATCAGAATGTAGGTTCTGCGGCGACAGCAGCCTCAGTGGCGACCGTATTGACGAGGCTAGAAGAGTTGAGTAGAAGAGTGGCATCGCTTGAAAGCGGACTCACAGCCGACGTCCGTCGCATACTGCAGCTGCTTCAGGCTGGCGATCCAATTATAACTCACAACCCGCAAGCAGCCCATACGCCCTCGCAACCTCTAACGAAAGCATCCCTTTCTGTGCCTCAAAATGACGTATGTACCACCGATTGTTAAATTTATCTTTTATAAACAACTTTATATCTATGATTTCTTACAATATTGCTCGTTAAATAAAATAAATTTTATGTATTTTCTCACTTTTAATTTTTTAAATACCGACTTTGCGATTGCACTCATGATCACCGGTGTACTTAGGTGTTAGACGTACTTCTCATTATTTTTTCAAAGTTTGCTAGAAGCGCTATTAATATATGCAACTATAACATTACTAACATTCCAGTTAAGCTCATCAACTAATGCTTGTCCCAGGAGATGGTTCGAGATGATTGTGGCTTCAAAAATCTGATGGTAGCTCAGAAAATAATAAAATATATAAAATTAGTTTTATTAAAGGCTTTATTTCTATTCCAATTATCCGATGTGTACAGAAAATGTAAGAAAATGCTTTTTTGATCCCAGCTAACGTGGAACATATGCTCGGGAATAGTTACTAAGCGAAGGAGTTGTACTAGTTGTAAATGTCATGTACAGAAATGAGCCGTCACGGGATGGATAAAATGACAGCTCAGCTTTAATGCCCTCATTTTTGTCGCACAGAATCAATGGGAGTGGAACTGGAATGGGGAACCTGAACGGCTCGTGGGACGGAACGGACGCGGCGAAAGGGCGCCTGGCGTGCAGCGCTCGGCATCCGAACCGCATGCGCCCGTACCACCTGCGCTACCACCGCCTCCACACTCGCACTCCTTCTACAGGCGAGTAACAGAGATTATAGCTAGTTTATTCAATAATCGTCACGATCTCGCTTCATCATAGATAGATCATATACAATTTATATAAAAAAATACGCGCCATCACAAAAACCCTGAGTTGCGATAAGATATGGCTCACGGGGCAATGGCCGAAAGAATAGGCTCACACTGTTTTTGTCCCCTTGCACAAGAAGGGATCCACCAAGACGTGCAGTAACTATCGAGTTATTGCTCTTATCTCTCACGCAAGTAAGATTTGCACGTACAGAACGAGCGTGAGCAAAGAAATTGGTCCTGAACAGGCTGGTTTTGTTAAGGGGAAGGGAATCCGGGAGCAAATTTTGACAGTACCACAAACTATAGAGAAAGCCAGAGAATTCAACAAGCCCGCCTACACATGCTTTGTGGATTTCTCTAAGGCGTTCGACTCTGTCAAGTGGCCCAAACTCTGGGCAACGCTGACGGCGATGGGTGTTTCAAAACACCTGATTCGAAGACTGTATGAGGATGGCACAGCCTCAGTACACGCAGATGACGTTCAATCCAATCACTTCCACCCCAGCGCCGGAGTTCGTCAGTGATGTATTATTTCGCCACTACTGTTCGATGTGTACACAGAGCTCATAATGAGAATTATACTTGAAGACTGGAAAGATGGCGCATCGATTGGTGGTTTGAAGATCTCCAACCTGCGATGTGCAGACGATACCACTTTGTTCGCCACCAGTACCCAGCACATGGAAGAACTTCTCGGCAAGATGAAACGCGTTAGCCTTGATTTGGAACTTAAGATAAACCGGAATAAAACAAAAATATAATATGATTGTCGACCGCATGAATACTAATTCTCCAGAAACTACACAAATTGCTAATTGTGATGTGGTGCAAACATACATACATCTGGGAGCCTTAATTTCGAACAACAGTGGATGTATCGACGAAGTGAAGAGGCGTATGGTAATTTCTAGGTCAACAAGGACAGGTCAGGTAGGACAAGTTGAGGAAAGTATGGAAGAATCGCAACATATATAGAGCCACAAAAATCCGGCTAGTTCGGGCACTTGTATTCCCCATATTCTTGTACGCCGCAGAAACGTGGACCTTGCGGGAAGTAGAGAAGATGAAGATAGACGCCCTTGCGATGTGGTGCTGGAGGAGAATGCTCGGAATATCGTGGACTGAATTCCGTACCAACGAGTCATACTTCAAGAACTCGGCATCAAACAGCGTTTATCATCTTTGGTACAATCTCGTATCCGCACCTTTTTTGGTCACGTATGCCGCAAAACGGAGGTGGCTATCGAGCGACTTGTGGTGTCAGGGAAAGGTTGAGGGTACCAGGCCAAGAGGAAGATCACCTATGAGGTGGACTGACCAGATAAAAGTAAATGTAAAAACGGCAATAAATGTTATTAATTTCAAATTACTTACCACTGATTGGTATCACCTTCTTCAACATGTATCTCAGTAAAGACTTATTATAAGAAGAATTATGATGTTCGTAACAGATTAGTTATTTTACGTTACACTAAATTCACCTATTACCCTGTCTGGTATACCCTCTGCTCACATAAAAATTATTAAGTAAAATACGACTATAAAATATATAACTTATATAAAAAAAGAACATTTGAGCTATTTAAGTCAAGTGCCAAAGGAGGAAAAGATACATGAATAACATTTTAAAGTTTATTAAAAATAACATCAAAGCGTTTTAAACCTATCAACATTAGTTCCTTGCACCTCAACTACGCGGAGAAATGTGCGATGTTACTTATATCACTAAATTAGCACAAGTTACCATCGATTGATCTCAACTGCTCCCCAAACTGACTCTTAAAATACCTCAGAGTTCTTCGCCATAAGACGATTCTGTCGACTCTACTATCGCGCAATAAAATACTGACATAATGCTTATTTACCCCGAACTTTATTCAATTATTCAATAGAGATCGCGGTGACGGTGAGGTGGACATCATTTGCAATTATAAAATTATTTTACTACAACTTCATCATATATCATATCATCATCTTATTGTAATATGTATTGTATTTTAGTGTTTTGTATTGTTTTGAAGAATTGTTAACAATTCAGTTGTATCATTGATTTTGTTTGCTACAAATATGTGTCCGTCCTGTCTATTAGGATACTCGTACATATATGTAAAGTTCAAGTTGTCTTAAAACTGGTAAATAAAATATAATAAGATAACATTAGTAATGTCAATATTTTCAATACGACTGTAGGTAGTGTGAGGCGGGCGAGACGAGCGCTCCCCGCTCCCGGCTTTCGACGCGCTCGCTCGCCGAGTCGGCCTCATGCGGCTCGCTAATGGGCGGCTTTCAGACGGGCGGTTCGCACGCGAACAGCTCGCCGAGCTCGTCCGAGCCGCTCGTGGCCGCCGCCAATGGCACATCAGCCGCACATTGCGCGCGCTTCCACTTCTGCCGACGCATTGTGCACGTCCGTCACCCCGACGCGCGAAAGTTCCTGTGACGTGGCTCGAATAGACCAATTTTATACTTCCATTGATACCCAAATTGACACGTCCTCGCGATCTTGAAAACGAGCAGATCGGCCTTACCCGCTTGTGCCGAGTCCATTTGTTAAAACTTCACGAGATATTATCAAAAGTATTACCGGTAAAATGTCCAGAATTGAGTCGAGGAAATCAAATTTATTGTAGTAGGTTAATGAGTAAATGCCTACTGTGAAATTGGGAGTGGTTTTTGATGCGACAATCGTCGCACACGTTGGGTGCTTTAATTTTTTCGTAGTTTACAGGTTCACAAAAGAAACTGTTTATACATTTTTATTGATAATTATAACTAATTAGTTACAATATGCAATAGCACTTTCGATCTCTCTTATTTATTTGTTTTAATCCAATAGATTCAGGTTCACATCTTTTAAAGTGAAATGTTTAGATAATTTTGATCTCAGCTGTGCAATATGATGTTTATAAGACTGAGACACTACGTAATAACCGTGAACTGAATATTAACAGTGAACTAATTCCAGAAGGGAGTAAACGAAAAACGCTTTCTACCCGTCCTTGCACCTTGCCTTTACATTGTAGCTAGGTAATATCTAACACTACTTGGATCAAGAAAAATTAAAAATGCTCCTTGTAGAAGTGCGTTTATGAGATTCACTTTAACTATTTATTAATAACATTTGCCAATAACAACATAGCTCAAGATAAAATTGAATAGCAGTACAAAAAAAATATTTTATTGAAGTCACGAATTACAGTCTCTTTTTTTTTATTTTTTTTTTAATTTAATAACACTCCACGATGGTATTGAAATTATCAATCTCCTTTATGTATATAAGTTATATCAAATGACCTTACATACATTGTAAAATTTTGCTAAAGTCATCGCTCAAAGAATTACAATTATGTTGTAGTTACGGAATAAGAAGTTTCGCCAATATATCATTGTAAGCAATAATGAAACGTACGTTATAAGGACATCAACTTATGCAATGTAAATTGAGTATCGTAAGCCTTTAGATTTTATTGAAGAAAGTGTTGCTGTTGCAAAAAAACAAAGCCCCTTTCTACATTAGTTATAAATAAAGTTACCTGCATCAAAACAAAGCTAATTATAATGTTTACATTTCTTGTTTGCTTCACAAAATAAAATATGTAAAAAATAAAAAATGTACAAAAAACTATTAATTTTATTTTCGCATAACATTAAATAACGAAAGAATGAGAAGATGATAATTATCATTCTCATCATTCGACATCAAAGTAAAATAATGTAGACAGGGTCTTAAAATCTACTAGTAAACCTTGAATGTTTATATTGCATAATACTTTAGGGTATTATAGAATCACAACGATATTTTGTGTATCATTGTAAAAGTCTCTTCCATCAGGAATCATCATCACCGTATAGTGTTTGTCGCATCGGGATATCAGGACATTGTATAGTGCTTCTTTTTGACACAAGCAAGCAAGCTTTTGTCGTTCAAGAGAAATAAATTTTCTCTAAAATTTAAAACAATCAAAATAAAGTAATCTTTAAATCATTCAGCTATGACATCTTTGAATAGGAACAATGGTAGTAAAAAAAAGCCTTAATTTTAAAACATTAAATAGGAGTGAAATAAATTTGATTTGAATTTGTGTTGATGAAAAAAAGGCTTTATAATTTTAGCATTACCATTTTATTTAATAATTACAACGAAACAAGCAAATTTCAATTTACTTATGTAAAAATCCATTGTTTTATAAAAGTAATCTACATTTGATTTCTAATGTTATAACCATAGTAAAGTCCCGCTATTTACCTTATTAAAATTGGCTTCTTTTCTATACCTATATTTCTTTTCTATGGATGTTTTTCTTTTTATTACAAATTTTACTTAAATTCAAACAACTTTTTCTAACCTAAAAAAATAATTCCACTGCGAATAAGTATACTATGTAATATAGAAAACAATTGTTATATGTTTATACAATATAAGTTTAATTTGATGCGTTTAACGTGGGTAATTGAAAGAGTGAGCACTCTAAAAATAATTAATTTTAAGATATATTCCCATACCCATTTTTTTACAGTGATGTTTCTAAACGATTACAGCCCGTACCTTTATTAATAATCATTTGAAAATAAATTTTCAAAAAATAAGGTAATTGCCTTAATTAATAATAGCTTATCTGCTAATCAATAAGCAACTGAGTGAAAACTCTTCATAATCTAAATAAGGTACAGGCACAGAAGTAAAGACACATTTTTTTTAATGAATTAGAAACCATAAACAGCTGTAGATTCAGTGATCTCATATTCATTATAATTCCCATAGTAGTTTATAGAATATAATAGTTAGAAATATGTTTGTAATTTGGTCAATTGCGAGACGTAGTAAGTATATCTAATCTCAAATCTCTATACTTAAATTATAAAGGTAACAATGTCTTTGTTGCTTTGCTACAAGTTACTGTAATACGCTGAGAACACTAGCTATTTGCTTTTGTAGATGTAGACATTCTTAATCGTACTTATATTAATTAATAACTTATATAAATTATTCCTATTCATAAATTTAGATCTATTGGCAACAGATTTAAAACATTTGATCTATTTATTTATAGAAAAGCTCGTTACTAAAAAATATATCGAAGCTCGTAGTGGAAAACACTAACACACTTTAACGTAGCACAAAATTTTATTTTAATTAAATAGACTTGGTTTAAAACAAATCCGATTTTGACTTCTTTTATTGTTTGTATAGAAAATATATATTATTCGTTATAAAATAGTAATCCAAACTTTTAATCGCATTACGTAGATTTAAATGTTTATGCTCGTTTAAAAACATCGTGGTATATAACATATAATAATATATATAACCTCCATGCAGTCCATACCATTCGCAACTGTAATCCATTATTTTTAAGTACACGACCGAAAGTATTACACATAAACCTTTGGAACAATACAATTGGGTACAATCAGGTTTTGAATTTGTAGATAGTCACCTCTGTCGTATATTAACTTACAAATGCGACTCTTTACAAAGAGAAGCTTCTGGTATTGTTTTTGTGAGTGTTAATTTTGGCAGAGTACCGTATTAACTTTCCTACAACATCATTTCCATTTCAAACAGTTCCATACAGCATAATTTTATTAATTAACTGTTAGTAAAATTCTAAATAACTTGAAATATTAATAGTTATTGTTTATCCCAAAACTAAAATCAATAAGAAATAAGTTTTATGGGATTATAATGAAATAAATTTCAATTAATACCTTAAAAATATATCGAAGCTCGTAGTGGAAAACACTAACACACTTTAACGTAGCACAAAATTTTATTTTAATTAAATTAAAACAAATCCGATTTTGACTTCTTTTATTGTTTGTATAGAAAATATTTATTATTCGTTATAAAATAGTAATCCAAACTTTTAATCGCATTACGTAGATTTAAATGTTTATGCTCGTTTAAAAACATCGTGGTATATAACCTATAATAATATATATAACCTCCATGCAGTCCATACCATTCGCAACTGTAATCCATTATTTTTAAGTACACGACCGAAAGTATTACACATAAACCTTTGGAACAATACAATTGGGTACAATCAGGTTTTGAATTTGTAGATAGTCACCTCTGTCGTATATTAACTTACAAATGCGACTCTTTACAAAGAGAAGCTTCTGGTATTGTTTTTGTGAGTGTTAATTTTGGCAGAGTACCGTATTAACTTTCCTACAACATCATTTCCATTTCAAACAGTTCCATACAGCATAATTTTATTAATTAACTGTTAGTAAAATTCTAAATAACTTGAAATATTAATAGTTATTGTTTATCCCAAAACTAAAATCAATAAGAAATAAGTTTTATGGGATTATAATGAAATAAATTTTCTCTAAAATTTAAAACAATCAAAATAAAGTAATCTTTAAATCATTCAGCTATGACATCTTTGAATAGGAACAATGGTAGTAAAAAGCCTTAATTTTAAAACATTAAATAGCAGTGAAATAAATTTTCAAAAAATAATTAATTTTAAGATATATTCCCATACCCATTTTTTACAGTGATGTTTCTAAACGATTACAGCCCGTACCTTTATTAATAATCATTTGAAAATAAATTTTCAAAAAATAAGGTAATTGCCTTAATTAATAATAGCTTATCTGCTAATCAATAAGCAACTGAGTGAAAACTCTTCATAATCTAAATAAGGTACAGGCACAGAAGTAAAGACACATTTTTTTTAATGAATTAGAAACCATAAACAGCTGTAGATTCAGTGATCTCATATTCATTATAATTCCCATAGTAGTTTATAGAATATAATAGTTAGAAATATGTTTGTAATTTGGTCAATTGCGAGACGTAGTAAGTATATCTAATCTCAAATCTCTATACTTAAATTATAAAGGTAACAATGTCTTTGTTGCTTTGCTACAAGTTACTGTAATACGCTGAGAACACTAGCTATTTGCTTTTGTAGATGTAGACATTCTTAATCGTACTTATATTAATTAATAACTTATATAAATTATTCCTATTCATAAATTTAGATCTATTGGCAACAGATTTAAAACATTTGATCTATTTATTTATAGACAAGCTCGTTACTAAAAAATATATCGAAGCTCGTAGTGGAAAACACTAACACACTTTAACGTAGCACAAAATTTTATTTTAATTAAATTAAAACAAATCCGATTTTGACTTCTTTTATTGTTTGTATAGAAAATATTTATTATTCGTTATAAAATAGTAATCCAAACTTTTAATCGCATTACGTAGATTTAAATGTTTATGCTCGTTTAAAAACATCGTGGTATATAACCTATAATAATATATATAACCTCCATGCAGTCCATACCATTCGCAACTGTAATCCATTATTTTTAAGTACACGACCGAAAGTATTACACATAAACCTTTGGAACAATACAATTGGGTACAATCAGGTTTTGAATTTGTAGATAGTCACCTCTGTCGTATATTAACTTACAAATGCGACTCTTTACAAAAGAGAAGCTTCTGGTATTGTTTTTGTGAGTGTTAATTTTGGCAGAGTACCGTATTAACTTTCCTACAACATCATTTCCATTTCAAACAGTTCCATACAGCATAATTTTATTAATTAACTGTTAGTAAAATTCTAAATAACTTGAAATATTAATAGTTATTGTTTATCCCAAAAACTAAAATCAATAAGAAATAAGTTTTATGGGATTATAATGAAATAAATTTCAATTAATACCTTAAAAAATATATCAGTTACAATCTTGCCGATTACGAGCTAACGATTTTATTTTACAAAGAATTAATGATATTACTAAATCTATGCTTGTCTAACGTAATTACTAAATAAGATATTTACTGATATTGACTTAATGCTATAAAGAGCACAATTCAAAATCCGTTTAGGGCGTCTGTCGTCGCTATTATTACCTTCTTCGGAAACCGGTTTTATCAAACAGCTTTTAAGATGGATCCGACTCTTCGTATGTTGTATTTAAACTACACTTCATTATGTGATCCATCATAATAATAAGTCTTTATAGCGCTTCTAAGCACAGGGTGTTTTGGATTTAACAATAGTACCTACTAGCTGCCTAGTGAATAAATTATAACTAAAAATAGATATGTAAAATTTAATAAATATAATTAAAGTTTAAATCTTGCTTACAATACTGGCCCGCACATAATTTCTAATAAACTGAACGTACACATAGTTTCCTTGTGTATTTATAATATAAGCTAAATAGGTTTTAGGATATCACCACATAAAGCGTGGACAATTAGACAGAAAACAGATAAGTAAAGCAGTTTTAAGTAATTTCATAATAATTATGTGACGTTATTGTTTTAAGTTAAGTATATTTTGTTAAGAATTTTTTGATAATGTGTATGTAACTTTTTAATCCGATAAGGATCGGTAATGGTTATTACACAGATACGATTTTTTATTGCCACATCTTGTTATTGCTATTATTCTGAATTATATAAGTTTCGAACAATAACGGGATGCTGATACTAGCCATATTTTAGGATTATTTTCTCATTTTCATGCAAAGGTGTACAAGGTTACCTGTGTATTTTACATACTTGGGAGTATCGGTTTCTAGAATATAAAATTAAAATAATCATGTCTGTGCCTAGAGATAAATACATTTTGCCCTAAGGATTTTTTTTTAATAAATGCATAAGCTTTTCAATCGTTTCATAAATCATTTTAATGTCTCTTATGAATGAAAGGAATGGTGGTAGCTTAATAATTAATCTTTTGAAATTATTTCCTTGTGATAATTATTCTCACAGAAAACTGGTTGTTTCAGCTTTTAATAAACACGTAATTATATTACAGTATTGTATTGATAAGTTTAGTATTTTATATTTCATCAACATTTAACGCAAAAACATGCGTAAGAATAATAATAATTAGTAATTTTGTCTGTGATCGAAATTTTATATTGTTAAGCTGAAATACAAAGCGAATGTCACTATACGTTAATTTTTTATATACATTCTGTCAAAATATTTTAAAATAAACTTTTTTTATGATCGTTCAAAAATGTTATCACTTTTTGTTTTACCATATTTCATTATATAATGCAGAATGTTTATGTAAGTGTACGAATTCGCTTTAGGATATATCTAACATGTTTATTTTATTATTGTGATGTCTTATTCACCTACGCAAGCTATTTAAGTTTTGTTACACAAAATTTTATTCTAAAGCATGTTGCGTGTTGCAAGTGGCGTCTCATTTTCGTAAATATTAGATTATAAGCGCAATGGTGTTAAATAATTAAGTATGCCCGTTAGTATGACACATCAGGATTCTGCATCAATATTTTTTATTATCACATAAGAATAATGTCAGATTATGTGTAAAAGTCGTCTTGTCTAGTGTGTAGCGGCTTACTCCCTGCTCAATAATATTTTTAAATATTATTGTATAATGTTAGACAACCATATGATTTTTTAATGCTATTTGTATAACGTTAAATTTGTTAATATCCTTTGTCCGACCTCGTCGCCTTTTTTATTGTCTCTTATTTATTTATTTTGCAATCTTTGCATTCAACCTCGATTGCATTTACATCAATATTAATTTGTAAATTACTAGTTAATAACTAAAAATATTGACGGGAAAACTTAAAAACATCTTGTTTATAACAAAACTAAAATCACATATTAACACTTTACGAGTAATTGTTTTATATGACGTTGTTATTAAAAGTTCGCTCATTATTGTTACACGAGTTAATAAGACCAGAATACATGCTAAGTATTGTACGTTAATCATTTTACTTAAACAGAGCACATTAGCCAGATAGTTAAATAAAAATGCATTCATTGAACAACGCAAAATTATCGTTGAATATATAAGATCAATGAAAATAAAATATCACGCACATGCGACATGTTGTTTTATTTACTTTCTAAATAAAGATGCCCTCTTATATACAAACATACATTAAAACTACATTCGAAGTAACTAAACCGGTAAGTACAATTGACAAATTTAAAGTTTTGAATAGACAATGAACAAAGAGACCAAAAGCAAACATGGCGTGTTATGTATGTATATATGTCATATGCAAGTGAAACCGTCTTTTCCATTGATGGCGAATAAGTATCTGAATTAGCAAAGACCAGTAATGTTCGGAGGTTTATGCGGTTAAAACCGAAGTCTGCGGTCAATCGATTTGAGTCTACTAATAGTCAATAAAGAACTGGTCAGCTATGCACTTTCGTCTGTCGTGAAGTGTTGGATCTAGTGTTGTCATGAAGCAGCAGTGGACTAGAGCAATTGACCAGTCTCGGTCAATTGCTATACTCTCTTGTCAACATTCGCTTGGAACAGGATTTGGCTGGTTCTTGCTCTATTAAGCACGCCCAGTTTTTTAGAAGCCAATTGGCCTTACCCTTAAAGTGAAATTGAACGTTGCTCGATATGTCAACGCAATGATTCCGATACCGGTTAAGGTAGCAAGGAGAGTGTTTTCAAAATGTGGAAATGCAATAAAGGGATTCCTTTTAGCGTTAAACGCGCTTGTGTCTTCATGGGGTTAAATTGGACTAGATTTTGTCGGCCCCAATCTGAGACTTTGTTTAACGATATCTCAACCTCAGACACAAGTCTGTTCCGGCACTCATTGACGTTTTCCCGCGAAATATTGGCACGGCCAGTATATAACGGATCCCCTGTACTATCCGCATAACAATGAATGTTATTAATTTGCAACATGTCATTAATATGCAGAAGAAACAAGGTAGGAGACAGCACACAGCCTTGTGGAACACCAGCATTAACTTCACATGTTTAGAGTTGACAATGACACTAATGCTATGATTCGAGAAGAAACTGGTGACCCACTTGCATAATTTTTCGAGAAGCCAATAGGTAGGAAGCCTCGAAAGAAGCGCTTTGTGCCAAAAGTGAAAGAAGGCCTTCGCTACGTCCAGACTGCCACGGACGCCAAGACCTCTCCTTTGGAATCGACCGCCTACGCCCATCGATGTGTCAAGTAGACCAGAAGGTCAGCTGGGCGACCCCGACGGAAGCCGTACTGGCGGTCGCTAATCTGCTGGAGTTTTTCTAAGTAACGAGTAAGGAACCGAAACAGATGCGTAAGAACGAGTGCCAACTCAGGAGCACACGTCCTGCGCACAATGGGACCAGCGTGCCGTCTCCTTTGTGCAGTGATCGAAGAGATGGCTCATAGAAATTCCCTTGGAGAGTTTTGGCGATAGACCAAAATGCACGGGTTCCCGTTCTCGAAGGGAGAAGAACTAGAGTAGTAGGCAGATTTGTATTTTTTTTAAAATAAGAGGGATTACGCATCCCGTATTACTGATGCATCTGCCGAGGCCCGGTAACGTTCCTGCTTATAGCGTGACGCTATTTTACAGGAGTGACCAAACTAAGGCTGGGCCCACTGGGCATTGAGGATGAAATGAAGAGTTCCATCCCCTTAAGAACCACATTCAGTGTGAAGCAAATCCACCCCAGTAAGATGCAAAAAAAGAGCGCCCCAATTCACTGACCAGTAGTACCACACACGGTGATAACCTGCAAATCGCAACGGGCACATGAGAGGCACCATAATCCGAAACAAACAATGGTCCGATTAGTATAGACGGGCATCTACGGAGACTAGATAGTCCGGATGAGAGGTCAGTAGAAGGTCCAACAGGGAAGGTGTCGATCCTCTACGTCTGGAACCCGCGTAGGCGAAGGGACCAGTTGTGTCAGATCATATACCAAAGCAAAGTCGTGCACAGATCTCCCCACATGATCGGTTGTACGCGATCCAACCCATTCGGGGTGGTGAGCTTTAAGGTCGCCGAGTCATGATCTCTACGGACTTGATCTGTTGTTGCACGCAGTCTGCAGGCATTTGCAAGTGGTCGATGAGTAGGTCAGTGGTATTACCGCTATGGGACCTACATGCAGACAGAAAGTTTAAGACCAAATCGCAAAGACGTATACTTTTATGAGCTCCGTGTTAAAGAGTAAATTAAAATTGTTTTGGCTACTTTATTTTAATAACAATAGTATTTTCCGTGTGTGCTAAATGACGAAGTTTCTTAAAAGTGTATAAACAATCTTGTGCAAGTGCAGTTCGTGTCAATTTCAGCCCAAATTCTGATATTGTCATTGATAAACCCTCATAGATTTTTTTGCTTTCTGCTCCTACAAATGGGTCACGCACCGGATGTGCTTGATATTGCCATCTGTAAGAACATCAATCTCGCCTTCCAAGGTATAGAGGTAATCCATGAGCTCGCTTCCGATCATCGCCCCGTTCTTCTTCGGTTAGGGCCCTCCGCCCCAACCTCACCCTCCACCAAAACCATTGTAGACTGGCACCGACTCAGGAACGCCCTACGGGAAGCCACATCACCGCACCTAGATGCTATTCCTAGGAACATATCTTCAGTCAACGACACGAACCTCGCAGTTCATGCCCTCACTAGGCACATCCAGACCGTAGTCGAGGATTGTTCGAGGCAGGTTCCCTCGGTGGAAGACTACCGATGGACCCTACCAAACGACATAAAGGACCTAATGAGGCGCAAGAATGCGGCGACTCGTGCGCAAGACTTATATCCCACTGAAAGTAACCGGCTGGTGCTACGTACCCTTCAGCGTGAAGTCCGATCACGCATAGCCCAGTGTAGGAACGATCGGTGGGATAATCATCTCTCCAACATTGTACCTTCCCATCTCGCCTACTGGCGACTTCCCAAATCCCTAAAAGGGGGCAACGCCCAAACACTGCCTCCCTTAGCGCGTCCCAATAAACCACCCGCCTTCTTAGACGAAGAGAAAGCCGAATGTCTGGCTGACAATCTCGAGCTCCAATGCTCACCGAGCACCCGACCGATTGATGCCGCTCACCTTGAAATGGTTGACAGCGAAGTCGACCGGAGGAGTAAGGAACCACCTCGCGATTCCGTCACTCAAGTTACATGCACCGAAGTTGAGTCCATAACTAAAAACCTGCGACCACGCAAGGCTCCCGGCCCCGACGGTATCACCATCAAGGTGATGAAACTCCTACCCTTGTCCATTTTACACCTACTGGTGATAATCTACAACGCGGCCATATCCAAAGGCACCTTCCCGAACACCTGGAAGGAAGCCGATGTCATAGGGATTCTCAAGCCCTCAAAACATCCAACCGATCCATCAGCCTATCGACCCATAAGCCTACTCAAAGTCTTGGGTAAGGTATATGAAAGGCTCATCCTCACCCGCCTCAAGGACATCATGCTGTCCCGAGGGCTGCCAATCAATGAGTTGGGTTTCGCACCCAACACTCACGCACACATCAAGTGCACCGCATCACGGAGCTCATCCTCAGTAAATTTCTTCAGGGCTACCAAACTGGGGCACTTTTTCTCGACGTGGCGAAAGCTTTCGACAAGGTCTGGCACAACGGGCTCATATACAAACTATATGAGCTCGGTGTGCCAGATCGACTCGTACTGATCATACGAGATTTTCTCCGAAATCGAACCTTTCGTTACCGCGTCGAGGGAACGCGTTCCGAGGTTCACCCCAGTTGTGCCGGAGTACCACAAGGCTCTGTCCTAGGTCCTACTTTATACACACTCTACACCAACGACATACCGCGCACTCGCGGTGTAGAGCTAGCCCTTTTCGCCGATGTCACCGGCCTCTACATGTCTGGATTTAAACCAGACGCTATTTGTAAACGCCTCCAATCTGCAGCCAACGCCTTAGGGAAATAGTTTCGGAAATGGAGGACCGAGGTTAACCCCACCAAAAGTGCAGCCATGTACTTCTCTCGGCGCAACAAAACGCCGCATCTCCAAACTATAGAGTTATTTGATCGTCCAATCCCTGGGAAAAGACAGTCAAGGCGTCACATTAGATGTAAGACTCACCTTCGGTCCGCATATTAACCGCGTACGGAATCGAGCAGCATTCGTCCTAGGTCGTTTGCACCCGTTACTTAATAAAAATAGCAAAATGTCCCTGCGTAATAAAATTACACTTTACAAAGCGTGCATCCGACCCATAATGACATACGCAAGCCCCGTCTTTGCGCATGCCTCGCGTCACATTCACCGACTTCAGGTAATACAAAATCGTTTCATGCGCAAGGCCACCGGTGCGCCGTGGTTCTTGCGTAATGAAAATCTACACATAGATCTTGAGCTGCCAACCATAGCTCAGTACCTGAAGTAGGCTTCTCGCCGATATTTCGACTCTGCCGTCACACACCGAAACCCTGTGATTGTAAGTGCCGCCACTTACAATCCCATCGCGAATCACAGATTTACCCGCGTCCGTAGGAGACCGAGGCACGCCCTCGACGACCCTGACGACGCAACCACCAGGGCCCAAGCCCTTCATAAAACACAACACACATACAATGCACCCTCACATCGCCCCCGCCGACGGCGAGTGCGTCGCAAATAAAGTTATTCGCGATACCGCCATGTCACTGGCCGGTTCTCTCCAGTCTTCAGAGTTTCTTGCGCCACTTCTTCTCCAGCGCCCACGCATTCTGAAGTGGTGGTACAAGTAGTTAATAATAATAGTGATATTAATTAAGATAATCCTCTGTCAGAAGCAACTGACCGAGCCGAGGTTCGGCCCTCTCGGGCACCCTTGAGTCAGACGCTCTCGCGAAACAGGGTAACGGTCCAAGCCGAGGCTCCCTCTCGGGAGCCCTTGTGCTGGTTACCCATATATAGAGGTCTCGACTGAGAGCCATAAGCGCTCGGTCACCTCTCAACCCGGTGAAACTGTAAAAGCCCTGGGGCTAACGGCGGCCATCAGCCCGAAAAAAAAAATGCTCCTACAAAATTATTACGGCAAACTCCAACCCATTTTATTTCTAAGCGCCTGCGTGTATTTGCACTGCAAAACTTCAAATTCGCACGGTACAATACTCCCAATTTTTAAGGACTACAAAAAAACAAAAAACAAAAAAAAAGGAGTCCTATTTTACTTCTTGAGCCAACATTAAAACTACAATAAGCTTGTGTGACGGCTGCAATAAAGGTGTTAAACTTTCAGAAAAGATTATATGTTCCGTTTACGACCGAATATTTCATTACTTATGCGTAAATATTACATCTTCAACGTATCGGAAATTCAATCGGGAAGCAAAGAGTGCATGGTTGTACCCTAATTGCCAAAGTAATAGATGTAGAATTACAGACAGCACCCCTGTTGGTTCTTTGTGCGTAGTGGGAAAAGCACTCATAAGCTCTGTGACGGCTTGTGATACCGAAAATGAAACTCCTGTTACTGATTCGGAAGTTGGGAAACTCGTAGTGTCTACACTGCGCTCCGAGCTACCGCAAATATTACGAGAGCAGTTTAAGGTGGACTTACCTGGCATCCTTCGTAAACAGTTGGAGGTCGAATTACCGGGGATTCTAAAACTACACTTCGATGAACACGTAACTATTCTCGAAAGCCAGAATAGGGACTTAAAAGAAATAATTAATTCTATGAAGGAAGAAAATGAGAGCCTAAGCTTAAAGTGTGTTGGTTTGGATTCATCGATCTCTACTCTGTCTGGACGGTTGAACAACTTAGAGCAACATCTACGAGCATCAAACATCGAAATTCAAGGTTTGCCAGAGAAGGTATCCGAAAATCCTGTTAAGATTCTGAAGGATATAGGTGCAGCAATTTCACACAAGGTTGAAGACTGCGATATTCTTTCTTGTACAAGGGTAGCAAAAATAAATAAGGATAGTAAAAGACCACGAACAATTATTGCTAAATCGGAAGCCCTCGCTGCCGTGACGAATTTTATTCTGCAGTTATTAGCTATAACCGTGATCATCCTGAACAAAAACTAAATACGGGAATACTAGGCTTTGTAGGTCCCAGAGTACCGGTTTATGTATCAGAACATCTTTCGCCGGCAAACAAGGCACTATATGCGGCGGTGCGTCTTAATGCAAAAGAAAAAAGTATTAAATTTGTCTGGGTGAAACAAGGACGCATATACATAAGAAAGGACGAATCTTCGCGCAGTATACTCGTAAAAAGCATAGACATATTAGACAGTTTATAAATATTTTAGTAGGTAAATCGTTATTTTACACTATAAATTTTTGTACTAGCATAAACATGAACAACTTATTATGTGATATTGATCATTTCTCAAATTGTGAAGCAACTTTATGCAAACCTGATGAATGTCAAGCTATACTTTCTACATCAAAATACCTTTTAACTTTACTCTCACAAAATATCCGTAGCATTAAAGCTAATTTTGATGGACTTTTAACACTAATACAAAGAATAAACGTGAACTGCGATATTATTGCTTTAACGGAGTGTTGACTTTCACGTAACCCGGTGATTCCTGCGCTTATAAGGTTACAATAATTTTGCTACGGCTAATAACTTCAATCAAAACGATGGTGTAGTTATTTATATTCGTGAGTCATTATCTAATATAAATGTCATAGAATTGGATATATCTGAGTGCAGTGTTGATCACTCTAGGACTGGAAGTTGCAATTCTTGCCATCTATCGACCTTATTCGTTTCATTCAATCCCTGGACCTTGCGGTAACCAATTATAAATCTTTTCAAAATATCATTCTTGTAGGTGATATTAATATTGATATTGCAGGTGGTTCATTGCCTAATCACTCCTTAGATTATCTCGATCTACTTACACATCACGGATTATATCCAGGACATACCTTCCCCACGCACGGCTATACCTGTCTAGACCACGTCAACCTAAAATCTAAACGTCCTAGTAAGATCCTAGTCCTAGAGTCAACCATCAGAAATCGCGTGATAAGTACTAAAACTAATGAAGAGAAACTTACAGAAGCTATAACTAACATAAATTTTGAATCAGTTTACCTGGCTCAAGGTCCAGATGTGGCGATCAAACTTTTTATGGAACCAATAATATTAGCATTAACAAAGAATACAAAAACCTTTTTTAATTCTCGTAGAAGGCAACCTCTTAAACCCTGGATAACCCAAGGCCTTTTGAAGTGCATGCGTCATCGAGATAATCTATACAAAAAAAACCAGAAAACTCCCGCAGAATGAAATTATAATACAAATCCGAAAAGCAAAAAGAGAGTATGAAAAGGTTGAATTTACTAAGGCTGGCAATAATTGCAAAATGATTTGAAAAGTTATTAATAAAATTACAAATAAACCCTGTACTTCATCTTCATCTAGTGACCTCCTTAATAATTGTATCGATAAACAGCTTACTGTAAATAATATCAATTCGTATTAAGCAAATATCGGTAAAAGCCTTGCTGAAAAAATCAACCAAAATCCTTTATTTCATTCATGCCCTCTTATCCATTCAAATTCCTTTGTGTTATTGGAAACAGATCAAGCGGAAGTTGAACGCTTAATAATAATGCTTAAAAACAGTTGTGCAGTTGGATGGGATGGCATTTCTAATGCGTTTCTTAAAAAGCACAAAGATGTCATTGTACCACCTATAACATATATTTATAATTTAAACATTGTTTCAGGCAAGTTTCCAAACGTTTTCAAAAAAGCACTTGTATGTCCTATTTTTAAATCTGGAGATAGAAGCTGTACAGAAAATTACAGACCAATTTCTACCAGCCCTGTCTAAAATTTTCGAAAAAAATATTAACAAGAGGTTGGTTTCCTATTTGGAGACACATAATTTATTATCCCGTATCCAGTATGGCTTCCGGACTAGTTTGTCAACAACAGACGCTGTACATAACTGACTGGCTGACCATATTGTACTAAACCTAGACCAAGGTCAAAAGTGCATTGGTATATTCCTGGATTTAACCAAGGCCTTCGACACAGTTTCTATTCCAATATTACTGGGAAAATTGGAGGCAATAGGAATAAGAGGTAATCAATTATCGCTATTTCATACCTAACAGATAGAACGCAGTGTGAAGATCAATTCGTATACTAGTTCTGTTACTTACTTTACTTACTAGTTGTCTGTTAGTTACGGCGTGCCACAGGTACATGAATGATCTCTGCGATCTCAAACTTGAAAACGGCGCATTATTCTCATATGCTGACGATACAGCTATAGTTTTTAGTTCACGTACATGGTCAGAGACTTACCAGTGTGCTCAAATTGGTTTTGATTCGGTTTGTTGTTGGCTGCACGGTAATTTATTGACTCTTAATATTAGTAAAAGTAAAATCGTCAACTTTGCTATACGTGACTCAATAAGCCAAATAGACGTCAACCATCAAATTGTCGTGAAACCGTTAAACGTAAATTTAAGTGATACATTAATTGCTTTGAATGAGAATGTACCTCACATTGAAACGATCACTTCTACGGTTTACGGTTTACGAACACTTATCTCGGAGTTGTCATTGACAGAAATCTTAATTTTAAAAAACACAGTAAATTTATCAAACAAGGTGCGTAAACTTATCTATATTTTTAAAATACTTCGCTATTCAGCAAATGCTGACATATTAAAAATGATTTATCTTTCTCTGTGCCAATCAATTCTTAAATATTGTATATCTACGTGGGGTGGAGTTGCCAAGACAAATTTTATACAAATTGAAAGAGCACAAAGAGCATTGCTTAAGGTTTGTTTCTCCAAACCTCGGCTTTACCCTACAGATGCGCTTTATAAAGACTGTCGCTTGTTAACAGTCAGGAAGATTTTTGTAGAGGACACAATTCAGGTTAATACATTACTCAAAGGTCTTATTGACCCGAAGTAAAGTTATTGCTAGAACTGTAAAACTAAGAACTTGTTTTAGTCATAGTTTCTTTACCTTTTAGTCATAGGTCCTTACTTATACAGCAAACTTAATAAGAAATTGTCATTGTATGCTTTAAACAAGTTCAACTTAAAACGAGTTCTTCGCGAATGGCTGCTTAAACAAACTTACATTGACGTTGAGAAATTCCTAGAAGTGATCTCTTAATAGTTTTTAATAATTTTAAGTTACAGTATATATTATATCACAAACATGAGGCACTATTACACTCGCAAACACATATGTACGCTTCAATACGCGAGCGTTTGTTAGATTGTTAATTATTTAATATATTTTAGATTTATTAAAAAATTTCACATATTTTAATAAGGTAATTATATAAGCATATTTATCATAAGTCTTATAACTAGTTATTGCTTCCTAATGTTAAGTGCATGTTTTTTTATTAGGAGTATTTGGCAAACTCTACTAAACTCTTTGTATAACGTAAGTTCTGTGGAATGGTGACCTGATGTCCTGTGATTTACAGGTTTTTAATACCTACTGCAGGCATCAGTCAGCCATGACTATATACTAATGTTTTTTTTTTATTAAGGAGAACATCTATCTATTACGTAAAAATTTTTATTCTGTGTATTTAGTTGTGGTGAAAATAAATAAAAAAAATAAAAAAATTAAAGTAGAAAAATAAAGCAAAACTCCAATAAAATATTAAATGTTTAATTAACCTGTTTAATCATCTAATAGAACATTGATGGACAAACAATATACTTTAAAATCGTTTAGAAATATTAACAGTCCATGCAAAAAAAAGCTATAGTTATGCAAACTGTTTTTTCATCAAAAAATCCTCCTTCACATTTTATGACTTTTTTCACAAGTCTCTGCATATGGGCAATCAATTTCTTAATGGTGTCTTGTGTTATTTTGTTTCAAATTTCGCATAAAGCATTCCACATTTCTTTCGCGAGGATGGGCCACGATTACGGAAGTTCCTATCAAGCTCTTCCCACAAAAGTTCAATGGGATTGAGATCCGGGCTCTGAGGAGGCCAAACCATGTTTTTTAACACCCCTTGTGCCTCTTTCTCTCCTAAATATCCTCTTCGTTATTTTGAGCTATGTTTTGAATCATTATCTTGTTGGAAAATTAATCCATCTACAATTAATCGCTATTCCGAAGAATCAGCATTTTGTTCTAAAATGCTTTTGTACTGTTCCTTTTTCAAAATTCCTTCAATTTAAATCAAATCGCCAGTTCCTTGAAAGAGAAGCATCCTCAGACCATAATTGGGCCATCACCATGCTTGATTGTTGGGACTACACAATCTGACATGATACTTTTTTAAATCTTCTTCAGTCCAATCTCGATGGGCAAGAGTCCACAGCATCCGTTTTTTCTTGTTTTGCGGCCTTAGCAGAGGTTTTCGAACGGCAACGAGACCATACAACTTTGCATCTCTCAGTCGCCGGAGCTGTAAAGCGTCTACTTCGCTTGCTGGTAACAACAATGAAATTATCTTCACTAGACGTAGTAGCTCACGGCCTTCCCGAGCGTGGACGATCTTGAAAACTGCCAGTCTCCCTGTATCGAGTTATTGTGCCAAGAACACAAGTCTTCGATAACTTCAGTTGTGAAGCAATTTCACGTTCGGATTGCCTTCATTATGTAAAACAACGATGGCAGAACGCACTTCACTGCTACTTTCTCGAGCTTTTCCCATTTTATGACGTCTGCACTGTAGAAACCATAAGTTTAGACTAACTGAGATTATTTGTGAACAAATCCAAGTAAACTCGGGTAATAATAAGTCAGAAACACGTGTATTCAGGAGCTAAATAACCCTAATTATTGACCAATACGTAACAAAAGCTAAGTAATTACTAATTATGAGGACATTATAAAAATATTATTAAGACTACCACCTGGCTCTAGCGCAGCGTTTTAGTCGGTGTTTGAAAACAATAGATGTTTATTGTCCAATAACTTGAAAGTAAACAAAAGAATGACTTCTTTAAATATTCGATACTAACAATAGAATATGCAGATGTGCATTTCTTTTATTTATCCTATGGGATTTTATTGCAAGAGATGGATAATTATATTGTTTTTATGCGGTCTTAAACTTTTGGCCGGCAGGGTATAAAGGCACGCATAGACGCGGGGATGGTCGTCGCTACCATGTTGTTTAGGGAGGGGGGAGGGGATAGGCCTCTGGCTACCACACTCACCGAATCAAACACAGAAGTGTATGACATGTACTTTACGCCAGCATTCTGAGGTACTATGGTCCATTCGTGCACCAATTAAAACTTGGCTCTGCCACCATAAAATAAAGACCAAGCGGTATAAAATCAGAGGCACATTCGTAGGCGTGGGTCCAACTAGAGAAGATATCAAACAAGTAATTCAGCTCAATCTACAATCAAGATGGGAAGTTTTCAATCTGAAAGTTAAAACGTATGTCATCTCAAACTAACTGACTACCAAAATACCATCTCATACCATTGCAACAATCAATAATTAGCTTCTCCTTGATGTTGACCTTTCTGACTTTAGTCCTGGCTGTTACCCTATGTACTAAATGCCAGGTTCTATTACCTTACTCTTTGGTGTAGACGTATACGCTCAAATAGTACAAAATTAACTATTCGAAGGTCCGCCAGGGTCATCTTGGGCTCACAAAACAACCTTTTATTTAGGAAAAATTGAAGTACTTGACAAGATCCTGGCAGAAGATTTCTTAAAAACACTCTAGCAAGTAGAAAATATACAAGGAGAAAATACACAAAAGAAGAACAACAATGCTAGCTGCAATCTTTTATAAAAAACGGTAGATACATCGTCAGGCTTCCATTCAATACCAATACCCCTACAACACCAACTGGAAATACCAGAGAGATAGCATGAAAGAAAAGATGAACCGATGAATCATCGACCAAACTCAAGTTCGTTTTGATGCATCATACATTTGATCATATTTGATATAAACGGCCTTTCCCTAAATTACGAACTCCTGACTGGACCTGTACTGCAGAAGAAATTAGGAGCATCTCTATGTGATAGTGTATGCATAAGGTATGCTCGTGTAAGGTCGCATGTGATGTCATAGCATGAGTACAGCACAAGATGTAGCTCTATTGGACACAGGAGACACAGATTACCACAGAATACTTTGTAGACGATGTCAGTTAACACGCAAAACTCAAAGACAAGCTATTACGTACAATAACGTTTGGTACAGGGTCGGCCCCATACCTCACCGTCAAAACTTTAATAAAACTAGCAGGTGCTTGCCTTACCTTCTATCCAGAAACGTGAACCTCTTGTGACCATCTCACGTCCATTTCCTCGAAACGTAGTTGACTTTGCTGGCCTTATACTTGTGTTGAATTCTAAGGAAGAGGAGCCAAGACCAGCAAAGCGTATATGCATTTTCATATACATGTCGGACGCTTTCATTGCCAGAAGAGGAAGATGCAATGAAATATGGAGTGATAATAGAACTAATTTCGTGGCGGTCAACAAAAAACTATTTGCTATGTGGAAACAAGCAGGACTTGAAATTCCTTATTATGTAACTGAACAACTGGCGACTCATCAGTCGCATGCGGTGGGATTTCACACAACCATACAGTCCAAAAATCGGAGGGCTGTGGAAGCCGAAGTTAAATCTGTGAAACACTATCTACGGAAAAGTCATACGTTAAATTTTAAAACCTTTGAAGAATTCAGTATCATGCTCTAGCAGATAGATGGAAGCATGTCCAAACTCTCGCTAACCCTGATATCTACAGACATGGATTTGATAGAAGACATCCAGGTCATCACACCTGGACATTTCCTAATTGGGGAGGCGCTGATTACTGTCCCGGACCAAAGCTACGACAGTGCAAACTTAAGAAAACACAGTACAACACACATTACATTTAAAGAACACTACATATACACATAAGAACATTTTAAAACAACTGAAATTTTGGGCAATAAAATATATTAATATTTTCAGTTTTAAAATATTCTTTTCCTTGTAATGTTGTTTATTTGCTAATGTAAGTTTTTCTTTAAATTTCAATGTTTATCATATATTACCATGTATGATTGTGCGAGTATAAATTTTGAGAACAGACAGTCATTTTGGTGGGCATATTGTGGGTATGTTGAACCCATATATGTACATCAGTGTTTTGTTCTGTTGAATGTAATACGTTAGTGTCAAATACATTGTTGCACCACACATCTTTCATTCCAAAAATTTACAAAAGTGAAATACAACTTTATCACATTAACAATATTTCTGTCTTTGTCTTTCTTAGTATGCTTGCTTTACAATTTTACTTTTTGTCACATTTAGTTGAACTCGCCTATGCTCTGCTGTCAATTTGGGACCAGTAGCAGCCCTGCGGGCCTGGATTTTCTTCTCTCGCAGCTTTCTTCTTAGTGTGGAGACGCTCACTGACGTCCTCCGAGCTGTTCGGAGCTGCTGTTGCAGCTCAACAGCGTTGGAGAATCGGTTACGCAAAGACGTCGACACAATATAGCGGTCGTCTCTGTCGGAAGTGCAACGTCGTCTTCCGGATCCATCCTTCCTGATGTAGCCTCCAGTCTCCTGGAACCGCTGGGATACTCGTTTCACCCGGAAACGGCTTATGTTGAGTTGTCGAGCAATATCAACTTGGCGTAGTCCTGATTGCAGTAGTGCTACCACTTCTGCCGTGGTATCCATTTTTCAGGGTTTTTTTCTTATTGGAGCTGTTCAGGTGTGACTTCTGTGATGTCTGGATAGCTAATGACCCATAATTAATTTTTACCCCCCTTTTATTCGTGTCCAAGGTGGCACAAGTAGTGAGTCCTCTAATGAGCTTTTCAGCACTTTTTTTTTAAAGACCCTAACGTTTCGTGATTATTGTTTTTACAGAAAAGAACGATACGCGTTTTTAAAGTGTATTAATTGTGCTTTCAAATGATATTAATTTTGGTAGGGTACAATAAATAAGTTAAGAATATTATTCGCTTGAAGTCAAAATTTCAAAAGGTGCGATTTTTTTGACGCCGAGTGTATAATGCACCGCACATTGAAGTGGGCTTTGTAGGTCCTAGGAGAGCCGAGTATTACAAAACTTCCATTCATGGAGTCAAAAAACTTAAATAGCAATTTGTCTCTTATTTCTTTCACTTCATTTGGGAGTATACCCTTATCCGAAAATTAACTATACTTGTTTTATGCATTTATTCCTAAAAATTAGAAGAATGCCTTATAAGAAATATAGTATAATTAAAAAAAACATAAATCTGGTAGAATAAATGTAACTGCAACATTCTATATGAAAAGCGTTTAATATTATTTTCATTTTCATGAGCCCGAGGGTATTGACAGTTTTACCGGGTTGAGAGGTGATTATCTAAATCAATATCGCTATTATTATTAGCTATCTGTACCACCACTTCGGAATGCGAGGGCGCTGGAGAAGAAGTGGCGCAAGTAACTCCAGCGACGCTTCAATCTGTATGGACTGGAGAGAACCGACCAGTAACATGGCGGTATCGCGAATAACCTTGTTTGCGACATACTTGCTGGCGGCGGGGGCGGTGTGATGGTGTACGTGTGTAGTGTTTTATAAAGGGTTTAGGCCCTGGTGGTCGCATCGTTGAGGTCGTCAAGGGCGTGCCTCGGTCTCCTTCGGACGCGGGTGAATCTGTGATTCGCGATGGGATTGTAAGTGGCGCCACTTACAATGAAGGGGTTAGAGTGTGTGGGGGGAGAGTCGAAATATCGGCGGGAAGCCTGCTTTAGGTACTGAGCTATGGTCGGCAGCTCAAGATCTATGTGTAGATTTTCGTTACGCAAAAAGCACGGCTCACCGGCCTTGCGCATGAAACGATTTTGTATTACTTGAAGTCGGTGAATGTGACGCAGGGAGGCATGCGCAAAGACGGGGCTTGCGTATGTCATTATGGGTCAGATGCACGCTTTGTGTAGTGTAATTTTATTACGCAGGGACATTTTACTATTACATTGAGTAACGGATGCAAACAACCTAGGACGAACGCTGCTCGATTTCGTACGCGGATAATATGCGGACCGAAGGTGAGGCTTTCATGCAATATGACGCCTAAGTATTTGACTGTCTTTTCCCAGGGGATTGGACGATCTTGACGGATGCACTTTTGGTGGGGTTAACCTCGATCCTCCATTTTCGATACCATTTCCCTAAGGTGTTGGCTGTAGATTGGAGGCGTTTACAAATAGCAACAAATCCAGACATGTAGAGGCCGGGTCTACACCGCGAGTGCGCGATATGTCGTGGGTGTAGAATGTGTATAAAAACTCATTGTCTTTTGCATCTGTCCAATTCCGATGTGACATAAGTTTTTATGTACTGATTTTAAAAGTTTGACACAAAATTCTTCTGATATAATTATTTTTTCTTTTTCCTTAACCTTCTTGAAGTAGATTTTATCTTTTTCGATTAACTTGTTTTTATTTTTTTGAATTTCTTCGTTTTTATACTGATCTGTTAGAATATCTTTCATTTTTATAAAGTTTACGACTTTGAGTTGTTCATCTGTGTTTTCTGTTGCTTCTAATACTGGATTTCTACTAAGGCAGTCTGCTTCTAAATTTTGTTTTCTACAGTTTTCCATTGTACAGTCCATCTTATCTTCAATAGTATTCTCCCTTCCACTCTGTGCATGTTTTCATACTTCACCTGTGGTTTCTGAGTTATTTTCAAATCTTCATTTTGTATCAATCTGAATGTCTATATTAAGTCAAGTCCAATTAAAAAATCATATTTTCCTCAATATCAAGGATTTTTATCTTTATATTTGTCAAACCGCTTGTCTTTTTAACACCACTAATTGTTACTAGGTCAGCTTCATTTAGTTTGTTTTCTTTCCCTTTTATTTTCAATAGTTTATAAATTAATCAGAGATACATTTGACCCTGAATCATAAACTCCATCTATCTCCAATATACCATTTAATAATAGTTTGAACATTTATTAATGGTGTTACTGCTTGTTTTTTTGATTGGTTTCATTTAACTCTGCCTCAATCACAGAGTTGTTCACATGTTTAATAAAAATTTTTCTTTGTTGTATTTTCTTCCTTTGCTCTGAACCAGCATGTAGTTTCATGGTGATAACGGATACCTTTATTAAATTTCTCACAAATTTTACATGGAACCTTTTCCTCATATTTATCATATGTCTTCATTACATTACCATCTGCATATTTCCTTTTAGGCAATACATTTTCTTGTTTACCATATGTTCATACTTGCTTACTTTGTTAAACAAATCCACTGTATCTCTTAGTGCTTCTCGATCGATTCTATTCAGAATAAATTCTGGTAAGCCAGTTGCAATGAGATCTATTAAAGTATCTGTATCAATAGATCTTCTCATATCCAGCAGCAGTTTTTCTTTTCGTATGGCATAGTCTAACAGTGATCCGTCTTTGTATTTAAACCACAGTGCATATGTCACTGGGCTCCATCCTTTGTTTGCAAATGACTCACAAAATTTGTCCCTCCATGCTGACCATTTTGAGTTTATGGTCAGTTTTATAATCATGGAACTGTACCAATCTGCACAACTTTTATCGATAAACAACCGTAGTATTTCAATTTTATTCTCATCTGTTGTAACATCAAAGCGCATACACTCTTTTTCAAAAATATCAATCCATTGTTTGACATTTGGGTTCTTACTTGTAAACCTTTCAATAACAAATTTCTCCGCAATATTCTTCAAGTTCTGTTGTTTTATATCTTGAGAATTTCCCATTAATTTCTCAAATACTTTTTCTAATGAATCGGTTTCTTTTGCACACATAGTAATAGGTTGGTTTGGATTCACTTCCTCCAAATACTGCTCTCCAAATTGCAAATTACCATCGTCATCAAAGTAGATTTTCTTTTGTTCTTCTGTCAATGTAATCTAGATTCTTCGAACCTGATGTCTTTTCATTAAACTGTTTTTTACTTTAGTATAGGCTGCTGTTTTTATTATCTCCTTGTGATAATCAGCGGCCTGTAGTGTTTCTGGTATAGCATATACCTTATTATCATTGGTTGTTATTGAGGTTATCGCCATTACATTAGTTTTGTCATCACTTCTTGACAACACCGTAAATTCAAAACGCAGCCTTTCCATTTTAATGGACATCAATAAACAAGTATGTCGTTTTATAATGTTTCTTTCTATTATTGTCGGTGAATAAAACCATGTGTTGCTCTGTAATCAAAGAAACGACATTTAACGTTTATTATTCACAATCTCAATCTTTTCTTCAATATTTTGCTTAATATATTATGCTTTACCAACGTAGTAGATTGCATCCCTTATACCGCCATCTGTCGACCGAGCCCGACTCCACACTTCTTTACAAACGGAGTGAGTCACGGCTAAATTCAAATTAAAGAAATGTTCTATAATAACTATTTCTTTATATATATATATATGAAAAAATTATAATATTTAACATAATAATAATAATAATAATATATAGATTTACTCCAGATAATTTTAATATTAATAGTACATATTATCAATATATTCTTTTACTATTTAGAAATAATAATTCAATATTACTATAAAAAACAGTTAATTTTAAGCATTAAATATTTTTCGTTAAAAAATTGAAACGAAAACTTTTACGAACACTGTACTTTATATAAACGTCATCTTCCAAGTGCCATGTCAATTCACCCGCCTTGTGCAGAATTTCTCTCTTGTCACTGCTAAAACCAGTCAACCAACCTAATTCAACTCTTGTTATGTGAACTACGATTATGTTCTCTTGTTATAACTTTGAATATTTTAACTGATTATGGAACTACAGGAAAAAACTAACATATTAATTAAATGCCACAAATGCCGATATGTCCTTTTCAACGATATGAACATTGCTCGTAATCTGTCGTGTGACTCTCAAATTTGCGATAATTACGATTTGAAAAAGTTCATTTATATGTATGAAGATGAAGTGCCACTATGGATCAGAGTAAAAATTGAGGATGAACAATGGACAAAGGGCAAATTGCATTGTGAAAATTGTCGGGGTAAAGTTGGATCGTTTGATTTTATTTCAGGTAGAAAATGTGAATGTGGAAAAACGGTGCTACCTCCTGTACACTTCATAACTAGTCAAGTTGATATACTTTGCAGATGATAAATTTATTCAACAAGTAACAATAGTTTTTTTAAATATTTTGCATTAATATATTTTATTTATTCCCTTAATTCCAGCAATAGTGACTCAAATTGATGTTTCATAATAAAAGGTTACTATAATGGGATTTCTATAAAACAGTTCCCAATACAATAAGCCATGTTAACAGAAATTACCATTAGACAAAAGAAAAGAAAATTTAAAAAAAGACGGCAACTTAAAGTCAAAATCATAATTTTTGACCCTTGAAGCTAATTAGCATATTCTTTTTCACACTACATTCTACTACTATTATATCTTACTCTAGTACCATATTATTGTATATTTTTGAATTTAAAATATATTAAATTAAAAATTATATCAATCTTTGTGATGATATAGATTATTATATACAGGAAAAATATCTAAAAATTATTAATAATAAGTAGAATCTCAGAACTTCTGAGATTCTAATTAATCCAAGACTAATTTATGAATAATAATGTTAAATTGTTGGAGCTCCTAATTATATTTTATTCTCATTAAAATATTTTTTATGCATCATCAATAATTATTTAACAATTTTTGTTGTTTAAATTACTGCTCATAGCAGGAGTTTTTGACATAGAAAATAAAAATAAGGTAGATGACATTTTATTGGTGATACTGCATAACTGCTGATCTGCAATTACAATACGGCAAAAACTTTTAAAATTCTTTAATTATTTTAAATAAATTTTTGAATTGTAAAATTATAGTTCAATCACAATGGAGCTTATGTTTTAAATATGATATCAGAATGTTTCAAATTAAATATTTATAAAGTTAGTCATTATTACAGTAATAAAAGTAGTACAGTAGAGCAGCAGTTACACAGTATGTATATGATAACCACTTTAAGAAAAGAAATTGTAGTTGATATATAGTTTATTTATAAAGAGAAAAAGAAATTGTAGTTGATATATAGTTTATTTATAAAGAGAAAAGAAACAATTATTCTACTGCCATATAATTTTCCACTGCCTCATTTACTTCAACATCCCTGCACTGGGCTGCTTGTAATTCCCTGCGAATCTATCAAACATACTTTTTTTAATAATAAAAACTAGTAAAGGACTATTATAATTTTTTAATGTGACATATATTACAATAAATTAATTTAATTGCCTTAATCATCACAGTGACGTTTAAAACAAATATTAATTTTCCAATAATTTACGACAGTCAAACAAAAGACAGAACTTATGATAAAAAGACATTATTAACTTATAAAACAATTTAAAATATTTATCATCCTGAAGGGTGACAATGCATCTGCATTATGATTCCTTGTCAAAGATGAATGTGTAGATGTCATGGGCTCGCTTACCGTCAGGGGAACTGTGTGCTTGTTACTATCTATGTAATAATAATATTTTATCAAGATATTTAAAATACATTAATGACCTCTGGTGTGATGGTAGGGTGAGATTTTTTTCGCAACAATTCTAACAAGGCTTCTCTTTGTTCAGTAGAAATATCAGCTTTGTAACGTTGGACAAATGTCAAAAGTGCCTGATGCCATAAAACTGGTAGCATTTTAGTCTCTGACTGAAATCTGAAACAAGTGACACAAGCCATTATCACCATCTTAATCTTTTTGTTCCAATTCCATTTGTAAACCCGATATAGTAGCTTACAGGTATAGCCAGTGTTGTTCTACAAAATGCAACGGGATCACTCTGTCTAAGGAAAATCTCATCCTTAATATTACTTTTTTTTATTAAACATTTAAATATATGATTTTACTCTCATAAAATTTAACTTATCCCTGTTCTTCTGCTGTGCATCCAAGCTACTTTGTGTCTACACCTTTTATGTTGACAACAAAAAAAAGAGAAAAACCAATATGTCACTATCAAAGTAATAAAATTACTGACTGTAAAATAGTTATATTAATACTTAGTTCTTTAACTCACCTTAGAAAATGAAAAACAACAGAATCCACTACCCTATACGGTAGAGCATATTTTTTGTCAAATAGTATTCGCAGAAAAATTGAATTAGAGCCAGTGTAATCCATTTCGGCAATTTTCAAAAGTGCTGCACTAGAATGCAACACTGGAACAGAGTTACGGGCTAATACAGAACCAACAATAATAGCTTCTCGCAATGTACAATCTCCAGACTAAAATAACATAAGAATTATTTAACAAATATCACCATTTTATAGATGATAGAAACAAAATAAAACAATGTATGTAAACATAAAATCAATATTTACTTCTAGCAAAGGCAGCAAAATTCCTTTCATAAAAGCGCCAGGCTTAAATAGGGCCTTTCTTAGTGCTTGGTATAGATGGAAATTTAGTCTTTTGTATTCAGCTAAATCATCTCTCACACGGGAAGCAGTACCAAATTGTAGAATCTCTGTGCCATTTTTTCTTTAAGATTTGATGCAAATATTCTGGTGGCCTGTAAAGTTTTTTTTATAATACTGAATACAAACAACATCACACACAGTTCATCTGATGTAAGTGATTACAACATTCTATAGACAATAATGCAACCCAAATTGTATTTGCATCATCACCCCTAAGGACGAGAGATGGAATACCACTCTTACAGTTACTGGGTTTCTGGATTCCTAGAGACATAAAATAAAATACTGCATTTATACTACTATTTCACACTGGTACTCTGTGAGGGTGTGATCTTTCCTTGGTTGAGCTGACCCATTGATGCTGCAGCATGGCTCTGATCTTATCAATTTTTAGACCAACTATGTCAATTTTACCATGAGAATAAAAGATTGATTGGCAGCAATAACTACAGCCTACGAGAGAATTGGACATTGCATTAGCTACAGGGGTGAGCCACTGGAATGTTTAGGTTTAAGCATAATAAATCTTCCCAACTTTTAAGAGACGGATGTCCAAAAGGGGCTGGATTAAAGCCTAATAATTTAAATGCTCATCATATATTTACCTGATACATAGCTGCTGCTGACCAAGTGGTAGGTTCAGTTAAATATAAGATTTGCTCCCAATTTTGCAGATGTGGGATAATTTTAAAAGCCTTAGGTAATTTACCTGAACGATATTTCTGTAAAACATCTCGTACACCTACATACATATCCTTTACTCTGAAAGAAATATTAAAATGAATATTATTTAATATTGTATATTTTACTTTAGATACAATCTACAAGTTTGTGTGAAGTGTTAAGGTAGCAGTCAGGGTAGCTGAACTCTGCTAATGAATTCCAGTCGCTTACAGCTTTCTCTCATCTTATGGGACAGGCATTGGAATAAGAAAGGCAAAGACAAGAAGTAGTGTATGTGAAAATTGTTAATGAATTAAAATAATAGATTCAGTCTTAGGTAACTTCCGTTTTTTTATCAGACATGTATTTTGCTCTCACTAAATTACAAAATTATATTAATTTATTATGTATTCGCCACTTTTATTTGTAGCCTTCTCCCATCTTCTTGGCAGTTTATCAATTTCTGCCTTGTAAAATGAGGTTGGTTTGGACAGGAAGATTTTTTTTGAAGCCTGACTGACTTACTCATCAGAATCGAAAGTTTTCCATTCAAAAAGTTTTGTAAAGAACAGAAAAGGTGGTCTTTCAGGCCAAGATACAGGTACTCCCTGGATCTTGGCATGAAAGACCTTTAGGTGGGTGTGGTAAAACAGATCATCCAAGCTCAAGACTTTTTATTTAGTCACTTTTTTGTATATGGTTGCACAATGTCATGTAAAAGAATGAAATATTTGTGTGATTGACAAGTGCAGGACTCTTTTCCTGTAGTTTCTCCTGCACTCTGCAACTGCTGGACATCTCTATCCACATTAACAGTTAAATAACTTCAACAACTCATGGTGAATTATTCCATGACAATACCACCATACATACAAAAAAAACTTTATGCCATGGATGTTTACTTCGGGGTCTGGTAGGGGCGGTTGATCTTTATCCACTGTCATTATAAAGCCACTGTCTTTTATGGAGTTTTCACCACCAGTTACAATCCTGTTTAAAAAAATACTCAGTTTTTACCCATGAGAGCAGACTTGTGGTGATTAATGTGCAAACTTCTTTAATCTGTTAACTGAGATTGTGAGGTACCCATACTCTTAACTTGCTCACTTGCCCTAATTTCGCCTGATAGCGGCTAACAGTTGATTGTGATGTATTTAACCTTTCTGCTATACCTCTTGTTGATTGACATCGATTTTGCTCCAATATTGCCATTAAAAGGTTGTTGTTAAAGTCGGAAGGACATGCCTTAGTCCGTCTTTTAAGGTTGTATATTTTTAGTCCTTCATCATATAAACTGCATATCTTTAATAAGTTAACAATTTGTTTTTACAAAAACATTTTTACATAGACTAGCTGAAACCTCATCTATATATTAAAAACAATAGATACTACTTAGCTACATCGGAAGTTACTAATGACTCAACCTAATACATTATGCATGATATTTGAATGCACCCACACTGGAGTACCAGATAGTCCTAGTTCAGCACACCAAGAAAACACAACTTCTACATATTTTATAAAGATTGCCTGGAGTGGGGAAGAAATGGCTGGTAGGAAATAAAATGTCTAGCAGGGGAATCTTATATGTTACCGAAAAATAATGGTAATAACTACCAGATGTCACATTCAAGTCACACTTGTCAGTAAATTCTCTGTAATATCTACACTTATTTCAATTTGATTATGATTTGTTTCATATAGTGAAGTAATCAGTGACTTTATTACTGCTGATAAAGCATTCTATCTTAGTATGGTAATATACATCTGGATTATTTAAAATGAATGATGAACAATATGGGTATTCTGGGGCAGCAAGTTTTACTCATCATCATTAGAACTGTATGGTTAATTGTCACCCCTTGTTTCATAAAAAGTGAAACACATCCAAAACCTTATAAAATAGGAGATTTAGGGTTTTTAAAACTACAATCTGTAAAATTATTTAAAATATATATACCTAGGATCAATATTTTGTAACTTCAATGTTTCTATATCTGAGAACTGTGTTTGCAACTCTGTATGTTTATCTGTAATTTTGTCTCGAATAATATCAGCTAAAGTTCTTGTTTTTTCTGGTTTACTCGACATAAACATTTTTAAAGCCTCCTCGTCGTCTTCATTGATTTCAATATTATCATAGTAAGTATCAGGCTCTAAATCATCACAATCTGAGTTCATTTCATTGTCAGAATTAGAATCTAAAACATAAATGTTAGTTTCAATACCAATTATAACAAAAAATATGTAAGTTATGTTGAAATCATACCATTGAGTTCCAGTGGGAGAACATGTTGCACCGATGTACCAGCTTCATTGTTTCCTAGTTCAACTTGTTGTCGTCTTGCAGCTTTCAATATTTTCTTCGACAAATCTGCATTAACAAACTAATATGAGACACAATACCACTAACCATTTTTGAAACATAGATGTAACTATGTTACAAATAACTGTATCACACTCACTTCCTCCTCCTCCTCATGTCTGTTCTTCTGTTTAATCCTATTCTTGTTTTTCACAGAATTGACTGCTTCAATCTGATCTGCAAGTGCGATGTTTTTCCCTACTTGGGAGGGCTTAATTTTTTGCTTTCCCCATATTGCCCAAGAAATTAAGATTGCTTTACGATTATAAAATGTTGTAGATCTATGATTATAAGCATGTACATAAACACGTATCACAAACAAATATAAAAACTTTAATTTTAAGAAATCAAAAGCATGCCATGATGCAGATGAAGGTAAAGAACCACAAGTGTCAACTAGTGCCAGTGAGTAAAGTCATCTGTCAATTAATGACGGAATCGATTATTTTATTTAACCGATTTATTATTGTATTTATCTACCGTCGGTCCAATTAATTTGAACCAAAAGTTGGACTATTCTGAAGTTTGTAAGGAAATTGATACTATTAATGAAGCATGATCCTGAATCAGCCCCACACAGTGTAGGTTTTTAGCCCATCTATAAACATTAGGTGGTCTTGCATTGGCTCCTTCAGTCTGAGCTTGCCTTTCTTCTCTTATGGTCACACACACAGCTCACCATGAAATATATTCCCGATTATTTCCGCGAATTTTGATATTTGAGAACGAATGAGAGTACGAATTCACAAATAAAAATATGATCTATATTAGATATGTTTATGTTTTTATTTTCTTTTAGTAAATAAAAATATTTTAATTAGACACATGTTAAAACGCGTTTAATGCGCATTCACCTCGCGCACCTAAAAATTGTGACCTTGGGTTCTTCGGTTTCCTTGCCAAATATATCCATGTAAACACTCGTGAGCAAAAAAAATCGACTCAAGCAAAGTATAAGTAAGCTGATGTGCTTAAACAAATTACAGCCCTGAATTATAATTTCGTTTTGAATTATTAAAGCTGTATGTTTTGGCTTCTAAATGGTGTAAACAAATGTTATTTTATCCAAGAATAAGACCCAATAACATGTTATTATTGCTAATCACCATTATTGCACCTGTTAATAATAGCGCTAATTAGGGGTTGTCATGCTAAAAAAGGTTATTTATCTGACCTAACCTTATCAGTTAGTCGTCAAACGTCAACACTTATCATTATTATTAAACACAAATATTGCCTCAAAATGAACACATCTATTGAAGAAGTGGCTCAAGCGGTTGCCCTATCACCAAGGCCACAGTCAGCTAGAAGTGGCTCGTGTGTTAGTTTGGCGATACTAGGAGAGTGGTAGCTTTAACCAAAGAAGCGGATCCGGCAGAAGAAGGTCCATATCAGAGAAGGATGACCGATTCATCGTCAGTTCTTCGCCGATCCTCACTGGCGTTCAAGTGGAACAGGAGCTCAGGGAAAAGTGAGGAGTAGCTGTCAGTAACTGGACAGTCAGAAGAAGACTAACCTGACTCCAAAAAGGCCCTAACTTAGCCCCAACTCATCGAGCAGCGCGACAACGATGCACAAGAGAACATGTGTACTGGACGGACGCACAGTGTAGCTCTGTTCTTTTCTCAGATGAGAGAGAGCAGAGTGTATCTCCATGGCACCGATGGACGACAACGATTCTACAGTAGACCTGAAGAACGATTCGCCTAGTGCTAAAAATGAAAATGTGGCATTTGAATGAAGTTCTTTTTCCGTATTGAATTTCATAGAAACTAGCGGCAGATTAGGAGGTTTGACGACGAATATATTATATTGAAGATATACTAGGGGATCATGTCATTCCTTACGCAGACTTACAGGCAATAGATTGTAAACTTTGCTTTTAGGTAGCCCCATAGGAAGAAATCAGCAGGCGGCTCCTCGGTGGCCAATGTATGTCTCCTCGGTGACTTATCACTCTTCCAGAGAATAAATCGTGAAGACCAGCTAATGAGTCATTTGTAACATGAGAAGTGGCTCCATCTTGCTGGAAAAAGGTGTTGCGGTTGTAGCCCTTCTGGTTTTGCATTTCTGTAGCCAAAAAAGTCCGGATCATATGGCAATATCGGTCAGAATTAACGGTCTGAGTTCGACCTCGGTCATCCTCAAAAAAATAAGGACCGATAATTCCTTGACTTGATATGGCAGCCCAAATAAACTTAACAACAAAAATAACTTTTGGCGAGTGCAAGGGCTTCTGATGCAGTTCTAACGGATTCTCGGAAGCCTAGAATCTGTTTATCAATTTTGTCTATTCACATGACTGTTGATATGAAAATTCGATTCGTCGGAGAACCAGATGTTATTGAAACTCCTTAAACGGTTTTTCATTGTCCTGCAGAATTCGACTCGTTTATCAGGATCATCAGGCTTTATTTTTTGAACAATAACAACTTTATAGGGGTGAAAATGTAAATCTTTCGAAATAATGCGATAAACCATAGATTTGATCAAATTAAGAGAAGCTGCGCGCAATCTCAATGACTGTCATGGGTCGTCCATAACAGATTATCGAACGCGATTGACGTTCATGCTCGTTCTTGATGTCTTTTTACGCCCAAACGATATGTCCGGCATTGTATTCCCAGTCTCTTCAAACTTGCACACCCAATGCATCATTCGACGCTCAGCAGTCGCCGAGAACGGTCGCCCGGCTCCCCGCCACGATCGTCCCGAGCTACCTGCCCCCGAGCAAGCCACCTGCGCACCCATTGTTCCGAGAACAATACACCGAGCAATTTTTATTGCTGTTGCTATTGTGATCGGAATTTAGTTTCCAAGAAAGCTATTGTAAAGCCACCTGGGTGGTTATACTAGTGGATACCTTGCGGTGTTAACTAAGCTAGTGTAGGGCAAGCCCGTACGCCCGCGGTTCCCCTTCTGGGAAACGCAAGATAGCGGAAGGAGTCAACGTAAACTTGGCCTTGGGTAGTGCCTAGCCAAGGTTGACCAACCCGCTAGACTTATAATTGTCTCACGCGTATTTTTAGTTAGCTCTAAGCACACACCCAAGTGCACAAATAAGATTGGCACTTGGACGCACTAGGGCTACACAACTAGGCACATCCTCCTGCCTATACCCGGCAGGAGGAGTAAACTACTCACCCGGCACCCACCGGGTACACATCCCGCGTAATAGTAGTAATATTATTAATAATTTATGTACAATGGAGAATCCAACAATGGATTTCCTTGTACACTTGGTCAACTGCCTGAAGAGTAAATACCCCGATGTCTTCGAAGACATTATAAAGAGCAACCCTACCGGAGGCAAAATCACCCTCAAGGTCCTCCTCAAGGGCCTCTGCCTCATCGTCCTCCTCGGTCTCCGAAATGGAGCTAGATAGCCCTTCGTCCCCGAGGACCGCCCGCAAGACACCAGCAACTTCACGCTGGTGGAAAGAAACGAAAAAAGCGAGCTTCACCCGCCCGACGCCGCCACCCAAGGCGAAAAACGGGAAAGCGATGTCCCTCTCCCCGGCCATCCACATCTGTGGCCCAACCCCATGGCACCCCTCTGCAGCCTCACAGCAAGCCCCGCCGCTCCTCAGCGCGCCACTACTGGCTCCCCCCAAACTTCGGCTGTCTCACAGCCATCGAAACGCCCGCCGCCTGTCTTCATACAGGCACAAGATAAATGGCCGATTGTCGTATCGGCCTATTCCAATCGCTACAAATATCAAGCGATCCCCACCGCTGTAGGCATTAAACTGCAGCTAGAAACCACGGATGACCATAGAGCGGTCACCCGCTACTTACAAGACAAAGGTGTATTCTTTCACACCTACACCCTGGCAGAAGAGCGCCAACTTAGAGTGGTTATTAAAACCTTCCGCGGGAAATCCCCGCAGACCTCATCAAAGAGGACCTCCAGGCTCAGAATTTACCCGTCCTATCCGTGCATAGGATGTACAGTGGGCATAACAAAGCCATTCAACATGGTAATTGTGGCCCTCGAAGGTCCGAGGCAGGGAAGTAGGTATTTAACCTGAAAACGTGCTGCCACCTTTCTGGGCTCACAATAGAGCGCCCTCATAAAATGGCCCTCCGGGCCAGTGCCACAAATGCCAGTTATATGGCCACTCTGCTCGCAACTGCTTCGGGAAACCCAGATGCGTAAAGTGCCTGGGTGACCATGGCACCACCGACTGTCCGAGACCCAAGGACAAGGCCCTTTTGGCTGCTTTCGGGCCCCGCATGTGTCCTGTGCAGCTCAGAGGGACACACAGCCAATTACCTTGGCTGCCCAAAGGCTCCCAAGCCGAAACGCCCGGCACTAAAAGTCGCACCTAAAGGTAGCTACACCGATCGCCGCTCCCGCGCCTATTCTCGCTCCTGTTCGTCCTCTACGTCCCGTATGGAAAACTCCTACTGGCGTAGTGACCATCGCTCAACCGGTTGAGCAGCCCCTCCATCAGCCGGACGGCCGGTTAACGAAAGCGACCTCGACCTTGTGTGTCGCTTCGCCGCCGTTTCAACGGCGCCGACGTCTCAGCCCTTGCAAAGCCCTAAGGGACTCCAATGGCAAGCCCGAAATCAGGATTGCTGCCACAATGCGCTACCAACATGTAGTGTCAGCCATCGTCAATTTTCAAGCATAGAGGGCCTTTATAACGGCAGAGTAAAACCGCGTTCCCTTAACGTCGCATTTTTAACGCGAACGGTATTAATAATCAACGCGACGAAATCTTCAATTTTGTTCGCGATCACCAAGTCGACGTGCTCCTGGTACAAGAGACATTCCTCAAACCGCACACTCGCAATCCCAACATCGCGAATTATAACATCATTAGGAATGATAGAACTTCCGCCGCTAATGGCGGAACTCTCATCTACTATAAAAAGTCCTTGCACTGCGTGCCCGTCGATACGCCAACCCTAACCTTCCTAGAAGCCTCGGTCTGTCAGCTAGCCATGACCGGCCACGCCCCATCACAATCGCGTCCGTCTACCTGCCTTGCAGACGTGACGCACAAGTATTACGAAGCGACTTCGTGGCGCTCCTTTCCTTGGAAACTCAGTCATTTTGGCAGGAGATTTCAATAGCAAGCACACTCGGTGGAATGCAACTAAAATCAACCCCGGGGTTGGCTTTAGACTCGCTAAGCGACGCACTCGACTTCGACGTCGTAGCGCCTACTACCTACCCATTTTCCATACATATTGGGTCACGCACCGGACGTGCTTGATATTGCCATCTGCAAGAACATCAATCTCGCCTTCCAAGGCATAGAGGTAATCCATGAGCTCGCTTCCGATCATCGCCCGTTCTTCTTCGGTTAGGGCCCTCCGCCCCAACCTCACCCTCCACCAAAACCATTGTAGACTGGCACCGACTCAGGAACGCCCTGAGGGAAGCCACATCACCGCACCTAGATGCTATTCCTAGGAACATATCTTCAGTCAACGACACGAACCTCGCAGTTCATGCCCTCACTAGGCACATCAGACCGTAATCGTGGATTGTTCGAGGCAGGTTCCCTCGGTGGAAGACCACCGATGGACCCTGCCAAACGACATAAAGGACCTAATGAGGCGCAAGAATGGCGACTCGCGCTCAATGACTTATATCCCACTGAAAGTAACCGGCTGGTGCTACGTACCCTTCAGCGTGAAGTCCGATCACGCATAGCCCAGTATAGGAACGATCGGTGGGATAATCACCTCTCAACATCGAACCTTCCCATCTCGCCTACTGGCGACTTAAATCCTAAAGGGGCACCGCCCAAACAATGCCTCCCTTAGCGCGTCCTAATAAAACCACCCGCATTCTTAGACGAAGAAAGCCGAATGTCTGGCTGACAATCCCTATGACGTCGGCTTCCTTCCAGGTGTACGGGAAGGTGCCTTTGGATATGGCCGCGTTGTAGATTATTACCAGTAGGTGTAAAATGGACATGGGTAGGAGTTTCATCACCTTGTTGGTGATACCGTCGGGGCCGGGAGCCTTGCGTGGTCACAGGTTTTTAATTATGGACTCAACTTCGGTGCATGTGACTTGGGTAACGGAATCGCGAGGTGGTTCCTTACTCCTCCGGTCGACCTCGCTCGCAACCATTGCAAGGTGAACGGCGTCGATCGGTAGTGTGCTCGGTGAGCATTGGAGCTCCAGATTGTCAGCCAGACATTCGGCTTTCTCTTCGTCTAAGAAGGCGGGTGGTTTATTGGAACGCGCTAAGGGAGGCATTGTTTGGGCGTTGCCCCCTTTTAGGGATTTGGGAAGTCGCCAGAAGGCGAGGTGGGAAGGTTCGATATTGGAGAGGTGATTATCCCACCGATCGTTCCTGTACTGGGCTATGCGTGACCGGACTTCACGCTGAAGGGTACGTAGCACCAGCCGGTTACTTTCAGTGGGATATAAGTCGTGGGCACGAGTCGCCGCATTCTTGCGCCTCATTAGGTCCTTTATGTCGCTTGGCAGGGTCCATCGGTGGTCTTCCACCGGGGAACCCGCCTCGAACAATCCTCGACGACTGTCTGGATGTGCATAGTGAGGGCATGAACTGCGAGGTTCGTGTCGTGGACTGAAGATATGTTCCTAGGAATAGCATCTAGGTGTGGTGATGTGACTTCCTTCAGGTCGTTCCTGAGTCGGTGCCAGTCTACTATGGTTTTGGTGGAGGGTGAGGTTGGGGCGGAGGGCCCTAACCGAAGAAGAACGGGGCGATGATCGGAAGCGAGCTCGTGGATTACGTCTATCCCTTGGAAGGCGAGGTTGATGTTCTTACAGATGGCAATATCAAGCACATCCGGTGCGTGACCTAATATATATGGAAAATGGGTAGGCGTAGTAGGCGCTACGACGTCGAAGTCGAGTGCGTCGCTTAGCGAGTCTAAAGCCAACCCCCGGGGGTTGATTTTAATTGCATTCCACCGAGTGTTCTTGCTATTGAAATCTCCTGCCATAATCTGACCTAACCTTATCAGTTAGTCGTCAAACGTCAACACTTATCATTATTATTAAACACAAATATTGCCTCAAAATGAACACATCTATTGAAGAAGTGGCTCAAGCGGTTGCCCTATCACCAAGGCCACAGTCAGCTAGAAGTGGCTCGTGTGTTAGTTTGGCGATACTAGGAGAGTGGTAGCTTTAACCAAAGAAGCGGATCCGGCAGAAGAAGGTCCATATCAGAGAAGGATGACCGATTCATCGTCAGTTCTTCGCCGATCCTCACTGGCGTTCAAGTGGAACAGGAGCTCAGGGAAAAGTGAGGAGTAGCTGTCAGTAACTGGACAGTCAGAAGAAGACTAACCTGACTCCAAAAAGGCCCTAACTTAGCCCCAACTCATCGAGCAGCGCGACAACGATGCACAAGAGAACATGTGTACTGGACGGACGCACAGTGTAGCTCTGTTCTTTTCTCAGATGAGAGAGAGCAGAGTGTATCTCCATGGCACCGATAGACGACAACGATTCTACAGTAGACCTGAAGAACGATTCGCCTAGTGCTAAAAATGAAAATGTGGCATTTGAAGGAAGTTCTTTTTCCGTATTGAATTTCATAGAAACTAGCGGCAGATTAGGAGGTTTGACGACGAACCGATATATTGAAGATATACTAGGGGATCATGTCATTCCTTACGCAGACTTAAAGGCAATAGATTGTAAACTTTGCTTTTAGGTAGCCCCATAGGAAGAAATCAGCAGGCGGCTCCTCGGTAGCCAATTGATGTCTCCTCGGTGACTTATCACTCTTCCAGAGAATAAATCGTGAAGACCAGCTAATGAGTCATTTGTAACATGAGAAGTGGCTCCATCTTGCTGGAAAAAGGTGTTGCGGTTGTAGCCCTTCTGGTTTTGCATTTCTGTAGCCAAAAAAGTCCGGATCATATGGCAATATCGGTCAGAATTAACGGTCTCAGTTCGACCTCGGTCATCCTCAAAAAAATAAGGACCGATAATTCCTTGACTTGATATGGCAGCCCAAATAAACTTAACAACAAAAATAACTTTTGGCGAGTGCAAGGGCTTCTGATGCAGTTCTAACGGATTCTCGGAAGCCTAGTATCTGTTTATCAATTTTGTCTATTCACATGACTGTTGATATGACAATTCGATTCGTCGGAGAACCAGATGTTATTGAAACTCCTAAAACGGTTTTTCATTGTCCTGCAGAATTCGACTCGTTTATCAGGATCATCAGGCTTTATTTTTTGAACAATAACAACTTTATAGGGGTGAAAATGTAAATCTTTCGAAATAATGCGATGAACCATAGATTTGATCAAATTAAGAGAAGCTGCGCGCAATCTCAATGACTGTCGTGGGACGTCCATAACAGATTATCGAACGCGATTGACGTTCATGCTCGTTCTTGATGTCTTTTTACGCCCAAACGATATGTCCGGCATTGTATTCCCAGTCTCTTCAAACTTGCACACCCAATGCTTAATTAAATTGGCACTTGGCACATGTCTTAAGCTTTTTAAATTAAAATTTGTCCTGCAGAGACGACGAACAACAGTGTAGGAATCGTTGTATTTATAAAACGCTCTCACGCAAAACGCGCGCTGTAATCGCGTGAAACGATTCATGGCTACTAAACTTAACAAGCCGACCAAGTGCTACCTGCGGTTGGCGCGTATTGGTCAATTCAAAAACGAAAATCATTCTGAGACATCCTTTACTTGTAACTGTTAACAAACTCTAGGTTATTAAATTTGCAATTTATATTGGCATTATGCAAACAACAATATGTGTGACCAATTATGTTTATACTATAATTTGGGGCCCGTTTGTATTGTGAATGTATTACACTTATATATACACTTCGTTTTTGTAATATTTAATGTTATCCATTATCGTGTGCCCATTTTAGAATGTTGTCGAAATCATTTTGCATTGTTTTCTCAACACTGTATTGTGGGGAAAATGTTATGTTATAGTTTGCAATGTTGGGGTTGCGAGTGTGTGGTTTGAGGAATATCTCTTGCACTAGGAGCACGTCGACTTGGTGATCGCGAACGAAATTGAAGATTTCGTCGCGTTGATTTGTTAAACCGTTCGCGTTAAAAAATGAAACGTTGAGGGATCGCGGTTTTGCTCAGCCGTTGTAGAGGCCTGCTAAGCGTTAAAATTGACTATCGCGGACACCACGTGTTGGTAGCGCATTGTGGCGGTAATCCTGACTTCTGGTTTGCCATTCGAGTCCCTTAGTGCCGTTGAAGACGGTGGCGAAGCGACACTCAAGGTCGAGGTCGCTTTCGTTAACTGGCCGACAGGCTGGTGTCGGGGGCTGCACCACAGGTTGAGCGACGGTTGGTACGCCGACCGGTGTTTGCCATGTGGGGCGAAAAGGTCGGACGGGAACAAGAATGAGCGCGAGGGCGGAGATCGGGATACCAACCTTGGGCGCGATTTTTGTTACTAGCCGTTTTGGCTTGGGAGCCTTTGGGCAGCCAAGGTGTGTGTCCCTCCGTGTTGCATAGAACACGGGGGGCCCGAAAGCAGCCAGAAGGGCCTTGTCCTTCGGTCTCGTACAGTCCACGGTTCCGTAATCACCCAGGCATTTGACACACCTGGGTTTACCGAAGCAGTTTCGGGCTGAGTGGCCATAAAGCTGGTACACATGGCATTGGCCTGGGGCCGTTTTTATGTGGGCGTTATATTGTAAGCCTGGAGAGGTGGCAGCAGGTTTTCAGGTTAAATACCTGTTTGCCTGCCATAGTACATTCTAGTGCCACAATGACCATAAAATGGCTTTTTGTTGTAGCCACTGTACATCCTATTCACAGATAGGACATGGAGATTTTGTGACAGAAGGTCCTCTTTATATATAAGTTGGAAGAACACACCTTCTTCTTGAAGAAAGCGGGTTACTGCTCTATGATCTGTAATGTTTTCCAGCTGTAGTTTAATGCCTACAGCGGTGGGGATGGCTTGTACTTGTACCTATTTGACAGGGCAGATGCGACAATCGGCCACTTATCCTGCGCCTGTATGAAGATAGGCTGCGGGCGTTTTGATGGCTGTGAATCAGCCGAAGATTGCTGGGTGCTAATAAGTACGCGCTGTGGATTGGCGGTGGCTTGCTGTGGGGCAGCTGGGGGAGCCCTGGGGCAGGGCCGAGGTAGTTTGCTGGAGAGAGGGGACCTCTATTCTCAGTTTTTTCGCCTTGGGAGGCGGCGTCGGGACGGGTGAAGCCCGCTTTTTTCGCTTCTTTTCTACCAGCGTGAAGTCGCTGGTGTCTTGGGCTTGGGAGTCTTTGGGGGATGAGGGGCTATCCAGCTCCATTTCGGAGACTATGGATGATGAAGATGCCCTTGAGGTGGGTCTTTCCGGGGGCGGTTTTTCATTCATTATGTCCTGGAAGACATCGGGATACTTCGTTTTAGGATGCTGATGAGGTGCCGCATGAATTCAGCGGAAAAGTCCTCCATGTTGGTCTCGGTTCTGTTTTTTTTTCTTTTAATCCTACTTCGATCTCGGGAAGTGTGGCCACCGGTGGGATGCCGAGGTGAATAGCCTACTTCTGTACTGTACTCATCCTCCCTGCCTGGTGTGTATCCCTAGTGCGTCTCAGTGCCAATCTTATTTGTGCACTTGGGTGTGTGCCTAGAGCTATCTAAAACTACGCGTGGGACTGTTATAAGTCCAGCGGGCTGGTCAACTTTGGCTAGGGCACTACCCAAGGCCAAGTTTGCGTCGACTCCTTCCGGTGTCTTGCGTTTCCCACGCAGGTGGATCGCTCGGGGGCAGGTAGCTCGGGTCGGTCGTGGCGGGGCGCCGGACAACCGTTCTCGGCAACTGCTGAGCGTTGAAAATATGTTCCCATAAGAATTCAATAATTTCTATTCTAGTTTTTTTACTTTATGATGCCAGTTTCAGACTTAACTTAGACTCAACTTTCAGTATGCCCCATTTATACGCACACTATACATACGTTTTAATTTAGTCGGATTGTTTGTTTTATTTATATTGTTTTTATTATTCTATATATTTTCTTTTTAGCAAACAGAAACTAAGCTGCAAGACGAGGACCTAGTGATCTGTCATACAGGACATCCTAGTATAGACCCCTGTCTCTCAAAAGTACTGTTTTATCGCTGTGGAATCTATTCTGTAGCATATTTACTGATTTTTATTTGTGAGAGAAAACAATAAAGAAAATTATTATTACATTATTATTAATGGCCAACATTCAATTTTAAATACAAATATCTGTCTGAAGCGATACAGAATAACAATGAATCGAGCCGTGTAATATAACTATATTTAAATAAATAGCAATAGGAAGATAAAATTGTGTTACTTTTTTTTCGAGAAGTTTTGTTACAATATAAAAAATTCGACATATAGGTAAATTCGATCTGTTTAACTGCTTAAAAATCACAATTCTACATAATTTAATTTAAAATCAATAAATAAAAGAAATATTTAATTTCATAATCGTTTAATCAATAGTTTTTAATTATATGATTCCAGATATTTGATACCATCTTGCAGATTTTTGTTGATAAAATCAATTCCGATTTGTACAGCCGATTGTATATTTATCTCTACCACCTTAATAATTATTGTATCAAATATTCTCAAAAATATGTTAATGACCGGGTTTATTAACCAGTCAGTAAGCACATTACCAGTAAGCTGCACCCGCAGTTGTCTGCAATTACAAAAATAGTAAAAGTAATAAGTATGTCGATGTGGTAAAATTAAATCTTAAATTTTGAAATATGATTTTTAGAATGGGCATTTTGTAAGAACGCGTGCGCTTTGTCATAAGTATGCTGGGAAGTAAGTAAACACTGCACTTCACATTCATGTTCCATACAACCACCAGCCCAGCCCAGGAGAGTTACCTCCTGAGCAAAAGTTTGGGTAATGGGAAATTCCTTGGTACTAGTTACCATCAGTAACTTAATCGTTCACTTAATAGTAGGTCGTCGTCAACAGTACAACGTATACAGGTCGTAATCAAGCAACGACATGTATATTAAATAATTAGTTTTATTATTTTTTATTTTATTTTGACAAACTATTTGCAAATGTGGAGTTGGACAATGTTTTAAACTACACTATCTGCCTGAGGCTTCTACCATCCGTATTAAATATTTATCCTTCCAAAACGACACTAAAAGAACTGCTTACTTTGAAACACGACGTAACGGCCTGTTAACCTAATTTTGACAATCACATCCAAAATAATAATTACCTGTTAAATTATCATATTCTGGAAAGTTCAATATTTATTATCCTGGTTTCATATATTTTAAATATTGAATTTCTGTGTAAAAATTATAATATTAATAGATAACAACGTGGGCGAGTTACAGAATTATGTTGGTGATGCGTTGTTACTCCTGAAGAATAAGATAAAAAGACTGGCAGTAATAAGCAGAAATAAAGTAAGTTGTGACATTGACGCTACAGCCACAGGTTGACTTTATTATTTAGAGATCTTGTTTCTGGAGTAATGGCTGGTATTAACGTAATTATTTAATTTGGTAGTAGCAATAGTAGACCACTGCAATGTCTTCTGTTTATTAAAAGAAAGTATTTTTTATGACATTTCCACTAATTTCGTCAATCACTCTAGCAATTATCTTTGTCTCTCATAAGCTGATGCCTATCCCATAAGATAAGAGGAAGGTGTAAAAGTATTCGCAACTCCATATTTAGCTAAATAGCTGATCACTTCACATTATGGACCCATACGCATATTCATTATCATCACCTATGATGAAGGTTTTCGATTTCCGGATTGGTAGTACAATAAATTCCTATGGTATGGAAAACTATGGGTTATCATTAATACGTCTTTTTGTAGAGGTATCAACCAATGTGGTAAAATATAGTTCGTTATTGATATTCATGATGTAAATATATGGAAATTGCGTGTTAAAAACCATAAAACAATGGTAAAATGAAATAATTTATTTCCCTATAACAATATAAATAGGTAATTTATATTATTATAGCATAATATAAATTTGTCTTAAGTTTAGAGTGTAGATTAGAATGTAACATCTTCCTTATTGACTTACCCAATGTCCGTCAATGAAAATTGTTGAAGATGTATTTCTTCGTTGTTAAAATCCATGAGGACATCTGCTATCACGACGAAACGGCTCAATGAACCAATGATACCTCCGGTGGGACCCAAGTTCATTACTTTTACGAGATACTTGTAATTAATCTAAAAATTCATATAATTGATCATAATTTAAAAACTGTACAGATTTTCCGTTTTATTATATGTAACGGTGATGATGTCAACCTGGCCGACTCCAAACTCGGCTACATAGAGGTTGTTCTATTGGTTGTACCAGATAACATGATATCTGTTGTTCTATACCAGACAACTTCAACTGATAAGCATATTACTCAACCATGAGTATCCGCGCAAACGCAAGGACGCCCCCTTGTCGTCCTATAGTTCGCTATAGTTCTGTCGTAATAATCGAAATCCAATGTTTTTTTTTATTACATGAGGAGTAACAATCGAGCACACAGTTCACCCGATGGCTGGTATTCTGTTAGGGCGTGGTCCTATCGCGGTCGAGCTGACCCATTCATTCTGCAGCTAGGAACAAACTGCAGTGTAGCTCTACCACTGCAAATGTATGCGCAATAAGTCTGGGAAGGTTCGGATGCAATATAAGGGCCACGGGACTAACACGCAATATACCCAAATTCGTTTTATTCATCCACTCGACCTCAATATAAGTTTTTACCGTTTGTGTATAAGTCAACGTATAAAGTGAATGTAATATTATTATTGATAGTTCCTCTGCTCATTGTGTGCCTCAATAATTAATTACGCACATGTAAAGACCACGTGATTTTATGACTTATAAAAGTATAGAATATCAACGTAATAATGAATCGGCATTATTCATTCTATAAATGATATGTAATAGTTGTGTTCTGTATATCACAAAAAAGGATGGATATCCTTTACACTATTTTCATTGATTACACGGTAAATTAATTAGCATTTTTTTTAATTATTATTGCACATTAAACATACCTTCAGATCTGTAAATTGTATCTCGAGTCTGACACGCAACATTTTGGAAAAGTAGTTAACTTTCTGTTCACCAGAACGCGATAGATTAACCATTCCCGTCATGTAACCATCGTGGATCTTTAGCCACGCACTATATGTTATCAGTAATGGTTTCTAAAAAGGAAAAATATTATAATTTGCTGAAAATAATATGGAAACCCTTTACCCTTCCAAGAAACCTTCAAATAGATTATGGTTTTTATTCTTAAGCTTTCTTAAGATTGAAAGCTATACTTCTAAATGCCACGAAGGCTATATCTTACCATTTCCTAAACGTAAGCACTCAATATAGAACAAATTAAATCTTCTCCGTGACTTAAAAACAATGCGGCAATAATTTTCGTAGGGGTTTAACTGTATGTAATAAATATTTTTAAGTCTAATGAAATAAATCATTTTAAAAGAAGACCTAAATCTCCTATCCTTTTCATAATAAAGATTCATTTGTAAGACAAGTAATGAACTTCGAGGATGACAAGAAAGAAACCATACTATCAATCGTAGAACTCCTAATTTTGGTATATCACTAATTAAAATTATGCTGCCGATAAAACGTATTTATACAAATTTTAATTTTAATTTTAGTTTGTATAATCCGATTATTTTTAAAAATTTCACCATTGTTGATGTTGCTACATACTCGTAGATGAACAGAAAAAATAAATCCATTATTATTAATCTTATCCTACAACAGATTGATAAAAATTTCAAAATAAAAACGATAGACACACCTGTACTTGATTTCCTTATCATATTTAAATGAATCATTTACTTGTGTCAAAATAATTTATTTCGTAAACATCCTTATTTCCCTTGTGGACAAGGATATTGCCAGAAACTATTTATGAACGATCTTTAAACAGCTTTTTAACAAAAATTAACCAAGCTTAGCGGTAGAATGGCTTTCAACGTTGGAGAGATGGGAAGATTTGACGTACCATAAACAGCTAACGGATTGGCAAACGCAATGCACGTCTTACTGCACTACACGAGATTAGCGTAAGGGGTCCGACGCAATCTTAATATAATAGTAGACTCGCTTTTAATATAATAATAGGCACGCAATCTGAATTCGCAGAGTATACAGTTAAAGTGTGATAACCACACGCTCATCGATGAAGGAAAATATCATAAAGAAACTTGCATATCTAAATAAAAATATTTCTAAAACATTTGAAGCTGTGCTAAAATAAGTCGTGAAAGACCCTATTATTCTTTCTCCATTTTTTGTCGTCGAGGTTAAGCGTGTCTACGTGGCATAATAATCTAATTACACTTATTTAATTAAATGGGTGCCTCACCTTAACTTAATTGCCATTACTTAATTGGTTGCCTCTTACATGTATTAAGAATTATACCGATTTACATCGGATTCGGGTAATGAACTATGTTGCAATATTGTCTTGAAAGAGGAGGCCTGTGCCCCACAATAACACCTATTTTATATTAGAGATAGTTTTAAATAAGCCTCAATAGTATATCAGTTTAGGGTACGAGCGCTAATTTAACGTCGTAAGTCAGAATCTGCCATTGGACTATTATCGAGAACCTCGTCTAGCACTACCATTTAAGCTTCGTTATAGTGGCTAACAGTAATTTTATGCATTACACGAATTCTTTATTTAAAAAAAAACGCCGATTGATGGTTTTGTTATCTCTCGTAAGCATCACCAGAAAAACTCTTCCCTTATATGTACTAACAACTTCAAATCCTTCAGATACTAACAACTTCAAATCCTTCAACGACGTCAGGCAAAGACATAGGATCAAGGCCATTAGCTTGGATGAACGGAACGAGCATGTCGATAGTTTTATCGACGTACGCGTTGACGTCCGCAGTCAACCCATGTACCCATTTCGACCTGAAAAGGAAATAGTTATTAAGTGATATCTAAATAGAAAATATCACTAATCATTTTCGGTAGGTTCGTTTATACAAAGATTAGTCATCCTATTCGGGAATTTTAATTATTTTTACGTGAAGAGTGCCTACTCGTTATCCGGTCCTCACCATCTGTGCTATACATCTCTAGTGTTTTATCTCATCTAATCGACAAATAGTGAAACGTTTTGTATTGAATTTAACGTAATGTATTTGATACCAATCTTAAATTTATTCATTGATCGTTCTACGCCAATTTTCCCACCCTCACACGTAGGATAGGTACGGGGGTGTCTTACTGTGTTTGTCTACAGGGATGAGTAATATAGCCAGCGGCTTAGAGGGAGATGCAGGGCCTACACACTCGTATGTGTTATATAGACATGTTTATTTATATTGATAGATTATGACATTCATGTGAATACCTTATAACCTTATAAGAGGATGTACATCGTATACGCAGTTAATTGAGCAATTTAATTTTATTAATACTCTGAGCCCATCAAACCGTTTATTTTTACCTAGTTGGTTTGAAAAAATCCTTTATTCGCTCTTATAACGTTTTACAAAAATTCAGGGTTTATTTAACACATATCTGCACCAGCATGCACCACTTTTCTCCTAATCGATTACTACAGTCGAGAGTAAAGTTCAAACATAATGATCGAAAACATTTTCATTGAACCATTTCAATGACAATACAGGGTTAATTATTCTGTCAATCCTTAAGACTATACAATTAAGTCAAAAAGACAAGTTTCTGGTTACACAAAACACAAATATATTTGTGGGTGTAATGTTATATCAATATAATCGGCCATTCTAAGCAACGACCTCATCTGCAATGTATACAGGTATTGGTAACAATATTTTATGTTAGTCTATGGGCTGACAACGCTTTTGCTTCTAGATCTTCTGCCACTCATAGCTTTTAGAAAAAGATCGTAAATTTCAAATCGTTAATATCAAATCCTAATCTTTACTTCCTTCATTAGTTTGTGTGCTTGGTATCTTTTATACAATTCAAAAGATCTGTTGAAGATCCGTCCGACACGTAAGATGTCAATGTTAAGGCCTTATTATTTTTTTACTTTATAAAATAAATATATCATAACTTCCAGCATTTATTATACATTAGCTGTTAATGCAAAAATAGCAAACCACGTAAATTATCCTATTCCACCACAACATTTTATAATATTAGTAACGTAAATTATGTAATTAATTATAATCAGAATTATATCTTACAAAGAAAACAATATAACTACAATTATGGTATTTAATTTATATAAAACCTT